>CAWUFW010004026.1:77500-1277500 GCA_963921515.1 Calotriton arnoldi
GAGTTCCATATTCTTGGCGCAGCCCCAGCGAACGCCCGATTATAAGTTTTTTTTTTCCGCAAGCGTGCAGGCTGGAGTAGGAGGTCTCTGGAGGACCGAGAGTTTCTAATTCCTCCGGATACCACAAGTTTCTGTGCAAGATATGCAGGGGAGTTTGAGTATAAGGCCTTGTGTGTGATGCATGCCAGCTTAAGCTGTATTCTGGCCTCGAGAGGAAGCCAGTTCAGCGCTTTCAGGTGTGGAGAAATGTGATCAAATTTTCTTGTGCCGGTAAGTAATCTGGCGGCCCCATTGAGGCAGGCTTTTAAAGGTGCTAGGGAGATCTTGGGTAAACCAGAGAGGGTGGAACAGCCATATTCCAGTCTAGAAATGACTAGTGCTTGGACTGCCAGTTTTAGCCATCGGCCACTTGAAGTTGTCTTTTATTTGATAGCAGACAACAGTATCTTTTCACATTTTTTACATCATTCTACAAGATTGTACGTCCGGTTCCCTTAGGGGATACCATATATAATGGCCCATATCGCCTATAATATTTGGTATCCCCTGTGTTTCTTGGGTTAGAACTTACCAGGATTCAATTTGACATAGTCTTATGTTGGATGGGTGAGCACAGTACTTCTGTGCCGAATAGCGGCCTTCCTTTTGCTTTCCAACATCGTTTACTATGGGGATACCAAATATTATGGCTCACGCATTGCTGTAATATCTCATATCCCCTACGTTTCATGGGTTACCCTTCAGCCATTGGCCACTTGAAGTTGTCTTTTATTTGATAGCAGACTACAGTATCTTTTCACATTTTTTACATCATTCCACAAGATTTTACATCCGGGTCCCTTAAGGGATACTAAATATTATGGCTCACGCATTGCTGTAATATCTTGTATGCCCTACGTTTCATGGGTTTCCCTTTAGCCATTGACTACTTGAAGTCGCCTTTTACTTGATAGCAGACTACAGTAACAGTTCACATTTTTTACATTGTTCCACAAGAATGTATGTCCGGTTCTCTTAGGGGATACCATATATAATGGCCTATACCGGCTATAATATCTGGTATCCCCTGTGTTTCTGGGGTTAGAACTTACCAGTATTCAAATTGATATGGTCATATGTTGGATGGGTGAGCACAGTACTTCTATGCCAAATAGCGCCCTTCCTTTTGCTTTCCAACATCGTTTACTAAGGGGTTTCCAAATATTAGGGCTCACGCATTGCTGTAATATCTCGTATCCCCCATGTTTCATGGGTTACCCTTTAGCCATTGGCCACTTGAAGTTGTCTTTTATTTGATGGCAGACTACAGTATCTTTTCACATTTTTTACATCATTCCACAAGATTGTACATCCGGTTCCTTTAGGGGATACCATATATAATGGCTTATACCGCCTATAATATTTGGTATCCCCTGTGTTTCTTGGGTTAGAACTTACCAGGATTCAATTTGACATGCTCTTATGTTGGATGGGTGAGCACAGTATTTCTATTCTGATTATAACCCTTCCTTTTTGTTTTCCAACATCGTTTACTATGGGGATACCAAATATTATGGCTCACGCATTGCTGTGACATCTTGTATCCCCTACGTTTTATCGGTTAGCCTTTAGCCATTGACCACTTGAAGTTGTCTTTCATTTGATAGCAGACTACAGTATCTTTTCACATTTTTTACATCATTCCACAAGATTGTACGTCCAGTTCCCTTAGGGGATACCATATATAATGGCCTATACCGGCTATAATATTTGGTATCTCCTGTGTTTCTTGGGTTAGAACTCACCAGGATTCAATTTGACATGGTCTTATGTTGGATGGGTGAGCACAGTACTTCTATGCCAAATAGCACCCTTCCTTTTGCTTTCCAACATCGCTTACAATGGGGATACCAAATATTATGGCTCACGCATTGCTGTAATATCTGGTATCCCCCACGTTTCATGGGTTACCCTTTAGCCATTGGCCACTTGAACTTGTCTTTTATTTGATAGCAGGCTACAGTATCTTTTCAGATGTTTTACATCATTCCACAAGATTGTACGTGTGGTTCCCTTAGGGGATACTAAATATTATGGCTCACACATTGCTGTAATATCTCGTATCCCCTATGTTTCATAGGTTACCCTTTAGCCATTCACCAGTTGAAGTTACCTTTTATTATATAGCAGATTACAGTATCTTTTCAGATTTTGTACATCAATCCCTCAAGATTTTACAGCCGGTACCCTTAAGGGATACCCCATATAATGGCCTATTCTGCCTATAATAGTTGGTATCCCCTGTGTTTCTCGGGTTAGAACTTACCAGTATTCAATTTCACATAGTCTTATGTTAGATGGATAAGCACAGTATTTCTATGGCAAATAGCACCCTTCCTTTTGCTTTCCAACATCGTTTACAATGGGGATACCAAATGTTTTGGCTCACGCATTGCTGTAATATCTCGTATCCCCTACATTTTATGGGTTACCCTTTAGCCATTGACCACTTGAAGTTGTGTTTTACTTGATAGCAGACTACAGTAACTTTTCACATTTTTTACATTGTTCCACAAGATTGTATGTCCGTTTCCCTTAGGGGATACCATATACAATGGCCTATACCGGCTATTATATCTGGTATCCCCTGTGTTTCTGGGGTTAGAACATACCAGTATTCAAATTGACATGGTCTTATGTTGGATGGGTGAGCACAGTACTTCTATGCCAAATAGCGGCCTTCCTTTTGCTTTACAACATCGTTTACTATGGGGATACCAAATATTATGGCTCACGTCTTGCTGTAATATCTTGTATCCCCCACGTTTCATGGGTTACCCTTTAGCCATTGGCCACTTGAAGTTGTCTTTTATTTGATAGCAGGCTACAGTATCTTTTCAGATGTTTTACATCATTCCACAAGATTGTACGTCTGGTTCCCTTACTGGATACTAAATATTATGGCTCATGCATTGCTGTAATATCTTCTATCCCCTACGTTACATTGGTTACCCTTTAGCCATTGACCACTTGAAGTCGCCTTTTGTTTGATAGCAGACTACAGTACTTTTCACATTTTTTACATTATTCCACAAGATTGTACGTCCGGTTCCCTTAGGGGATACCATATATAATGGCCTATACCTGCTATAATATCTGGTATCCCTTGTGTTTCTGGGGGTAGACATTACCAGTATTCAAATTGACATGGTCTTATGTTGGATGGGTGAACACAGTACTTCTCTGCCAAATAGCGGCCTTCCTTTTGCTTTACAACATCGTTTACTATGGGGATACCAAATATTATGGCTCACGCATTGCTGTAATATCTCGTATCCCCCACGTTTCATGGTGTACCCTTTAGCCATTGGCCACTTGAAGTTGTCTTTTATTTGATAGCAGACTACAGTATCTTTTCACATTTTTTACATCATTCCACAAGATTGTACGTCCGGTTCCCTTAGGGGATACCATATATAATGGCTTATACCGCATATAATATTTGGTATCCCCTGTGTCTCTTGGGTTAGAACTTACCAGGATTCAATTTGACATGCTCTTATGTTGGATGGGTAAGCACTATATTTCTATGCGGTTTATAACCCTTCCTTTTGTTTTCCAACATCGTTTACTATGGGGATACCAAATATTATGGCTCACACATTGCTGTAACAGCTCGTATCCCCTATGTTTCATAGGTTACCCTTTAGCCATTCACCAGTTCAAGTTACCTTTTATTATATAGCAGATTACAGTATCTTTTCAGATTTTGTACATCAATCCCACAAGATTTTACATCCGGTACCCTTAAGGGATACCCCATATAATGGCCTATACTGGCTATAATATCTGGTATCCCCTGTGTTTCTGGGGTTAGAACTTACCAGTATTCAATTTCACATAGTCTTATGTTGGATGGATGAGTACAGTATTCCCACGGCAAATAGCACCCTTCCTTTTGCTTTCCAACATCGTTACAATGGGGATACCAAATATTATGGCTCACGCATTGCTGTAATATCTCGTATCCCCTACGTTTCATGGGTTACCCTTTAGCCATTGACCACTTGAAGTTGTGTTTTACTTGATAGCATGCTACAGTAACTTTTCAAATTTTTTACAGCATTCCTCAAGATTTTTCCTCTGGTTCCCTTTGGGGATACCATATATAATGGCCTATACTGGCTATAATATCCCCTGTGTTTCTGGGATCAGAACTTACCAGTATTCAATTTGACATGGTCTTATGTTGGATGGATGAGCCCAGTATTTCTATGGCAAACAGCACCTTTCCTTTTGCTTTCCAACATCGCTTAAAATGGGGATACCAAATATTATGGCTCACGCATTGCTGTAATATCTTGTATCCCCTACGTTTCATGGGTTACCCTTTAGCCATTGACCACTTGAAGTTGCCTTTTGTTTGATAGCAGACTACAGTATCTTTTCACATTTTTTGCATCATTCCACAAGATTTTACATCCGGTTCGTTTAAGGGATACCAAATATAATGGCCTATAAAGGCTATAATATCCCGTATCCCTGGTGTTTCTTGGTTTAGAACTTACCAGGATTCAATTAGACATGGTCTTATGTTGGATGGGTGAGCACAGTATTTCTATACCAAAAAGCACCCTTCCTTTTGCTTTCCAACATAGTTTACTAGGGGGATACCAAATTTTATGGCTCACGCATTGTTGTGATGTCTTGTATCCCCTATGTTTAATAGGTTACCCTTTAGCCATTCACAAGTTGAAGTTGCCTTTTATTTGATAGCACACCACAGTATCTTTTCCGATTTTTTTACATCATTCCACAAGATTTTACATTCAGTTCCCTTAGGGATACGAAATATAATTACATCTACCGCCTATAATATTTGGTATCCCCTGTGTTTCTCGGTCAGAACTTACCAGGAATCAATTTGACATGGTCTTATGTTGGATGGATGAGCACAGTATTTCTATGCTGATTATAACCCTTCCTTTTGCTTTCCATCATCGTTTACTATGGGGATACCAAATATTATGGCTCACACATTGCTGTAATATCTCGTATCTCCTATGTTTCATTGGTTACCCTTTAGCCGTTCACCAGTTGAAGTTGCCTTTTATTTTATAGCAGATTACAGTATCTTTTCAGATTTTTTACATCAATCCCACAAGATTTTACATCCGGTTCCCTGAAGGGATACCATATATAATGGTCTATACCGGCTATAATATCTGGTATCCCCTGTGTTTCTGGGGTTAGAACTTACCAGGATTCAATTTGACATGGTCTTATGTTGGATGGGTGAGCACAGTATTTCTATGGCAAATAGCACCCTTCCTTTTGCTTTCCAACTTCGTTAACAAAGGGATACCTAATAATATGGCTCACGCATTTCTGTAATATCTCGTATCCCCTATGTTTCATGGGTTACTCTTTAGCCATTGACCACTTGAAGTTGTTTTTTATTTGATAGCAGGCAACAGTATCTTTTCAGATTTTTTACATATTTTCACAAGATTTTACATCTAGTTCCCTTGTAGTGTAGCTCCTATTTCCCTAATAGGCTCTGCGCATTGGAATAATATATCCTATAGGTTTGACATAGGACTAAGGTCAGTATGTCCCTATCGAGTATATTAAACTTAATTACTTGTGCCAACTAGCTCAGAGGCCACTAGAAACTTCTTGACAACAAGAAGGGAGTAGTTTCTGGCAGCCGCAAAACATGACCACTGTGTTTCCCTTTAGAATCAGAACGTGTCCCAGAGTCGTGGAAACAATAGATAACTATTTCACTCAGCTCAGTCGTGCATGCTTAGTTTTCTCCAAGTTACACAGAAAGAAATAGACGGGCGTTTCAATAAAGGATTTATTGAACAGTCTTGTTTCTGGTGTAAGTAAAATGTGCTGTTACGATCACAAGACAGTATGCGAGATAAATAATGTACAGGGTGAGCAGTAGAAATAAATAATACTGCGATAGCATTATCTTTTAGTACATATGCATTTACATAAATAACACAGACTAAAAATGCGAGTACTCATACGATGCGTTGCTAAGCTAGTTCTACCCCAATGTACCTAACCTGACCTAGGTGTAGGAAGAGGGAAGAAGTAGGTGAAGTAGTCCTTACTATGGTATACTAAGAGTATGTTAAGTCTAGTATGCCTAGTATGCCTAGTATGCCAAGTATGCCAAGAGTCCCTCTAGGTTCTAGTCAGCTCCATACCTGAAGAATGAGAGAGGTAGGAATCTCTTTGCCAGACTCGAACTCCAACACCCCGCAAGGGAAGTCAGATCACTGGAAGCTGGAAGCTGGGCTCTCTGCGTGCAGGGAAGGCAGTGGCCTCTCAGTGCGTCAGGCCGGAAAATGGGCTCCTCTGAAGTCGAGGTCTCCTCTGCTTTACAGGGGCTAGGGAAGGTATATTTATACCTGAGAGCACCTAAGAATGTTAGTATTGACGTGAGTTGGACAGCGAAAAGACGTCATGAATGAACCCCCTAAGGAATAATGGTTCATGCATAATATATGAGTCCTTGAAGAAATCAATAGTCCTGGACTAGGGAAACTCCCGCAGCCTAAGGGTCTGTTCTTCATGAACTCGTTGTGACGTTAGGGTGGACGGATGTCAGAGACCATGCCTGTATTTGGAGTGCACGGTTAATGCCTAAATAAGGGCTGGGATTTTATGCCTATATAAGGGCAGGGCGAATTGTGCCTATATAAGGACATGATACGGGAAAGCCCGTTTATGGATACCCTAAGAGGAATACAACACCCTTAGGGGATAGTAAATATTATGGCTCAAGCATTGCTGTAATATCTTGTATCCCCTACGTTTCATGGATTACCCTTTAGCCATTGACCACTTGAAGTTGCCTTTCACTTTATAGCAGACTACAGTAACCTTTCACATTTTTTCATCATTCCACGAGATTGTACGTCCGGTTCCCTTAAGGGATACCGTACATAATGGCCTATACAAGCTATAATATATGGTATCCGCTGTGTTTCTGGGGTTGGAACTTACCAGTATTCAAATTGACACAGTCTTATGTTGGATGGGTGAGCACAGTATTTCTATGCCAAATAGCGAGCTTCCTTTTGCTTTCCAACATCGTTTACTATGGGGATACCAAATATTATGGCTCACGCATTGGAGTAATATCTTGTATCCCCTACGTTTTATGGGTTAGCCTTTAGCCATTGACCACTTGAAGTTGTCTTTCATTTGATAGCAGACTACAGTATCTTTTCACATTTTTTACATCATTCCACAAGATTGTACGTCCAGTTCCCTTAGGGGATACCATATATAATGGCCTATACCGGCTATAATATTTGGTATCTCCTGTGTTTCTTGGGTTAGAACTCACCAGGATTCAATTTGACATGGTCTTATGTTGGATGGGTGAGCACAGTACTTCTATGCCAAATAGCACCCTTCCTTTTGCTTTCCAACAATGCTTACAATGGGGATACCAAATATTATGGCTCACGCATTGGTGTAATATCTGGTATCCCCCACGTTTCATGGGTTACCCTTTAGCCATTGGCCACTTGAAGTTGTCTTTTATTTGATAGCAGACTACAGTAACTTTTCAGATGTTTTACATCATTCCACAAGATTGTACGTCTGGTTCCCTTAGGGGATACTAAATATTATGGCTCATGCATTGCTGTAATATCTTGTATCCCCTACGTTTCATGGGTTACCCTTTAGTCATTGACCACTTGAAGTCGCCTTTTACTTGATAGCAGACTACAGTAACTTTTACACATTGTTTACATTGTTCCACAAGATTGTATGTCCGGTTCCCTTAGGGGAGACCATATATAATAGCCTATACCGGCTATAATATCTGGTATCCCCTGTGTTTCTGGGGTTAGAACTTACCAGCGTTCAAATTGACATGGTCTTATGTTGAATGGGTGAGCACAGTACTTCTATGCCAAATAGCGGCCTTCCTTTTGCTTTACAACATCGTTTACTATGGGGATACCAAATATTATGGCTCGCGCATTGCTGTAATATCTGGTATCCCCCACGTTTCATGGGTTACCCTTTAGCCATTGGCCACTTGAAGTTGTCTTTTATTTGATAGCAGGCTACAGTATCTTTTCAGATGTTTTACATCCATTTCACAAGATTTTACATCCGGTTCCCATAGGGGATACTAAATATTATGGCTCACGCATTGCTGTAATATCTTGTATCCCCTACGTTTCATGGGTTACCCTTTAGCCATTGACCACTTAAAGTCGCCTTTTTACTTGATAGCAGACTACAGTAACTTTTCACATTTTTTACATTATTCCACAAGATTGTACGTCCGGTTCCCTTAGGGGATACCATATATAATGGCCTATACCTGCTATAATATCTGGTATCCCTTGTGTTTCTGGGGGTAGACATTACCAGTATTCAAATTGACATGGTCTTATGTTGGATGGGTGAACACAGTATTTCTATGCCAAATAGTGGCCTTCCTTTTGCTTTACAACATCGTTTACTATGGGGATACCAAATATTATGGCTCACGCATTGCTGTAATATCTCGTATCGCCCACGTTTCATGGTGTACCCTTTAGCCATCGGCCACTTGAAGTTGTCTTTTATTTGATAGCAGACTACAGTATCTTTTCAAATTTTTTACATCATTCCACAAGATTGTACGTCCGGTTCCCTTAGGGGATACCATATATAATGGCTTATACCGCCTATAATATTTGGTATCCCCTGTGTCTCTTGGGTTAGAACTTACCAGAATTCAATTTGACATGCTCTTATGTTGGATGGGTAAGCACTGTATTTCTATGCGGTTTATAACCCTTCCTTTTGTTTTCCAACATCGTTTACTATGGGGATACCAAATATTATGGCTCACACATTGCTGTAATAGCTCGTATCCCCTATGTTTCATAGGTTACCCTTTAGCCATTCACCAGTTCAAGTTATCTTTTATTATATAGCAGATTACAGTATCTTTTCAGATTTTGTACATCAATTCCACAAGATTTTACATCCGGTACCCTTAAGGGATACCCCATATAACGGCCTATACTGGCTATAATATCTGGTATCCCCTGTGTTTCTGGGGTTAGAACTTACCAGTATTCAATTTCACATAGTCTTATGTTGGATGGATGAGTACAGTATTCCCACGGCAAATAGCACCCTTCCTTTTACTTTCCAACATCGCTTACAATGGGGATACCAAATATTATGGCTCACGCATTGCTGTAATATCTCGTATCCCCTACGTTTCATGGGTTACCCTTTAGCCATTGACCACTTGAAGTTGTGTTTTACTTGATAGCATGCTACAGTAACTTTTAAATTTTTTTACACCATTCCTCAAGATTTTTCCTCTGGTTCCCTTTGGGGATACCATATATAATGGCCTATACCGGCTATAATATCCCCTGTGTTTCTGGGATCAGAACTTACCAGTATTCAATTTGACATGGTCTTATGTTGGATGGATGAGCCCAGTATTTCTATGGCAAACAGCACCCTTCCTTTTGCTTTCCAACATCGCTTAAAATGGGGATACCAAATATTATGGCTCACGCATTGCTGTAATATCTTGTATTCCCTACGTTTCATGGGTTACCCTTTAGCCATTGACCACTTGAAGTTGCCTTTTGTTTGATAGCAGACTACAGTATCTTTTCACATTTTTTGCATCATTCCAGAAGATTTTACATCCGGTTCGTTTAAGGGATACCAAATATAATGGCCTATAAAGGCTATAATATCCCGTATCCCTGGTGTTTCTTGGTTTAGAACTTACCAAGATTCAATTAGACATGGTCTTATGTTGGATGGGTGAGCACAGTATTTCTATGCCAAAAAGCACCCTTCCTTTTGCTTTCCAACATAGTTTACTAGGGGGATACCAAATTTTATGGCTCACGCATTGTTGTGATGTCTTGTATCCCCTATGTTTCATAGGTTACCCTTTAGCCATTCACCAGTTGAAGTTGCCTTTTATTTGATAGCACACCCCAGTATCTTTTCCGATTTTTTACATCATTCCACAAGATTTTACATTCAGTTCCCTTAGGGGATACGAAATATAATTACATCTACCGCCTATAATATTTGGTATCCCCTGTGTTTCTCGGGTCAGAACTTACCAGGAATCAATTTGACATGGTCTTATGTTGGATGGATGAGCACAGTATTTCTATGCTGATTATAACCCTTCCTTTTGCTTTCCATCATCGTTTACTATGGGGATACCAAATATTATGGCTCACACATTGCTGTAATATCTTGTATCTCCTATGTTTCATTGGTTACCCTTTAGCCGTTCACCAGTTGAAGTTGCCTTTTATTTTATAGCAGATTACAGTATCTTTTCAGATTTTTTACATCAATCCCACAAGATTTTACATCCGGTTCCCTGAAGGGATACCATATATAATGGTCTATACCGGCTATAATATCTGGTATCCCCTGTGTTTCTGGGGTTAGAACTTACCAGGATTCAATTTGACATGGTCTTATGTTGGATGGGTGAGCACAGTATTTCTATGGCAAATAGCACCCTTCCTTTTGCTTTCCAACTTCGTTAACAAAGGGATACCTAATAATATGGCTCACGCATTTCTGTAATATCTCGTATCCCCTGTGTTTCATGGGTTACGCTTTAGCCATTGACCACTTGAAGTTGTCTTTTATTTGATAGCAGGCTACAGTATCTTTTCAGATTTTTTACATAATTTCACAAGATTTTACATCTAGTTCCCTTAGGGGATAGTAAATATTATGGCTCAAGCATTGCTGTAATATCTTCTATCCCCTCCGTTTCATAGATTACCCTTTAGCCATTGACCACTTGAAGTTGCCTTTCACTTTATAGCAGACTACAGTAACCTTTCACATTTGTTCATCATTCCACGAGATTGTACGTCGGGTTCCCTTAAGGGATACCGTACATAATGGCCTATACAAGCTATAATATATGGTATCCGCTGTGTTTCTGGGGTTGGAACTTACCAGTATTCAAATTGACACAGTCTTATGTTGGATGGGTGAGCACAGTATTTCTATGCCAAATAGCGAGCTTCCTTTTGCTTTCCAACATCGTTTACTATGGGGATACCAAATATTATGGCTCACGCATTGGAGTAATATCTTGTATCCCCTACGTTACATGGGTTACCCTTTAGCCATTGGCCACTTGAAGTTGTCTTTTATTTGATAGCAGACTACAGTATCTTTTCAAATTTTTTACATCATTCCACAAGATTGTACGTCCGGTTCCCTTAGGGGATACCATATATAATGGCTTATACCGCCTATAATATTTGGTATGCCCTGTGTCTCTTGGGTTAGAACTTACCAGGATTCAATTTGACATAGTCTTATGTTGGATGGGTGAGCACAGTACTTCTGTGCCAAATAGTGGCCTTCCTTTTGCTTTCCAACATCGTTTACAATGGGGATACCAAATATTATGGCTCACGCATTGCTGTAATATCTCGTATCGCCTATGTTTCATTGGTTACCCTTTAGCCGTTCACCAGTTAAAGTTGCCTTTTATTGTATAGCAGATTACAGTATCTTTTCAGATTTCTTACATGAATCCCACAAGATTTCCATCCGGTTTCTTTAGGGGATACCATATATAATGGCCTTTACCAGCTATAATATCTGGTATCCCCTGTGTTTCTGGTGTTAGAACTTACCAGTATTCAAAATGATATGGTCTTATGTTGGATGGGTGAGCACAATATTTCCTTGCCAAATAGCGTCCTTCGTTTTGCTTTCCAAGACCGTTTACTATCGGGATACCAAATATTATGGCTCACGCATTGCTGTAATATCTCGTATCCCCTACGTTTAATGGGTTACTCTTTAGCCATTGACCACTTGAAGTTGTCTTTTATTTGATAGCAGGCCACAGTATCTTTTCAGATGTTTTACATCATTCCACAAGATTTTACATCCGGTTCCCTTGGGGGATACTAAATATTATGGCTCACGCATTGCTGTAATATCTCGTATCCCCTACCTTTCATGGGTTACCCTTTAGCCATTGACCACTTGAAGTTGCCTTTTACTTGATAGCAGACTACAGTAACCTTTCACATATTTTCATCATTCCACAAGATTGTACGTCCGGTTCCCTTAGGGGACACCATATATAATGGCCAATACCGGCTATAATATTTGGTATCCCCTTTGTTTCTTGGGTTAGAACTTACCAGGAATTAATTTGACATGGTCTTATGTTGGATGGGTGAGGACCGTACTTGCATACCAAATAGAACCCTTCATTTTGCTTTCCAATATTGTTTACTATGGGGATACCAAATATTATGACTCACGCATTGCTGTAATATCTTGTATCCCCTATGTTACATGGGTTACCCTTTAGCCATTGACCACTTAAAGTTGTCTTTTCTTTGATAACAGACTACAGCATCTTTTCAGATTTTTTACATCTTTCCACAAGATTTTACATCCGGTTCGCTTAGGGGATACTAAATATAATGGCCTATACCAGCTATTATATCTGGTATCCCCTGTGTTTCTGGGGTTAGAACATACCAGTATTCAATTTGACATGGTATTATGTTCGATGGATGAGCCCAGTATTTCTATGGCAAAGAGCACCCTTCCTTCTGCTTTCCAATGTCGTTTTCAATGGGGATACCAAATAATATGGCTCACGCATTGCTGCAATATCTCGTATCCCCTATGTTTCATTGGTTACCCTTTAGCAATTGACCACTTGAAGTTGCCTTTTCTTTGATAAGAGACTACAGTATCTTTTCACATTTTTTACGTTATTCCACAAGATTGTACGTCAGGTTCTCTATGGGGATACCATATGTATTGGCCTATACCGGCTATAATATTTGGTATCCCCTGTGTTTCTGGGGTTAGAACTTATCATTATTCAATTTGGCATGGTCTTATGTTGGATGGATGAGCCCAGTATTTCTATAGGAAAGAGCACCCTTCCTTTTGCTTTCCAACGTCTTTTACAATGTGTATACTGATGGAGCAGGATAAATGAAAAATTTTAACCTCCTAATAATTTTCATAAAATAATTAATAAACATGTTCGTTTAAGTAAATAACCAACAATGTATGTTACATGTGAAGGGTTAAAGGTAACACGCTATTTTGTGTGCAAATTAATCTACTTATAATTGTTGACGTGGCTAACATAAACTTAATATTTGCGTACTAATAGAATAATGAAATGCATGATTTGTGCTTTAAAAATAAAACGTGTAGTGGCAAAATAAAGCGATGGTAAGTAAGGGACGGCTTTATATGTTGCTTTTTGCTAGGTAATACCTAATTGGGGTACGTAGAATGATGGGAGGGAAACGAAAGGGTTTATATTCTTTATTTTAACAATATTTTGTTTATCTTTATAAATAGTGCGCTTAGGCCTGTTGAGCAGCGATATAAAATGGCCGCCATGAGCTAGAATACGCATGCGCGAGAGGAAATGTATACAAGGAGAAAGGCCGGGAACAAGAATAATCATGTGATCGCTCCAAGAGCCTAGGATGAAAGCATGGTCAAGGCTATTGTGACCTTACTGAGTAAATGTGTGCCAAGATGGGTCAGCAAGAAGCGTGAGAAGTCGAAAAGAATAAATGGACAAAAGAACTGTTGAACCTAGAATGTATCGGAAAATGATACAAGTTGGACTGATCGAAGCGGATGCGTAATGTCACGAACTGTGGGAAACGATGCAAGTATGGACATTCCACAAAGAACTGGTTAGAACAAGGAAGTTTGATAAAAAGATGTATATGGACTCAAACGGACCAATTAGAGAGAATCACGCCATAAAGATGCAACATTTTTATTTAGTAAGCTAGAATTAGGGTATAAGAAGACCTACTCTTGGTGGGGAGGGGGGTTGATGCTGCTGGTTGCTGAGAGATGCTTTTTGCTGTTTTTGGCTGCTGTTAGCTGTGTAAGGAGTTGCTGCTGCTGATGCTGACGAGCTGATGCTGCTGCTGCTATTTTATATTTTTTATTGAGTATAAGATGCTGCTTTTGGAGAACTTTTACTCCGGATAGATTTTCCATTTAGAACTATTAGACTTTTATTCTTAAAATAATGAAGAGGAAATAAACGAGAAGGCCTGTTTTTCCAGGACAGATAGATAGAGATTTTGGGAGTTCTTGCTGTGACAAACTTTATTTTTCCATCTAATAGGTATGCATTGCAATTTCAATTTATTCTTATAATGATGATAAATGTAATAATCTGAATAATAATCCTAAACGTATTCCTTGCTTAAAAACTTTATATAAACTTTATTACTCTTTAAACAAATGACTCAGTGGTTCTTTAGCTCAATGATTAATGAAAAATGTTAAAAGGTTATTGTGATTGAGCTGGTCTTAATCACCATCAACTGATTCCTACTAGTTGGTCCATCGACCAATGAGCGGAATACCTTAAAAGCAATGAGAAATATTATGTCGTGTTAAAAAGAGGTATCCCGTCTCCTTCCAGCGAATCGTTCTACTGTTTTTCTCCTAGGTTGATGACGGAGGAAATCCAGGGAATAAATGAGTGAGTGAATGCATATGCGGTGTTATGGGCCCCACCGTCATATGGATATAATCTGTGTATTGGAGGGATAGTTGTACCTGGATGACCGAGTCATATAGGAGAAGAATTTTTATTGTTAGCGCTGGATTGTGTCACTACACCTCAGAAATGACTTATTAGCCACTCTGCACTGCAATGTTTTTGTCTTCGTTCAGTACTTTCTTTTAATTCTTTTCAGAATTCTTTCTTTGTCAAATCCAGTATTTTGTCAACTCCGGTAGAAATTCGTCAAATCCAGTATTTTGTCAAGTCCGGTAGAAATTCGTTTAAATTTCTTCAAGTTTGTTGCACTTCACCTTCACCCATTAGGTTTCTTTGTTCTGGGTTCTCGTGAGTGTTCTTTTCTTCTTTGATATCAGTTAAAGCAAGGTACAACCATTCAGGCGATCTATACTTCGGATTTACCTTCTTTACTCTTTTCGTTTTCTGCAAGTGTTTTCCACCTTGTTTTTCTTGCTCTTTCTGACTTGTTATTTCATTCACTTGTTCAGCACTTTTTCCATCTAACCTTATGATCCTGTATCTTAATTTTCTTACTTCGTTGGGCCAATTGTCTCCTTTTCTTGGCCTTTTTGCCTCACTTCCTTTTTCCTCTCTTTCTGTTTTCCAAGTTCTTTTTCTTGACTCTAGTTTTTGGTTTCTTTCTTCTCCACTTTCTTCAGACTCTGTTTCAGTTTTCTCTTTATTGTCCCTTATTTTGAATCTTATAATTTCATTTTCTTCCTCTACTTGTGGTTCTTTTCTTATCTTCCTTCGTTCGCCTATTTCTGTCCCTCCTCGAGGTTCTTCCGAATTTGTGTCAATCTCTCTATCTGCTTCTAAATTTCCCTGTTCTTTTGTTTGGCTATCTGTCCCTATTGCTCCTCGGGAACTTCCGATTTTTCTAACTTTCTGTTTGAAACTCTCCCTTCTTCATCTATTAATATTATCTCCGAAGGATTTTTACCACAACTTGTACTTGGTTGCTCACTGTTACTATCTTCGTGCTCAGTTTCTTCTCTTATGCTTTCAAATTTCCAATTTCTTTTCAGATTTTCCTCACAATCCGAATGATTGGTATCAGATTCTGAACTGGTGTCTGATATTTCCAGATGTCGACTCACATGTCGATCTTCAAGTTCTGGAACTTCAGCTATTTCCTCCACTTCTTCAGTCGTTGCACTTGTAGTTAGGTCTTCCAGATGTCGACTTACAGGTCGATCTTCAGATTCTGGCACCCTGTTCGTCTCTTCTTCCGCTTCTGATGTTGAACTGTTATCCAACACTTCCAGATGTCGACTCACATGTCGATCTTCAGGTTCTGGAACTCTGATGGTGTGACTGGCATGCACCCAGTGTTTTACTCCTGCACATTTGACTGGAGTGGTTGTCACCAGTATCACCTGTCGTGGTTCGTCCCAGCGAGGAACCAAACAGTTTCTTCTTCTGTGGACTTTTATGCGGACCCAATCTCCTGGATTCAAGTCGTGAGCTGGTTTTCTTTCAAGAGTAGTAGCATCCGGTCCAACCTGATGAAACACAGAACGCACCACATCAGCCAATCCTTTGCAATAATCCAGCACCAGATCATCAGTTATAGTCAGTAGTTTGTTGACAGGTACATGTGCTTGTCTCATTGCTCGTCCCATAATTATCTCATGGGGACTGAGTCCAGTTTTCCTTTCCGGAATACTTCTGATTGTCATTAAAACTAATGGCAAGGCATCTGGCCATTTGAGTCCTGTGGCTTGACACATTTTTCCTAACCTGTTCTTAATTGTTCCATTCACTTGCTCTACTATTCCAGAAGCCTCTGATCTGTATGCACAATGCAGTTTCTGTTTAATACTAAGTGCTTCACAAATCAGTTTAATTAATTCGTTTTGGAAATGTGTTCCTCTATCTGTTTCAATCGTGACTGGAAAACCATACCTCGGAATGAATTCTCGCAGCATAAGTTTTGCTACCGTGATTCCATCATTCCTTCTGGTCGGGTATGCTTCCACCCAACGGGAAAACAAACAGACGACTACGAGGACATACCTTAGTCTGTTGCTCGGGGGCATTTCTATGAAATCCATTTGCATTCTAGTGAACGGACCTCCTTCTCGTCCTATTGTTCCTAGACTCACTACTGTCTTCCTTCCTGGATTTAACTGTTGACAAATAAGACATCTTTGACAAAGACTCTCAGCTATGGCTCTGAATTTTGGATTATACCATGTTTGTCTAAAAAGTCTGATCATTGAATCTCTCCCAATATGGGCTTGTCCATGAGGCATCCGTGCCATGTCAGAAATCATGCTATCAGGCATAACTGGTCTTTCATCTCTGTAAACCCAAACATCATTTTCCTCATGTTTTCTACATCCTGCTTTTATCCATGTATCTTTTTCCTCATCATCTGCTGCTTCCTGTAACTGTCTCACCTCTTCCCATGTCTCAACAGGGTTAGTAAAAAGCAAAGGACAAGAAATATGCTCTCTTTCTCGGTTCCGGTTCAAAGAGACCACATTCTTTGCACAGTACTGTGCAATCTCATCAGCATACTTATTGCCGACAGTTATGTAGTCTTCCCCATTTTTATGGGCATTGCACTTCACAACAGCAATCTGTTTAGGCAGCTGTATCGCCTCAAGCAACTTTTTCACAAAATCTCCATTTCTAATTGGCGTTCCTGCAGATGTCAAGAAACCTCTTTGTGACCAAATCTGACCAAAGTCGTGCACAACTCCAAAACCGTATTGGCTATCTGTCACAATCGTAACCCGTACATTTCTTCCCAACTTGCAGGCTTGAATCAGAGCTATTAGTTCTGCGACTTGGGCAGACCGTATCCCTTTCAGACAAGATGCTTCCATTACAGTTGCTACTGTGCAAACTGCATATGCTGCACTTAGAACTCCATCATTTGTTCTTAAACATGAGCCATCCACGAACAGAATATAATCTGATTCCTTTAAGGGCTCATCTCATATATCTGTTCTCGGTTTTGTACAATATTCAAGCACATTCAGACAATCGTGATCTACTTCATCCATTTCAATCACACTCTCTTCATCTGGCAATGATGTCGAAGGATTCACATTCATACATCTGTCAATGGTCACATTATCTGCACTCAAAATTACTTTTTCATACCTAGTCAACCGACTATGTGTCATGTATTGGGTTTTCGTTCTGGTCAAAAGAATTTCCACAGAATGGGGAACATATACTCTCAGTGGATATCCCATCACTATACCTTCACTCTGTTCCAGACTCACACAAGTAGCAGCAACTGCTTTCAAACATCCAGGCAACGCTTTCGCTACAGGGTCTAAAACAGCTGAAAAATATGCAATGGGTCATTTCATGGTTCCATGTCTCTGTACCAAGACTGAAAATGCACATCCATCTCTTTCACTGCAATACAACTCAAAGTCTTTCTCATAATCAGGCATTCCCAATGCTGGAGCTTCACACAATTTCGTTTTCAGCTCTCTGAATGCTTTCATTTCCTCATCATTCATTTCAAAAGGATCTTTAACATCCTTCTTTGTAAGTTTTTGCAACGCTTTGGCGATCAACGAAAAACCGCTTATCCATTGTCGACAATATCCAACCATTCCCAGAAACATTCTTACCTCTCTTTGCGTCATTGGAGCTCTCATTCCTTGAATCATCTTTATTCTCTCAGTCGTTACCTTTCGCACTCCTTTCTCAATTTTATGCCCTAAATATTGGACTTCTTGTTGACAAAACTGCAATTTTGATGGGGACACTTTGGGGCCGATTCCGATTCGGGCCGGAAATCTCCCCGACCGAGCCGGACCCGGAGAGATTTCCGACCGAATCGGACCCGTGCAGTCCGACCGAACGAGTACGATGTGCACGTATGCCATCGGACTCGAGTCGGTTGGACTCCCATTGAAGTCAATGGGAGCAGGTCGTACAACGCGTACGCGGGCTCCCATTGACTCAATGGGTGCGATGCGGACAAGTGCGCCCCATACAGCGTGTACGCGGCGAAGCGATTCGCGCCGTACACGCACAGGTAGGGGGGGACCCATGGGTCCCCCCTGTGTGCGACTCGCGGGGCTACGCGTACAGGGGGGTCCGACACGGACCCCCAAAGTACGGCTCCGACAGCTCTTTCGAGCCGGAGTGCGCGGCTCGGTCGGACTGCTCGCGGCGCGCATCGTACTTACCCGGCCGGGGAACGTCTCCATTGCGCGGTGCGAGTCGTGTCCGTGCGAGTCTGTCGGTGCGGTTCGACCCGGGATCGAGTCGGTCGGAGCGGTCGGGACGCCCGGACGAGTCGGTCGGCGAATACGCATCGTACTCGCTCGCCCGGACGCGCGTACGGATCGGTCGGGAAATAGGGCTCCGAATCGGATCCGGTTAAGCCAAATCCGATTCGGAGCCCTACCGGCCGAGATCGGAATCGGCCCCTTTATGTCCTCTTTTGGCTAAATGATTCAGCAAAGCAATTGTATCATTTACACATGCTTCCTTCGTTTTTGATGCCACCAGTAGGTCATCAATATACTGAACCATCACTGACTTTTCTGGGATTTTTAAATCTTCCAAGGATTTCTTTAGAATCTGATTAAAGATCGAGGGGCTTTCTGAGTACCCTTCAGGAATTCGGCACCATGCCAAAATACGCTCTCCAAACCTGAACGCAAATAATGGCTGGCTATCTGGATGCAATGGAATAGAGAAAAATGCATGACATAAATCAATTACTGTGTACCATTCTGCTTCACGTGGAATCTGGTATAGAATCACAGCAGGGTTCGGTACTATTGGGCAACAAGGCACTACAATTTTGTTTACCTTCCTCAAATCCTGTACAATTCTATATGTTCCGTTTGGCTTTTTCAGTCCCATTATTGGCGAATTACATGGACTGCTCATGATTTCTTTTAGAATCCCTTGTTCAACCATTTTATTTATTACTGGCGTTATTCCTTCAATTATTTCTGGTGTCAATTTATACTGGGGCGTATTTGGGTAACTCGTTCCCTCTTTTACGGAGATTTTAACGGGATCTACTTCTTTCATTAATCCTATATCTTCTCCTGTAAAGTCCCACACTTCTTCTTTCACTGTCTTTTTCAGTTCAATTGGGATTTTCTCTGCATCAAATACAGGAAACAAATCATTTACTTCTGGTTCTAAATTTACCAGTGTCATTTTATACAATACATCTTCATCTGGGGTCTGAAATGCAATTCCATCTGGAGTACAATAGATAGTGCAATTCATTTTGCACAATAGATCGCGTCCTAATAGGTTCACAGGACTACAATCACACACCACAAATCGGTGCATTTCACTAAATGGACCAATCTTTACCTCTACTAATTTAGTAAGAGGCGTCTTAATTTGCTGATTCGATACTCCAACTACTTGGATATGTTCACCTGAGAGAGGAAGGTTTGGAATTTCCACTGACCTAACAGTAGAATGGGTAGCTCCAGTGTCCACAAGGAATGTTACATTTGCACCATTCACTTCTCCATCCACAAATGGACCTGCTTGATCTACCTCTAGAGTTGCGCCAAGCACGCACTCTTCCCCCTCTCCTAGGCACCGTCAGAAGCTTTCATCCGTCCCATCATCTTCCTGTCGTAACCAATATTGAGAAATGGCAGCTGCACGCGGCAACTGTGTTACCTGCTCTCCTCCGTAGAATCCTGTTTCTGCACTGAATTTCTGTTGGTTAACACTCTTGGGAAGTGGTGGTTGTGGCACCTGACTCTGTGGAGTAACTACCTCACTCTGCACTTGTGAATTTAATGATTGATTTTCCGTATTAAGTTTAGGAGGAAATTTACACTCGTTTCTCCAATGCCCTAGCTTTCCGCAATTGTGGCATGGCCACTTTTTCTTTGCCTCATCTATGCTCATTTGTCCTTTTCCTTTGCCTATATTTGGTCGAAATCTAGCCTGTCCTGCTTCATTACCTGTATTACTTAATTGAGCTTCTTGCTTCTCTGCAACTTTCACCTGTGCCCACATGGCTTTCTCTTTCAATTTACGCTGTCTACTCTCTATAGCATCACTGCAATACTTAGCATATCTCAAAACCTCATCGACTGTGCTATTCTGCCAACAAATCATATGCTGTTTAATCATCTCAATTATCTCTGGTTTCAACCCATATACAAATCTATATACAAAATGACTCATATCCTTCTCATTTAGTGTCTCATAACCACTATATTGTTTGAAAACTAACAACAGTCTCTCATAGTAAGCATGCACTGATTCTTTACTTTCCTGCGTGGTTCTGTCTATTTTTACCCAATCCGTTTCTTTTGGTGGAATCTTATTCTTCAAAAGGTAATTACTTGATCGTACTTTCTCATCACTTCTGGTCCTGGCGCTCCTGTTTTAGCATCCCTTGAATATTCTACAGTTGGCCAATCAATAGTAATCTTACATTCTGTCCACAAATCAGCTGGCACTACTATATCAAACAATCCATCCAAGTCTATCCACAACACCTTTGAAACTTTAACAAATCTCTCCACTTGTCTGTACCATTCTACTGGCTTCTCTCTCAACTTTGGGAAATCATTTGTAAATGACAGTATATCCTGTCTAGACCATGGAACATGCACATAACTACCTCCTGGAGTTTCTCTCATCGGGTACTCCCTTATAATTGGTTCCTTATCTGTCACTGCAAAAGCCAAAGATGCTTTATCTGTTACTTTCTCATTCTTTTTCATCCATCTACTTCTCCATCTATCCACATCACCCCATTTTCTCAGCAAAACAATTAATTCTTTTATTTGGGTCAATCGTCCTGATGTGTTCAGATTCTCTATATCTTTCTCACAAAAATCTACTCTATATGGTTTCTGCAACGTTCTCACTTTTACAAATTCTACTCCTAGTTCATTCGCTGTCTCTTCTAATTTGTCATGTAAATTTCTAGCTCTCCATGTAATACTCTTGCACAAAAACATAATCTCATCATCCTGATAATTTTTCAATTTTTCTGTACCAATCGTTCCTAAAATCAATTCTTCCATGTCTATTTTTAACCTAATTACATCTAATGGTTTTACTTCTGTCTCTTTCGTTTTTAGCGTTTTCATCCATTCATTTAACTCATCTGGAGTCGGACCTACAGGTGTACTATTTAATTCTATCCAATTGTTACTTCTTTCTGGTGTCCCTGATACAGACTCCGTTACCATAGGTATTCTCCTGAACTCATTCTCATTTATCGTCAAATTAGTAGGTGGGCTTGGTATATAGGTACTAACCAAATGGTGTGCACCTTCATTGTCCAGTTCCATCCCTTCTCTTTTTCTTTGCAAATGTGAATTCATAGGAATCACTAAAGAACGTTCATCAATTTTCTGATTCTCAAAAATTGGCATTACTGGACCTATTGTTACTGGTACAGTTACAGCTTCCATATTTTTTGTCAATTCTCTTATTTTCTCAGTCAATTCTCTTGTGGTTTTTGCTAATTCAGTTGCATTGTCACTTTCTATCTCTTCATTTTGTGAAGTTTTTAATTGATCTTGTGACCTATTTATCTCATCTCTTCGTTCGGGAATTTTATTCCTCCCAGTTTCCATTGGCGGTGCATTAGGTGTCACCACCGCAGAAGTCTGTTGGTATGGAGGTGGGTTTCTGTTTAAAATATCTTCCAGCAATTCATCTTCTGTTTCACTACCACCATACCCATACTTTTCCATAACCACATGTTTCTTTTTCTCTGTACACTTTTCTTTGCTTCTTCCTCAACTGTAAAAGCTGGAAACAAACCTCCTGTCATATTAGCACATCTCCAACGCTTTATTCTGTCCTCATGATTTACTCCCCATAACCTTCCAGGCACAAACTCATGATTCTTTAATCCTCTGAATCTCTCTCGTTCATACATCTCATCTTCCCATTCACTTAAAGCTTCAAACTGTGTCGGTCTAGGTCTAGGTTCTAACATTGCCATCTTCTCTCTCAAATTCCGTAGTACAGCTACACTAAATGAACCATTCTCAGGGAAAGCCAATGCTCCATCATTCTTGGTATATTTTGTCCAATTTTCTAGCCATATGCATGTATGATATCCATATTTCAGCATCATGTGCGAAGCTGGTGATTTCGGCGGAGGAATTACTTGTCCCTCTCTAGTCACTACCTTTTTGTCTTTCTTGAAAAAGTTCTTAACTTTCGACATCCATGACGTTTTCTCTCTACCATACTCATAATAAGACATAATTCACAATCGCTTTCTCTCCTCAAACGATCCGCAATTCAACACTGTTCTCTATGCGTTATTCCAACCAATACTAGCGCGACTCACACCAACACTCCAATCACAGCAGTTTCTGTCTACAGCGCACTGTCCAATCCCAGCGCGGCTTTTGTCTACGTCAGCTCTGCTCCTGTCTCTGTATGACTAGCGCACTGTCCAATCCCAGCACGGCTTTTGTCTACGTCAATTCTGCTCTTGACCCCTCCTTTACAAAATTTATCGGCAATTTCTTTTTCAACAATTCTTCGTTAGTTACAACATTTAAAACACATTTCCATTGTCTGATTCGCTAAACCAAAGAGATAGCTTTGTCCATTTACACAAGAATTCTGTATTTTCCAGTAGGCAGCGCTTACCTCTACCCTACCACAGAATTTTTCGGTTTCGCCGATAAAGTAGCACTTCCCTCTACCTTACCCTTCTTTCAAGCAAGCGGTAAACCCGTTTCTCTGGGGATAAAACACATGTGGAGACTATACTGCTCCTGAGAATTAAGGCCAGAGTTTCACAAGAAAACCGGTCACTATTTCACTTACACACCTTTTATGCGGAAAATGTCCCTATCATAACACAACCTGTGTTATCACCAATATGAACTCAGACAATGCACTATTCCATGTGACTTCTCTTGCCACACGTGTTCCACTTCCTACTTCCCAGAAGCGTGGAAACATACATATAACATAACGCGACTCAACATAAAGTGTTAGACATGAATTTATCAATAATCAATAATCAATAATCACCAAACTAATCTATAGTAACCATAACTCTGCTACCAAGAAATCTGATCCAGCGCTAACAATAAAAATTCTTCTCCTATATGACTCGGTCATCCAGGTACAACTATCCCTCCAATACACAGATTATATCCATATGACGGTGGGGCCCATAACACCGCATATGCATTCACTCACTCATTTATTCCCTGGATTTCCTCCGTCATCAACCTAGGAGAAAAACAGTAGAACGATTCGCCGGAAGGAGACGGGATACCTCTTTTTAACACGACATAATATTTCTCATTGCTTTTAAGGTATTCCGCTCATTGGTCGATGGACCACCTAGTAGGAATCAGTTGATGGTGATTAAGACCAGCTCAATCACAATAACCTTTTAACATTTTTTATTAATCATTGAGCTAAAGAACCACTGAGTCATTTGTTTAAAGAGTAATAAAGTTTATATAAAGTTTTGAAGCAAGGAATAAGTTTAGGTTTATTATTCAGATTATTACATTTATCATCATTATGAGAATAAATTGAAATTGCAATGCATACCTATTAGATGGAAAAATAAAGTTCGTCACATCAAGAACTCCCAAAATCTCTATCTATCTGTTCTGGAAAAACAGGCCTTCTCGTTCATTTCCTCTTCAGTATTTTAAGAATAAAAGTCTAATAGTTCTAAATGGAAAATCTTTCCGGAGTAAAAGTTCTCCAAAAGCAGCATCTTATACTCAATAAAAATATAAAATAGCAGCAGCAGCATCAGCTCGTCAGCATCAGCAGCAGCAACTCCTTACGCAGCTAACAGCAGCCAAAAACATCTCTCAGCAACCAGCAGCATCAACCCCCTCCCCACCAAGAGTAGGTCTTCTTATACCCTAATTCTAGCTTACTAAATAAAAATGTTGCATCTTTATGGCGTGATTCTCTCTAATTGGTCCGTTTGAGTCCATATACATCTTTTTATCAAACTTCCTTGTTCTAACCAGTTCTTTGTGGAATGTCCATACTTGCATCGTTTCCCACAGTTCGTGACATTACGCATCCGCTTCGATCAGTCCAACTTGTATCATTTTCCGAAACATTCTAGGTTCAACAGTTCTTTTGTCCATTTATTCTTTTCGACTTCTCACGCTTCTTGCTGACCCATCTTGGCACACATTTACTCAGTAAGGTCACAATAGACTTGACCATGCTTTCATCCTAGGCTCTTGGAGCGATCACGTGATTATTCTTGTTCCCGGCCTTTCTCCTTGTCTACATTTCCTCTCGCGCATGCGTATTCTAGCTCATGGCGGCCATTTTATATCGCTGCTCAACAGGCCTAAGCGCACTATTTATAAAGATAAACAAAATATTGTTAAAATAAAGAATATAAACCCTTTCGTTTCCCTCCCATTATTCTACGTACCCCAATTAGGTATTACCTAGCAAAAAGCAATATATAAAGCCGTCCCTTACTTACCATCGCTTTATTTTGCCACTACACGTTTTATTTTTAAAGCACAAATCATGCATTTCATTATTCTATTAGTACGCAAATATTACGTTTATGTTAGCCACGTCAACAATTATAAGTAGATTAATTTGCACATAAAATAGCGTGTTACCTTTAACCCTTCACATGTAACATACATTGTTGGTTATTTACTTAAACGAACATGTTTATTAATTATTTTACGAAAATTATGCTTTCCAACGTCTTTTACAATGTGGATACCAAATACTATGGCTCATGCATTGCTGTAATATCTCGTATCCCCTACGTTTCATGGGTTACCCTTTAGCCATTGACCACTTGAAGTTGTCTTTTCTTTGATAACAGACTACTGTATCTTTTCAAATTATTTATATCATTCCACAATATTGTACATCCGGTTCTTTTAGGGGATACCATATATAATGGCCTATACCGGCTATAATATTTGGTATTCCCTGTGTTTCTTGGGTTAGAACTTACCAGGATTTGATTTGGCATGGTCTTATGTTAGACAGGTGAGCACAGTGTTTCTATGCCAAATAGCACCCTTCCTTTTGCTTTCCAATGTCGTTTTCAATGGGGATACCAAATATTATGGCTCACGCATTGCTGCAATATCTCGTATCCCCTACGTTTCATGGGTTACCCTCTAGCAATTGAGCACTTGAAGTTGCCTTTCATTTGATAGCAGACTATAGTATCTTTTCACATTTTTTACATCATTCCACAAGATTGTACGTCCGGTTCCCTTAGAGGATACCATATATAATGGCCTATACCGGCTATAATATCTGGTATCCCCTGTGTTTCTTGGATTAGAACTTACCAGGATTCGATTTGGCATGGGCCTATGTTAGATGGGTGAGCACAGTATTTCTATGCAATTAGCACCCTTCCTTCTGCTTTCCAATGTCGTTTTCAATGGGGATACCAAATATTATGCCTCATGCATTGCTGTAATATCTCGTATCCCCTATGTTTCATGGGTTACCGTTTAGCCATTGACCACTTAAAGTTGTCTTTTCTTTGATAAGAGACTACAGTATCTTTTCACATTTTTTACGTTATTCCACAAGATTGTACGTCAGGTTCTCTATGGGGATACCATATGTATTGGCCTATACCGGCTATAATATTTGGTATCCCCTGTGTTTCTGGGGTTAGAACTTATCAGTATTCAATTTGGCATGGTCTTATGTTGGATGGATGAGCCCAGTATTTTTATAGGAAAGAGCACCCTTCCTTTTTCTTTCCAACGTCGTTTACAATGTGGATACCAAATACTATGGCTCATGCATTGCTGTTATATCTCGTATCCCCTACGTTTCATGGGTTACCCTTTAGCCATTGACCACTTGAAGTTGTCTTTTCTTTGATAACAGACTACAGTACCTTTTCAAATTATTTATATCATTCCACAAGATTGTACATCCGGTTCTTTCAGGGGATACCATATATAATGGCCTATACTGGCTATAATATTTGGTATTCCCTGTGTTTCTTGGGTTAGAACTTACCAGGATTCGATTTGGCATGGTCTTATGTTAGACGGGTGAGCACAGTGTTTCTATGCCAAATAGCACCCTTCCTTTTGCTTTCCAATGTCGTTTCAATGGGGATACCAAATATTATGGCTCACGCATTGCTGCAATATCTCGTATCCCCTACGTTTCATGGGTTACCCTTTAGCAATTGACCACTTGAAGTTGCCTTTCATTTGATAGCAGACTATAGTATCTTTTCACATTTTTTACATCATTCCACAAGATTTAAATCCGGTTCCCTTAGCGTATACCATATATAATGGCCTATACCGGCTATAATATCTGGTATCCCCTGCGTTTCTTGGATTAGAACTTACCAGGATTCAGTTTGACATGGTCTTATGTTGGATGGATGAGCCCAGTATGTCTATGGCAAAGAGCACCCTTCCTTTTGCTTTCCAATGTCGTTTACAATGGGGATACCAAATACTATGGCTCACGCATTGCTGTAATATGTCGTATCCCCTATGTTTCATGGGTTACCCTTTAGCCATTGACCACTTAAACTTGTCTTTACTTTGATAACAGACTACAGTATCTTTTCAAATTTTTTACATTATTCCACAAGATGGTACGTCCGGTTCTCTTAGGGGATACCATATATAATGACCTATACCAGCTATAATATTCAGTATCCCCTGTGTATCTTGGGTTAGAACTTACCAGGATTCGATTTGGCATGGGCTTATGTTAGATTGGTGAGCACAGTATTTAAATGCCAATTTAGCACCCTTCCTTCTGCTTTCCAATGTCGTTTTCAATGGGGATACCAAATAATATGGCTCACGCATTGCTGCACTATTTTGTATCCTCTACGTTTCATGGGTTACCCTTTAGCAATTGACCACTTGAAGTTGCCTTTGATTTGATAGCAGACAATAGTATCTTTTCAAATTTTTACATCATTCCACAAGATTTTACATCCGGTTCCCTTAGGGGATACCATATATAATGGCCTATACCAGCTATAATATTTGGTATCCCCTGGGTTTCTGGGGTTAGAACTTACCAGTATTCAATTTGACATGGTCTTATGTTGGATGGATGAGCCCAGTATGTCTATGGCAAAGAGCACCCTTCCTTTTGCTTCCAACATCGCTTACAATGGGGATACCAAATATTATGCCTCATGCATTGCTGTAATATCTCGTATCCCCTATGTTTCATGGGTTACCTGTTAGCCATTGACCACTTAAAGTTGTCTTTTCTTTGATAAGAGACTACAGTATCTTTTTACATTTTTTACGTTATTCCACAAGATTGTACGTCAGGTTCTCTATGGGGATACTATATATAATGGCCTGTACCGGCTATAATATTTGGTATCTCTTGTGTTTCTGGGGTTAGAACTTATCAGTATTCAATTTGACATGGTCTTATGTTGGATGGATGAGCCCAGTATTTCTATAGGAAAGAGCACCCTTCCTTTGGCTTTCCAACGTCGTTTACAATGGGGATACCAAATACTATGGCTCATGCATTGCTGTAATATCTCGTATCGCCTACGTTTCATGGGTTACCCTTTAGCCATTGACCACTTGAAGTTGTCTTTTCTTTGATAACAGACTACAGTATCTTTTCAAATATCATTCCACAAGATTGTACATCCGGTTCTTTTAGGGGATACCATATATAATGGCCAATACCGGCTATAATATCTGGTATTCCCTGTGTTTCTTGGATTAGAACTTATCAGGATTCTGTTTGACATGTCCTTATGTTTGATGGTTGAGCACAGTATTTCTGTGCTAATTATAACCCTTCCTTTTGCTTTCCAACATTGTTTACTATGGGGATACCAAATATTATGGCTTACGCATTGCTGTAATATCTCGTATCACCTAAGTTTCATAAGTTACCCTTTAGCCATTGACCACTTGAAGTTGCCATTTATTTGATGGCAGACTACAGTATCTTTTCAGAATTTTTACATAATTCCACAAGATTTTACATCCAGTTCCCTTAGGAGATACCAAATATAATGGCCTTTACCGTCTATAATATTTGGTATCCCTGGGTTTCTGGGGTTAGAACTTACCAGCATTCAATTTGACATGGTCTTATGTTGGATGGATGAGCCCAGTATTTCTATGCTGATTTTAACCCTTCCTTTTGCTTTCAAACATCATTTGCTATGGGGATACCAAATATTATGGCTCAAACATTGCTGTAAAATCTCTTATCCCCTATGTTTCATAGGTTACCCTTTAGCCATCCACCAGTTGCAGTTACCTTTTTTTATATAGCAGATTACAGTATCTTTTCAGATTTTGTACATCAATCCCACAAGATTTTACAGCCGGTACCCTTAAGGGATACCCCATATAATGGCCTATACCGGCTACAATATCTGGTATCCCCTGTGTTGCTGGGGTTAGAACTTACCAGAATTCAATTTCACATAGTCTTATGTTGGATGGGTGAGCACAGTGGGGCATATCATCAAGGCGGCGTAAAACAATTATCGCCGCTTTTGCGTCCGTTTTCGGGCGAAAAGCGGCGATAATTGTAACGCCCTATCAGCATGGACACGCTAACGCGTGAATCCATGCCTTAGCGCCCATTTCCTTTGCGCCTCTCCTCGCTAATGAGATGCGAGGTAGGCGTTCCCGTCTGTAAGTCAGCGAAAATCTTCGCTAACACTGCTACCCCCTATTAACAAGTAAATCGTTAAGCCGCCTAGCGACATAAAAAGCAGCGCTAACCGGGTATATCGCCGGTTTTTTACCCCTGCTATTTTTCCTACTTAGCCATAACTATCATGGGAGGTGGATTGTCATGCTGAGTCCACATCTCCCTATCTACAATGTTTTCCCTAACGTGGTTTTATATTGCTGGAATTCCTGCGATATCTATCGCCTCGGCGATGCGCGTTGGTGATAGTGCGCTAACAGGGCGATAGAATCCGGCGATAGACGGCGTTAGTAATGTGCACGTTAGACGCGGCCAGCGATAATTATCGCTGCCGCTTGATGATATGCCCCAGTATTCCCACGGCAAATAGCATCCTTCCTTTTGCTTTCCAACATTGCTTACAATGGGGATACCAAATATTATGGCTCACGCATTGCTGTAATATCTCGTATCCCCTATGTTTCATAGGTTACCCTTTAGCCATTGACCAGTTGAAGTTGCCTTTTATTTGATAGCAGACTACAGTATCTTTTCAGGTTGTTTACATCATTCTACAAAATTTTACATCCGGTTCGCTTAGGGGATACCAAAAATAATGGTCTATACCGGCTAATATATCTGGTATCCCCTGTGTTTCTTGGGTTAGTACCTACCAGTATTCAATTTGACATGGTCCTATGTTGGATGGATGAGCCCAGTATTTTTATGGCAAAGAGCACCCTTCGTTTTGCTTTCCAACATCGTTTACAATGGGGATACCAAATATTATGCCTCACGCATTGCTGTAATATCTCATATCCCCTACATTTCAGCTGTTACCCTTTAGCCATTGACCACTTAAAGTTGTCTTTTCTTTGATAACAGACTACAGTATCTTTTCACATTTTTTACATTATTACACAAGATTTACGTCAGGTTCTCTATGGGGATACCATATATAATGGCCTATACTGGCTATAATATTTGGTATCCCCTGTGTTTCTGGAGTTAGAACTTACCAGTATTCAATTTGACATGGTCTTATGTTGGATGGATGAGCCAGTATTTCTATGGCAAACAGCACCCTTCCTTTTGCTTTCCAACATAGTTTACAATGGGGATACCAAATATTATGGCTCACGCATTGCTGTAATATCTTGTATCCCCTACATTTCATGGGTTACCCTTTAGCCATTGACCACTTGAAATTGTCTTTTATTTGACAGCAGACTACAGTATCTTTTCACATTTTTTACATCATTCCACAAGGTTTTACATCCGGTTCCTTTAGGGAATACCAAATATTGTAGCCTATACAGGCTATAATATTTGGTAGCCAAGTGTTTCTTGGGTTAGAACTTACTAGGATTCAATTTGATATGGTCTTATGTTGGCTGGGTGAGCACAGTATTGTTCTGTCAAATGGCACCCTTCGTGAGTTTTCCAACACCTTTTACTATGGGGATACCACATATTACGGCTCATGCGTTGCTGTAATATCTTGTAGCCCCTACTTTTCAAGGTTTACCTTTTAGCCATTGACCAACTGTAGATGCCTTTTGGCTTGATACCAGATTGCAGTCTCTTTTCACATTTTTGATTTCGTTCCGCAAACTTTCACATCCGGTTCCTTTGGGGATACCAGATTTAATGGCCCATACCGACTATAATATTTTGTATCATCAAGGTTTATAAATTACCTGGGTTCAATTGGACATGCCTTATGTTGGATTGGTGAGCACAGTATTTTTGTGCCAACTGGCACCCTTTCTTGAGTTTTCTAACATCTCTTACTATGGGGATTCCAGATATTACAGCTTTTGCATGGGCTGTAATATCTCGAATCGCCTACTTTTCATGGGTTACCCTTTAGCCATTGACCACCTAAAGTTGCCTTTTAATTGATAGCAGATTATAGTATTTGTTCGCATTTTTGATAATATTCCACAAGCTTTTACATTCAGTTCCTATGAGGGGGTGTGACAGACACCACGTGAAGGAAGTGGCCCAATTAGGGTCACCCGGGTCACTAATGACCACCTCTCAGCCTTCCATACTAAATGAAGAGTCTGTCAGACAGTAGAGAATACAAACCAATAACTGTTTATTCATATACACTCAGAGCGGAGCCCGGTCTGCCCAGTCACTAGGAGTGCTGCAGAGGGGCTGAAATCAACAAGCATAAAGATACATTATGTAAGTTTCATGACTGGGCGAAGGCACGCTCACAGTGAAATTTTCCAGGCAGGTGCAGCTGGACAGTAAAATACAAAAAATAATTTTCGGTTCTCATATCTCACACCACCTAATACAACCCAAGGTCGTTTCACCCTGCACCCGCCACCAGACAAGTGGGAGAGGGCCTCTATCTAGTAAGAAAGGTATGCACTAATATGAACAGTCTATTCATTAGTTAAGCTAAACCCCAAAACTGCAGAAACTAAACCTAACAGAGGCCTTTTCTCAGAAGTAGCAAAGGATTAGTTTCGATCATGATTCAAATTGGCGCCTGAATAGAAAATGGTGCCGCAAATGCTAACTTACATAGGGCAATGCGCAAACATGAATATTTCTATTCTAACACGCGCAGCTCCAGCATTGCACTGCACTTACCCACGACTCAAACCTGGTGGAGAGTCAGGGGCGATGGCCCACTGTCTAGAACCTGCTGGTGCATCCACTTGGGGTTAATACCAATGTGGGCATGATGGTGAAGCCGAAATCTGCTAAGGACTCCACCTCAGACATTGGGGATGCAGCGGGCCCTTCCGCCCCTCCTGTTAATGGAGTCGGCACTCTGGGCCACTCTCCGCAGTCACTCTTTACAGCTTGAAAAGATATTGCAGGCAATTCTGGACACAAAAGCCACGCTGAAGTCCAAGATCAAGGCAGTCTCCTTGGATGTGAACCTGCTCTGTACGGACCACAGGAAACTGGTGGACTGTGTGGACAATGCTGAATCCACATTAACCACGATGCGACCCACATTGCAGAAACTCCAAACACATCTGAAGGACATAAGGGCGGAGATGACCTCTCCACATCGGAGGATGCAGAGGGCTTCTCAAAGCATAATGATGTCCATTTATCGAGCTTTCTGGAATGCTTGGGGGGGCCTGAGTACGGAACTCTTTCTCGAACAGTGGCTGATGCCCACAGTACTGACAGGCAATGTACCTAAATTCTTCTCTGTGGAAAAAGCACATTGTCTACCAGGGAGGTCACCACCATCGGGGGCCCATACGTGTCCTGTAAGTGCGAAACAACTTGGGGGCCGATTCCGATCTCGGCCGGTAGGGCACCGAATCGGATTCGGCTTAACCGGATCCGATTCGGAGCCCTATTTCCCAACCGAGTCGTACGTGCGTCCGGGCGAGCGAGTACGATGCGTGTGGTCGCGAAATCCCCGACCGACTCGTTCGCAGGGCCCGACCGCTCTGACCGACTTGCACGGGGACGACGCGCACCACGCAATGGAGACGTTCCCCGGCCGGGTAAGTACAATGCGCACCTCGACCGCTCCGACCGACTCGCGCAGTCCGGCTCCAAGGAGCTGTCGGAGCCGCACTTTGGGGGTCCGTGTCGGACCCCCCTGGAAGCGTAGGTGCGCGACTCGCACACAGGGGGACCCATGGGTCCCCCTACACGTGCATGTACAGTGCGACCCGCATCGACGCGAACACGCTGTAGGGGCGCCCTTGTTCGAGTCGTGCCCATTGAGTCAATGGGAGCCCGTGTACGCGTCGTACGACTGGCTCCCATTGACTTCAATGGGAGTCCGACCGAATCGAGTCCGATAGCATACGTGCGCATCGTACTCGTTCGGTCGGACTGCTAGGGTCCGATTCGGTCGGAAATCTCTCCGGGTCCGGCTCGGTCGGGGAGATTTCCGGCCTGAATCGGAATCGGCCCCTTAATGATAGAGACAGAGACTTGATTCTGCAGTTGTTTTGGATGAAAGGTCCTTGGCACTTTGAGGGCAGTTTTTACTGTGGACATGCAGCACCTTCGCAAGTTGCATACTGTGGTCAAGCAACTGCTCCAGGAGCTAGGCCTGAAATATGCTCTTCTCTATCCTGCTAAACTTGAGGTGATGGATGATGAGTGAACCCATTCTTTCTTGACTCCTGGAGACGCATAAGTCTGGTTTCATGCCAAGGGAATTGCGAAGCTCACATCAGATGACCGGAACGTTAGTAAATGGCTGACATTGCAACTGAGGCGTAGGAGGAGCGGGGTCCCCAGAGCTGCCCCTTCACTGCACTGACGGCCAGGGAGCGAGCAGAGGCAGGACAAGTGGTGCTGCAATATGACCAGAACTCTTTTGAGGCGTTGCAGTCAAACCGTGCCTCTGACAGTCGGATACTAATGGCTCCATGGTGTTATGAACCCCAATGTACCCCAATATAGGCCTAGGTAGTTACATGACCTTTTACCTACATCTGTCCTACCATTGTTATACATACAGGTCTGGCGCTAACCTTTTACCTAGTTAGGTGCTACATGACTGTCATGTGGTTTTCTCCGAAAACTAGCCTCATGTATTATGCATGAGGATTCTCAGTATCAATGCAGGATTACTATTTTCTGCATAATAACTCTGTATAAGGGCCATCTCTATCGTCATCCTTGCCCGACATGCCCATTGTATATTTCTAGGTAGAACCCCTGAGGGTACCTTTCGGGTATATAAGCACTACATCTTCACTGGGCAAACCAGAGGAGAAAGACTCCCATTCTGACATGCTGACGTGAGACGCTGAGGTCCCTGCATGCAGACACTGCAGCACGCAGTGGTCTGATAGCCCTTGCGGGGTGTCCATCTCGAGACCAAGACGGGGTCCTTCACTCTCCCACATCAGGTAATGAGGTTGGCTCTACCCTAAGGGGGTTCTTGGCTATACACCTACATACATGCTAGGTAAACGTAGGTACATCTAGTTAGGGACTGCATTGTAGGAGTACGCATTTTTACTGTTATGTATCCATATGCCTGCATATAGTCATTGTTTTAGCACTATGGTAGAATTCTACCTTTTCTTTACTCTACTGGTGCTCATAATCGTATATATCTGTTTCTGTCTCATGGTTGTTGCAGCTCAAGGATTCTATACTAGAATGATGCTGGTTAAATAAATACTTATTGAAAACGACCCCACCGTTTATTCTGTGTATCTCTCTGAGACAAAGTAAGCACGAGTGACTGAGCAAAAAGTATGGTGCTGTTTCCACGATCCCTGAGGGGTCAGGGTTGTCATGTTCAATAGTTGCCAGAAACTATTCACTCCTTGGTAAGAGGGGCTCATAGTGGCACTGTGAGCTAGCTGGTCTACAGACTAACATATCCTTTGGGGGTTCCTAGAATCAGTCTGGACACCAGTCCCTTAGTTTATGTTATCTAAACGCACAGATCCTATATGGGTTTGTAGGAGCTACACGACAATGGCCTCTGCTTGGGAGTACTCCCAGGGGCAGGAGTTGACGCCATGACTGGCGGATAATCTGCTATGAAGGGTGGGTGTTTGGTCTTTGCTGTGTGAGAAGTGGTGTGGACTGCTCACCAGTAACTTTTGGAAACACCTTGGAACCTCACCATTAGAGGATTGGACACCCAGATCATTGGAGAGGACCCTTGTGTCCGTGAGCCCTGACCTCTCCAAACTGGACATGTATTTTATTACACATTTCTCTTTGGTGGTTGTTCATTCGTTGGATGGTTATGGCTAGTCATTCAGGGGAGTCCTGGTCAGGGGGTTACAAATCTTGTGTTTTCTTTTGATGCCCAGATGAAGTTTTCTACATATAATTCTGTGGCATGGCCCTGTACTCCACTGGTCTCTTTATCGTTGATCGGACGTTTGGGGTTGCCTTCACACTGGAGTTTTGGGGAATGGAAATCGTGGAATGTGATGCACCACTACTTACCACCATACCCAATGGGCACACCTACAGGCCACACGACCCCACACTATAACTTGCTGACCTGGAATGTGAAGGGCATGGCCACTACCACAGAGACGTACTGGGTTCATACATATCTTAAGCGGCGTTGCACACACATAGCTTTTTGCCAGAGATGCATTTGACACAGGCAGACTTACAAAAAGTTCATGCAAAATGGGGGGGCAGGTGTATGGCACTACGGCATCCCATATGCAAAGGGGGTCATGATATGGATTGCCCCGGGGCTACCAATTGTGAAAGACATGCACAGAGTTGACACCGAGGATAGGTACTAGGTGGTGGAAGGACAAATGGATGGTGCTCCCCTCATGCTGGTGGTTGTTTATGCCCCCAACACTATTCACTCTACTTTTTTAGGTCTCCTCACCCCAGCTATTTTCCGGGACCCACACAATCCAACCACATCAGGCAGCAACTTTAATTGTGTTCCAGATGTTGCCCAGGGCTGCTCCACCCCTCCGCTGAACGGCATAAGGTGTGTCAGGGTGTCACAATACTTTCAGGACTCGATGGTTAACAAGAGCATGTTCGATATGTGGCGCTTGCACCATCTGGACACAAGTGGCTTGTTTTATTGCCTGGTCCATGACCTCCAAACCAAGCTTTATCTTTTTCTCTGCAATGAACCATTGGGCACCCAGATAACTGTGACGGAGTCCTTGGCGCGCACCCTCTCAGATCACTGCCCACTGCTGATGACATTACAGCCCTGGCGGTTCCAGACCAAGGCACTTCAGAACCTCCCTTCAGGGAGGCCCTTTCAATACAAATTACTCAATATTTCGAACTTAACACAGGCACCACCCCCTCCAGGGAGCTGAAGTGGGATTTCCACAAGGTGGTCATCAGAGGGCAATGCATTGCCACTACGTCAGGGGGTACGTAAGGCCCTGCACACGAAGCTTCTGGACATGGAGCGGGAGTTGACACTACTTGAGACCGAGGTGTCATGGTGGGCCGATGGGACGAAAAGACACAAGCAGCGGAGAAAGAGTCACAGGGATCTAGAGGCACCGTAGCGGAAACATGACTATAGTCACTGCCTTGCCCTTCTCCATGCGGAGGGGATCGCTCGGGCAGGCTAGTGGCATGGCTCATTAAAGAGTACCAGGCACGCCCATCAGTAGGAGCAATCAAGTTGGGGGGTGGCATGGTGGTTAATACACAAGTGGCCATTAATGCCGCTTTTGCAAAGTACTATCACTCCCTGTATGCAGATGTAGTCAGCCCCCCGTTAACAGGATCAAAGGGTTTCTTTACGAGCTACCGTTACCCTGATTGATTCCACTCCAATGAGCTGAACTGGATGAGCCCCTTCAAATTGATGTGATACAGGTGGCTATCACCCAAATTGCATGAAATAAAACTCTAGGTACGGATGGAGTCACGCTAGAATATTATGCCACCTTCAGTGCACACCTTTCCCAGATTCTCTTGGAAATTTTTAAGCAAGCAAGAAAGAAGGGTCAGCTCCCAGACTCGCTCCGTGAGGTGCTGATAGAGGTGTCAAAACCAGGCCGGGATCCCCCCCGAAGTCCCCTCATATTGGCCGTTCTCCCTATTAAACGTAGACTATAAGATATTAGGGAAGGCCCTGGCTAATTGGCTGCTCCCTGTTGCTAACACCCTAGTGCACGTAGATCAATGTGTGTTTATTCCAGAATGCAATTCTTTTCTCAACATACGACGACTACTTCATCTGATGAAACCTGCCTTGAGTGAGACGGGGGAACAGTTGGTGGTGTCGCTTGTCTTAGATAAGGAGTTTGACATACTGGGGTGGGATTACCTTCTGGCGACTCTGGAGGAAATCGGCATCTGGCCGGGGTACCTTAATTAGATATGCACCCTCTATAAGAACCCGAAAGCAAGAGTCAGGATGGTACAGTTGATATATGACAGCTTTGACATACATAGCGGCACCATTGAGGGTTGCCCCCTGTCCCTGTTGATTTGTACCCTGACAATGGAGCCCCTGGCCTGCTGCCTGAGCTTGCAAGTGCAGCTTTGGGGTCTCCTAGTACATGACAAGCACCATATCATCTCTTTATAAGCACATGATGACCATATCTATCTGTATGATGCCCCTGCCACACTTCCAGCCCTGATGGAGACACTGGAGGAATTTGGAATAGTATCAGGCTTCAGATTGCATTAGTCTAAGTCTTGCCTGTTCCCCCTCTCTCCAGTTCATGAGCATAACAGGAGGGCCCTGCCACGGTTTGGGCTGGAATAGCACCTTGACATGCTGAAGTACTTGGATGTACAGATCTACCACTCGGACAAGGACTTGTGGAGGGCAATGTTAACATGGGTAGGGCCCCAGACTACATCTGTAAATCCCTCCCTTATGGTTGTCCTTGCAGCTGTCCCCGCTGGGCTGGGGGGTAATCTTCAAAATGCTTATCTTGCCATGACTCCTGTACTTCTTTGCAGCGTTACCACTTTCCCTCACCAAGCGCTTCATTCAGGACCTCCATGGTCTCCTGCTGGAGCTGATATTGGGCTCAGGCAGGAGACGGGTGGTGCTCTTCATACTCCAGTGCCTGCTTCATGAGGGTGGTCCCAATTATGAGTTGTACTATGCAGCAGCTCAGCTGCAGTGGCCGATGCGCTGGCTGGGCACAGCCCCTTGACCGGAGAGAGCAACCATTCACAGGCTCCTTTGGTGGACACATATATATGTGGCTGTTGGACCCCAGGGCTCGCCCACCACATGAGATGCATCAAATAAAGATGGGACATGTGTGCTGGCAGGCATACGAGCGAGGCAACGGGCCCCATCCTCCATACTCCCCACTGATCCCAGTTTGACAGTTGCTGGCACTCCAGGAGGTGACCCAACAACACCATAACATGTCGCCTTGGAGAGAGGCAGAGATTGACCAAATGGGTGACCTTTTCATGGTGGCTGCACTAATCCCCTTTTTGAGATTATGGACACGTATGGCATTGTGGCAGGCCATTTCCTGATATATCATGCTGGACAGCATGCGATCACTACACTACACCACCACTGCACTCAATCCTGTCACAAAGAAAAATATTATGGCCCTTTATGTTGCGTTGCACTCTTCCCACTGTGAGTCGTATGACAGGGCTAAAGTCCGATGAATGGCGGACCTCGAGATGCAATTCACAGACAGTCTCTGGACCCAGGCGTTACAACATGTAAAGGAGGTTTCACGTAATCCACACTTCTATTACACGCAATTTAACTATTTGCATCAGGCACACCTCACACCGAAACGCATCAAGCACATGTTTCCTACAGCATCCTCTGCATGCCCCAGATGTAGACCACATGAGGAAGGTTTTTGACCACATGGTCTGGGAGCACCGGGTGATGGAGCGGGCCTGGGGAGAAGTCACAGAATTACTTCCACTTTGCTGGAGCACTTGGTCCTGCCAATCCTGGAATCATGCCTACTCGGTCTTAGACCCAAGACCAAGGGAGATAAGTACTTTCATGTATTCCTTGACCTAGCCATAATACTCTTCAAACGGCAAATCATCATGTCCTGAAAGGCTCATACAGCCCCCGATACACACTGTTGGCTCTCCACATTGCTGAAATAGGCAAAAGCTGACCTGGATGTCCTCGCAGTGGCACGTAGACATGGAGGGGGAATGCTGGAGACGGGTGCTGGGATACCTATATCAGAAACTTAGAGGCAAAAAAGTATGCACGTCGACCCTGAACCCTGACCACTAGGTCCTTCTGTCCCATCCTACAACTCATACGATGAGCCATGCCAGCAGATGAGATAGCGGGACCATGCCCCTATGAGGACTCCACATAGGTAATACAGCCACACCAACATTGCCCCTTACAACCGTGGGGTGTGGATCTCATTGGGGGTCCTGATGGGCACCCCAGAATTGTTGTCCTGGCCCGGAGTGACCACTGGCACTGGCCTGCAGGATCTTCTTATATCTCCATGTGTGGATTAGCCTGTACTGGCGCGCACACGTTCCTGGGTGTCCTTCCAAATCATGTTGTACCCCCAGGGACTATTGCCACGATACACCATACTGCGACCCATGTCCATGCAGGGGCCTTCTTCATTATGACATGCTACCACACCTGAGATTGGGGGTGTGACATGTCTAGACTATTGTGACAAACACAAGGAGATGACTGACCGAGCACGGAAACTTTTCAGACACTCACTCCCAGTCACAGATCTGGGTTGAATCTATCATCGTTCTTTAGCTCACTTCGCCACACCAGTTCAGACCCAGCCATGTGCAAATCAGTCTTGACCCTGTTCCTCCTGGGAACAGTCCAGCCCGAACTGCCAAGCCGGGTCTTCCCTGGACCGGAAACAAGCATCCTGGGACCGTTTTCGTGGTATGAACTGGGGTGGCGAAGTTAGCTAAAGAACGATGATGGATTCAACCCAGATCTGTGACTGGGGGTGAGTGTCTGAAAAGTTTCAGTGCTCCGTCTATCATCTCCTTATGTTTGCTTTAGGCTATTGTGACTCCACCGTTCACATTTGTTAATTTTGTTTGAAGTGATATCGTTTGTGAGTGGCACTTCGGAATTGTCACTATTATGGTTTTTTGTTTCTTTTTCTACTTGTTCTAAAAGCAATAAAGAAATTTGTAAAAAAAAAAAAAAGGTTATGTTCTCAGTGGGTCCTTGAAGTCCCACGATCTTGCCACTGGATGGATCAGTACTTAAAGAGGACCATCAAATCACTTCAATAACTTAAGTCTTGTTTCCATTTTTTAGGTGTAGGTGTAGGTGTTGGACCTTTCATCCGTCACACTGCAATTTCACACTTTGCCAAAAGTAGAGAAACGGCTACAAATCCTCATGCCCAACAATGTCAATAATAGGAATGACAGTGCAAGGATGTATCTCATCTTGTACAGTGCAGTCATCAATTACCTCCCAAAACGTAGCTATGTATGGACATGTCCATGCCAAATGAAGAAAACATGACCCTCTGGCTACTTCGGTTTGCACAATTAATTTTTTGTCCCGAGATAACACTGAATCAGTCAGTTTCTTGAACAATTGGATTTATGTTTCCGGTTGTGTTCTGGATATACAGAAGGACATTGTCCATGTACAGGTATACAACCAATGACCTGCCACCTATATAAATTCCTCTATGTGCATGCAGCTGTCTGTACACAAAGGTCAAGGGTTCCACAGAAATGGCAACACTGTAGGGGGCAACACTGTCTGGTGCCACTGCCCATTGATAAACACTCTAGCCAAGGTGTTCCTACGGAACAAGATAATTTTAATAAAATGCCTAACCAGGCCCATTTTAGTTAATACCTGAAACATATATGGCTATTCCAGAGAGACAAATACTTTTTTAGTGTCAAGAAGAAGCGAGTATGCCGGTAATTGCGGGTCTAAATGATGTACCACTGCTAGGAGAATATTTACTGTAACAATGTTGGGTGGCTGGTTATAAAATCAGTCTGGTCTGGAAGTACCAGACCTGACATAAGTGTTTTCTTTTAATCTACCAACACGGACTTTTGCAAATATCGTATTGTTAATGAAAAGCAATTACAGTAGTCTACATGATGCACAGAGTTCTTCTGATCTGTCTGGTTTGAGAAGTGCTAACCACATGTCCTTTCATGTCATTGTGGGAAGTTCCCCTTCCAGAATGGCTTCTTCATACTCCTCAAGTAGGTGTGGGCTTATTAAATAAGCATGAGCTTCATAAAATCTAATTGAAATCCCATCAGGCCCAGGTACCTCACCACTCTGCAGCTACTTTATTACCTCTAGTAAATCCTCAAGGCAGACATGTGAACCTTTCCAATCATGAAAGTGCGATATCAAGTCAAGTCAAGATAAATTTTATTCAGCGAAAGGCCATAAAAGCACACAAAAAGCAGATCACATATTTAGAAAAATATGGTAAATAAAAACATATCACTGAGTCACATAAAATCAAGGATATTCAGTACAATTCATAACATTTCCTAAGATTAAAAAGCATTGCCGGTAACTGATTCATACAGAAACTGCATCTTTTAAGGTTCATAAGCCCTCCTAATGTGAAATGCTGATTTGATAAAATTGAGTCCTGCACACCAAACTTCGAAGAACCTAGTGCCTGCATAAACAAAAGCCCTTCCTTGTACTGTCTCACATTGGCCTTCCGTAAAAGGGATGCCAAGGATCAAAGTCTTGGCTCCTGGTACAAGTGGAAAAACAAAAATAAGTGGCTGATACTTTGAGTTGCAATATTGTCGCACCTGCAGGTGGGTAGGTATTGATGCCAGGCGCCCGTTGCGGGAGAGACAAATTTAAAGTGCAAAGTCCTTAGTTTAAAAAGGGTAAGCCATTAACGATAAGTAGGGGATATAATTCATCCCAGGTAAGGCTCTAGGCCAGAGGTTGTTGTTACTTGAGCTTAACTTACAATACTTTGCCTGTTTGGGGATGCATCTAAGATGTTATTTTTGCAGTGCTCAAAGTATGCTTTTTTAACACGTGGCTTAAAATTTGGGCCAATTAAAAAGGGGGAACTGTAAAAATCGGACAGACACAAGCACGCAAAAGAAACCTTCACGTACTTAAGCGGTGGTATTTGTTCTGCCCCATCTAATAGCAGGCAATCGCAGATACAAGATCTTGTTAATCCAGCCTCTTGTGATGACCACATTTTTGTCCAGAGTAATAGGGGTGCTAGCCCTATCACATCTTTCAGAAACAGCATGCCAAGCTCTTCGTGACAAATTAGAGAGGGAGTGCTTCCCGGGACTGATAAAAGTCTACGCATAAATTGATTCTCTATGCGTTGTAAAGTTTCTATGCTATTATGCCCCCAGAGGCCAGTACCATAAACGCATGCTTACATACACTTACTCTTGCAAATATTCAGCATTGCCTCAATTGGTTTATTTTGAAGCTTACTGGCAAATCTAAAAATGGCTTCAATATGTCCTCTAAAAATCTGGCCTCTCAATGTTATGAGCGATGACCAGCTTAAAGAATGCTTAAACAAAATCCCTAGATAACTACAATTTTTAACCTTTGATAGGGCGGATTTGCCCATCTTAAAAGACTTTCATTTGGTGCCAGGGCTACCATTGGTCATGATGTAGGACTTTGAAAAATTAACTTTGCGGTATAGGTCCTCCATTTACGTTGCAAAACAAGTCTAAGAGGTGCCGGAGACTATTTGCAGTTTGGTCTATTTGAACTGCGTCGTACACATATAATAGGATGGGGATAGGAGTATGGCCCATGTGTGATATCAATAAGATAGTCTCTACTGCACTGTAGACCGATCCCACAGTGGTGTGAACGCATGCAATATTTCAAAGTGTACTGGAGAGCACTCAACTGGGTGTTCTACCTTTCTCCAGTCTATTGCCCTGAGTTGTGTGAGTGTGCTGTATCCTAAAACCTTACACTACAAAAACACTCCCACTGGTTGGGTGGATTGGGAATGCTGTTCAAATGCAGCTAATCTCATTTATATGCCTAAAGTCATTGCAGTGAAGGCTCTCTTTAATAGAACAATACATAGTAATAGGCAAAATCATAAAATACCAAGTTCCAAATATGCAGGAAAATCAGTAAGAACTCAGACAGCATCACTAGTAGCGTAGGAAAGGACTTCTGGCTCACCCCCAAAATCGGGCATTTATGTATGAAATCGCCTCATGGAACAGTATGAAAACTGCTGAATCATGGTGCGAGGAAGACAATACATGTTCAATAAATCAGAATACAGACTTTAAAAACATCGTACAGCCTTACTACCTAAGCACTAACCTACTACGTGAATAATGAATACTCCCTAACCCTGGCCTAATGTCATCCGGAGGTGTCAGACCAAACTAGTTACAGAAACAATAGTAAACCATTGTGAATAAATGCAATACCTCATGTAAGACCCTTGGAAAAATGTTACATTCTAAGTCCATGCCAAAGAGTCTTCTTCAAGAACAGTGTCATTCAGAAATAAACAAACATGACTTGCTTGACTATGTGCAGCAGAAATAAACAGTGAATGTGACATACATTTTTGACAAGATGGTATTGAAACCTAATTGAGGCCTAGTTAGCCAGGATACCACACTTTGACAGGTCATATCAAATCGTTTCAAATGCAATAGCATCAGGTCAGTATACATGTGTGAATTTGAGTGCAGATTAAGATTCTGCAGATTGTTAATAATGCACAATTATTTATTAATACACAATTCCTCAGCTTGCTTTGCTAAGAATCTCCTTTCCTGCTCTGCAACCTCCCTGTAATTGCTTAATGGTTCATTCATTCAGGAAAGTGTGGCATAATTATGATCCCGTGTTTAATCTTTTCCAGCTACCTAAGAGAAATTTCAAGTCATGTTAATCATTATCACAGCAATTTCAATGTCTTCACTTCCTTTGCTATGCCCTTACCTACAACATACACTTTAAAGGCCTGCCAAAATGTAGTTATCCGCGGCACAGAGACCAGGTTGAGGTCCGAGTGTTCAATGATTGCTTTACGCTGCTCATTCCTGAAAGAGACATCTAATTAGAATTCTGGTTTAGATCTCCATGTCCCAGTGTGTCAGGTACCTTGCTTACAGTCCTGTACCAGAATTATTGGGGAGTGGTCTGATAAGGATCTGCGTAGAATGCCAGTGTGTCAGGTACCTTGCTTACAGTCCTGTACCAGAATTATTGGGGAGTGGTCTGATAAGGATCTGCGTAGAATGCCGGTGTGCAGGTACCTTGCTTACAGTCCTGTACCAAAATTATTGGGGCGTGGTCTGATAAGGATCTGCGTAGAATGCCAGTGTGTCACTTACAGTCCTGTACCAGAACTATTGGGGAGCAGTCTGATAAGGATCTGCGTAGAATGCCGGTGTGTCAGGCACCTTGCTTACAGTCCTGTACCAGAACTATTGGGGAGTGGTCTGATAAGGATCTGCGTAGAATGCCGGTGTGTCAGGTACCTTGCTTACAGTCCTGTACCAGAATTATTGGGGAGTGGTCTGATAAGGATCTGCGTAGAATGCCAGTGTGTCACTTACAGTCCTGTACCAGAACTATTGGGGAGCGGTCTGATAAGGATCTGCGTAGAATGCCGGTGTGTCAGGCACCTTGCTTACAGTCCTGTACCAGAACTATTGGGGAGTGGTCTGATAAGGATCTGCTTAGAATGCCGGTGTGTCAGGTACCTTGCTCACAGTTCTGTACCAGAACTATTGGGGAGTGGTCTGATAAGGATCTGCGTAGAATGCCAGTGTGTCACTTACAGTCCTGTACCAGAACTATTGGGGAGCGGTCTGATAAGGATCTGCGTAGAATGCCGGTGTGTCAGGCACCTTGCTTACAGTCCTGTACCAGAACTATTGGGGAGTGGTCTGATAAGGATCTGCTTAGAATGCCGGTGTGTCAGTTACCTTGCTCACAGTTCTGTACCAGAACTATTGGGGAGTGGTCTGATAAGGATCTGCTTAGAATGCCGGTGTGTCAGGTACCTTGCTCACAGTTCTGTACCAGAACTATTGGGGAGTGGTCTGATAATGATCTGCTTAGAATGCCGGTGTGTCAGGTACCTTGCTCACAGTTCTGTACCAGAACTATTGGGGAGTGGTCTGATAAGGATCTGCGTAGAATGCAAGGGTGCCCAATCTAGGAAATCAGACCCATAGACATCAGCCGATAGTCTATTCTTCAGCTTGCATCGTGCACTGTAGGTTAATAATTATATTGTACTGTGGTTGGATGCTGTGGTAACTAGAGATCCAAAAAGTCACTGTGTTAGACCTTGCATCTTTTGGCGTGTTTCCCCTGGCTTTTTGCTTTCTGACCTCCCGGTTTTGACTCTGTTTTTGCTGGTTTTACGTCTCTGCGCACTTTCTCCCTTCTGTTCAGTGTTAAAGTGCAAGTGCTCCTGTTGTAAATTGTGCTATAGATTGGTGTTTCCATGATTGGCATATTTTGTTTACTAGTAAGTCCGTAGTAAAGTGCACTAAGAGTACCAGGGCCTGTAAATCAAATGCTGCTAGTGGGCCTGCAGCACTGATTGTGCCACCCACCGAAGCAGCCCTAAAAAGGGGTCTCAGACCTGCCACTCAAGTGTCTGCGCACTGTTTTTAACTGCCATGTCGACCTGGCAAGTGCACCCACTTGCCAGGCCCTAATCTTCCCTTTTCGTACATGTATGTCACCCCTATGGTAGGCCCAAGGTACCCCTGTGAGCAGGGTGCTGTGTATGTTAAAGGCAGCACATGTACTGGTGTGTGTGACATGTCCTGGTGGTGGATTACAGTGTATTTCGTTTTTCACCACTGCAAGGCTGTCTGTCCCATAGGAAAGAATGGGAGTTTTACTTATAACATCTTATAAGCATAACTTCCCATTAGGAAAAGATTGGGAAATGGAGTTTAGTATGCCTGGACTCAGAGTGTAAAAACACATCTTTTAGTAAAGATTTTTATGTTCTGTGTTTGAAAATACCACTTTTAGAAAGTAGGTATTTTCTTGCTTAGCCATCCTGTGTGCCTCTTCTGGGTTTGTGGATTGACTGTCTGGCTTTGGAGTGACAGGGGCTGGGGATGTGCATTCTCTTCAGACAGCTACTGGGGAGTCAAGGTGTGTCCTGCCTTTCCTGGATGAGTCTGGGCTGGGCTGAATAGACCTGGGCTGCATTTAAAGTAGTGGGAAGAGATTCCCTTGCACCTCAATGGGCCTGGTCTGCTTTAGACAATGCTGTCTCCACCTCCTGCTGGGAAGCTAGGCCAGAGAGGACCAAACTGGTTTGGACTAAGCACAGATACTCTCTGCCTGAGAGAGCAAAGGAATTTTAAATACAAATATTGGGGCCCAGACCCCAGGACTTTAGAACTCACTGGAATCAAGGAGCCTGCCAGGAAGAAGAGCTGGAAGAGCTGCCAGGAGGAGTGCTGCCCCTTTGCTGTGTTGTTGCTTTGTTGGGTTGGCCTGCAGTTGCTGCCTCTGCCTTGGGCAGTGAAAGGACTGGATTGAACTTTCTTTACTTGTGCTGAGTATCTCCAAGGGCTTGAAGTAGAGCTTGCCTCCTGTTCTGAAGTCTCAGGGACTGCAAAGACGTCACCTACCTCTGGGTACCGCTTCTGTACCAGTTGACACAGAGAAGGGAAAAGCAACCAACTCCATCGCTGGCTCCGTGTCCTTAAGGCACCACAGAAGGCACTGCCGCATCTCGCACCGCAACCCTGGTCTCACTGAGGACGACGCCACCAAGCTGCTCCTTGCACCGTGACTTGTGTGCACCGCCCTCCACACCGCCTCGCTTCACTTCGCCGCCCTGTTCTCACCGACACCATCGCTGTGTGCTGACTTCTAAACCCGTGAATGTATCGTGGCTGGGGGCACTGCTCGTAAAAAATAGACTTGTTATGGTTCTTTCAGTGTCACCATGTCAGAACTGAAGCATTTGCAATGTTATCTACAACGAAGGTGTAGTTGGTGCTTATTTATCATATGCAAATAAGAACCATTGACAAAGCCAACAGTCCTGGTTTGTTGTAGGTGTAATGTTACTTGTTGTATTAGAGAGATCGGAATTTTCTCTAGTGGAAGTTTGAAGGTAGCGCAGAGGGTTAATATGCCTGCTGCAAAGGACGTGTACTATGCAGATCACAAAGTGCATTGAATGAAAATTTGTTAGCGGGTTACTACTTTTGTCAGAGAGGTAATTTTGTTACTTGCAGTTTATAAGTTAAAATCCTAATATAGAACAGTAAACTATTAACTGTCATCAAAGAACTTCATTCATACTGCAAGGTATAGATTAGAGCGTTATGATTTTTTTCCCCAGCCATTCATTATCCTAATGTTGCAAATAGGGTTAATTTGGGTACAAAGCGATTCTTATTAAAGAGAAATCCTAACCATGATGTTAGATTTTAAATTCTGAGTTTGTGCTTCTCCAGACAAAGCACTCTTAAACTATACTGCCTATCAGTATGAATGACATGTTACTCCTATACCTTGCAGTCCTCTGTCATATGTAACATTTCTTATACACTGATTTGCATACCTATGATTGATTGTCTCTGTTTAATATGTGTACAATGTAAAGTACACCCTACACTGGTATGAGAGGCGCTATAAAACAAATTAAATACATCTCAGAGAGAGTGGTAATGGAGACCTTGAGGGGCACTGTTAAAGGGTAATTGTGAGGGAATCACTGGAAGGGGTGGTCATTGGGGGGCGCCAACAAACATTGTCACACAGGGCGCCAGCAGCGCTAAGGCTGGGTTACTGCTGCACATAGCCTTGGCTGCAGCACACAGAGGGAAAAAATCAGAGGGAACATTGGTTGCAAGATGTTGTTTCTGTGGCAGATATGTATCAAAGTGGTCCCTTGAATTACCTGGTTCATTTACTGATGGGATGGCTGGCAATCTGAAAGAGCTTTTACTGAAGATTGTCGAGTGCCTTCTTAATTCAGGGCTGACAACATTACTTAGGTAGATCCTGTCAATCAGTTTTTCACTTATATTTTTAGCTTAAGTGTCATACTCCAAGGAACTGAAATTACTCCTATTCCACAGAAATTGGCCCACTGGTAGATTTTTGCAAGTGCCCAAGGATGGAAAGAGAGACAGTACAGTAAGACATTCCTGAATTTTTGAAATGTAAAGTGGTTTGCAAGATGCAATCTTCTGGTTTGATTACTAGGTCAATAAGTGTCGCATATCTGTTACTGTGTGACAATGTAAAGTTTAAGCCTCTTGAGGACAGGAATTTTTCTGGTCTGGTTTCATGCAAGAACTCCTCTGATTTTTGTATTACACCTTTGGGTGAGTTTAGAAGTTTTTCAAACCGTTTTCTCTGAGCAGGCAGACTGAACAAGTTGAATACTTATGTTCACAAATTGGCTACATTTTTGCCCACCCCCAGTCATGGTGCCAGTAGCCATATCCACCCAACTGGATATTTCCAGGGAGCAGGGATTACCCTAGCAAGTAAGGCAAAGAACAGCAGATGCACTTTACAAATTGTCCCTATGTGTAGCTCCTGCTTTGTTCTTTGATGGTATGCCACACAAACGAAAAGCATTTTACTTCAGCATAGTGGAATGTTGATTAGTGGGTTAAACCCGAATCAAAGATCACAGCTCCACGTTTTTCATAATAGCATGCACCATTAAACATAGTATGTGCTAAGTGCATCAGCAAGCTCTTGCCTGACTTTGTGTGACTTAGCATATTTCAGCCTCTTTCTCACCACAGTGACCCACGTTGACACGTGGACCTTGTATTACATCAACAGCATCACTGATAGACCCACTCTATCACTGTGTCAGGGGTGCTGGCAAGCACAACTTGACTGTCTCAACATCAGTCCTACGTACCACATCCTTGCTTGCTGTTCCACCTCCTGGAATCCGGAATTTCTTTTCCGCACACAATGTGTTTGAAAGTCAATGGAAAACTTCACAAAGTTGCACAATTGTACGCTTTCCAGAGGTTTGCATGGCAAATCTGTTATGGCATGTGGATTTGTATGGTGCAACTAATCACCCATGAGGGTATCCAGGTGCTGGAGCAGGCGTGTAGGCATTAGACTAATGGTGTTGGGTGTTCACTCCACAGAATTTGTTGATGAGCCAGGCCTTCAGCTTCATGTGGAATTCAAGAAGTGAGGAGGAGCCCCTAATGTTTTAAGGGAGATCCTGGATGCGATGTAGTAAAATGCTCAGCCTCCTGTTCTGCTTTTGTTGATGTGGGGTGTGTGTGTGAGTTAGAGTGATGCTGAGCATATGTGTCTGGTGGTTTGGTGGAAATAAATGTGGTTGTTCAGGTATGTTGGTCTCGTGTTGTGCAGTGCCTTGTATGCGTGCATGAGGAGTTTGAATTGACTGCATATGTGGATGGAGAGCCAGTGGAGCCCTCCAAGGTGTGGTGAAATGTGGGTGTGTCGTGGGAGGTCAATAATGAGTCTTGCTGCAGTGTTCTAGATAGTCTAGATGCAGTGGAGGAGATGGTTAGAGAGCCTGGTGTAGAGTGCATTGCATCTGCTTGTCATGTGGGCTTGCGTGATGGTGTGTTTGGTGTTCAGGGCCATTTGGAGATCTTGTGGAGCATGTGGAGAATATGGAAGAAGAAGGAGCTGACTGTGTTGGCATGTGCTGTCATGTTGAGCTTGTTGTACAGATAAATTCCCAAGGTTCTGGCGTGGTAGGTTGGTGTAGGTCTGAGCTATGATGGGTACCAGTTGGAGTCTCAAGGAGAGTTTTTGTTTCAGAAATTCAGCACTTCCGTCTTGTCGCAGTTGAGTTTCAGGCAGTTGGATGCCACCTAGTGTGCTACGTTGATCACGCAGTAGGAGAAGTTGGTTCTGGTGGACTTTTCTGTCAGAGAAAGGATGAGTTGGGTGTCATCAGTGTAGGATATGATGGAGATGCCTTGTGATCTATGATGTTGGAGAGTGGTGTCATGTAGATGTTGAACAGGGTTGGGCTAAGCAATGAGCCCTGGGGGCGCAGATCAGATTCTTGGATTCCGATGTGTAGGGTGGTAGTCTGACCCACTATATTCTTCTAGTGAGGAAAGAGCTTATCCAGTTGAGGGCCAGTCATTTTTGCCTCCGTTGTGCAGTTTTCTGATGAAGGTACGGTGGGATCCTGTATTAAAGGCAGCAGATGGGTTGAGTAAGATGAGAGCTGTGGTCACTCCATTGTCCAGTATGGTGCAAATCTGGCCTGTAGCCGTGATGAGTGGCATTCCTGTGCTGTGGTTGCTACAGAATGCTGATTGGGCTGATTGGGTGTGGTCCAGTAGGTCGTGGAGTTCAAGATAGTTGGCCAATGGTTTTTTGAGGAGGACTTGGCTGCTGAATGTTTTCAGTCTTCTTGGAAGGTGACGATTTGATGGAGGTGTTGATGATGTGGGTGAGGGTGTTGATGATTGGGGGTCCTCCCATGCTGTAGATGTGATGGGAGTATGGGTCAGTTGGGGCACCTAAGTGTACTTTTTTTATGATCGCTGTGGTGTCTTCTTCAGTGACTGTTTTCCATTCAGTCAGGTGTTTGTCTCGGTTGGTGGTGTTCAGGTTGACAATGAGATCTTTAGGGTCTGATTGTTGTTCAAAGTTGCTGTAGATCTTTTATATTTTGCTGTGGAAGAAGTTAAAATGGTTGTTGCAGTGTTTCTTTGATGTTGTGATGGTGTGGGCTGCGACCGGGGCGGTGGTGAATTCTTTGACAATCGAGAAGATCCCATTTCAGCTGTTGGAGCTAGCCTCTATGCATTTGGTCAGTGCTGTTCTTTTGGCGTCTCTCAGGAGTTGGTAGTAGCGCATGAGTGTAGCCTTGTAGGTAGTTTTGGTATCTGCATTGTGGCTGGGCCTCCATTTTCTGTCTAGCTGCGTTCAGTGGCTGTTAGATTTCCAGAGGTCGTTTGCATTCCAGCTGGCTTGTTTGTTGGTTCTTCTTTGTCTGTTGTTTATGATGGATGCGAGGGAATCTGCACAGGTGTTCATCAATTAGTTGAAGTTGGTGATGTCCTTGTCGAGGTTGTTGGTGGTGTTGGGTTTGTCTGTTATGAGGATGCTGAGCCAGTCAGCCTCTGTTACTTTGCACCACTTCCGGCTGGGAAGGTTGATGCTGGTGGGAGCTTTGACTCATGGTGTGGTGATTTGGAAGTGTATGATGGAGTGGTTAGTCCATGTGAGTGGTGAGGAGGAGTCATTTGTGATCCTGTCACTGGTGGTGAAGATTTGAACCAGAGTATGTCATGCGATGTGTATAAGGTCTGTGATGAGCTTGGTGAGTCAAATGTTGTTGAGGCTTTTGAGGAGGGATGTTGAGCAGGGGTCCATTGGGACTTCAAGGTGGAAATTGCGGTTGCCAAGTAGTATGAAGTCCTTGTAATTGATGGTGAAGGGAGCAATGAAGTCTGTGATGAGGTTGCTTGAGTTTGTTCATGGTCCTGGTAGTTGATGGTGAAGGGAGTGATGAAGTCTGTGAAGAGGTTGCTTGAGTTTGTTCATGGTCCTGCTATTCAATATGTGAGGGTGCCTTTCAGGATGCAGCTGCTGTCCATTTGCAGACTGGAGTGCATGTGCTCTATGAAGGGGGTATTAATGTCCATGGATGTGGTGCATTTGATGGTGTCCTTATGGATGATTCTGAGTCCTCTTCCTGGCTTGTGAGGGTGGTCCTGACGTGCAATCTTGTAACCTGTCGGGATAGCCACAGCAATGACCGGTGCTGACGTTGGGTTGAGGCAGGTTTCCGTGACGAAGAGGAGATCCGGTGTGCTGTTGCTGAGAGATCCCAGACCTCTGTGGTGTGTTTGCTGAGTGAGTGGGTGTTGAGAAGCCTGCATGCAAGTGGCTGTTAAAGTGCTGGTTTGCTGTTTTGTGAGGCATTTGCACAAGTGGGCAGTGAAGTTGGTGGTGCATGGGAGATGTGTGTGGGTGTGCTTCTGCAGGGCCGAGCGAGCGAAGAATCGCAGTGGTGTAGTGGTGGGGGCTGATCAGACCTGGGTTTGTGGTGCTGGGAGTGGTCCAGGCATGGGTGGGAGCAGATGGGCCTGCCTTTGGTGCGGCGCTCCCACTGCACACGCTCTGTGCAAGGTTGCATCGCAGCTGCCAATAAGAATGTAGGAGGGGGAAGGAGTGCGGGGACTAGCAGGCATGGGAAGAAGAGGTGGGAAGGAGACAAGCAGGAGAGCCGGTAAGGAGAGGGGGAGGCAGGAAGAGGTGCAGGAGGGGGGAGGTGAGTGCGAAGCAGAAACTGGCGTGGCTGTGGGAGCCGCAAAAAAGGCTGAAAGAGCGAGTGAGGGGAGGCAGCAAAATGAGGCTGAAAAAAACAGTGGAAAGAGGCACAAATGTGGGAATGTGGCACAAAGAGGGAGAAAATGCACAGAAAATTGAAAGGTGGAGAAGTGTGAAAAGTGGCACAGAGAGGATGAAAACGGGGAGAAGAGACCCAAGTATTGAGACAGAAGAGAACAAACTAATCTGTTCGTTTAAATCAAAAAAAGCAAATGTGGACAAAACTCCTACATGCATTTGTCCCTGTGCTAAGAAAAAAATTGAACAAGGTAAACTTGCAGGGAAAATGTCTGCAACATTTTTCCATCTGAACCACATTTTATTAATGCATATGGTGAATGAGGAAGTTTAACTGAGCAGAAACTTTGCAAACTTTATGAATTGTAGCAATTGTGAAAGTCGCAAAAATTACAGTGGTATAAAAAAAAACTTGGCAGCCCTCCCATCACATGCTGACTTTGTCTTTGCCTTGCCCTGTGTTGAGAGCTCCACTACCTTTTGGTGCACCATAAATACCACATACATACATATAAAATACATTTCTCTACTACTTGAAACTGTGTGACTCACTGAATTGTTTGATACATATTGATGCACCAATAAGAAATTAGTTAATATGGGGTGACTAATTGCTAAATATAAAATGTGTTTTCCCTTCTGTATCTCTCTCAGGCCTCTATTAAGAGTGAGCTGATAATAAAAATGTGTTCGCAAATTGTGGGGGTTTGCTATCGTGATTTATGCGAGGTGAAACCTGCTGCAAGTTGTGGGACCAAATAAAGCACATGCCATGTTTGTTCACCCCAGTATGGAATAGCATGAACTTTTCACATGACATTCTACAATTCAAGGTGCCTTACTTGTAACCATGCACAAATTGCATACCACCTCATTTGTGCACCCATTTTGTGCAGCCCTATCGTAATTGAGGCCTTAATCTTTCTTCTTCTCTTTGTGTCTCGGCTAATCTAACTGAATGAGGGCTGACACATGTCACAGAGTAGCCATTTTGTCACCGTGGGTATGGGTACGACCAGCCCCAAATTCCTTATAGAGGATGGGCTAATTGCACAGACCCATGTCCCACACCAAAGCTACGCTGCTGTCTGCCCTTTGATTCACTTCAGTAGCTGCTTCTCCTTTTTCAGAGAACTTAATAAGTTGTATATTAAGCCCTGCTCCTACAGCCCCTTCCCTCTTTTCACTACCCTTGTCTCTGGTTCATGTCACCTCTGTCCTTTACACCCAACGTCTCTCGGCCTTGCCCACCTCTCCTAAAACTGACAAGTCACCTATAACTCTCATGTCCTATTAACGCCCATCCTTCTGCACCTAACCACCTTTTCCTCTTTGTGACCAAACAGCAAGCTGATTACATGATTCTGTGGATTTTGAAGCTTTTTTGGAAGTTAAAGAAAAGCTCATGAACTATTTTAAGTAAGTAAGGGGTATATTCACAAGAACGCGTGATAACTACCGCAAGAGTAGCGTAACGCAACTTTCAATAACGCAGCCTATCACGGGAAAATAACCCTGTGTCAACGTGGAATTCACAACAAGGCGGTAGCATGCGATAGCCTGCCGAAACCGCGGACAAAGTCCGCGATACAACCACCACGAAGGAGATAAAAACACAAACCACAACACCAAAAAACACGCGATGGGCCAAAGCCCGGTGAGGAAACCAGCGACAAGCAGCGCCAGGCCTGCAACACACACCTGGCAGGCGTCAGAAACCTCCATAAAAGCAGAAAAAAAAACCCACACACAAACTGACCAACACACAAGCACCATGGAGGCAGCCGGAGCAGGCGCAGAGGACCAGTGCAACCCCACAAGCACCACGGACGACCAGCCTGGGACCTCGGGGACAGGGAAGGGCAAGGACAAGAAGACCAGGAAGACCAAGTCCAGTCCACAGGCGAACAGGATCATAGTCACGGAGGTGATGGAACACCATCAACAACTCTTCGTCACCTCCAACGTGTCATTGGGCACCAAAACTGGAATATGGCGGGACATCGTCGAGAAGGTGAATGCCGTCGGAGAGCACAAGCGGACAATGGACGAGGTCAAGAGGCGATGGAATGACATCAAGCGGAAGACCAAGGAGAAACTCTCTGCCAACCTGAAGGCAGCAACGCAGACCGGAGGTGGGGGCCCAGCGCCACAGCTGGAGCTGGATGACATGGAGGAGCTGGTGTCAACAGTCATCAGTATGGATACTGTGGCCGGAGTCGGGGGACCGGACACTGCTCGACAGGACACAACACAACCGCAACAGGGTGAGTGACCACCAGATACTGGGGGGACGGGGAGAGATGGCCACAATGGCACACATGCACAAGCAAGCAGGGCACAGTGCACACCCACAATCACTCTGGGTCCTCACCCAGACCCACAGACTGTCACAATGTACAATGCCATGCTGTCTGAATGTCAACCTGTACCATGCGGCTACATACATGTGGACACATTGTAATACACCATCTCCCCTTCACATCACAGGGGCATCGTCAACACCTCCTGCAGAGCAGTCACAGACACTCTTCACTGATGACGAGGAGGAGGACAACACCAACATCGACACCCAAACCATCCAAGACCTCATTGACCTCATCCGCAACTCACCTCCAGGATCAGGGCAGCCCAGCTACATCCATGAGACCCCACCCACCACCCAAACCACCCAGTAGGAGGCACCCACAGCCCCGGCACCCTCCCAAGTCCCCCAGGAACAACAAATGGCCTTCCAACGCTGTGTGCTGGAGGACCAGAGGGAGACGGCCGAGCAGGTGCGGGTGGGGTTCGAGCTCATGGCTACCAAACTGGACGCCATCCTTGGGTGTCTATGTCTGCCCCATGGACTCCAGCGAGCCCTGACTGACATCTCTGGAGTCATGACGCGGAGGGAAGAATACCTGTCCACTCAGAGTGGCCACAGCGATGCCAGCCGTGAGCCGGCACACATGCGGAGGCTCATGGAGGACATGGTGCGGATGGAGACGGAAAGGATGGCAGCCTCCGCTGCACATCAGCGAAATGTAGCTGGGATCTACCGTGCCCTGCATGTCCTCATCATGGCATTGCTGCCACAAGGCCTGGCGATCATGAATGCTGCTGCCCCCACACCATCCACATCTCCGCCCCCTGGTGTGTCAGTGCCTCCCAGTGCGGCAGGCGTATCCACTCCGGCACCTGATGTGTCACTGCCACACAGTGCAGCTGACAATCCTCCTCCGGCCCCTGATGTGTCAGTGGCACACAGTGCCGCAGCCGGCACTGCAACACCCACAGGTGGGGCAGGGCACACACCCGGGGACGAGGACGTGGATGGGACTGTGGTCAGGAGGGCCAGGCACTAGCATCCATTTCCGCCACCTTGCCTGTTTCTGCTTGGTGCCGCACATGGCCTCAAGACCTACCACTGACCCCCGATACACTACGAGGCATTCACCTTGGACAGCGACATGGACTGCCACAGCCTGTTTAACGACCAATGACACGGCGGACAGACTGCGGACTGTAACCTTCCTCTTCCGCAGTACAGCTCATCCCAGGATGGACACTGGCTGGCCCTCCACGGGCCCGTATTGTGTGGTGTGCTCGGCATTGCCCTTTACCGGATGTGCAAATAAACATCCAGTGACGCACTGCTGTGTAATGTCTTACGTCATTCCTGTGTGGATGTGTGGATGAATGTGGGGACAGTCCCTTCCCTTGCATCAATGATGTTCATCCTGTGGGATGCCAGTAAGAGGGTGCGACATTGCATTTTGTGTAGCGGGTTCCGTGAACACTACAGCAGGGACACACGCATCAGTCACTTCCTTGTCCAGACATGGACTGGACCACGCCCAGAGCCCACGAGTCATTGTTGCAAGCCCTGCGCTGGTCGGGCGTACGGCAGGCCAGGCCACTCCGCTAACGCCCCGAGGGGGGGCCCTCATTGCTACCCGTCGCAGCCGTACTCGCTGGTGGTGTGCAGGTCACTGGTCTAGTTGTCAGAATGTCACAGCCACTCCGAGGGCAGGTTTCCACACACACCACACCCATCCGGCACAGGCGTCACAGGCCATGTGACTGCGCCAACATAAGGGGCCGTCGACGTCACATTCCCCTCTTCCGGTGGTGACTGGATGACGGCCGCTCCACGGTTCTCACACATGTAGGGCCCATGAGTTGTTGCGCACAGGGTTAGTGGCATCCGAGGCCTTCCGGACGGCACAGGCCTACCACCACGTGGTGCAGACTGGGGTTGCACAGGGTTAGTGGCACACGAGGCCTTGAGTAAGGCACGGGCCTACCACCACGTGGCGCAGACTGGGGCTGCACAGGGTTAGTGGCACCCGGGGCCCTGCGGATGGCACAGGCACCCCGCCACGGGACGGTGACTTGGGGTGCACTGTGTCAGTGGCACCTTGAGCTGCTGAGCGGGTGTGCAGCCTGCGATGATGCCCCGTCCAGGAGGTCCAGACAGCTAAGGTTCTATGTGCCCTGCTGGACCGCAGTGTAGGCCAGAGCCAGCGGGCAGCACGGGCCTACCGCCATGTGGCGTCGCTTCCAGGGTCCCAGAGTTGGTGGCACCCATTGGGCTGAGCGGGTGTGCAGCCTGCGATGGTGCCGGGTGCACTGGTATGTCCACTGCCATGGAGTAATCAAGACCCAGCACCAAACGTGAGACCTGGTGGCCTGCGGAGCGTGGCTGCATGATGTGGAGGGTGCCATGTCCGCGGGCCCCGGGCTTGTGGCTTGCAGGGGCACGTGGTGGGACCTCCTATTTGCGCGCTGGTGGCGGAAGGTGAGCATTGAGACCTGGGTGTGCATGGGCGGGCATGCTCCGATGGGCGGCGGGAGGGGTTGGGGTGCCTCTGCCTGGGTGTGCATGGGCGGGCAGGTGATGTTGTCTTGTGCAAGTGTGTGTACTGTGCCAGTCATGTATCTGGGCTCTGTTTCAGCTGACGGCTCTGAATCAGATGTGTGAACTGCCCTACATACCGGCACGTGGTTGGAGACACACCGGTGGCAGCAGGTGAGCAGTGTGGCCTGGGTGCGCAGGGGCGGCACTCTCTCTCTCTCTCCCTCTCTTCCTCTCTCTCTCCCTCCCTCTCTTCCTCTCGCTCTCCTCTTCTCTCTCTCTCTCTCTCCCTCCCTCTCTTCCTCTCTCTCTCCCTCCCTCTCTTCCTCTCTCTCTCTTCTCTCTCTCTCTCCCTCCCTCTCTTCCTCTCTCTCTCCTCTTCTCTCTCTCTCCCTCTCCCTCCCTCTCTTCCTCTCTCTCTCCTCTTCTCTCTCTCTCTCTCTCTCTCTCCCTCTCTTCCTCTCTCTCTCCCTCCCTCTCTTCCTCTCTCTCTCCTCTTCTCTCTCTCTCTCTCTCTCTCTCTCTCTCTTCTCTCTCTCTCTCCCTCCCACTCTTCCTCTCTCTCCCTCCCTCTCTTCCTCTCTCTCTCCTCTTCTCTCTCTCTCTCTCTTCCTCTCTCTCTCCCTCCCCCTCTTCCTCTCTCTCTCCCTCCCTCTCTTCCTCTCTCTCTCCTCTTCTCTCTCTCTCTCTCTCCCTCTCTTCCTCTCTCTCTCCTTCGCTCTCTCTCTGTCCTCTGATGTGCGCAGGACACACCTTCTCATCATGTTTTTTGTCTTACAGGCTGTGACCTACGTATTGTCCGGAGGGGAGCGGCCATGTGTCTTCATTTCATTTCGTTGTTCATTTTAATAACGTTTCATTTGTTGCTTCGAAAGTGAATGTGTGCTGGTCATTTCTGTGACGACACATCCATGTCACCAGTTGTGATTGTGCGGCATCAAGCGGAATATTTTGTACATGTTTAGGTGTGGCTGATGTGGCATGTCTTTGGTCGGGGGGGTGCCAGGGAGGGGTGGTCCTGGGGGTGGTGGCGGTGGGTGTTGTGGCCCTCTTGGGTGTCCGGGCCGCATGATGGGTGGCTCCATGGCATCTGTTGCCCTTCGTTTGTGGCCCTGGGCTGTGCTCCCTTTTGTGGTGCTGGCTGCCGTCCGACTTTACACCAGGTCAGAGCAGGTGTAGATTTCCTGCTGCTAACGCGCCTTATCGCCTGTTTTGTGTTTTTATCGCGGATGTGGCTGGTCGTTGTGAATGTTGAGGTGTGCTGTTGTCTCGGCTTTTGTCACGTGAACGCCTACTCTGCATCTCATTAGCGATATTTGCGAGGGTCCTCTGTGGCGATGTTTTTTGCGGCTGCTATCGCGTGTAAACTGGTGCTGTGGGCTGTTAACACCGGCTTGTGAATGGGGGGGTACATTTATCACGACTTTGGCTGCGATAAAGTGCTGTTAATTCGGCGATGGTTCCTTGTGAATATGCCCCTAAATCTTTAATTCATGATCTATTGAAATCTTTGCAATAAAATGCATGATAAAACACCTATACAAAGCACATAAAACGACTAATTTCATAGCAGTAAGGTCTATAAAAATCCATTTTATAAGCATTTAATGTTACTTTAAAAAGTAAAATATAAGATCTGTACTGGTGCGGGCATTAGTAAGCAATGAAACATTAAAGTGCAAGATATCAGTTCATAAAAACCCTTCTTCTAAAAATTAAGACAAATGTTAATTGCTGGAAAAAAGGCGTAAGTAAACCGATAAAGCAGTTGTCAAGGGGGTCAAGGTGGTGCAGTTCAAAGTTGAAGTGCGATTGTTCCCTCCTTCGAGTATTGGGCCTTTGGTTTGAGCCTAGCTACGGGCAATTGCAAGCGTTTAAGAGTGTTAATGTCCAAGTGGTGACTTCTCAAGTAGCTCTTGCATCTCCACCGGCTACTTACTCCTTACTCGCAGCCCTCTTTTCAAATCTCTGAAGGAATTTCATCATGGCACAGTTCAGACTGATATCTGTAGGGTCAAAGCAGGCTAGCACCGCCTCCCTGCATGACCTTATGACAGGTTTCTCCACTTCCTGCACAAACGCTCACGTAGATCCCCCATACTGGTGTGGCACAGGCATAAGACGTGGACGATGTTCTCCAGTTCTTGCAGGCATAACCGGCAAATGGCTTGCCCTGGCCTTCTTCTCCATGGGAGGAGAGCTTTAATAATGGTTATAAACCCAGCCTGTACTTCAGGAAATGCACCTTGGCCCAATTGCAATAGGTTTCGCCAAGGTAGCCCTGTGATTTTAACCTGGTGTAGTTTTGAAGTGTCATCCACCCATAACTACGTTTAGACAGTTTATCTTTATCCTCAAACATTGATAACAACTGTGCACTAGATTTGGTTAGTTTTCTAAGCTCCCGGTGGCCTAGAGATAGGCCCCAAACATTTGTTAAGCTTTGTGAACTCAATGCCTGGTTTACATAGACATGTGCGGGGAGCTCGGCCGGAGTTCCAGTTCCTGCCAGAGGTGGCCGCCCAGGGAGCCCTCTGGAGCCTTCCTAAACTTGTGGCAACAGGACACAAAGGCCGCCTTCCGAGCCATTGACTGTTTGGGGAAACAAATTCCAGCCTTATTTGAGCAGGCGATGTGTTCGGAGGTAGTTGGAAAATTCACTCTTATATTTTGAGAATCATTCTGTCCAGATTTGCACTGTCCCTGAGAGCCTAGAGCCTCCCTCCCATATGTCAAGGTGGGAAGGATCTTAGCTTGTGCTACCTGTAAGATGGGGGTAAGCGTGGGGTCTTTAAGCTTGTTGCAAAGAGACCTCAAACCGAGGGCCAACGCTTTGCCCTTTTTCCTGATTTCCTCCAGTTGGTCGCTATAGCTTCCATTCCCATTGAAATAAACTCCAAGGTACTTGAAGCTTTTTACTGATTCAATTCTTTTATCCCCCAGACGCCAGGTATGCTTCCGTTCCATTTTTCTTTGCACTGGTAATATATATATATTTTTTTCTGTTATTCACAGTAGGCGAGGGTTTCACTCAACAAGCACTGTGGGCCGACCTTGGTTCTGTTTGCAAGTACTAAATGATCTGCATACAGTAGGTTCGATAAATGGAAGCCCACCAATTTGGTGAGTGTAAGTTCACTTCATTTAGTGACCTTATTCTCTTGATGTTGCCTGTTTATTGAGACTAACTTGACTGGTTTTGCAGTCGGATCTGCGAGTTTTATAGTGAATCTTTCCCAGCTGATCAGTGGGTTTTCACCAGTTGTCTTAGAATTAGAATTAATCACCAATAGTTTGGCAGTTTGTGCCAGTGCCGTTAGGGAGGCGACTGCATTTTATGCGTTTGAGGTCGATCGTGTAACCTGGAGTTCCATTATCCTTTGCGGGTACGAGTGCTTCTAAGCCTAAGTCTAGAATTATTTCTTGGGACCTGAGGTCACTTTCCAATTTCTTGCCAAACTCGTAAGCACTAACAATCAGCAGTAGTGAGAGGCTAACAAATGTATAGTCAATGAGTGATGCACCAGATCTGGACAGAAACGAAGGCTCAGGTGGTTTGCCGGGGTTGTACCGACCGTTTAATGCTCTAAGGCCTAAATGATCTAGGTTTCCTTGTAGGCTTTGACTTCTCCTATCTTCTTTTTGCCACTGGGGGCCACCTGAGTTGGTATCATCCAAAGGGCTTCTTGGGCCTCTGTGACCTCATTTTTCGGTAGCTTGCTCATTAGCCACATGTACAAGTGGCCTGTAACTATCATTTCAGTCTTGTTCATTTATCCTTAAAACCAGGATTGTCTCAGTCAGCTTCTCTGTTAGCCTAGCCTTGGTTGCGGCGTTGGGGTGAATGTAGACGTTTACCATTATAGTTTTCTTTGGCGGGCTGTTTGTAGTCTTGACCATCATTACTACGATTTGTAGGCCATCAGTTTCTTGCTCTAGGCTTTCAATATTGCTTGAAGCTCAGACTTATATTGCCAGACCACCCTTACTGCAGCCATGTTTGTGTACTTTGACTGCAGGAGTATAAAAGCTTGTAAAGCCCTCTAGATGAGATGCGACCTGAACCCAGGTTTCTTGGAGGAGAATTACATGGAAGGTGCGCAGGTATTGGTAGGTGTCTAGTCCTTCAAGCTTATTAGCCAGGCCATTAATATTCCAAGAGCAGATCCTAAGTGCTTTGTCAATACCAGTAGTAAGAGCAGTGTCTTGTCATGGTAAAATTCTGGTTGTGTTCAAGGCACCAGACAGCCAACCCCACTCTGTGCCACGTCTGGTTCTGTGGCAGACCCACCACAGGGCCGTTCAGCCCATTCAATTTGCTTCTTGCGCTTCTCAGGACAGAGTAGACAGTTCTCGGTCAGGTCGATGTTAAGTCAACCTTTTTTTGTGACTCAGGAAATGGGGATATCCTGTTCCCTTGAATGGTGTAATGGTAATCCCCCAGCCTTGGAATATATCGGCTGCACTCTGGATCTTCTCAGCCATCTCAATAGAGCCCCACACTACTTTAGTTGATTCATTTCACTGACCAGCGCCTGGGTCAATACATTCAATTGATGCTATATCATGTGAGGCGGCCTCCCCCATCTCATCCATTGTCCGAATGAGCTTGAGGATGTTACCTCTATCTGTTCGCAGGGCTGGTTTGTTTAAAAGTGGTCATTAATGTTGGAACGTCTTCCCTGTCCTGAGCCGTCAGTTTCTCATAGAGATCTGCATCCCTGGGGGCGGAGTGTGGCCTGAGTCTTGTATTGAAGACTGGGTAGGCTGCCAGCCTGCTAGGCCGTAGGAGCTTTTTGTTGCGACCCTTTCTCTTCCTTGCTCCCTGCTGTTTTGGTGATTCGTCCATGTTTTATTGGGTCCTGTCAAATTCTGGTGAGCCTGCCATTGGTGAAGGTGCCACCCCAGTGTTGGATCCAGCAGTCCCCAGGCCTTCATTGTTGCAGCCGGAAAGGTGGCCACACTTCAGCCCCTCTGACTCTACTGGAAGTGGTGCCTCTGAGTGGCCTGCCTTAGTGTTCAGGGGTCCCATGCTCGTTTGGGGCCTGTCTTTATTCATGTCTTTGAGGTCAACCAGTAGATTAGACATCGTCACCGGAAGTGTTGACAGCTTGTCTAAGACAGGGGAGCACCCGCACCTCTGCCCTAATCCCTGCGTGTCAGCCTGTGCTCTCTTTTGGTTTGCAATTTTCGGTTTGCAATTTTCTCATCAATGCCTGACACATACATTGCTAGAGTGTTCAGGAGGTTAATTTGTATGTCCATTTTGTTTGCTTGAAAACTGAGTACATCTTCTGAGCCCTGCAGAATTCTTAACATGGTTGACCATAAGGCCCCTTGTGAGTTCTTGTTTCCTTTTGGGTTTGGGCTGGAGTTTGTTGGTGCCTCGTTGCCCTATGAGGCAAGCATCCTCTCCCATTCCTTCGAGTAGAGATATAAAGTATCATTCACAGCTGCTAATGAGTCCTCATTGTCAGTACCAGCCAAATTGTCAGCTGTTTCCTGAGGGCTCAGCACAGTGGGGGGGATAGTCGCAGCCACAGCACGACCAGGTGGAGTTGAACAGTTGTTATGGGATCCCATTCCTAGCCCTGGCGGTGAGTCAGTCCTGAGCGCTTGACATTTCCTTTCTTCCTCCTTCAAGTTGGTTTATTAACTGTAGCAGGTCGTCCCGCTCCCCAGTGGTTGACCGAGTGTTGGCTGCGAGAAATGTTCTGCTGTCAGAGGGATATCATTTTTCATTACTGTTTCCTCGGTCTGCTCAGAGTGTTCTAAGAGCTCTAGGCATAAAGGGCTGATTTTGACTCTCAGGCTGGCTCGAGCTACCGGCACCATACCCTGGTTATCTGAATTGTTCTGCTTAACAGGGGACCTATGGATTTCTTTAAGTATCATGTTGCCATTGCTGGAGATGGAACCCACAGCCTGCCGGGGGATAGCTGGTCCTCTCAGAGGGTTTTGTGCCAGTACTGTGGGGCTTAGGGAAACAGGAAGCCCTTTGATGTTCATGTTGCTTGAAAATAAGACTCCCCCAGCGTCTTTCAAGAAGGTAAACTTAAACATAATCTTTGGCTGTAGCAGCCCCTCATTGGCCTCCCTAGGGAAGCATGAAGAGTCCAGGAGTGAAATTGTTGCAATTTAGTGTGGAGATACCGATATAGGTGTCGGTGCCAGTGCCAGTGGCTGTATTGGCTGCTTTGGCGCCTTCATTTTCCTCTTTAGGATCACCACTGGAGCCCCAGATTTCCCTGATCACATGCTGGGATCTTTTTCCCCAAGTTATTCCAATGAGCATCAGGAGGCCACACCTCCCATTGATTTATGCTGCGCCCAATCCCAGTCGTCTCACAGTAAAAGCCAGAGCCGATGTCTCCTTCCTCCTGTGGCTACACATAACCCTTTATCGCTCACTGCCTACTGGGAGAGGCACGAGCACACCACTACCCAATATGAGTTGAGCCTCGTGTCCTTGTTAGATACTTTATGGTGTCTTAAAAGTATCGGATCTCGCTACAATGGTTCTCAGTTGGCTGTTTTGAGCACTTTGTGGCCAATTCTTAGCCTGTGGCTGCCTAGTGGGGATGCGCTGTGTATCCCAGCAGGGATTGCAACCAAAACTGAGCTTACTGGCTGAGATCAAGGGCGAGGGGGAGGGGATAGTGGCAATGTTGTAGTAAAAATGGTAAAGGCGGAGCTGGTATGTGGTTCTAAAAAGGAAGGCACAAGCTGCACTGACCTAAAGCCGGCCACCTCCGCACCTACCAGTTGTGCGCCACAGCACAATGGCCTTACCTTAGCTCATACTTCACCCTCCAAGCCAGAGCTCAGCAATCTCTGCCATCCTAGTTTCCTTCTTCCTTGGAGCTTCTCTGGACCTTGGCTTGCATCGCTCTCCATGTGGGATTCGCCACCTTCTCCACTCGCAGTCCTGTTGTCATGCAGGCTCAGTATCTTCAATGCGTGCTCTGCTGACCTTCAAGGCAGACGCAGGCCTGCGAGCTATGCGGGAGGTCCTGGTAGTTCTGGCACTAACCTCCCCTTCCTGGGAGCTGGCTGCAGCACAGTATGTGTCTCTGTCTGATATCGCGCCTCCGTGCTGCAAGGAGCGACCAGCACCCCACCAGCTGGCATGGTGGGTAATGTTCTGAGGTAACGCAGGGGGACAACAGCCCCAGAATGCTAAGTGCTGTTGGGGTGAAGCGGTGCTGTTTGGCAGGTATATTGATCACTGGCATTAGCAACCATCAAATACTGTGGAAACTCGTGGGCTCCCCCAGTGATGTGGAAGTCAAGAGCTGCGAGGGACTGGTGTCAGCGGGGCCGCAGTCTGGGGGCCACAGCTCCAGAGGCCCGTGTGGACTGGGAGCCCCGGGTTGACCACCTGTGAGCCTCAGATGTCTCTTGCGCTGCCACTTGCTTCTCGTGGCACCGTTCTCCTCAGCCTCACCTCAGCGGCTGTAAACCACACAAGCTTCACGCTCAAACTGCGCCCTTCATGGTCCTGCCTCTGCTTCTGCTTCCTACATCATGTGTGAGACTCTGCACTGCTAACCATGAACTCTTGATTCTGTTGTGTAATGTGAGTGGTGCCATATATATATAATCTATGCCTATTTCAAAGTCCGTCAGCACTCTTTTCTCTTCCATTCATTTTTACTTTCTGTTTATGAGATTATCTGTCCTTACTGTTCAGTCGACACATGGAGTCTCCCCACTGCTTGGATGCACTTATTTTTGGGGACGCGCATTTATTTTTCCTCAACAGGTTTTGATCCAGAGCAGGGGAGAGAAAACCCTCAAAAGAAGGAAAGGGGGAAGAGAAAGGCAGACAGTGACACAGCGACAAAACAGGGATAAACAAGCACCTGCAAGAGTGAGATAAAGAGGCAGGGAGTGAGGTGGAAGCAAGACAATGCAATGTTGAATTTAGCACACCAACATTTGATAATGCCAGCCGCAGACATCTGAGCAAAACTTTGGGCCTTGGGACTTATTCTTTTATAAATTAAGCACTGCCTATTGCTCTTCCTTCTGGAAATCTATTCACCATTCGTCTCCTTTCCTACCTTATTCTTTTTATTTACCATCCTACTGCCAATGCATGTCTCACTTCTTTTCGCCATTTGAGTTCAACAGAAACCTAATTTCTCAACTTTACCTCTGAAACCCCCAACGCATCATGTTTTGATCCCTTTATAAATTGTGCGCTGCTCACATGTGCACAGTGGATGATTTCAAGTGGTGCCTTACTACTGAAAATTATAAACATAATACAATCCTGCAATTAGGAGTATACTAATAATATGCAAAATTAATAGCAGGCATTCTCTTAGCTGAGACACACAGAATCTTATTTAGGGTTTCTCAGATGTGAAACTATAACAAAACGTGACGGGTATCCACTCTGCCGTATTACAAGTGCCAAACATAGGCTGTAATGCTCTTTGTAATAAAGTGAATGAGAAATCCTCCATGGCTGTCATGTAATTGTAATTGGAATTATATAGTGCTTACTACCCCTGACGAGGCGTCAAAGCGCTTTACATCAAATAGCACGCTACGCCGGAACGATTAGTGGTTAGTCCAGTAGTTATTGTTGGTTATTTTGATTAGTAATATGCTCTCAAGAGAAATTGCATCCATTTACTCCAGTTACTTTGTTATATATTAATATCAGGTAAATGTGATCATTAGTGGGGGCTATGTAGTTTCCGGTGAACTGTTGGTGGGATAGATAGGCTGTTAGAGATTAGGGAAAGGGATTTAAAGAGGAGAGGTTGTGATCTATGAAATGAGGTATCAGCCAAATGCAGATTTACAATAAAAAGGATTGGGGCAGACAGGCAAGAGACAGAGGAGACTATTGTTTAATTAAACTACTATTCTCAGAAATAGAAGATATGCAGAGGATGGAAGCCAAGCAGAGGGGCACTCTGAAGAAAGAAAGGAGAGGAATCAAGCAAGAGTAAATGAATGCCATTTTTTTCATGCAGTGTTTAGGAGTATTATAGGAGACGGCTTTCTGTGTTCAAGTAGTTAGAGGATGTAACCTGTAAAGAGTAACATTATACATAGGGGCCGATTCCGATTCAGGCCGGAAATCTCCCCGACCGAGCCGGACTCTGAGAGATTTCCGACCGAATCGGACTCTAGCAGTCCGACCGAACGAGTACGATGCGCACGCATGCTATCGGACTCGATTCGGTCGGACTCCCATTGAAGTCAATGGGAGCCGGTCGTACAACGCGTACGCGGGCTCCCATTGACTGAATGGGTGCGAGGCGAACGAGGGCGCCCCCTACTGCGGGTTCGTGTTGATGCGACTCGCGTGGCTACGCGTACAGGGGGGTCCGACACGGACCCCAAAGTCCGGCTCCGACAGCTGTTTCGAGCCGGACGGTGCGGGTCGGTCGGACTGCTCAAGGCGCGCATCGTACTTGCCCGGCCGGGGAACGTCTCCATCGCGCGGTGCGAGTCGAGTCTGAGCGAGTCGGTCGGTGTGGTTCGGACCCGTGAACGAGTCGGTCGGCGATTTCGCGTGCGCTCGCATCGTACTCGCTCGGCCGGACGCGCGTTCGAATCGGTCGGAAAAGAGGGCTCCGAATCGGATCCGGTTAAGCCGAATCCGATTCGGTGCGCTACCGGCCGAGATCGGAATCGGCCCCAAAGTGTTCTATATCCATGGCAAACAGCTTAAACATGTGATTGCAAGCGTATACATCATTCAAACATTAAGAGCCCTAGATATTGCAGAAAGAAAGTGTGATGCTCATTTAAAGTGCTCTAGTGCCCCCGAACCTGAGTTCGCGCATTATAAAACTGTAAAATAAAATCAGTACGCCTTGTAATGCCCTCTTTCATTCACGCTTAGGCACTGAGGCAACGGCCAGAGATGCTGAATCCAGAGCCGGGGAACAAGGCTCGAGTCTCCGCGTCGACCCAACATCCCTTGACTCCGGGCAAACCACTCCATCTTCTTGTGCCTACAAAATCGGTGTGTTCCTATGCAATGCAACTGGCGCCCATGCAAAGCACTCCAACACCGCCTGGTCGAGCTCACATAACACAATATGAAAGACAAAGGGAGGCTGAACCCATGGCTATGCAGATGTGGGGCCAGAGACTTGTTGATTACGAGGCCGATAGGGAGACCCATTTGTTGGGGGCTTCTGCAGGGGACGTCCTGGAGGGTAGGGGGAGAGATGGCACCTGAGTTGATTATCCTGTTCCTCCCTCCGGTCTGATCCTGGTTCAACCCCCCTACCCAGGTGTAGAGGAGGCCCTGACACCCATGCAAAGAAACAGGGAGCTAAGTGGGAACAGGAAGAGTGGGCAACACTCCTGTGAATGCAGCATATTTATAGCCTCTGGAGTCACAGGGGGTCTTTAATCCTTGCCAAATGGAAATGAAGGAGGACCACAGGAAAGAAAGGCAGACAACTGAATTGAGGGGGGAACGGGACACAGGGTTGGAACCGAGGCAGAAAAGATCAAGAAATTCAGGAACTGAGTGAGAAGAGAAAGAGACGACAGAGACTAAAGCAAGTGGGAGAGAGCAAGATGGTGCCTGTGTAACCTACCTCACTGCGTATCGCCCCACCCCACCTGGATAGCTCGGTGGTCCATTCCAGTACCTGAACAGCGCGAGGAAGTCCGGTGGGAGGGTGAGCCGATGGTGGTGAAATGGGAGAGGAGCTCTGGTGACTCATGTTATGGATGCTTTAGACGCGGTCTCCTCAAATTTGGCGTGGATTATAATTTGGCTGTGATCCTTACGAAGTCGAAGCAACTGGCTAAGGTGCTACAAACATGGGCCGTTACGGTAAACCTAAAAGAGGAGCAGCTGGCAAAGATGGCAGGCAGAGGGGCAAAGTCTACGAAAACTAAACCTCCATCGGCAACGGTCACGGCGGTTCTATCAACCGGAGGGGCCAGGACAGGTGCACCGACTTCAGCTCAAGTACCAAGCAGCCGAGACACAGAAATGGAAGGAAGGATGGTGAGAAAAGGTGATGAGCAGACAGCTAAAGGATAAGGAAACCCAGATGCTGGCAAAAAACAGGCACAACAGCTGTCAGGTGGTATTAACCCCATGGAAGCTGGGGATGGTCAGCCATCACTTGTTGATATGTTTTCTGCTACAAGGAGCAAAGGAATGAAACAGGCAGATATCACAGCGCTCCAGTTGGATTTGGACACCCCTGTGATGTCATCAGAGGAATTTCCAATTACGACGCAGAGCGAGGCGGATGAAGAGACAGTAATCCTGGTGCCCTCATCAGCACTAGAGTCGGATGCATTAAAGTTGGCACCCCCGGGGGGTCAAATAGAGCGGAAAGAAAGTGGGGTTGAGATGTCCGCGGTTGTTACGTCCCCCAATAAGGCGAGTCCTACCCAGATAAACAAAGGCAGTTTAACGGGTCCAATAACTTTATGCTCCCCCGAGCTTTTGGGTGAAAAATTCTTCTCGTTGATGGATGACTCGGAGTCATCACCACCAGGAAACGAGTCCTCCACTACTACCTTGTCGGACCTAAGCAGCAACAGCTTATTGGAGGAATCAGTGGTGGCTGTAGGGAGAAAAAGTAGGTCCGAGGGTGGGGAGAGAAAAAAAAGCCTCACTGCAGAAGAGAGGGGAAAGAAAAGGGAATGTGAGAAAAGAGAGCTCTAGACAAGATGGATTGAGTCGGGGGAACTCACCCAACCTAAGATTTGATTATCCAGACACGCAGTTGCTGCCTCAGGAAAATGAGAAACCAGATAACGGAATAATGGAGGGTCCCAGCGGCACAGCCGATTCAGAAGTACGGAACACGGGGGAACCTTCGCCCTCTGATATTTTATTTTCTATAAAACAGATGCAGGAGGAAGTAAGAAGTGACAATCGTCGGGCACAGCAAGCCTCTAAAAAATTGCAGGGTGCAGTAAGGAAGATCAATGAAACATGCACAGACATATCGGAGAGATTGACAATGGTTGAGGCCCGTACAGAGTTTTTCGAATGAGAGGCAGCGGAATTAAAGAAGATAAAGATATCTCAAGATCCCAAGATAACTGACATGATGTGGAAATTGGAAGAGAAGGAGAACAGGCAAAGAAGAAATAACCTCAGACTCCTAGGAATACCTGAAGGCCGTGAAGGGGGGATGCAAGAGGGTTTAGAATAAAACTTTTGAAGGGGGCCTTCCCAGATTTGATAGGGTGGGACTGGGAAAAGGAAATTCAAAGGGCCTATCGTGTTCCCTTAACTCTTAAAAATCATCATGCAGGCAATCAAGAGCGACCTCAAGCAATGTTTGTATTTTTAGGCAACTTTTTGCCGAGGGAATGTATATATGCGCAAGCACGCCCAAATGCAAAAAAGGAGTTTGAAGGGGTTTCCTTTTTTGCAAAACCTGACTTCACCGATGCCACAGTGGAGAGGAGGTGGCGTCTGAGGCAATTATTCACACCATTCCAGAAATTGGAAGCAGAGGTATATTTACAGTACCCTGCGAAACTGAAAATAGTTTTTAAAGGGAGTGTTCGTAGCCTGTTTTTTCCCAAGATTCTGGCGCAGGAATACCTGATTGAACTGTCGGGGGAGATATGAAAGGCCTTAAGGGAGAAGTGGAGGGAGGGAGCCGAGTAGTTAGATGCAGCTGTTGAGGAGAGAGATTCCCCAATGATTTACAATGAGATGGGACCATCAAGCTTATGATTCTTTGAAGCAGGACGAAGTATGGAGAGGTTGTAGCAGATGGATAAGGTGGGGGGTGGAGAGAGCAGTTATACAGATAACTGTACACAGGCTAGGCCTGATTGCTCACATGTGTGGGGTGGGCGGAGGGAGGGGTGTGGGGGTTTGAAGGGAAGGGGGCTTTGGGTGATGGGTTGGGGTGGGGTGAGGGGGAGGATAGGGGGTTCATACGCTCAGAGGTGAAAAAGTTGGAAATTAGGACAGAGACATTTTTGTTAATTGTATCCATGGATAAGAGCTATAGTGGGGCTATGAAAGGCATGTAGTGGGTGGACAAGGAAAAGTGCGTATAGCCTCTATTAATATTTGTGGGTTGAATGATGCCAAAAAGAGCGAGAGTGGCAGCTGGTCTGCAAACGTTGAAAGCAGATATGGTTTACTTGCAAGAGACCCACATTGAAGGCTCACGTAGAGATGTCCTAAATACTCTTGGCTATAGGTTGATTGTGGGGACCTCTCAAAGTGTTCGAATAGGGGGTCTGGCGATTTTGGCCATAGGTAATAAAATACAGTTCACGCAAGTTCAAGCTGACAAGGTAAATTGGTGATTGTAGGATGTCATATTAAAAACGGAGGCGTACTGACGTTATGTTCTGTGTAAGGGAGTATTTTGGACATCCCACATATTATTAATGACTTATCGAATGAATCAACTCATCAGCCTCTGCCGATAAAGGTATGTGGGGATCTGAATATCAATCTGCCCAGTGGTTGGGATAGGGGCAAATCTAAAAAGTATGTGGGTCGGAAAACGAAAGTTTTTCGTGCCATAGAAAGCATCTGTGAAGATCATGGGCTTATTGATGTCTGGAGTAGGAAGAGACCTCTAGAGCATGGGTTCACTTATTATTCGGGCCCACATGGTTCGCATGCCGGTCTAGACAATTTTTTTTATCTCAAATACACTGTTGACGAACTGTAGAATTGAACAATACCCGCGTTTTTTGTCAGATCATAATCCTTTAGTGCTGGAAATTCAGGGTCGGGGAGACTGAAACTAAAACAAAGTGGAGTTTTGAGCGGGCCTTATTAACAAATGTGGATTATCGCACCCATATGAGAAATTGATCCCAATATTTTATAAGGAAAATAGTGGTAGTGCACCAATAGGGGTAGTTTGGGACACACTGAAGGCGTGTTTATGTGGGGGGATGCTGAGGTTCTCGTTGGATAGAGAGAAGGAAGAAAAACAACTCATTCAGCGTAAACAAGATATGTTAGCCACTGCTGAGGAGGACCTGGTTAGAAAAGTAGGGAGGGGAGATAGGGGAGGCTCAACTAGGGGTCACCTTAGCTAGAACAGCACTTAATCAGATTTTTGCAGATAGAGCTGCAGAAAAAATGGCAGCCCGGAGGGAAGAAGTGTATGAATGTAGCGAGCAAGCCGGGCATCATCTGGCTGTAAGAGCTAGACAGAAAAGCTCAGCAAATGAAGTGAGAGAAATATGTGATCCCACTTTCGTGGCAGTTTCTGAGCCCAGGAAGATCAGGGAGGCATTTAGGGCATATTATCAGAAGCCAGCTCAGATCAGATAGCCGATATTTTGAGAGGAGTGCCGCTAAGGAAATTGTCCCCGGAAGATAGAGAGTCCCTGGAAGGGGACATATGTTGGGAGGAGATTTATACGGCATTAGCTAGTATGGCTACAAGTAAGGACGCTGGGACTGATTCGATCCCAGTGGAATTTTATAAAAAGTTTGCCCCCCAATTGAAAGAACATTTGACTGATTTATTGAACCAGATCTACAGAGGAACTCCCCCTCCAGGATCATGGTCTACGGCGAAAATGGTTGTTTTCTTAAAAAAGAATAAACCAGCCACAGTTCTTAGTTCATGCTGACCAATAAGTTTAATGAACAGGGATGCAAAGGTTTTTCCTAAAATTTTAGCTGCACGGTTGGCACAGGTTATGCCGCAGATAGTGTACAGCCGACAACATGGCTTTATAGCGGGTGGGACATGACAGATCATATCAGAAGAGTGGTCACACTGTTCGATGCAGTAGAAGTGTCAGGGGACCCTATGACTCTGGTCTTATTGGATGCAGAGAAAGTCTTTGATAGGGTCTCCTGGCACTTTCTCTGGCAGATGATGCAGTTTATGGGCATTGGGCCAGAGTTTATACAAGCGGTTAAGGCCCTATATTACAAACCAGGAGCTAATATTTTTGTCTCAGATGATTTGACGGAAAATGTAGAGATCACACAAGGGATATGGCAAGGGTGTCCCTGCTCCCCCTTGTTGTTTGCACTGTATATAGACCCTCTGATATGTAAATTAGAGCTAAATTCAGCAATTACACCAGTGGTAGTACAAGGGTACGAGAAGAAAATCTTAGCGTATGCAGACGATATAGCTGTGGTGACCCCTAAAACTGAAATGGCCCTTAAAACAATCGAAGGGGAGGCAGTACTCTTTGGGGAGGTTTCCGGATACTCGTTGAATAAGGATAAGACCCACGTGGTGATAAATTATAAGATAACGATGGTGGATAAAAGAATTATAAAAAAGCTGTCTATTTGGGTGTTAGCATCAACTCGGAGGTAGACTAAATCGTTAAAGATTGTCTGGACCCTCTCATAGGATAGATGAAAAAAGATCTAGGCAGATTAGACAATTTACATCTTACAATTGTGGGGAGGTGTAATTTAATAAAAAAGATTTTTTTTCCCCTAAAATTCTTTATTTGTTTAGGTCAATCCCTTTAGAATTCTCAAACCATTGGTTGAAGATGCTCGAGGCAGTGTTCTCAAGGTTTTTATGGGCTTACTCCAAACCTAGAAGGGCATTGAAATACCTTTCACTTCCAAAAGAAAAAGAAGGGGGGGCATTACCAAACCTCAAATTGTATTATTGGGCTGCTATGTTGCAATATAGCTCTACAGTACTTGGACACCCGCACATTAATAAGCCTCAAGAGGATATACCTTCAACATATGAGTTATTGATTGGCAATGAAGCCTGGGGTTGCTTCTGGAGACATTTAGAGTTTAGCTATTACAAGAAAGTTAGATCTAAGTGTATTTTGGGTGCCTATAAAGTCTGGACCCGGGTACGCAAACTGCTGAAAATAGGAAGAATGAACTTTTACACACCGTTGCTGACTAATGAAAATCTGCCCTTAATTTTTGGGGTTTAGTGTATACAAAGATGGTCGCAATTAGGTATCAACAGTCTACGGGCTTTTTATTCCTCCACTGGGATTGTTTCATTTGAGGAGTTAAAACATAAGTTTGGTATTAACCACAGAGACTTTTTTTAATATCTGCAAGTCAGGGACTATCTGCAGCGTAAGGGGGTGGCTCAGTGGGCTTTGATAGAATTGAGCTGGTCGAGAAAATAACAGCACGAGGCGAAAGCAGAATCGGGAATTTATATCATATTCTGAATTCAGAGATGAAAGGTGATCTCAATGTTCTCATCAAAATGGCAAGAGAAAGTATTGATATCGGATTCGGATCTCTATAAAGCTCTTAATTTCTCGCAATCCGTTTTTATGTCAGCTAATGTGCAAGCTCAATTCTTTAAGACCTGATTTATGTTATACCACACGCCCACTAGGATAGCAAAATGGGGCAGGGCAGAGGTGTGAACTGTCCTCGCTGTTCCATGTTTTGCGCTGATATAGTGCATATGTTTGCCACTTTGTGAGAAGTTGGCCTGGCATATGCTGTCCACTAATTATAGTGGGCACCTTGCACCAGTCCAAATCGACTCTTATGGTAGATAGGTTTAAGACAACCTTTTAAAGAAAGCTATCCTAGTGGTAGCTGTGGAGAGCAGCCTTCAGGCTAAGTCTCGGAGGAATGTAAAGCAGCTTGTTTTACCATATAATCTCTTGAATCACCAAATGAAAAGACACCACACAGGTATATATATCAAATATATATGTATTTATTTCTAAATAACTCTCTACTAATCTCTTTATGAGATTAGAAGACAAACATATGCACAAATCAACGTTTCTCAATAAGTTAAGCACAAAATATGGCTGGGGCCCTAGGGGCGTACCAGACCATATACTAAGTAAGAGACTTAGAAACAACGACTTGCAAGGAGACAAGGCCTAGGGCCTTCAGAAGTGCTGGGGCCTCACAAAACCACCCAAGGCAGGTAAGTAAAGGACCCACGGGGGACGCGTGCAGTGTGGATACACAGGCGCGAATCGCCGTTAACTTCAATGGGGCAAGTCGCGGTTGGAAATAAAGAGTTTTAGGATACTTCGGGAGAACCTACAAGCAAGTCACTTACAGGGTAAGTAGTTCTAGGGCCCACACCCACAGGAGCACCGTAGTGCTGGAGTTACCTCACCCAGGGAAGCCGGGTGCACAGGTGTCCTTTGGTGTCGGGTCGCGGCGTCGTTTTCAATGGCGAACAAAGAAGACTTGCTGCTTGCGGGAGCTGAAGAAGTGTCCGGTGGAATCCAAGCCTGGATTCTGAAGAAGGATGACCTGAAAGCAGAGGGGACAGTGTTCAAAGTCACTTGGCAGTGACCCGGGGCAAGGAAGATGGATGCCCACCGTCGTCGGTCGCTTCAGGTCGGTTGCGGGTGCCTTGACTCTTCAGCCACGTGGTCCAGGAGGCGTCGACGACGACCAGGAGCTGGATTCGGTGTGTCCCTCGACGTCTGCAGCTGACTGCGGTGTCGGCAACTCGATCGGAGCCAACAAGCCTTGGCAGCCGCAAGTCTCGGGGAGATGAAGAAAAGTCGATGGCGCAGACCAGCAAGGTCTGAGGGACTCACCCAGCGAGGGTAAGTCAGGGCAGGCCTGGAGCAACCAGAGGAGCCCTTTGGTTTGGTTAAGAAGTCTTCTGGGGACCCACAAGCCAGCGGGCAAGGGATCGCGAAGACACCTCGGGCGGAATCACTCAACAGGGGCCCACGGTCACTCGGGACGGTGTAGGCCTCTGATCTTCGGAGGGATTCCTGCTGGAGGTCGGGACCACACGTGGTCCAAAGCACAAGTTCGTAGAACGTTGTGAAGGGGTTGCACTCGACAATAGTGCACGGTACCCAGGGGTCGCGGTTCCTCGTTACTCGTGGGGTCCACTTGCCTCAGCTTCGCTGGGAACTCACGATGGCCTGGGAGAGGTCAGGAAATCCACTTCTTGGGCTGCAGGGACTTCGGACTCCGGCGGGAGCGGCGTAGTTTGCGACCGTCGTTGTCGTTTTTGGTGCCTGCCAAGCAGGGGAGTCACTCCTTGACTCCAAGGGAGATTCTTCTGTCTTCCAAAGGTAGTGGAACGTCGAAGGGCCAGGATTCTTCTGTAGAGTGTCGTCCAGGGGTTATCTGCTTTGCAATGGCAAGGTTCCCCCTCTTAAACTAAAAAGAGGGGATGGACTAGCTCTATGACCCCACCTATGGGAGGGTCAAGGGAGGGGTGGCTACACCCACTTCCCTTTGTCCAGTTTCGCGCCAGAGCAGGGGCAGGTAGCCCCTGAGCTGGTTTGAACTGGCATATGCACAGAGGAGCCTTCTGCTCCCCCAGTGCAGGACTTCAAAGCACTCTAAGAGTGCACCCACCCAGCCCCAATACACTAAACCCTGTCTGGAAGGTGGTTACACCTCCCTGTGACAGGATGCCTATTGTTGGGCTTCCTCCACTGCGAGTTTCGGTCATCAGCAGGAGGGCAGCCCAGTGTCTGTGACTGGTGGCATCCATTTTGTGATGCCAGGGCTCTTTAGGATTCTACCGCGTTTCCACAGCAGGTACATGTCTTATCCCTCTAGAAGGGTGGAATGCTACCCCCGCCGCCAAGATTGGCGGGGGGTAGTATTCCAAGATGTTTGACACCAAACACGACATGTTTTGATGCAGCCATTCCAAAGTTAGCATTTACCACGAGGATATAATGCACTTAAATAGTATATGGTTTAACCGCATCCACAAACAGCACCAGAGAATAGACTCTGAGAGCTGCAGAGGGGCCCTGCTCAGGCAGAGGCACCCCCTCACATAGAAGCCAAGCACCCTGCCCTCAGGATTGATAGGGCCTGCCTTAGGGGTGACTGATAGGTTTATATGTGTGTGCAGGAGAGATATAGGAAACCTATATCTCAGTGAGGGGTGCTAGCACCACCTCACCCAGGCTGCAGTAGCAGGCCTGTGGTGTCAGATTTAGACTGCTTCCCAGGGGTGGCATAACACATGCTGCAGCCCCTGGTAGGCCTGTGAAGTACCTATGCCCTTGGCACCTAAGGTACCATATACTAGGGACTCATAAGGCACCACAGTATCCAATCACTAGTGCACCTAGAGTGCACTCCATGTCGTTTAGAGAGAGCAGATAGACTGGGGCCCTGAATAGCAGGGTCCCAGTCCAACTAAGTCATAAACCAGCAAAACACCAGGAAAAAAGTGGGGGCAACCATATAGTCAGATTCCACCTTCCTACATAACCCCCTCCCAAACGAAAGGAGATAAGGCTAACCTTGGCCAGTTGAGCCTTTATTGACTAAGTGGCCATATAAGGAAGCACCTGCACTAGCATGGTTGCCCCCTGTCTGATGGTCCACTAAGCAATCCCTCACCCTAAGGGTGTGAGAGGGTCTCCACCATGGGGAATCACTACCTCTGGTGTGCTCTGGTAAAGTACAAGGCTGGTGAGGTGTCTGAGTAGGGAAGTGAGGGCCTAGGAAGGTTGGCCTCAGCTTCCTCAGATCACTGGTCACCATGTATGCCTGTCTTTCCATGACTGAGTTGCATTTTGCTCTAAGGGTCAACCTTTGGCTGCCTACAGCTGGGGGTTGGGTCCCTTTGAATGGACTACTGGAGGGACATGGCAGGTTTGGAACCTTTTGGTCCCAGGTTTGCCCTTGCCTAACAGAGTCCTTCTGGGGGAGGTCCCTACATAAAGGTATGGGGGATCCCTCAGTGGGTTGAGGAATTTTCACCTGGCTAGGGCTACTAGACTGGGTGCCCCTTATCTGCTGATGGGGGGTTCCTCTGGACAGGGGGCCCTGGGGGTCCACTGACCTCCCTGACCTCTGCAGCCCTGGGCTGACTGAGGCAGGGTAGAGAGGGGCAGTTTACCTGCTCCAGACTGGGTACCACCTTGGAAGGGTCCTCTGCCATCAGGGGTGTGGCCAGGCCAGGCCTGACTACTTCTGGGGCAGTTCCTTCACTAGGGGTAGGGTCAGTTCCCTGAGGAGGCTGACCCTTACCTACTGTCTGGGGGAAGAAGACTTTTCTTCAACCCTTGTGCTCTCTTTTGGGGGAGAGTGGGCCATTCTTCCAGGCTCCATCTCTCCATAATCTTGGGCTGGGGCTGTGGCCATCACAGCCCCCTAACCTTTACAGGGACACCCAACATCTTCAGATGGGTTTGGTGTTCAATTTCAGCCCAGGCTGAAATTTCCAGATCATTGCCCATCAGGCAATCTACAGGTAAGGTTGGGGACACTGCCACTCTCTTTGGGCCTGTGACCCCCTCCCAGCTGAGATTGACTATGGCCATGGGGTGATCTGTTCTGACACCATCAATGTTGGTCACCTGGTATTTAAACTCAGGTAAAAGCTGGTGAGGGGGACTAGTTTCCCTGCCACCATGGTGACACTAGCCCCTGTGTCCCTAAATGCCACAGCTTTCTGACCATTAATCATTGGCTCCAGTCTGTACCTGCCCAATGCTGTGGGACCCATGGTAAAGGTGGCAAATCCTATACCACCATCAGAGTCTGAGGAGTCTGTTGAGGGGGTCCTGTCTAAACTAGGGCCCACCTCTGTTCCTCTTGCAAAAGCACCTAACTTTTTGGGTGCACTACTCCCAACTGGAGGATTACTACTGGTAGTACCAGGAGGGGTGGTAGTAGTTGTTGGAGGAACATTTTCTTTATTGCCATTCCTGGGACAACTGGGATCAGATTTCCAGTGCCCAGGCTTTTTACAGACATGGCAATAGGGTTTCTTTTCAGGAGAGGAAGGAGTTTGGGACCCACCCCCAGAAGAGGAATTTTGGGGCCCTGTAGTGGACTTATCCTTGGATTTATCCCCACCTTTCTCTTGGGACTTGGTAGAATCTTTCTTGTGGTCACCACCCTGATTCTTAGGCCTTACTCTGGTTCTGACCCATTTGTCTGCCTTCTTTCCCAATTCTTGGGGAGAGGTCAGATCAGAGTCCACCAGGTACTGGTGTAAAAGCTGGTTTTGACAATTATTAAGGATCTGTTCTCTCATCATTAGATTATAAAATCCTTTGAAATCAGTAACCCTACTGCCAACCAGCCAACCCTCCAGAGCCTTGGATGCACAATCTACAAAGTCAGTCCAGTCCTGAGTCTGTGCCTTCTGGGTATCTCTGAACTTCAACCTGTACTCTTCAGTGGTTAAGCCAAACCCATCTATCAGTGCACTCTTCAGGACTTCATAATCATCAGCATCCTCCTCTCTAACAGTGAGGAGCTTGTCTCTTCCTTTATCTGAAAAGGAGAGCCACAAGATTGCTGCCCACTGCTTTTGGGGGACCTGCTGTACTCTACAGGCCCTCTCCATAGCAGTTATCCATTTGTGGATATCATCCCCACTCTGGTAGGGAGGAACAACCTTGCTCAGGTTCCTATGGTCAGGGACATATTCTCTGCCTCTAGGGACACTGTTGCTGCCACCAGGGGGTTCTAACCCCTCTTTTCTAGAAGCTCTCTGGATCTCCAGGGCTTCCCTATCCAGTGCCAACTGCTTGGTTCTGAGGGCCACTTTGGCTTCCTCATACTGGAGCAGTTTGCACCTTCTCTCAGAGGAGGTCTCTCTTAAGGAAAAGTATGAGCTCCTCTGCTGGACAAATTCTCTGCCAGAGTGATAAGAGTGGTCAGATTCCCTGGAAGGGGATCTGTGCCTCTCCTCCTCTCTGTCAGTTCTCTTAGGGAGAATTCCTCTGTCCTTTTCAGGCCCCTTGAAGCCTGGCCCTTCAATCACAGAGTCTTGGTCATTCTGATTTTCATCATCTGACCCAGATACTATGACTGACCCACCCACTGATTCAAACCCTTTAGCTCCTAGAGCCAATCTAAGGTCATCTGCTGTCAGCAGATCTATCAGGTGTAGTGTTGAGGGACTCTGTCCTAGCCTCAGGTGTCTGTCAACACACATGGCTCTCAAGTCAGAGAAAGCCATGTCCTTATACTGAGGCTGAGTGGATCCACTGGGTCCACCCTTTAAGGACATTCTAGTGTTGTGCAGTGTTGTACTACCTACACTAGTTTGTGGCCTACTGATCCTAGCTTGAGCTGTGGAAAGGGTGTGCTATCCCTTGGCACACAGCTCTAAGTTCAGTAGAACTTATTGATACTAAGCTTGACTTTATATGTACCTTGAGTACCTATAATGGTTTTCAGTTAGTAATTCAAATAGAGATTTTCTGGTAAAACAATGGCAAGCTGGAATCCCACACGCTGCCCACCAATGTGAGAAGTTGGCCTGGCATATGCTGTCCACTAATTATAGTGGGCACCTTGCACCAGTGCAAATCGACTCTTATGGTAGATAGGTTTAAGACAACCTTTTAAAGAAAGCTATCCTAGTGGTAGCTGTGGAGAGCAGCCTTCAGGCTAAGTCTCGGAGGAATGTAAAGCAGCTTGTTTTACCATATAATCTCTTGAATCACCAAATGAAAAGACACCACACAGGTATATATATCAAATATATATGTATTTATTTCTAAATAACTCTCTACTAATCTCTTTATGAGATTAGAAGACAAACATATGCACAAATCAACGTTTCACAATAAGTTAAGCACAAAATATGGCTGGGGCCCTAGGGGCGTACCAGACCATATACTAAGTAAGAGACTTAGAAACAACGACTTGCAAGGAGACAAGGCCTAGGGCCTTCAGAAGTGCTGGGGCCTCACGAAACCACCCAAGGCAGGTAAGTAAAGGACCCACGGGGGACGCGTGCAGTGTGGATACACAGGCGCGAATCGCCGTTAACTTCAATGGGGCAAGTCGCGGTTGGAAATAAAGAGTTTTAGGATACTTCGGGAGAACCTACAAGCAAGTCACTTACAGGGTAAGTAGTTCTAGGGCCCACACCCACAGGAGCACCGTAGTGCTGGAGTTACCTCACCCAGGGAAGCCGGGTGCACAGGTGTCCTTTGGTGTCGGGTCGCGGCGTCGTTTTCAATGGCGAACAAAGAAGACTTGCTGCTTGCGGGAGCTGAAGAAGTGTCCGGTGGAATCCAAGCCTGGATTCTGAAGAAGGATGACCTGAAAGCAGAGGGGACAGTGTTCAAAGTCACTTGGCAGTGACCCGGGGCAAGGAAGATGGATGCCCACCGTCGTCGGTCGCTTCAGGTCGGTTGCGGGTGCCTTGACTCTTCAGCCACGTGGTCCAGGAGGCGTCGACGACGACCAGGAGCTGGATTCGGTGTGTCCCTCGACGTCTGCAGCTGACTGCGGTGTCGGCAACTCGATCGGAGCCAACAAGCCTTGGCAGCCGCAAGTCTCGGGGAGATGAAGAAAAGTCGATGGCGCAGACCAGCAAGGTCTGAGGGACTCACCCAGCGAGGGTAAGTCAGGGCAGGCCTGGAGCAACCAGAGGAGCCCTTTGGTTTGGTTAAGAAGTCTTCTGGGGACCCACAAGCCAGCGGGCAAGGGATCGCGAAGACACCTCGGGCGGAATCACTCAACAGGGGCCCACGGTCACTCGGGACGGTGTAGGCCTCTGATCTTCGGAGGGATTCCTGCTGGAGGTCGGGACCACACGTGGTCCAAAGCACAAGTTCGTAGAACGTTGTGAAGGGGTTGCACTCGACAATAGTGCACGGTACCCAGGGGTCGCGGTTCCTCGTTACTCGTGGGGTCCACTTGCCTCAGCTTCGCTGGGGACTCACGATGGCCTGGGAGAGGTCAGGAAATCCACTTCTTGGGCTGCAGGGACTTCGGACTCCGGCGGGAGCGGCGTAGTTTGCGACCGTCGTTGTCGTTTTTGGTGCCTGCCAAGCAGGGGAGTCACTCCTTGACTCCAAGGGAGATTCTTCTGTCTTCCAAAGGTAGTGGAACGTCGAAGGGCCAGGATTCTTCTGTAGAGTGTCGTCCAGGGGTTATCTGCTTTGCAATGGCAAGGTTCCCCCTCTTAAACTAAAAAGAGGGGATGGACTAGCTCTATGACCCCACCTATGGGAGGGTCAAGGGAGGGGTGGCTACACCCACTTCCCTTTGTCCAGTTTCGCGCCAGAGCAGGGGCAGGTAGCCCCTGAGCTGGTTTGAACTGGCATATGCACAGAGGAGCCTTCTGCTCCCCAGTGCAGGACTTCAAAGCACTCTAAGAGTGCACCCACCCAGCCCCAATACACTAAACCCTGTCTGGAAGGTGGTTACACCTCCCTGTGACAGGATGCCTATTGTTGGGCTTCCTCCACTGCGAGTTTCGGTCATCAGCAGGAGGGCAGCCCAGTGTCTGTGACTGGTGGCATCCATTTTGTGATGCCAGGGCTCTTTAGGATTCTACCGCGTTTCCACAGCAGGTACATGTCTTATCCCTCTAGAAGGGTGGAATGCTACCCCCGCCGCCAAGATTGGCGGGGGGTAGTATTCCAAGATGTTTGACACCAAACACGACATGTTTTGATGCAGCCATTCCAAAGTTAGCATTTACCACGAGGATATAATGCACTTAAATAGTATATGGTTTAACCGCATCCACAAACAGCACCAGAGAATAGACTCTGAGAGCTGCAGAGGGGCCCTGCTCAGGCAGAGGCACCCCCTCACATAGAAGCCAAGCACCCTGCCCTCAGGATTGATAGGGCCTGCCTTAGGGGTGACTGATAGGTTTATATGTGTGTGCAGGAGAGATATAGGAAACCTATATCTCAGTGAGGGGTGCTAGCACCACCTCACCCAGGCTGCAGTAGCAGGCCTGTGGTGTCAGATTTAGACTGCTTCCCAGGGGTGGCATAACACATGCTGCAGCCCCTGGTAGGCCTGTGAAGTACCTATGCCCTTGGCACCTAAGGTACCATATACTAGGGACTCATAAGGCACCACAGTATCCAATCACTAGTGCACCTAGAGTGCACTCCATGTCGTTTAGAGAGAGCAGATAGACTGGGGCCCTGAATAGCAGGGTCCCAGTCCAACTAAGTCATAAACCAGCAAAACACCAGGAAAAAAGTGGGGGCAACCATATAGTCAGATTCCACCTTCCTACACACTTGTAGTGCCCTGAGCCCTGTAAAAGACGAAATCACCTGTTTTCTTGAATATAAACTAGAGATAAAAGTCAGTCTGACCCCACGTCTTATTTTATTGGGAGTTCAAAAAGAGGGACGGTTCTTGAAGGCAAAACCTTTTTTGGCAGTGGCAATGGCTTTTTTAAGACTGACTATAGCATCGGCCTGGCTAGATCCGAATCTCCCTTCGTTCCAATAGTGGTTGAGCCAGCTATTGGCAAGCCACAATCTGGAGAAGGCTATTTATGCTAGGAAAGACAGACAAGCAAAGAAAAGGGGAAGTAAAATTTGGGCAACCGTAAGTGGTTGGGTAAACAACTAGATATGTAAAGGGCTCTTGGGGGGATTTGTATTTACTATATATGGCAGTGGGGGACCCAGGAGGTCAGGCTATAGCCTTTTCTATGTCTTTTTAATATAGCCAAACTAGCTTTAAAGGTTACATTGTGTGGATAGCAAGGCAGTTAGGAATTTGTATATGTATATAAGGATTGCTCCATTGTTTGTATATCCTGTGGGCAAATTGAATGCAAATGGGGTATGAGACCCTCAGGTTGAGGGGGGTCTGTCACTTTTATTGGTATTTTTGGAGGGATGTTATTTATTATCAATGTTTATTCTTGCACAATGCACTTTAAAGTAGGACAGATTACTTTGTTAGGGGTAAATCTGCCGCCCGGTTGGTCAGCTCCAACTCTATGTTGTGGTAAAATAGAAAAGATTGTATTTTTGGTTATATGGATGGAGGGTTTTATGCTCTTCGTGTATAGTGATTAACTCTGAGTGTATGGGGCAGGGGAGGGGGGTGGGTCCAGGGTGTTTATATTGATAGAAAATATGCAATAAAAATATTTACCAAAAAAAAATGAGACAAAAGCAAGTGGCTGGAGGGGCAAGCAGAAGAGGGGCCAGGGTGCGGCGAGGAAGCAAACAGATGGAATGATGGAAGAGAACAGGGACAGGGCATGCAATAAGCGGATCTCCAGGGAGTAGCCGTGCGCTTTATAAGTGCCCAGTAACATAACATAACATAACATCTCCAAGATAAGTTTCACTGTGCAACCACACAAAACACGCATCTGCCCAGCCGATAAAGTATGCTTAACCCCCAACACATGTGCACATGCACAGATCTCCCTGTGAAACTGGAACACAATCAGCAAGGCTGCTTTTACACTGTCCATCCACAGCTGACTCTAGAACACCTGCTCTGCTCTGCACAATAGGAATGTACGCCACATAGACGCACAAAGCAGAACTGCCCTGCAAAGCTGCGGATACACAAAACATGACAGTCCACTGGCGTAAAAACCCCTGCATACATTCCAAAAAATGGTCACTACAACAATTTGGCGGAATTATAAAGTAGCATCATAACACAGAACTGCCCCCCGCTATAAAGGGATATCATGCCAGTTTCATCCAGACTTAGGAAAGGTTGAGCTGCTGCTGTCCATGTGGTACTTTTATTGCGTTATGACGCTTAGTATTATACTTTCCACTACACAAAGGACAAAACTATTTATATTGCCTATGCTTGTTTTAATGCATGGTGTGAGTGAACCCGCACAAAATATGTGGGCAGAATTTACTTTTGGATTTATGTGTGAAACAAACAGTTTTTAAGTTATCTAGATAAGGGCTTCATAACCTTTTGACTTCTGTGGACCCCACTGAATCATTACTGGAACGTGGTGGCCCCAACTGAGTCATTATTGGAAGATGGGGTCCCCCAGCCTAAGCAATTTTCATGATTTGAATCTCAAAACAATGCACAAAAATACAAAAACAAACATATACCAAACAAATGCTCAAATATTGAAATATTTTGTTTAATTCACAATCAATATAAACTTTTACATTTTCAATTTTGCTTCCTTTTTTGTATACACTTTATTATTTTTAATGTATTCATTTTAATATTATTTCATTTTGTAACACAATCATGGACCCCCTGAGTTGGCCTCGCTGACCCCAGGGGTCCTGGGACCACAGGTTAAGAACCACTGATCTAAATCGCTTTGATTTTATTTTTAAACATAGCTGACAAGTGTCTCAAGGTCATGTATAAAAACGCCGGACCAATTCTGGCATTTTAGTCAGCAGCACTTTGACAGCAAGGATTATGAGCCCTTAATGAAAGTGTAAAAAGGAAAACTACAAGGCCTGCAATGCTGTGGTCTGAAAGCCAGGAATGGCTGATAGTATCATATGTCATAAGCTACTTGGCAGGCTTGTGAAATGCAACAAGGAAAATTACATCCTGACTGACTTTTTTCTTGCAGGGCATCAACAGCCAAGCAGGTGAGAGGACAGAGATAGCCTTTCAAAGGCAAATACAAGCTCCTCACTGCTAATGGGTTAACATTAACACTCGTTGGAGATGAGCATGCTAACAAAGGATGCTATTTGCCAGAACAGGGCAGCAGTAGTGGAAGCTGGACGTGTCTGCTAATGGGTTAACATTAACACTCGTTGGAGATGAGCATGCTAACAAAGGATGCTATTTGCCAGAACAGGGCAGCAGTAGTGGAAGCTGGACATGCCTAAAGACACATTTGGAAAGAAAAAACCAATCTGCTGGCACCGTTCTTCCTGGGGTTAATTTCGCGTGATTTAGATGGGGCATCTGCAGCTCCACTAGGATTGATGCAATCTGCCTTGAACAGGTGCGCCACTTGCTGCAGGTGTGGCATGACTATCTCTTGCGCTGATGACACGCCAGTGTTATACCCTCCGCAGGGGTCGCAGGTCACCATGGCCGAGGGTGAGGCTGGTGGTCAGTGGGACGCCTCTGTTCTTCATGTCCGAGCACTGTCACTGTGCATGAGGCCCGGCCCATGCAGCCGACTAGTTCAGTAGTAAAATCAGCCCAATTTAAAATGATGATTTTAGTTGTGTTCTGCTCTGCTGTGCTGTCAATCATGAGGTGCCTGTGTGCCAGCCTGCTTCCTATCAACTCAACACCAACAGACCAGTCATCGCATTCGCCAGGTGCTGCACAGACATGCACTTGGGCTCAGCCTTGATTTGCTGAGTGAATGTTATGATGGATGGTGGCACTCGTTAGGGACGATGACAAGTGTCAATGACGGTAAGTCACTTGTGGGAAGGCTGAGGCAGCACACATTGGTGTCACATGTTATAGTGCTTGAGGAGGGTCAGCAGGAATACCTGTACTTTCCTTGTTCCCGCACTGGCCCCGCCTATGTAAGCGACACCAGCAGCCATTACATGACCACCATGAATGGATGACTGTGGGTAGCGCAGTTCCAACTCTATCCAACCAGGCTGACAGCAAGGAATTGTGTATGGACAAAGCAGGTTCCACACTTGTTGGCCAATCAAGCAAAGTACCGAATTACTGAGTCTGAGCCTCTCTGCAAGCAAGACAAATAGGCCATATATCATTTTATTTAGGTATGGAAACGCAACTAAAGTGCAGATGTGTTTATGCATTTAATAGTTTTACAAAGCTCTTAGGTGTTGCCCTATGACTACTTTAGAACACTATTGAAGTAAAGAAGGTGAAAGGAATAGAATTATATGGTGATGAAAAGGAATTGGACCACCTGGATATGGTACACATTAGGAGACACGTAAATGGTCATCCTAGAAAAAGGTCTTGGAGGACATTTTTGTCTGGTTTTTATATTGACTAAGTTTCAAAGGGTGAACATTGAATGCATCTCTGAAAAGGCAGGTTCTAAGGTGGTTTCTGAACTGAAGGCACTTTACCAGGTTTCTCATAAAAAGGGCCCAGGTCGTTCCCAAAGTGAGGCCTCACGCACATCAAGCATCTTCCTCATTTGTCCGTCTTCTGGGATTGTGATGAATGAGCTGTAGAGCACTGTCCGATCATGAGGTTTTCATAGGTTGGTAAGGTGAGGCCAGATGCTTGACTGTATGATAAAGAGTGACTACTTTCATGTGAGTGAGGATGAGTGACTGCATGGATGAAAGCATAGAGGTACTTTCAGTTGTAAGCCAGACTAATTGACTTGGACAATGCCTTCTCATAGTGCAGACACCACGATACAAGGTTTAGTAGTTCCAACTTGATTCTAATTAATTATTTGTTTATTATACACAGGTTTCTTTTGCAGGTGCATTAGCCCACCATATCGGATTGCAACAGGCAGCACTACCTTTGAATATCTAGTTTCACATAAAGCACCCAACTCCTTGGCTCTGCACATGCCCAAGGAAGGCCAGGTTCACACCGGCTCCCACCATTCTGAAGTATGAGGAAGCTTTGTGCAGCATGAAAGGGTTTTTTCTCACTCATTCCTCTCGCATCTTGTAAATAGCTGGGCTTTGCTGCCCTGTGGACCTCTTCTATGGCCCACATGTGGAGGGGCACTGAAGGTGTGACAGGAGCAGGGCTTTCCCATAGAGACTTAAGACAGAGAGTGAAAATCGGGACAAACGAGTTTATCTTTGCAACAGACTAAATGCCAATCACTTCACAAGAAACTCTGTGAGCACAACACCTAGAGCCACTAACATACTTGATAAAAAAGGAATCTCTCTTTTTCGACTCTTTTCATACTAATCATCTAAATCATTTCCATATGATACATTTAATATGCATCTCATTTGGTTTTGTGCGGAACAGCTCATTTTCAGGAGAGCAGGAACCCTCATGTCTCCATCCATTTCAAAACTTTAAATAAGACTCAGACTGTTTAGACTGTTGTATTTGCTCTTATTTACCAGAACTGGCAGTTCAGGATATAATTTAGTATCTTATATCTTAACTTTGAAAGATACATTGCAGCAATCAAGTCTGTACACGAGGCATACATGCAACCAACCACACACGCACTCACATTGCATGCCCACACAGATGCAAACACAAACATGAGCACAGAGAACTGCCGTGGAAGATAAGGGCACACACACATACACTCACACAAACAAAACAAAAGCATACAGGTGCCCAAACACATGCACATCCACATAATGCATGCCCTCACAAATGCACCCACAAACACGCACACATGCAAACACACAGAAACGTGCCATGAAAGACAAAGGCACACGCACCGAAGCTTACAGAAACAAGCAAAGGCAGGATTTTGCAGCCCTGCCAAGTGCCACGCATCATGCGTGACCCTAACGCATTTGAAGGCAAGTCCCCGCATCACCGCATTAAAAATAATCATCACGCATTATAGCGCTTCCTTAGTGTCAAGCAGGAGCACTGCAATATAGTAATTCTCAGTGTCTGTCTGAGCAAAGCTGGCAGCGCTGGTTCGCGCTGCTCGCGGCTTGGGGGCAGACTCAGCTGCGCTCCGTTCTGGATACATTTTACCTGGTCCCAACATTCTGATTCACGTGACCCAACGTTATGAGAGTGACTGTAAGGATTTGTCTAATGACTGTGCAGCCGCGAGGGGACACGTAAAGGCGGGCCGCAGGGGTGCAAGCTGGCGGCACTGACCTGAGGAGTTCGAGGTGCTCACTGTTATACGCTCAGCCCTCTTTCCTTCAGGTCGGATGACTGTTCTGACTGAGAGCAGTGACGCAGCAGCAGCTGAGCCCGCACAACAACTAACTGTGCAGCAGGGACTGTGGTTCAGTGTAGCCCCTGAGGTAACCAATGTCAGGGACAGTTCCGTTTACATTTCACGTTTAACTAAATATTGTATTACCTTGAAAACGGACAGCAGCTTTCACCATTCCACACGTGTCCTGGGCTCCAGTCTGGCACTTAAATCCACATTCCCTTTACACAAAAGGAGTATTCCCGCCCATTCCACAAAGCTCTAATAAATGACACTAAATTATAGAAAAGAGTAATGACAAACTCAAGCAAGCATCAGTCGAGGGGAGGTGAGGCGCGAGAGTGTAAATATGGGAACGAGGCTAGTGATCCTTAGTTCCTACAGTGTTTATTACTTTATTTACCCCAACAAACACGACTGAAGGAACTATGAATGATGTCACTATTACACGTAAGGTTGGCATTTAACCAACGGGAGGGTTCTTGTTTAGGTTATCGAGGGCTGTATTGTGATAACTTTACACCAGTGCAAAAACAACACGGCACATCCATTTCCACCACTGGCAAAAAGCATGTGCACCAATGCCCTTCTGGCGCCGCCGTACTGCCCTATAAGTCTGTCCGACCCTGGCACCCAAGAGAAAAGCAAAGTATTATTCGATGGCGACCACAATCTTTAATATGTTACAAGTTCCGTTTGCATAACGCGCCTGCCTGTTGCAGCAAAAAATGTCTGCTTCGTGCGAGTGCATGTAAATCAGAGCCACTTCTCCCAGCTTTGGTCGTGCAGGCAGCATTTCCTCCTCCAATCACCTTCTCTCTGTAATAGAGCAGCCTCCTACGAGCTGCTAAGCTGTATGAGCTGTGTGTTCGTTCTTGTGTATTTCGCATGTATCACTTGTGTTGCGCAAAATACTACTTTTGTTAAGTGGGCTGAATGTAATAATTGAGTTGACACTACTGTAGTGCAATATTTTTGATAGCGTACAAAGCGATGGAAACTCAATCTAAGCAAAAAGTGGACTTTTTGAACTAGCGTCGGAATAACATTTTTCATGAATTAGGTAATAATTATTTAAAGGGCACAAAACCTTCGAGTTTGAGTAAGAATGTAAGTGAACACAGGCACAGTGAATGAGTAGAAGTGTTTCATTGTAATGCATTTAGGGTGACAGGCCGTAGATCCTTTGTATAATAGCTTCCACTCAACATTCCAAACAAAAGCTGGCATACAAATTGACCTTTTATACAATTGTGCATATTGTGTACGACTATGCTTATCACTCTGGTACTGTTTCTCATACTGTACAAGTTTATAATTCCTTCTTGTTGTATGTAAATTCTTCTTTGTGACTGTTCCTTAACCTGTGCATTTTTGCTTGCATCACTATGCTACTATCACTGAAATTGTGATAGTCGGGTATTGTCACTGGGCGTCGTAATTTAATGTCTGTCAGGGGTTCGTAGAGGTTCTCGCTGCTCAAATGGGAGTAATTTCTGATATTTACATGTTTTTCATGTCTTCATTGCTTAATTTTGCACGCGAGAAAGTGTCCCTCATTGTCATTGAATTGTCACTCATAATTACACTAAAATTATGAAAATGTCACACATAGCAATCTGAGACCTTGCCAGCTATGTGCTTGAACTAAAGTAAGTAGATATACAAACATGGGTGCCCTCCACAGCTCACGATGAAAGTGGCACAAAGGCATCCAGGATTTTTCTCAGACACACAAATATATGTTCACATACCACAGACATATTAGCGCACATAAACTTGAATAACATTACAATAAAGATTTTACTGTAAATCACTTTTTAATCGTGCTTCCTAAAAGAACTCTGCATCCGGAACGTAATAAGAATACGTTTAGCCAGCGGTTGGAGATGGCCCAGAAAAGAACTGTAATATCAGCTAATTTCAGCACCGTGAATTATTTCCTCTCCTGTCTCCAAGACGTAAGGGATTCAATGGCTGTTTAAGAATCATCCATCTGCAATGCCTGCATTTCTATCAGCAGCTCTGCTCGGCGCGCTGCTGCTTCTGCCTGCTGGAGCCGAGGTTCTTCTCTCCTGGGGTGGGCGGGGCTGCTGGGGGCTCGTCCCAGCTGTCCAATAGGCAGGACGTCCGGAGTCTGCCGAAGAGCAGGGGATACACGATCCCGAGGGGATACCAGATATTACACAACACCGGCAGCAGTAGTAGGAAGTCCCGCCTTACCTATCTCAGTGTGTGAGTCATCATGTCCGGCTCACATATGTGTCAAGGCCGTGTGGTGCTGTTCTACATACTACACTGTATCAGAGTAACAGCTACAGCTGCGGACTCTGAGCTAACCCCGAAGCATACTGGGAGCTGCTGACTTTAAAATTGGGTAGCCAAGTTTGAGTCGCGGCATCGGCTTAACATACTGTGTGACTTTGGGCAAATCACGTAATCTCCCCATACTGACCTGGGACACCAGCAGGGGTTAAATGCTGCTACGCCGGCGCTCAGAGTTTGCCATGAGCCCGGGGGAGACATACACCACAGCGGGGAGGGACACAGAACCATCGCCGAGTGCAAAGCGCAGCGCCTCGGAGTTTAACATAAGCCCAGGGGAGACATACACCACAGCGGGGAGGGACACAGAACCATCGCCGAGTGCAAAGCGCAGCGCCCTCGGAGTTTACCATAAGCCCCGGGGGAGACATACACCACAGTGGGGAGGGACACAGAACCATCGCCGAGTGCAAAGCGCAGCGCCCTCGGAGTTTAACATAAGCCCAGGGGGAGACATACACCACAGCGGGGAGGGACACAGAACCATCGCCGAGTGCAAAGCGCAGCGCCCTCGGAGTTTAACATAAGCCCAGGGGGAGACATACACCACAGCGGGGAGGGACACAGAACCATCGCCGAGTGCAAAGCACAGCGCCCATTTCAAGAGCACCATGCTGAGAGTGAAAGTGTGTTTGAAGGCAAGCCACGATGTCCATGACAAAAGAAAGGCGCGTTGCCATACTTGAAGAAAAGCCTTGGCATGCGAAACTGATTAGAAAAAAAATAGTTCTCCAAAACAACACAGCATGAATTGCAGGGAAAGGAAACTGAACTTAGGCGGTGCTGCTCTGTCAAAAACGGAAGTGACGTTCCATTATGTGAGCCACTTAGGATGCTGCAATCAAGACAGGCACTGCAGTGTGCCAATGGTAAGCGGCAGGCGGGAGCAAAGTCCTTTTATCAACTACTCCAGGTCTTCCAGACAGCGCATATGCGCTGCCTAGGCTCGACCTAAAAAGGGGGGCTTGAGTTTCCCAAACTGTGAAACTGAAGCTGTACACTAGAATATAGAAGCTCAGCACGACTCCTGCCTGTCGTGACCAGGACTGGCGACTGCGGATCTGCCAGTCTGCCTGCTTGGTGAGGAGATGTTAGACAGGAACATCAAGATCATTCACCCTGGAGCCTGGAGTACCAGCTTCTGCCGGACTCGAGACTGGAGACCCCTGTGATGAGAAGAAGATTGCCTGGAGGGAGCCAGGTCCAATGGGACTGCTGCGCGGTGGATCTTGGGAACCGAGTGTGAGTTTCAGGCCTGGAGGGATAGTCTCTCCGATTCGGCTGTCCGCCCAGGTGTGTTATTTGCAACACCTGTTTGCCCTGAGGGGTCCGCGGTGAATCCTAATGGCCGGAGCAGAGTTTTGTGAAGATAGGGCCGTCTCCCTGTGCAGTGTTGTGACCTAAAGAGAGATGCATTGTCCACATCCCTGTGTGCCGATGGAGGCCGCTGAGGAAGAAGAGGACCGTTGCCCATGAATAGTGTGCACCTCTGAACCCAGAGCCACTTCCTCATCATCAATCACTTGAGGTACAGCCCAGGCCTGCAGTCAGAGACCACAGGCACTTACTGTGACAACGGAGGAGCGCCTTGGTTCAGACACCATGCTGGCCCCAAAGACACTGCATCTCATCACTGGCGCCCGCTGCAGTTGACTTTAACCCTGGACTGCTTAACGGCCCGGGGCCTTGCGTCTCATCTCCAGCAGAAGCAGGTAAAACTGAACATAGAGTCCCAGATCCCCTGAGGGGGAATCCACTCTGACTCTAGAGCCTAATGCAATGGGACACTTTGACTTTAAGTAACCACTGTGGGTCTTCTAAGGCTCATATGGTCTAGCGGGGCCTACCCTGGATGCAGCTTCACTTAAATATATAATAACCCTTGCATCTACCTCCTCCCCAAGAAGCCTTGGACTGCTCATCTCACACTACCACCGAGAGTCAAATGCTGAAGGGGTACTTGGCCCAGTTACTCAGAACTCATAGTAGGTCTGGCCCTGGCAGATCAGTAGTAAAAGGCCTCAGCACCCACGGTTGACTCAGTAGCTTCTGCTTGCCCCATGGCTCATGTGCGTGCGTGTTTGCGTGTGTGTGTATGTGTCTGTGTGTGTATATGGCACCCATGAACTATTGTCTCTATTTAGCAGAAATGACATAGTTCTTGTGGACTGTGGATTTCTTCCAATGTGAGGTTGTTAGACCTGACAGCCTTAGCACCCTACCTCCCTTACCTCTTGCTTTCCTCCTCCACTTTTCTGATCTTGTTTTGCTGGTATTGGGACTCTGCGCACTTTTCCACAGCTAACCAGTGCTGAAGTGCTTTTGCCCTCTCCCCTAAACATGGTAACATTGATTCATCCACATTTGACATATTTAATTGACTTATAGCCTGTCTCTGATCACATGATTGGATGTAGTTGGCAGTTGGGTTTTGTGTATTCCTCCTAGACAACCACACAAAATGAGAGTTTAGGTGTGTCTCAATGGGCCATCGCTCACAGGATGGGAGGGAGGAGCTGGGCACAGCCTCATATACACCTGAATAGGCTGTGTCCTGTTCACACACAAAGGGCTGCATACCCCCCCTCTGTAGTGAGTCTGGAGCCAGGTCAGGAAGGGAGGACCTCTGTGCACTTCAAATGCATGCCTTTGAAGTCTCACCCACTTCAAAGGCATCACTGGGTATAGGTAAAGGACCTCAGACACTACAAACACAGTACACTTCTGGACCTGTGAAGACTGTCAGGAAAAAGGACTGCTGTGCTGCTGAAGGACTGCCACTCTGCTGGACTGCTGCTCTGCTGGACTCCTGCATTGCTGTTCTGACCTGCTAGCCTGCTGCCCTCCTGCCTGGGTGAGAAGGACTAGACCTGCATCACTTACCCCCAGAACCCAGAGTGACTCCAAAGGTTAGTTGGCTGCCCTCCTGATCTGAAGCCTCAGGTACCTAACAGGCTTCCGATCTCTGCACCTGGACTCTGTCAGCTGAGAGCCTATCACCAAGTGGAGCCACCCCTGTTCTGGACCCTTGGAAGTGGGCCTAAGGTGCTTGCCAGCAGAACCCATGCATCTTCTCAGCTGAGCGATGCATCCCCAAGCAGAACCGACGCATGAGTGGATTGAACCTGTCTCCACTGTCTTCTGCATCTGGGGTCTGACACATTGTCTTCGGAAGCACCACTGCGCAATGCTTTTACCGGTGCAAGCTCCTCGCATCCCTCATTGACGGCAGCCTTCGGAACCGACACATCACCTCGGCTGCACCTTGCATCCTCAACACTGGACTTTGCTTCACAAGCTGCGTCTACAGCATCCTCGACGTCGACACATCAGGACTTCGCACCACAGCCTCGTAGCATCTCAGAACCGACGAATCGCCTCTGCTGTACGACGCATGCGAATCCTGGTTGCGGATCCACGCGGTGCTCTGCAACCAGGATTTAAGATATTTTGTTCAGCGGCCTAACTGGGTCCCTGTAGCTCGCCCACACTCCATCGCAGTCAGCCTGAACGTGTGACTTTGTCCCGGTCCAGACCAGATACCCCTCAATAGCACTTTGAGCTTTTTGGCGCTATTTTTCACCATACACTTAAAATATTTCTCCAGTTCCACTAATTTGATTTTTGTCGTTTCGGTCTTGTTTTATTTATTAGTCAGTTCTATTTTTCTAGACCTGGTGTGGGGTTTTTTGTGTGGTGTTTCACTGTTTGAAATGTTGCACAAATACTTTACACTTTCCTCTATGTTTAGCCTGACTGCTCTGTGCCAAGCTACCGGAGGGTGAGAACAGGTTAATTCAGGGTTTGCCTGCCTCTTCCTCTGACTAGGACTGTGGCTGCTGCTTGACCAGGGCTCTCACCACAGTCAACCAACAACCCATTTCTAACAGAGGTCTCCTCAGCCTGGATACCTTCCCTACAGGTGCACAGCCTGTAAGCATGACAGCGCCTGTGGACAGCTCCAGAGGACTCTGATGAGCTTTACTATTGGCTGTTATTGATTGAAAGGTGAACAACAAACCCTGAACAGAGCGCTCAGGGGCCATTGTAGAGCGCTCAGGGGCCTTTGTTAGCGGCGCCCTGCAGAGAACAGCTTCACCAGTCTCTCCCTCCTCCAGGCTCTCTCCCTCCTCCAGGCTGAATTTGTTTTTAAGAAAGCAGAGCAAATCTTTTCTAAGTGTACCCAGTCTCACCGCCTTCATTAATCCACTGTTGCTTTATCCACAGAAAACCAAACATCATAGCCTATTACTTATCTTACGGTTTAATACAAATTCCCTGTTTACAGAGCTCCTTTTTCAAAACTGTGACATAATGCGTGTAAAATAGCCACATATTACCACCCTGAGGTTCTGGTTGCATTTAAAAGCCACTTACCCTGCAGCTCACACAAAGCTTTGCCAATGCTCCTGCACGGTTATCTTGTAAAGCGCTCTTATGCCCTTGGGACATGTTGGCGCTGTAAAACTAAAAAAAACAATGTAAAAAAGAAGAAAACTAACTGGACAGACGGGTTAGTGCACCCACCCTCGTCCGGAAGTAAATAAGTGCGGAGCCTTGAAACACCCACAAAAGATGCTGGGTATGAAAAGGGGGCGTGTCCGGGTATAGACAAATTGAGGATACCTGCAGCTGACACAGACCCTCCCTCCCGCCTCCCATCCCAAACACGCACACCCCCAGTGTCGGCTCCTCCAGTGGAAGCATTCCAGGCTGAGCGAGGAAGGGGGGAGGGTGGGAGAGTGAGCCCGCCCCTCTCAGGTCAGGAATGGAGGGCGTGGCCTCCGGGGGACAGGTGAGAGCCAGGTATGGAGGCCCGCCCTGGAGGGGAGGAGGGACAGGTAGTGCAGGAGGGCTCTAGAGGCAACACGTGAAACTGAAAGCACTAGTGTCATATAGTGCCTGGAAGAGAAGGCTGCAGAACGGAGAGCACCAGGAAGAGACATTTTATTTATTTATTTATTTATGCGTTTATTTATCACTCCATCACCATCACCCTCCGACCCTGGGAACGGTAAGACTGACTTCTCTAGTTTGGAGAGAACCCCCTCACCCTCAGCAACTGCCAGGACCTCTCTGTGCCCTCCTCACCCTCGACTAGTGCCAGGGAATCTCTATGCCCTCCTCACCCTCCACTACTGCCAGGGCCTCTCTGTGCCCTCCTCACCCTCACCTGCCAGGACGTCTCTGTGCCCTCCTCACCCTCGACTAGTACCAGGGCCTCTCTGTGCCCTCCTCACCCTCACCTGCCCGGACGTCTCTGTTCCCTCCTCACCCTCAGCTACTGCCAGGGCCTCTCTGTGCCCTCCTCACCCTCCACTACTGCCAGGGCCTCTCTGTGCCCTCCTCACCCTTACCTGCCAGGACGTCTCTGTTCCCTCCTCACCCTCCCCTGCCAGAGACTGCCCATGGCTCCCCGCCCTCCCCTGACAGGACACCTGTTCCCCCGCATACTGGCCGAGTGTGCCAGCGAGGCATCGAGCTCCCTGAAGCCAGGCCTCACCCAGAGAGACAAGACTCCAATATTTCTTTGTTGTTGCGTCATTGTGGTGCCAGGGCACCGTCACCAGCTGCTGAGGGTCTGCTGGCACCAGGGAAAGGGGCACCAAGGGTCTGATTATAGGGATACCAGCGGCTGAAGATTGACTTATGTAGGGTGTCTTAATATGCCAGGGCTCTGCTGCTACATCCCTGCACTAGCTCTCCTTATGCCAGGGCTCTGCTGCTACTTCCCTGCACGGGCGTTCCTTATGCCAGGGCACGGCTGCTACACCCCTTTATGGGCACTTGTTATGCCAGGGCTCTATTGCTACAGACCTGCACAGGCTCTCCTTATTCCAGGGCTCTGCTGCTACATCCCTGCACGGGCTCTTCTTATGCCAGGGCACAGCTGCTACATCCCGGCACCGGCTCTCCTTATGCCAGGACTCTGTTACTGCATCCTTGTATGTGCTCTCCTTATGCCAGGGCACGGCTGCTACATCCCGGCACTGGCTCTCCTTATGCCAGGGATCTGTTACTGCATCCTTGCATGTGCTCTCCTTATGCCAGGGCACGGCTGCTACACCCCTTCATGGGCACTTCTTATGCCAGGGCTCTATTGCTACAGCCCTGCACGGGCTCTCCTTATGCCAGGGCTCTGCTGTTACATCCCTGCATGGGCTCTCCTTTCCTTATGCCAGGGCTCTATTGCTACATCCCTGCACGGGCTCTCCTTATGCCAGGGCTCTATTGCTACATCCCTGCACGGGCTCTCCTTATGCCAGGGCTCTATTGCTACAGCCCCGCACGGGCTCTCCTTATGCCTGGGCTCGTCTGCTACATCCTTGCACGGTCTCTCCTTATACCAGGGCTCTATTGCTACATCCCTGCATGGGCTCTCCTTATGCCAGGACTGCTGTGCTATAACCCCATATGGCTCTCCTTATGCCAGGGCTCTATTGCTACATCACTGCACAGGCTCTACTCATGCCAAGGCTCAACTGCTACATCCCAGCACGGGCTCTCCTTATGCCAGGGCTCGGTTGCTATATTCCTGCACAGGTGCTCCTTATGCCCCGGCTCTACTGCTATATCCCTGTACGGGCTCTCCTTATGCCAGGGATCTGCTGCTACATCCCTGCTCGGGCTTGCCTTATGCCAGGGCTCTAGTGCTACATCCCTGCATGGGCTCTCCTTATACCAGGACTGCTGTGCTATAACCCCATATGGCTCTCCTTATGCCAGGGCTCTATTGCTACATCCCTGCACAGGCTCTACTCATGCCAAGGCTCAACTGCTATATTCCTGCACAGGCGCTCCTTATGCCCCGGCTCTACTGCTATATCCCTGTACGGGCTCTCCTTATGCCAGGGATCTGCTGCTACATCCCTGCACGGGCTCTCCTTATGCCAGGGCTCAATTGCTACATCACTGCACAGGCTCTACTCATGCCAAGGCTCAACTGCTACATCCCAGCACGGGCTCTCCTTATGCCAGGGCTCGGTTGCTATATTCCTGCACAGGCGCTCCTTATGCCCCGGCTCTACTGCTATATCCCTGTACGGGCTCTCCTTATGCCAGGGATCTGCTGCTACATCCCTGCTCGGGCTTGCCTTATGCCAGGGCTCTAGTGCTACATCCCTGCATGGGCTCTCCTTATACCAGGACTGCTGTGCTATAACCCCATATGGCTCTCCTTATGCCAGGGCTCTATTGCTACATCCCTGCACAGGCTCTACTCATGCCAAGGCTCAACTGCTATATTCCTGCACAGGCGCTGCTTATGCCCCGGCTCTACTGCTATATCCCTGTACGGGCTCTCCTTATGCCAGGGATCTGCTGCTACATCCCTGCACGGGCTCTCCTTATGCCAGGACTCTATTGCTACATCCCTGCACGGGCTCTCCTTATGCCAGGGCTCTATTGCTACATCCCTGCACGGGCTCTCCTTATGCCAGGGCTCTATTGCTACATCCTGCATGGGCTCTCCTTATGCCAGGGCTTTGTTGGTACTTCCCTGCACAGGCTCTCCTTATGCCAGGGCTCGGCTGCTACATCCCTGCATGGACTCTCCTTATGCCAGATTTGGAAATAGGCTGGATGTTTGTATAGTCCCCCATAGAATGCAGGGTCCGCGTTGCTTTATCCCAGGGTCCCAGTTATCGGCGGTGCGACTGGTGCAAATTTAATCGGCAAATTGTAGGCCCGGTAGCAACTGTAAAAAGGGCCACAGGTGACTAAAACAAAACTGTAGATTTACAAAGCCCAACTTTGGTTTCTTCTGTGTTCCCCGTGCCTGTAACACTAGGGTATGTGAACCCGATGATCCTTTATGGACATTGACATTTGACAGTCGTTTCAATGAATTGGTCACACTCTCCGCGTCCTCTTGTAACTCCCGGTCCCTTTTTCCTCAGACTTTGACAGTAACGCTCACTTTTTTCTTTGTTTGTTTACATTATTAATCCTTTTAAAAATACTTTGCTGTTGCCTAGTTTTAAAATTTCGCGTCTTTATACCACTTTGGTCATTTTAATCATCTATTTTGTATATGTATGGTACGCATGTCCAGCTTTTATGATTATATTTTAATCAAATAAAGTTCTTCTAGAGAGACTGGTGCAGTGGCACCGAGGCCTAGGCTGCCCTCCACTGGCTTCAGTTTACTTTGATGCTCGTTGGCAGGTGCGCGAGGTAGGGCACCCCAAGCCCATCCTGGGTGGGGTCACGTGTCTGGGTGTTTGTGTGCCTCGGGGCGGTCCTGACGTCACTGGGGTAAAGATGACGTGCTGAGAGGGCCCAGGACGAGATCAGATTGTGTCACTTTGAGTCCCACCGGCTCCAAGTGCCTGAACGCTGATGGCGGAGTCAAGCGCCAACTCGTCTACTCTCTGGCACTTGGCGCTGGAAGTAGAGATGCGATAGAGACTTCAGACCCACCCCCCTCCCCTCCCAGATGAACAGGAGAGATTTCAGCAGGTGAAAGGGCGCTGAGCCTTTAAAACTGCTTCCTGATGCAAATTGTGGTGGGTTCAGAGAGGTCAGAAGTTGGCAATAATGAAACCGGGGGGTGGGGGTGCACTGCTTTTATTTAATTCCAATGCATCTTTTCATGCACCTCAGCTTTTAGATGTGTCTGGCTGCAGAGTGAAGACATTTTATAACATGAATTTAAGATACTCTTGATTGCGTAGGGGGTTGGGGATAAAACGTACGACAAATGTTTTCTTAATTCACAGATTTATAAACTCTTTGCCGCGATCCCTTCTAAAGCTTTCGAAATTTTCAGAATATATATTATGTTTATAAATGGAGTACAAAGTTGACAAAGCCTTTCGAGACTGGAGTGAGATGGGAATATATATATATTTTGAGGAGGATTAAATAAAAACTTGACAAGTTAATTACACTTCGTGTGATGTACACAGGAGTCAGACCTGATGGTGAAGAGCCCCCTGGGGGTGTGATGACGTAGACCACGTACAGTCACAGAGTGTCCTCTGCACAGAGTCCTGTACATCCTCCGGGCTGCCCGAGCAGGGGTAAGTCACGTGTCAGATAACATTGTACATGCATACGTCACAGTGACACATGTGAGACGTGCAGTGTGTGCTTGTGAAGTCCAGATTCACACGGTGCTCGTGTGTAGGATCTCACGAGCAGGAGGTCAGTTCTGAGCCTGGACTCTGACAGGAGCGGACACTACACAGCTGTAAACTACTCCTGGGGGGGGTTGTGTGTCAGAATATTGGGGTCACGAATCTCAGAGTAAAGGGTTATTGACTGCGGAACATGGACCACCAGGAAACTGTTAAAACTGATATATAAATAAGTATAGATTTAATATCCTGAACACAGCTGTGTACCTTATATACCTCACCGGGGTACGTGGACGTGCTGTCAGTCGTAAATCCAGACATACCTCTATATATTTACCTTTACTGTACATTGATGGGAGGGATGCTCTAGACCATGGGTACTCACAAACTTTCTCTCAGGGGCCAAATTTACAGTGTGGTTTGTGGCCGAGGGCCGTACCGGTGGGGGCGTGGTCAGTGGGGGAGGGGGGCGGGGCTAGAGCAAAAAAAAAACTGTGACCATGAGGTTGAACACAGGCCCCTGCAGCGGACGCCTTCGTCCACTGAGCCACCAGACCCGGCATACACACATCTCTCTCTCTCCCTCCCTCTATCTCTCCCTCCCTCTCTCTCTCTCCCCCTCCCTCTCTCTCTCTCTGTCTCCCTGACTCTCTCTCTCTCTCTCCCTCTCTCTCTCCCTCTCTCTGTCTCCCTCTGTCTCCCTCTGTCTCACTTACTCTGTCTATCTCCCTCTCTCTCGGTCTCCCTCCCTCTCTCTCTGTCTCCCTCCCTCTCTCTCTCTGTCTCCCTCTCTCTGTCTCCCTCCCTCTGTCTCCCTCTGTCTGTCGCCCTCCTCCCTCTGTCTCCCTCTGTCTGTCGCCCTCTGTCTCCCTCCCTCTCTCTGTCTCCTTCTGTCTCCCTCTGTCTGTCGCCCTCTCTCTGTCTCCCTCTCTCTGTCTCCATCCCTCTGTCTCCGTCCCTCTGTCTCCCTCCCTCTGTCTCCCTCCCTCTGTCTCCCTTCCTCTGTCTCCCTCTCTCTCTCTCCCTCTGTCTCCCACTGTCTGTCTCCCACTGTCTGTCTCCCACTGTCTGTCTCTCTCTGTCTCCTCCCTCTGTCTCCCTCTCTCTCTGTCTCCCTCCCTCTGTCTCCCTCTCTCTCTGTCTCCCTCTCTGTCTCCCTCCCTCTGTCTGTCTCCCCCTGACTCCCTCCCTCTGCCTCCCTCTGCCTCCCTCTGTCTCCCTCCCTCTGTCTCCCTCTCTCTCTGTCTCCCTCTGTCTCCCTCTCTCTGTCTCCCTCTCTCTCTCTCTCTATCTCCCTCCCTCCCTCGGTCACCCTCTGTCTCCCTCCCTCTCCCTCCCTCCCTCTGTCTCCCTCCCTCTCCCTCCTTCTCTCTCCCTCCGTCTCCCTCCGTCTCCCTCTCCGTCTCCCTCTCTCTGTCTCTGTCTGTCCCTATCTCTGCCTCTATCTGTCTCTGTCTGTCCCTGTCTCTGTCTGTCCCTGTCTCTGTCTCCCTCCCTCTGTCTCCCTCTCCGTCTCTCTGTCTCTGTCTGTCTCTGCCTCTATCTGTCTGCCCCTGTCCCTGTCTCTGCCTCTATCTGTCTCTCTCTGTCCCTGTCTCTGTCTGTCTCTGTCTCTATCTCTGTCTGTCTCTATCTCTGTCTGTCTCTGTCTCTATCTGTCTCTGTCTGTCTCTGCCTCTATCTGTCTCTGCCTCTATCTGTCCCTGCCTCTATCTCTGTCTCTCTCTCTGTCTCTCTCTCTATAGCTGTCTGTCTCTGCCTCTATCTGTCTCTGCCTCTATCTGTCTCTGCCTCTGTCAGTCTGTCCCTGTCTCTGCCTCTATCTAGCTCTGTCTGCCCCTGTCTCTATCTGTCTCTGCCTCTATCTGGCTCTGCCTCTATCTGGCTCTGTCTCTATATGTCTCTATCTGTCTCTGTCTCTATCTGTCTCTGCCTCTATCTGTCTCTGCCTCTATCTGTCTCTGTCTCTATCTGTCAGTCTGTCCCTGTCTCTGTCTGTCTCTGTCTATCACTGTCTCTATCTCTATCTCTCTCTGTCTGTTTCTGTCTCTATCTGTCTCCGTCTCTGTGCCTCGGGCAGTGCACACATACTGTGTCTACACGTCCCCGTCACCAGCCCAGAGACAGCCCCCCCACTCTCCCCTCTCCCTGTGCAATGTAAAAGCCAGCTCGTTTTCTCTCTGAATTTGCTGCTTCGTGTGGTTTGTGTCCCACCACTGGGGCTGGGGTCACATCTGTCGCTGGCTTAAATTCTGACTCTCACCCCCGAGCTGTCAGATCAAAGCCCCCCTTTGGCGCCATTCACCCGTCCGTGTAGGTATGCATGCATCAATTATATATAGCGCCAACCTGGTGGCGAGCATTTGTGCGCTGTGCTGCGAGAGCGGAGACCAGGCCTGAGCTCCCTGGCCTTGGCTCAACTCTCTGACTACAGGCTGGCGGGAAACATCACGTCACAGGCTCTTAACGCACACCTCACCCGGCTCTCACTCCCTGCCCTCTGTCACCCTCTGTCACCTCACCCGGCTTTCACTCCCTGCAACCCTCTGTCACCTCACCCGGCTCTCACTCCCTGCTGCCCTCTGTCACCTCACCCGGCTCTCAGTCCCTGCTGCCCTCTGTCACCTCACCCGGCTCTCACTCCCTGCTGCCCTCTGCCACCTCACCCGGCTCTCAACTCTCTGACTACAGGCTGGCGGGAAACATCACGTCACAGGCTCTTAACGCACACCTCACCCGGCTCTCACTCCCTGCCCTCTGTCACCCTCTGTCACCTCACCCGGCTTTCACTCCCTGCAACCCTCTGTCACCTCACCCGGCTCTCACTCCCTGCTGCCCTCTGTCACCTCACCCGGCTCTCACTCCCTGCTGCCCTCTGTCACCTCACCCAGCTCTCACTCCCTGCTGCCCTCTGTCACCCTCTGCCATCTCACCCAGCTCTCACTCCCTGATGCCCTCCGTCACCTCACCCGGCTCTCACTCCCTGCTGCCCTCCGTCACCTCACCCGGCTCTCACTCCCTGCTGCCCTCTGTCACCCTCTGCCATCTCACCCGGCTCTCACTCCCTGCTGCCCTCTGTCACCCTCTGCCATCTCACCCGGCTCTCACTCCCTGATGCCCTCCGTCACCTCACCCGGCTCTCACTCCCTGCTGCCCTCCGTCACCTCACCCGGCTCTCACTCCCTGCTGCCCTCTGTCACCCTCTGCCATCTCACCCGGCTCTCACACCCTGCTGTCCTCTGTCACCCTCTGTCACCTCACCCCGCGTGTGTGTCAGCCCGGGCTGAGACAGCTTCCCGGGCTGACACACAGCCGCACCCGAGTACATCACAGGTCTTCAAAAGACCATTTACTTGTTAACGAGGCTTTGTTGTATTTCACCTCTTCTTAGCGCCCCTGCATCTCCACTCTGACTATCGCTGGAATCGCCCGGCCCCCATAGAGCAGTCTCTCTCGGAGCCCGAGCTGCTGCAACCGCACACTGCCCCGCCAGCGCCGCCAGTGATAGTAACAACACAAGTACTAACATTCACAATCCTACCCTCTGCAGCTTGTGCCGCACACTGCCCCGCCAGCACCGCCAGTGATAGTAACAACACAAGTACTAACATCCACACTCCTATCCTGTGCAGCTTGTGCCGCACACTGCCCCGCCAGCGCCGCCAGTGATAGTAACAACACAAGTACTAACATTCACACTCCTACCCTCTGCAGATTGTGCCGCACACTGCCCCACCAGCGCCGCCAATGATAGTAACAACACAAGTACTAGCATTCACACTCCTACCCTCTGCAGCTTGTGCCGCACACTGCCCCCGCCAGCGCCGCCAATGATAGTAACAACACAAGTACTAACGTTCACACTCCTACCCTCTGCAGCTTGTGACGCACACTGCCCGCCAGCGCCGCGAATGATAGTAACAACACAAGTACTAACGTTCACACTCCTACCCTGTGCAGCTTGTGCCGCACACTGCCCCGCCAGCGCCGCCAATGATAGTAACAACACAAGTACTAATGTTCACACTCCTACCCTCTGCAGCTTGTGCCGCACAGTGCCCTGCCAGCGCCGCCAATGATAGTAACAACACAAGTACTAACATTCACAATCCTACCCTGTGCAGCTTGTGCCGCACACTGCCCCGCCAGCGCCGCCAATGATAGTAACAACAAAAGTACTAACGTCCACACTCCTACCCTCTGCAGCTTGTGCCGCACACTGCCCCGCCAGCGCCGCCAATGATAGTAACAACACAAGTACTAACATCCACACTCCTACCCTCTGCAGCTTGTGCCGCACACTGCCCCGCCAGCGCCGCCAATGATAGTAACAACACAAGTACTAACATTCACAATCCTACCCTGTGAAGCTTGTGCCGCACACTGCCCCGCCAGCACCGCCAATGATCGTAACAACACAAGCACTAACATTCCCCTTCCTACCCTCTGCAGCTTGTGCCGCACACTGCCCCGTCCGCACCGCCAATTATAGTAACAACACAAGTACTAACGTTCACAATCCTACCCTCTGCAGCTTGTGCCGCACACTGCCCCGCCAGCGCCGCCAATGATAGTAACAACACAAGTACTAACATTCCCCTTCCTACCCTCTGCAGCTAGTGCTGCACACTGCCCCGCCCGCACCGCCAATTATAGTAACAACACAAGTACTAACGTTCACAATCCTACCCTCTGCAGCTTGTGCCGCACACTGCCCCGCCAGCGCCGCCAATGATAGTAACAACACAAGTACTAACATTCACACTCCTACCCTCTGCAGCTTGTGCCGCACACTGCCCCGCCAGCGCCGCCAATGATAGTAACAACACAAGTACTAACATTCACACTCCTACCCTCTGCAGCTTGTGCCGCACACTGCCCCCGCCAGCGCCACCAATGATAGTAACAACACAAGCACTAACTGTAGTGTAGCTCCTATTTCCCTAATAGGCTCTGCGCATTGGAATAATATACCCTATAAGCTTGACATAGGACTGAGGTCGGTATGTCCCTATCGAGTATATTAAACTTAATTACTTGTGCCAGCTAGCTCAGAGGCCACTAGAAACTCCTTGGATAACATGAAGGGAGTAGTTTCTGGCAGCCGCAAAACATGACCACTTTGTTTCACTTTAGAATAAGAACGTGTCCCAGAGTCGTGGAAACAATAGATAACCGTTTCACTCAGCTCAATCGTGCATGCTTAGTTTTCCTCAAAGTTACACAGAAAGAATAGACGGGCTTTTCAATAAAAGATTTATTGAACAGTCTTGTTTCTCGTGTAAATAATATGTGCTGTTACGATCACAAGACAGTATGCAAGATAAATAATGTACAGCGTAAGCAGTAGAAATAAATAATACTGCGCTAGCATGATCTTTAGTAGATATTCATTTACATAAATAACACAGACTAAAAATGCGAGTACTCATACAATGCGTTTCTAAGCTAGTTCTACCCCAATGTACCTAACCTAACCTAGGTGTAGGGAGAGGTATGAAGTAGGTGGAGTATTCCTTACTATGGTATACAAAGAGTATGTTACGCCTAGTATGCCTGGTATGCCAATAGTCCCTCTAGGTTCTAGTCAGCTCCATACCTTAAGAATGAGAGAGGTGGGAATCTCTTGCCAGACTCGAACTCCAACACCCCGCAAGGGAAGTCAGATCACTGGAAGCTGGACTCTCTGCGTGTAGGGATGACAGCGTCTTCTCAGTGCGTCAGGCCGGGAAACGGGCTCCTCTGAAGTCGAGGTCTCCTCTGATTTACAAGGGCTAGGGAAGGTATATTTATACCTGAGAGGTACCTCAGAATGTTAGCATTGATGTGAATCGGACAGCGGAAGACGTCATGAATGAACCCCTAAGGTATAACGGTTCATGCATAATAGATGAGTCCTTGAAGAAATCAATAGTCCTGTGCTAGGGAAACTCCCGAAGCCTAAGGGTCTGTTCTTCAAGAACTTGTTGTGACGTTAGGGTGGACGGTTGTCGGAGACCATGCCTGTATTTGGAGTGCACGGTTTAATGCCTAAATAAGGACTGGGATTTTATGCCCATATAAGGGCAGGGCGAATTGTGCCTATATAAGGACATGATACAGGAAAACCTATATACGGACACCCTAAGAGGAATACAACACCCACTCCACTTTCGTGTATACGATAATAATATAAATGCTAAACATTTAAAATGCTAAACATAAAAATGCAGTGCCGCATATTGCTAAAGATATGTCTTAAAAGCATTTAAAAAGTATTTAAAAAACCCATTAAAATGCAAAAGGTACTGTACATTGTAAGCATTGCTTTTCATTTCAGGCATATATTTGAAAATAAAAAATGCAATTTGAATGAAATAAGCAGTAATATTTACATGTGACAGAAAAATGATCGATAAGTTTGTTCAAAATTAATGAACTTTTTAGACAAACAAGATGACAAAGTGTCTGAGGAAGTACAGCGAAGTCCGTACTATAAGAATAGTTCTACTTCAAGCAGATTGATTTGCCATTTAATTTGAAAAAACAGAAAAAAGTTCAATATGGGAAGAGTTCCAAGTTTTTGAAATATGAAGGCCAAATGTTTACTGCATCTCTGGAACACTGTGGGCTGAATCAGAGTCAGTGTACGGGTCTGGTGTAAACATGAGATCATCTATTTCTGTAGACAAAATATCGTCCACTGTAGTTGGTGACATTCGGAACACCTCGTGTAGTAGATTAATTGCACAGAGATGTGAAGCATCGCTTTCAGCATAGGATGCCGCAGCAATGTTCGCGTCCGTTGTTACCAGTGTGCCTGTAGATCCATCTCGTACCTCAGCAGCAGCCAGAAGCATCTGTGAGATCTCAATGAATGCCGTCATCAGGATTGGTAGCCTCTGGGGACAACACAGAGCATGGGCCATTATCGGGTCCAGCAGAGTTTCGAAATCCGTTGGCGTAGCTGATGGAAATGTTAGACAGGTGTCCAACATGCATTCTTCACCGCATAGCAGGCATCGTAGAACAGGTAAGATGCAATCTTGCCAGATTGGTCTGAACGACAGGAACCACGTGGTATTAAGTTCCCGTAGACGATTCATGCCCAAAAGCTGTACTATTCGCTCATGGCACTTTCGTTCAAGGAGAGCTTTCTCCACTTCACTCGGAGTGATGTCTGCGAATAGGCTGGCCATAGCGTAATAGCAGGAAGAGAAATAGAATTCCGGCAACAAGTGCTAGAATTAATGGTATGCCACCAAACACCGAATGTGCAAAGTTTGGGATTATTCCGAGTATTGCCTGGAAAGGTGCTAACAGACCGGAACAGATGCTCTTAAATACATCTATTGGGGCAAACAATACTTGCATACAGCAAGTGACCCTGGAGTTGACCGTTACTAGATATGGGATGCCTGGCAACATGCCGCAGCAACTCTGATCATTCAACATGAGGTAACTCCCATTAGAAAGTTGTCCAAACGTTGGATTAATCACAGCAGCTGGTGTACCCTGCTGGTGGCAAGACAAATTTGCCACAGAACCATTACAAGCCCTGTGTAAAGAAATGTCCTGACATATTAGTGAACCGCTCAGTGCATTTTTACAGTGTGTACCGCTCCGAAACACTTCACGATCCCCACTCCAACATCTATATGTGTATGGTAAATTCCAAGATGTCTTAATGTATTCCTTACCCAACCTTTCATATTTGCCTGCTTGCATTTGTTTGAGGCAATACTGAACCTGAAAAGTAGTCACAGGTAGTGTGATTTTGCCATGAATAAGCCATTCTGTAGCTGGTTTTTCTGCCACTGTGAATGGTAACTTTTCCAGTTTTTCAATGCCCAGCACTGTATACTTTGCTCCTCTTTGTGCCAGTTCGATCTGTTTATCAGTTAGATTGTATTCTGCAAACAGAATTGACGTGTTGATAAAACGCCAAGGCACATAGCCCGCACGCAAAGATTGCAGCGTCCAGCTTAATAACACAATAGAACGTAATTGAGATTGGCCTTGTTGTAACATCGCCAAATCTTGTTCCAGTATGTCGATAGCAGAGGATACAATGCCGTCCAATGAATATATTCTGGAGGACAAAGTTGTTAACCCATTGTCGACCACAGAGAGAGTTTTCTCTAAATTAATACGATCAAGTTCACGTATTCGTTCTGCGGCCTCCATCTGTGACACTTTCCATGCTTCATTATAGGCAGCATAAATGCCGGCATATATGAAACGTTTTTGACGCGGTTTTCTTGGTCCAAGCAAGAATTCCCTAAGGTCTGCGTCTTCTTTAAGTAAGGATAAGTGTTGTTTCACATCCTGTAGTGTAGATTTCTGCAGCCAATCGCGGCATAATTTACCTACACTGTATGTTATTACTACCCCCACTTACATTTACCCCCGGATACTGTCTTTGGACGTATCTTGGGTCTGGCCTATGAATAGTAAAGCCCTGAGTTTTATTCAGGAATCTTTCCTGACAGTTCTTCGTGTCTGTAGGCCAGATCAACCATTTTCTCCAATCAGTATTAGATCTGTTGAGTTGTAGTATTTTGTCAACTGTAACCGCTGCCTGTGTATTGTTATCACTTGCAGGTGTTGGTACAGAAGGTGTTTTCATCTCTTTGATCTTGGCTAGTCCAAGACAAGATGTTTGTTGGACAGTTTCATTCAAAAACATTATTTGTTCAGGGATGATACAGGCTCTAAATAAAGCTTCTATCCCCTGCACTTGCCAATCTTTAGTACCCCAGACAGTTTTTGTGTCTATTGTGTCTTTCCAAAAGTCGAAACCCTGTCTAGACAGTTGGGCAATAAATGCTGCATAATAAATCTGTTTTGTATTTGTTAACATAATTTTCAGTCCTGTTTTGTTTACATTTTTATAGTAAAATGTTTCTGGAGCAGATGTATTGTAACCTGAAAAATATGGAAACTTATTAACAAATGTTTTTGAACTACCTTTTGGTGGTGTAGGACAATGCTCCCATTGGTTAAACATAAACACATTTCTAGGGTATGCAGATTTATGCAAATAATGATGACCATAGTGGTTATAGCAATACAGCTGTTCATAGTCTGATGAACCCTCTAAATATTCACTTTTAGAAAATGCAGCAGATTTTTCTAGGTCAAACATTATGTCGTTAACAGTCTCAAAGTCCCAATCATCAGAATAGGTACTAGACGAAATGAGATCACTTAGTGAAATTTTAAACAAATGTGGAATGTTCAATTGTTCCGTCGGGCCAAAGATATCAAAATCTGTTTTGTCCCACACTATACCATCCTGTATAGCATTGGCTGTAATGTTCACTGTTGACAAGTCTCTTGCTTCACGATGGGAAGATTTATGAGGTTTCAAAAGTAAGTTCACATCTTTTCTTTCAGTGTTCACCTGGATGTATCTGCCATTTATAAGCACGCTGATAGTCATAACCAAAGCTAGCCAAAGCAGGAAAACAAATATTCCAGAAATAATCCAGAGTTCAATCCATGGTGAAACCAGATAAGTTTTTTTCAGAAAGTGAAGAAAGTCTTGTACTTGCTGCTTGAATGTTAATGATGCTGGCGTCGTTTCAGGTTCACTCGGATCTTCTGAGAACGTATCAAAGTTAATGAAATAGCCAGAATCAGTTCTGTCAATTGTTGAAATTGCATCAGTGTTGGACCTGGCCCTGCTTGCAGGGTCATCCCGAACTTTTTCGCCTTTTCCCCCTAGCCTTTTTGCTGTAAGGATGTGATTGAATGCTGCGCAATGATGTGCAGAGGTTGATTTATGCTGTTTAGAAATGTCACTTTTAAAATGGACGCCATTGCTGTGTGCTTTGTGCCACCTGCCTGTGGTGGGTTGGTGGCCTAGTGTTCGAAGTGACAGGGTGCCCTACACCTCCCCCACAGTGACAGTTGGGACTGGAACTGCCAGGAGCCTTCTAGAAGGTGCTAGCCCTTTCTGGTAGGTGGGGTGAGGGAGGTATATATAGGGGGGCTGTGCCTCCATGTGCTCAGACTGTGCGTGGACTTTGCTTGAGAGGGGACGCCCTGCCAGGAGGTACCGCCACAAGGGCCTGTGTGCTGGCCCCTGTGCCCATCTGTACCCCTCTGCTGTCCACAGGGCCAGTGAGAGCCTTTGCTGGAGTGAAGACTGCTATGTCAGGAGGAGTGCCACTTTATGGGAGATGACTGCTTCTAGGAGCTGTTGTCCTGTACTGATGAGTGCCCACTGTCTGCTGATCCTACCCAGCCTTGCCTGCCTGCTCTGCTGCCCTAGCGCCTCGTGAGCGCTTTGTCTTCATTGGCCGGAGGTGAGGAGCGCCTGTCCCCTGCAGCACTGTGTTGTGAGGGAATCCCCGGTGTGTGGGATTCCCCCCTGCGCGCCTGAAATCGGCGAGAGCCCACCCCGCCTCATACTTCAAAATCAGCGGGAGCCTACCCCGCATTTGCGCCCCCCAGGAGGAGAGTCCATATTCATCGCGGGGCTCCCGTGTGCCAGGGAGAGCCTTGCGTTTAAAGGAGGAGCGGGTGCCCACCCCGCGTGCTGCCCGGGAGAGCGGCTGATTTGGAAATACAGCGGGAGCTTACCCCGCTTGTTACTTTGAATTGGGCGGGTGCCCACCCCGCGTTGGCGGAATTCTGACAGCGGGAGCCCACCCCGCTGGTGTATTCACTTAAAAACGGGAGCCTACCCCGTATTGTCCCCGCGCAAGGAAATCGCCAGGAATCACCACTGCAACCCGGGTTGCGAATGAGAGGAGGGCCGCCGTGCTGCCAGTGGTGATCCGGAAGCCGACAGAGCGACCCGGTGGTGGGCGGGGCACCCCGCGAGCAGCAAGAAGCAAGGGAAGCCGTCCGGGAGCCTTGCAGGCTCCGGAGCGAAGCCCCGGCCCCAGGAGGGGGGACCGGGTGAAGAGAGGCCCAGATCTGCTCGGCGGGGCTCCCGTGAGTGGAGAGAGCTCCGCAAGTCCTGCAGCATTCGGCAGGTAAAGGCGGAGGGGGCCCGAGGCACACTGTCGGTGCCTGCCCCGCCGCCGAGGAAGAAGTGCTGCCACAACAGGGAAGAGCCGATTCCTCCAGTGAGGCCGGTGAGTGGGGCCTCGATCTTAACTTGGTGGAGTGGGGGTGGTGTCGGGGCACATTGTCGGTGCCCGCCTCCCCCCTGTGTTGCTCGGAGGTCACCGTGGTGCCCGTGCGGGGTTACAGCTGCCCTGCGAGTGCATAGGCGGCTGCAATGTTTAGGCATTACTTTTGATTACTGAGTCCCGGAGGGGGCTCCCCGCACTAGTGCTGGTTTCCTTCCCCCCTGCCCGCGGACGGTGGGCAGTTCCATCGTTGGGGCCCCAGTGCGGACCGGGCCACAGTGCCCCGGGGGCTACACAGCGGCGCCGCAGTTGCGGGCCACTGCGACGGGGTTCTTTTCTTCCCTGTGGACATAATCCTATGTTAGAGCCCCCGGGAAAGGGAGGGCTCCAACGAGGCAGTGACTGTGTTTGGTCGTCCTGGCTGCCTCGACAGACAGTGGGCAGCTACCACGAAGGACATTTATACATGTAGAATGTAGTTTAGACTGATGGGATGCCGAGTATGAGTTACACTTCATTCTCAGGTGCCTAAGGTGTCTAATGCCAATAAGGTGCTGATGTTTACGCATAATATGGTTGACACTTCATGCTCAGATGTTTTATGCCCCAGTCTAATGTGGTTATGCAGGCGTTCTTCTGCCTAATGTTTATGCCCACATGTTTGTGCTAATAAGACGCTGATGGTCAGGCCTGCTGTTATGCCATGCTCATGCGGTTATGCCTAATGTCTGGTTATCCTAATGATGTTTTCATGCTGGTGAGGCCTCTATACTCACATGGTTATAATTAATAATGATATGATGATGCCCCAGGTTCTTATGTTGGTTTGGTTCATACTGTATCTCCATGCCTAACCTGAGGTTCTCAGTCTATGCCTACTACCAAGGTGACTTAGGCCTAAGGAGGATTTATGAATAATGCACCCATGTTAAGGAGGATGCCCCGATGTTCGCATGCTTATGCCCATTCTGTTTTAGGCTCATGATGATACCTACCGGTTTACGTGATTAGGACCTACGCTGATGGTCTGAAGTAATGCCAACGGTAATGTGATTAGCCCTAATGTGTTGCTCCTGCTTTACCCTAATGTTTTCATGCTAATGTGATGATGCTCTATGTGTAGGCCTAAGGCTAGTTGCACTGTGGCTAAGTGCGTGATCTTGCCAGGAGGTACTGGCTGCTTTACGTTATTACTGATGCTTCCATTTATTCTAATTGTGCTGGAGATGGTTCTGGCAGCGGCCCGATTGGCCCTGCCTTGTAAATAGTCCCCCTGTGAATTGCTACCCAGTGCCGGCTGGCACGGAAGACCTGTACCTGTGATTGCATTCTAATGTGTTTTACCTAATACACAAGTTATTTTTCATGCAACCTGGTTTGGAGTCTCTTTTGTAGTGTGTCCAGTGTGTCGCTTGTGAGTGTGCTGCGCAGATGCTTTACACAATGCCTCCGAGTTTGGCCTACCCGCTCCGCACCACGCTACCCCGTTTCTAACAATCAGGATTTGTAGAAATCGCTGGAACCAGTTGATCACTTGCTACATTGGTACAGACAGGTGTATTTGGACGAACTGTTACTTGATTTTCAAGAGGGATGAGTTCCATTGCATTGTTGCTTAGTCCTTCATCTGTTACTGCTGAAGTCTCGATGGTTATCAGTCTTTCAGTCTGAACCTCTTGCATAGTAGCGAGAGGAGTGTGTCTGCTACTAGGTCGGAGTCCACGAGGCCTACTATTTAGTATTGGCCACATACTGTGGTTTGATGAGGTCGATGGACACAAATCTTTTCTACTTTTTTCCAGCAAGGGGCGGCAGAAGTACTGTTCTTGTTCCTTGAACTGCTAGGACAGGTACTGGTTGTCTGTAAGAAGGTCCAAATTCCTTCTTGTCCGCAATCTTTTCTCTGACTAGATCCCCAACTTTTGGAATCAAGACAGGCCTTGCTGGGACCGCCGGTTTTTCCCCAGTGGTGGTTGGCTGCAGGATTACGTTGCTTTGTTTCGATCTTAGTTCATTGAGTTCCTGTAAAACAGCCAAACGATCTTTGATATCAAACGGTTTATTTTCCACCACTGTGCCTACGTGATCGAGGTCTGGTACCCACATTCTTGTCCCAAATAGGACCTCATATGGAGTGAACCCCCTAGAGAACTTCTTGGCAGGTTGTTCAATGAGCGTTGGACCCCATAAAGATGTTTGACCCACCCATCACCCGAACCTAATACCCTAGCTGTTATAGACTGCTTTATGTCCCGGTTTTTCCTTTCCACAACCGAATTTCCCTCAGGATGGAATGGAGAGGAGTACCGCAATGCAACGCCCAGACTGGCCATGGCTTCTTTGTAAGCCCGAGAGCTAAACGCAGGGCCCTGGTCAGAATGTAGCGTGCCTATTGCGTATGTGCCGATAAAGACTCGCAAATCTTTTATAACAGTTCGAGCGTCAGCCGAGCGCTGAGGCCATATCCATAGGAACCTAGAGCATGAATCCACTGCAACCATGATATATTTATAGTTACCGTCCCTTTGCAAGGGACCGCAGTGGTCCAGGTAAACACAAGCTAATGGTTTGTCTGAAATTAACAGGGGTGTCTGCGCAGGGCGTTTCACTGTGGAGACTTTCATCTGTTGGCATATATCACATTCTAAAAGATAGTTCTTTGTTTGTTTTCTAATGCCAGGCCACCAATATCTTTGCTTGAGTAAAGATACTGTTGCAGAAACACCTGCATGGGCAGAAGCTATCCCTTCGTGTGCTGCTAGGATTAGTCCTAATCTACGTTCCTTGTTTGGAATTACCCTATCCCCCACTCCAGGGATTCGAGCAAAAGGAACGTTGTTCGCATCAATTACATAAGAGTACTTGAGTGGAAACTTTTTGGTAACGCTGCACCACTGCCTTTGCTTGTAGCATTGACAGCCAACATTATCTCACTGTCTATTTTTGTTTTTGAACGAGTGATCGCAGCTACGGAAGCTGTCTGAACAGACCCCTTTGCGGCTTCATCAGCCAATGAATTCCCTGCAACGTGAACGCCATCACGTTGATGACTCAGTGTGTGGATCACGTGAGCCTTTGGTAGTTCGTTTTTTAACTGAACTACTTGTTCCCAAAGCGTTTTATGCTTTATTGTGCCACCTTACGCATCTTTGAATCCATTTTCAAGCCAGTTTTGTATATATTCATTATACGACTGAACACAGTAAAAGGAATCGCACACTATTAGTGTGGGGAATTCTCGATCTGTACTTTCAAGTGCCAGTTTGAATGCTTGTAGTTCAGCTCGCTGAGCTGTACAATCTCCTAGAGATTGAGTTTTTGTGACCATAGGTCCGAAGCTACCATCTCGCATGCGACCTTTAACGATTGCACACGCTGCACCGTAAGCTTGCTTACCCCCTGTTGCGGGTTGTGCGGATCCGTCAGTGTAAATTATGAATTCGTACTGATCGAGAGGCAGAATTTCAGTGGGCAGAGGACATTCTTGTTCATATTGCAGGAATGCTTGTGTTTTTAAATCAGGATCAAAAACATATTCAACATCTGTTGCAGCAAGAGAATTAACCCACTGTATCCATCTTGGATGTAATGCTTTAGCATTTGGAATGCTTGCTTTTGTGACCGCTTCTAAAGCTGGTACTGGGGTTACGACAATACTGCGTTTCCCTTGGGCTAGGGCTCTTTCTTTTGCTACAGCGGTTTGAACTGCTGTCAGAATTTTTTCAGTTGAAGTGAAGCGCATTTCCGCTTGTGTGTACAAATGAGATTTGTATGCGATTGGTATTTTTTCACCCTCATTAAATGTTAAGTAGGTGAATCCGCATTGACCCGAAATTATTCGGATCACCAGGTTGCGTTGACTTACGCGTGTTTGTAAGTGATTTGTTGCTAACATGTTAGCCTGTAGTGAACGCAAGATTTCTGTGTGTTCTTGTGTCCAATTCTTGATTGAAAAATCAGGTTTGATTAATGCGTAGAGAGGTTTAACCCTTTCTGCGTAATTTAGAATGTATGTTCTTCCAAAATTTAGGAAACCCAGGATGGATTGTAAGTTTTTTAGCGTTTTTGGAGGTTGGAGCAGCGCACACTTTTCTAAAAAGTTAGCTGCCAAGCTCTTGCCTTCACTTGAAAGCTCATATCCTAGAAATAGGACATTGAGATGGGCAATTCGGGACTTTTTAAAGTTGGACTTGTAGCCCTCAGAGGTGAAGCCCAGTATAATGGTGCTTACCCTGTTCAAGTGTTTGTCCAGGTCATCGTCCGTCAGATAGATGTCATCGACAATGCCTCATTGTCATAAATTTGTAGTAACTCTGTTACTCTCACTGAGAATAACCCCGGGCTGTTCTTGAACCCTTGTGGGAGTCGACAAAATTGACCTGGGTCCCCATTATGGAGAATGCTGTTAAGTACCTGCTTTCAGGTGCTATGTTTTGACAAAAGAAACCATTTGAGATGTCCAATGTGGTTTTATATTTTTTACGCACAATGTTATTCATTAATGCTGTGCTATGTGCATTTTGCACTGCAAATGTTTTACAACAAGTGTTTAAGTGTCTGTAATCCAAAACTAGACGATAGGTGTTGTCTGGTTTGGAGACAGGAAACAAAGGATTGTTCATTGAGGAGGTGCATGTTTCATTCACCCCTTGGTATTCAAGTTGATCTAAGATCACCCTGACCTGTTTTTTAGCTTCTTGCTTTATTGGATACTGCCTTTGTGCAGTTGGTTCATGTTTCAGATGTATTTTATGGTGAGGTGAGTCCTCATCCCATCCTACATGATTTTTATATAATGCTGGGGCCTGGGCTACTGCCCATTTCCTGGCATAAGTATATTTTAGATGAATTGGAATATGGTTAGAGAAGGCAGGCATAATAATGTCCTCGCCATGTGGGCACTCCCTGACAAATTGTGGTGGCCAGTCTTTTTCTGCTAGAAGTATGTCATAGCCCCTTGAAAGTTTTCCCAAAAGAGTGCTTTCACCTGTCTAGGTATGTCTCCCTCCATTCGGAGTGTTATTTCATATAACCTTTGTGGAGTACTAACCCTGGTGTCTACAGTCTCAACTGTAATGTACTCATTCAAGTCCACTATCTCCAGAAGTTCCTTCAGGTTCTGGCGAACTATTGTGACTTCTGCTGCACTGTCCAGCATTGTCTGGGCCCATTCTCCGTTCTTGAGTTGTGTTCTCAGTATTCTCGGCATGTCTGATCTTCAGACCTGCTACTTTCTTTTTGGAGCATTGAGGTTTTGTTTTATTTTTTGGAGCGTGTTTATCTTCCTTGGATTTCACGCGTTCTTCTCTATTTTCTGACCGTCCTCTTCTTTCCGAAGTCCGTGACGAGATCTGAAAGGTACGAGAGGAACGTGTATCAGTATCTTGATACCTGTCAGGTTTTCTCAAATTATCCCTATTCCTGAGGTTATACCTCCTTTCAGAGGGCTCCTTTGAGGAGACCTACCTCGGGATTGAGAACGTTTCTCGTTTGAGTTTTGTTTACTAGTTTCCCACTTCTTTTTAGAAGATGTAGAAGTTTGTTTAATAGAGTCCTTCTCAGGACTTTCAGATAGTTTTGGTTTCACTGGTCTTCCACCCAAACTATCTCTGCCTAATTCTGCATATGATTGTTCAATTATTCTGGGTAGCTCAGTTTGATGTTCTGTAACATCGAATTCCCTTAATCGTTGGCGGATCGCCACTGCTGCTGCCTCCCCTTTAATATTAGATAATATTATTGTTGAGATCTGGTCGAAATTTTTCAGTAATTTCATACCTAAATTCAGAGCAGGCTCTGCCCCGTACTCATTTTGAATTTGTTTCAGGACATCTGGTATTACCGCAATTGATGGAATACCATGTGTTTTAGTATAGATGGCAGCAAAGACTGAGCCCCAAGTGGTACAGTCTTCCAGTTGTGGTGTGATCCCCATTGGTAAACTGATTGTTAGTATTCTGTGTTTCTCATACGGGCTAGTATTTGGAAATACTGCTTCGATTTGAGTAATTTTTTGAGCTATCCAGAATGGAATTTGCTCACGTTTTGTGGGCATTTTACCCATGACTGTGTATAGAGTCTGTGGTGTAATTTTTAGTGCAGTCCCCGATTGAGGGGTCTGATTTGGAATGGTTAATGGTGGTTGGACTGTGAAAGTCCGCATGACATATTGGACCAATTGTCTGTAGATTTTTATTAACTCTGTGATTTGAGTAAGTAATTCCTCATCTGACATTATATCCAGTTCAGGATGAGGTGTGTAGCCGGCTAGAATCGGCCATGTTGCTCCTGGTCTACCTAGTGGACCGAGCCTGGTAATGTTTCTGTGATGTTTTAGGGCGCCTTTAAACCAGAGCTGATGCTCCTGGTATGTTAGTGGAATTTCAATATCCTCGAAAGGAATATATTCCCCTGGTGGATCATCTTCTTTGTAGAAGTGAAACAGGTGTGTTACTGGATTTGATTCAGGAAATATTACCCAGGAATAGAATACCTCTGTCTGAAAGGATTCATGTGCCTCTATCACGAAAACTGCTCTACCGCCTCTTGGTGGTAGGCCGTGTTTTATGAGTTTTAGAGTGATGGCTCTTCTTAAGTTTGGAGGGATGTCTATAACACCCTCCTCGGTTTCATTTAAACCTGTAATGTTAAAAGCTGTTGCTAGGGCTGGATCAGCCGCAGCTCCACCGTCTGGAGTCAGGCATTTGTTTTTTGAAAAATGTAGAACAAGTTTCAAGGAAACAAAGATAAGGTGCACAATATTTTGAAACACTGTATCCTTCAACGTTGAGCAAACCAAACAGCTAATATATAGGGTGTTTCCCTATGTAGCCGTGGTGGATACTTAACCCTGCCCACTCCAGACGTCTTTTGGAGTATATGGGTAGGGGTCTCTGAGAGAAAAGGCACGGCTGAGTTACTCAGTATCTAACGTTAAATTACTACCTTACCAAACCGTTGGGCGCCATGTAGTGTAGCTCCTATTTCCCTAATAGGCTCTGCGCATTGGAATAATATACCCTATAGGCTTGACATAGGACTGAGGTCGGTATGTCCCTATCGAGTATATTAAACTTAATTACTTGTGCCAGCTAGCTCAGAGGCCACTAGAAACTCCTTGGATAACAAGAAGGGAGTAGTTTCTGGCAGCCGCAAAACATGACCACTTTGTTTCCCTTTAGAATCAGAACGTGTCCCAGAGTCGTGGAAACAATAGATAACCATTTCACTCAGCTCAATCGTGCATGCTTAGTTTTCCTCAAAGTTACACAGAAAGAATAGACGGGCGTTTCAATAAAAGATTTATTGAACAGTCTTGTTTCTCGTGTAAATAATATGTGCTGTTACGATCACAAGACAGTATGCAAGATAAATAATGTACAGCGTAAGCAGTAGAAATAAATAATACTGCGCTAGCATGATCTTTAGTAGATATTCATTTACATAAATAACACAGACTAACTAAAAATGCGAGTACTCATACGATGCGTTTCTAAGCTAGTTCTACCCCAATGTACCTAACCTAACCTAGGTGTAGGGAGAGGTATGAAGTAGGTGGAGTATTCCTTACTATGGTATACTAAGAGTATGTTACGCCTAGTATGCCTGGTATGCCAAGAGTCCCTCTAGGTTCTAGTCAGCTCCATACCTTAAGAATGAGAGAGGTGGGAATCTCTTGCCAGACTCGAACTCCAACACCTCGCAAGGGAAGTCAGATCACTGGAAGCTGGACTCTCTGCGTGTAGGGATGACAGCGTCTTCTCAGTGCGTCAGGCCGGGAAACGGGCTCCTCTGAAGTCGAGGTCTCCTCTGATTTACAAGGGCTAGGGAAGGTATATTTATACCTGAGAGGTACCTCAGAATGTTAGCATTGACGTGAATCGGACAGCGGAAGACGTCATGAATGAACCCCTAAGGTATAACGGTTCATGCATAATAGATGAGTCCTTGAAGAGATCAATAGTCCTGTGCTAGGGAATCTCCCGAAGCCTAAGGGTCTGTTCTTCAAGAACTCGTTGTGACGTTAGGGTGGACGGATGTCGGAGACCATGCCTGTATTTGGAGTGCACGGTTTAATGCCTAAATAAGGACTGGGATTTTATGCCTATATAAGGGCAGAGCGAATTGTGCCTATATAAGGACATGATACAGGAAAACCTATATACGGATACCCTAAGAGGAATACAACATAACATTCACACTCCTACCCTCTGCAGCTTGTGCCGCAGACTGCCCCGCCAGCGCCGCCAATGATAGTAACAACACAAGTACTAACATCCACACTCCTACCCTCTGCAGCTTGTGCCACACCCTGCCCAGCCAGCACCGCCAATGATAGTAACAACACAAGTACTAACATTCACACTCCTACCCTCTGCAGCTTGTGACGCACACTGCCCCGCCAGCGCCGCGAATGATAGTAACAACACAAGTACTAACGTTCACACTCCTACCCTGTGCAGCTTGTGCCGCACACTGCCCCGCCAGCGCCGCCAATGATAGTAACAACACAAGTACTAACATTCACACGCCTACCCTCTGCAGCTTGTGCCGCACACTGCCCCGCCAGCGCCGCCAATGATAGTAACAACACAAGTACTAACATTCACAATCCTACCCTGTGCAGCTTGTGCCACATACTGCCCCAGCCAGCGCCGCGAATGATAGTAACAACACAAGTACAAACATCCACACTCCTACAAGTGTGACAGTTCGGACTATTTCAGGCCCCCAAAGCTAAAAGAATGGCTTGGGTGGCTTGTATTATGAATTTTTAATGTATATTGAGTTAATAATTAACTGTTGTTGTGGTCATCTCTAAATAAGCCAGACAGCACCACCTTGTGGCAGAGTGTCACAGGGTCCGGTGCTGACAATTAAGTGCCGGCGCCGAGCACCGGAAACCACCGGCTCAAATTAAGCACTGGTTGTAGGTCAATGTCAATAACTCCATCTTCTGGTAGGTCACTCTAGTGGGCGGTCCCAGGAGAGCAGATTGTGTCAACTTTATGAGGTTTTGCCGTAGGGCAGCGCCTTCCTGCTGCGCATTCCTGTCCTTTTCCCCTGCGCCGGCGCACAATGGGCTGCTGTGCGCCGACGCAGGCACCTATGCACCGTGGTGCAAAGGTGCCTGCATTGAGGGGATGCTTGTTTTTTTTACAGGAAGAGAAACCTTCCTGCACAAAAACAATCCCCGGAGGCTTTTTCCTCTTTCTGTGTATGCTGCAGAATGCAGAATGCAGCACACATAGAAGGAGGAAAAACGAGGAGAAATAAAGATATTTCTACTTGTTGTGCCTCAGGCGTAAGTTTTGGCACTGCCTCAGATTTATGATTTCTCATAAATCTGGGACAGTGTCAAAGAGCCTTGGATGTTGCTGGGAACGCCCCCATTGCACACCCCTTTGACACAGAAAACTGCGTTAAAGGGAGCAATATTTATCAGGCAGCATTAAGCCAAAAAAAGTGGCTTAGTGCTGCCTGATAAATATCGAGCAGGGTCCCGCCCAACCAGAGTGTCACAAAAAGTGACGCACCAGCGGCGCAAGAGGCTTATAAATAATCCCCTAAGAACCTTCCTATCATTATCAATAACCAACCCGCCAGGGCCGCCCAAATAAACACTGTCTGCGGCTCCTGCTTCCACACACTCAAGGTGCTTAAGAAGATCTTCAAATAGCTCCACACCAGCACCCACAGAACCGCCACCCAAGCGCTCATCACCAGCAAACTGGACCACAGGAACACCAACTAATCTTCAATCAACACGCAACTGATCACATGACTCCAAACCATACAGAACTCTGCAGCCACATTCAACCTCCCATGGAGACGCACATCACCCCACACTTCAGGGAACCCCAATGGCGTCCCTTCCACAAACGAGCTCTTTTCAGACTTCTCACGCTCACCTTCAAAGCCTAACACGACACGGGTCCAGCATACCTCAATAACTGCATCTGCTTCCACAAACCCACCAGACACCCCTCCCAGCCAGACTCCTAGCACAAATCCCACACACAAGCAGAAAGAAAACATAGCATAAATAACAAAACCATACAAAACACAACATAAATAACAAAACCAACATACATAAACACGTAGCATAACTCTCATCCAGACTGGCTGGCTGGCTGACTGAATGACTGTATACCTACGTTTACATAGCACACACTAGAAGACAAGGTCTCTTTACTTTGTCTGTACAGTATCAGGTACTCTTAGGAGACGGCCATTAATATACAGTTTACCGTGGCAAATACACTTTTTGGAGCTACAAAACAATAACACAATTAATACTGCGTTGATGTGTGTGTGTGTTCTATGTTAGATCCCCAAAGCACATCTCCGTTGGTGCTGGCCTTGATCTGGGAGTAGGGTGCAGTCGGACACTGTTGCAAAGTCATCCTGTGCCCTGGGTACCCCTGTTTTTTTGCTGACTGGTCCTGGTGGTAACTGGCTCTGACTGTCCCTGGGCTCTGCCTAACCAGGCCCAGGGCCAGTGCTATGCTGAAAACACACTTAGAATACAGTGAAAACACCTACACACACTAAGGTACACTATGGGTTAGGGTACCCCTATGATTGGCATGACCTACCCTATAAGCCCCTAGTACATAATAGGGCAAGGGGGTTGAAACTACCTTTAAGTCCCTAGTACATAATAGGGCATGGGGGTTGAAACTACCTTTAAGTCCCTAGTACATAATAGGGCATGGGGGTTGAAACTACCTTTAAGTCCCTAGTATATAATAGGGCATGGGGGTTGAAACGACCTTTAAGTCCCTAGTATATAATAGGGCATAACAGTTTAGAGGCCAGCAGCCCTTTCTGCACTTGCATGCGTGCTCTGCTGAGGCCTGAGGTCAGTTTAAAAGCAGCCCTGTGTTGCAGGACTGCTTTTAAACTGTATATTGTGCCCAAACTCGACTTTCGTTTTTGGGCCACTTCGAAATTAATAAAGTACAATATTGTGGCATATTAGGTACCCCCAGGGTCTCCCCTAGGTGTCCCAGTGGTGGTGGTGGTGGGGGGGAGGGTTATTAAGTATGTAAAAGAAGGACCCTTATAAAATAGTTTTTATATGCCCTGGGGCTAGTGAAATTGCACATTTCACTTCCCACATTGTAGTAAAGTGATTCCCAAAATCGAATTTTGTGGTAGGAGCACTGTGAAGTGAGGATCTGCAATATTTTGACATATTCATAACTCCTAAAGTCTCCCCTAGGTGTTCCAGGGGTGGGGGTCCTGTAGATATAGGCAGGGTCCTTATAAAAGATGTTTATGTTTTATAAGCCCTGGCATTGGAGAAATTGCCCAGTCCATTTTCCCATTGTAGATCCCCAGCCACATAGGTTAACATGGCAAGGACTTATTAATTAATAACTAACATTAGGGATGACCAACAAATATCATTCAAAGACCTAGGAGAATGGTATTGATAAATTCAACAATATGCTATTGTTGAATTTATCCTAAAATGTACAGAGAAGAAGTTAGAAGACTTTCTTGTCTGTAAACCAAAATTCAGCCTTCCAGTGATCTGCCCTGATTGGTCAGAGTAAAGTGGATCCGCCAGGCTGCTTTGATGAAATGTCGTTTTTCAACTTCTATGTGTGCTGCATTAGCACACATAGAACTTGCAAAACGTCATTGTTTTACTGATTGTTTACGTGCAGGAAGGGACACATGCCTGTATGTTAGACTTGGCACCATTGGCGTGGGTCTCCCTTCCATTTTTTTGCTGTTGCCTCTTATGTTTTGCTGGTTTTAGATGCTTTTGGGCACTGTGCCACTGCTGTTCAGTGCCACAGTGCAAGTGCTCCCTACTGTAAATTGTGTTATGGATTAGTGACTGCCATGTCGACTTGGCAAGTGCAGCCACTTGCCAGTCCCTAAACCTTCCCTTATCTTCATATCAGACACCCCTAAGGTAGGCCCAAGGGCAGGGTGCATTGTAAGTATAAGGTAGGACATGCCCTGGTGTGTGTGGCATGTCCTGATAGTGAATTACAGCCATTTTCGTTTTTCACTATTGCAAGGCTACCTGCTCCCCATAGGCCAGAATGGGCAGACTGACTATTACACTTTATAGTCAGAACTGACCCAGGGAACATGGTAGAAAAACGAATTTAGTATGCCTGAACTCAGAATGATAAAATACATCTTTTAGTGAAGTTGGTTTTAACATTCTGTGTTTGAAAATACCACTTTTAGAAAGTGGGTATTTTCTTGCCTAAACTTCCAAGCCTGCCTCTGCTAGGTTGTGTATTCCTTGTCTAGAGATTGAGTGACAGGGGCTGGGGGTGGCTACAGGAGACAGGGTGAGTCAGCACAGGGCTGAATAGGAAGGTCTGCATCCAGAGTGGAGGGAGGAGTTGCACCTGGGTCTGAATAGGGCTGTGCCTGCCTTCCACAATGCTGGCTCCACCTCCTGCCGGGCGTCTGATGGCTCTGCCCCTCACTCTCAAAGGAAAGAAGGAGTCAGAAAAACAAAGTGCTCCAGGACTGACCAGAACTGGTTTGGACTAGGCAAAGGCCTCTCTGCCTTCAGAGAACAAAGGGAAAAGGTGTATAAAAAGGGGACCCAGACCCCTAGGAAATTAGATCACTTCTGGGAAATCAAGAAACCTGTTGCCAAGGAGAAGAACCGGAGAAGCTGAAGGAGGAGTACTGCCCCTGTGCTGTTTTGCTGATTGGGGTTGGCCTGCAGTGGTTGCTTTCTGCCAAGGACAGGAGAAAAGACTTTGCTGTGCTTTGTCATCTTGAAGAAGAGAATCTCCAAGGGCTTGAACTAGAGCTTGCCTCCTGCCTGAAGTCTCAGGGATACAAGACTTCACCAACCAGCTCCCCCTGCATTCCCTTGCTGGGAATTGAAGTGCCTGCTGTTGTGCTGGGCCTTCTGAGAGACTGCGTGTCGCTGGGAGCTGGAAGCGCGACGCAACAACGAGAAGCGTGTCGCCGCCGCAGCCGCGGTCATCGCATCGCCGAGGAAGCGAGACGCCGCTGCCGCTGTCATCATCGCATCGCCGAAGCGCGGCGCATCACCGGAGAAGCGAGACGCTGCCACAGAGGTCATCGTCGCATCGCCGGAGAAGCGCGTCGCAGGGCCTGTCGCGGCTCCAAAGATCATCGAGTCGCCGCACGGCCGTCGGGCGTGCACGCATCACACCAACGTTGTCGCATCGCAACCCAGACGCCATTTTGTCGCATCGTACCGGAGAAGAGTATCGCATCGAGGTGCCATCTTGTCGCATCGCACCGGAGAGCAGTAAGAAACCGACGCATCACCTCCCCACACAGTAAGGAAGCGAGCATCAACTCCCCTGCGCAGCAGTAAGGAACCGACGCATCCACTCCCCTGAGTGTAAGGAACCGACGCATCACCTTCCCTGCGACCCTTTTGTTTTCTTTGCGTTACGCATTCAAGGTACATTGAGAGTAAAGTGTCGCATTTACAACTTGAGAGAACTGAACTATTTTATAACCTTTTAAAGCCTATTTTTTGATTACAGTATTGTGGATTTTTGCTATTGGGTCTTGTGATAAATCTATACAAAGAATACTTATTTTTATACTACGACCTGTGTGGTGTCCATCTGTAGTGTTTTCACTGTATTACTGTATGTGTTCACAAATGCTTTACACACTGCCTCTGAGATAAGCCTGTCTGCTCGTGCCAAGCTACCAGGGGGTGAGCAGGGGTTATTTTAGGAGTGTTTCCCCTTATCCTGACTAGAAGCAAGGGTCCCTATTTGGACAAAGGTGCAAACCATTGCCAACTAGAGACCCCCAGTTCTAACACTGTACATAAACAATCACCAGAGGTGATTTCCTCTTTCTATGCGTGCTGCACAATGCAGCACGCATAGAAAGAGGAAAAAAACGAGGAGAAATGAAAAATTTCTCCTCGTTGCGCCTCCCTACGCCTCCCCTTCAGGCGCATTTCCAGATTTACGATTTCTCGTAACTCTGGAAATGTGTCTGCTTCCATGGGTGTTGCGTGGGAACACCCGCAACACCCACAGCAACACCCATGGAACGCCCCGTTCACGCAAAGTGCTGCGTGCAAAGGGGCCATATTTACAAGGACAGGAAAAGTCACGCAGGGTGGCGTTTCCTGTCCTTGTAAATGTGGGGCAGAGAAATGCGCCGCCGGTGCGTCACAAAAAGTGATGCACCGGTGGCGCAAGGGGCTTGTAAATCTGCCCCATAGTGCTTTCTGGGAGATCATTGTGTCACACTTTGAAGGAAATGGTCATGCTCTGTGGTGTTGTCCTGCACCTCATTCGACAGGAGTGCCCTCCTGTGTGGCCCCAGAGAACACTCAATAAGTATCTGAGAGGGACAGTGCCTCTAAGATCTGCTGCTTGAAACAAAGGAAAGAAGAAGGGTCCATGCTGGAAGTTTGATTTCCACCAACCAGGCCCTGCACTCTTAAGACTGCGCCTGCTGCACAATCTGGAACTACAGCCCTGCGGACCTAACTTGCTTCAAAAGGACTAAAGAGTGGACTCCCTGCCAGCCACAGGTTAACAGAGCTCACCTGTACCATCCTCACTAAGACTCCCAGCCTGGAGTTACTCCAGTGGATTTGTAAGGGTTTTGTTCAAGTGGATTGTGGGAACTGAAGTCCCAAACTTTCAAGAGCTATCTTGAAGCTTCCAGACCCTTGGAATAAGTTTTGGAAACTTTAGGACCCTCTGAGGAACTTCAGGAAGAAATTCCAGAAGTTTGGAGATCTTTGGAGCAACGTTGGAAAAAAGCTCCATAAGTGGACCCATTTGACCTGGCCAGCCAAGCCGTCGACCTCAACCGCTAGCCGGACTGCCCTCCAGGTTCGTCCCACTAAAAAGCTACGGAGGTCCGACTTCGCAGTTTGATCGGTAGCTGGTTGAAACCCAAGCGGACGAACCCTCACCTAAGCCCGCCTGGTGAAGAGCATCGAGGGACCCGTGGAGAGAAAGCTCCGTAAATGTTTCTAAGTCCGAACGTAGAAAAGGTGACCGAAACCAACCGCAAGAGTCAAGCCGCCCACCTTCAACCACGAGCCAGCCTGGATCTCTGGTTTGTCCCGCTGGAACGCTTCGGAGGTCTAACTTCTATAGGTTTGACTGGGAGCTCATCGCAAGGCAAGCCGGCAAACCCTCAACGAAACCGGACTGGCTGAGAGCTTCGAGGGACCCCGGTAAGAAAAGCTCCAGAAAAGTTTCTAAGTCAGAAGGTAAAAACTTTGACCGAGACCTACGGCAAGAGGTAGTCGCGCAGGGCTCCATCGCGGTGGGCCTAAAACTTTGACTTTGTCCAGGTCTAGCACGACCAGATGTCCCAATAGGCGCTATAGGTTTCTATGCGCTATAAAGTGCTAAATCTTTGGAAATTCCTATCTCCGGTTCCCTACATTGGATATTTCTCATTTTGGTGTCATTTTAAAGATAAAAATATTTCCTATTTGAATAAATTGGTGTTGGATTTTTATTGTGTGTTGTGTCTTAATTATTTACTGAATTGGTGTTTTTAAGTGCTTTACACACCTGTCTCTGAAGTTAAGCCTGCCTACTCGCAGCCAAGCTACCCATGGTTGAGCATGGGAATAATTTTCTGAGACTTAATCTGAGCCCTGGACTGTGTTAGTGGCCTTATTGCCAGTGGTAGAGATAGGTTTACCACTGCTATAATCCACTTTCCAACAGACACAAAGCCAGGCTCGCTCCCTGCAGGCATTATCAAGAGTATATCTCTGAGCTGTTGTGTATTATCAAACAATGGTCTTTGGGACACTCTAGATATTGTTAAGGTAAAGGGCCTGATTCAGAGTTTGGCGAATGGGTTACTCCTTCACAAATGTGACAAATATCCGTCTGTCGTTTAGTTTATTAAAAGTGCTTTATACCCAATGGCACTAGTAATACGGTGGATGGGGTATCTGTCACATTTGTGATGGAGTAACCGACCACTGAACTCTAAAGCCGCCCCAAAGTGTTTGGAGTGAGTCTGTATTATCAAAAGAAGACCCCTGAGTGACGCTCGGTGCTGCCAGAAGTAAACCCCTGGCTGACCCTGATCTGAACCTAAAGAGCTCCGAGTGACCCTCGGTGCTGCCGGAAGTAAACCCCTGGCTGACCTTGATCTGAACCTAAAAATAGCTCTGAGTGACTGGGGTTAAACTGGCCAGAGCCTTGGATGATGCAACATTATGGGCAGAACTCTGAATTACTGTTTGTATTCTCAATAACAGGGAACTCTCTTCACTCACCTTTGTGCCCGCAATTTGCTACAGCTATCGTCTCCTGTTGCCACCGGATTCCTTGAGGTACTGGTCCACGAGGGGACCAAACTACCATTCCCAGCAGCCTAAGTGGCGCGCTCGCCGCCAACGTCACAGAGAGCGACAGGAGGTGTTTAAATCGCGGACAGGGCTCCCGCAGCGCGGGAGCTCCTTTCACTCACCTTTGTGCCCGCAATTTGCTACAGCTATCGCCTCCAGTTGCCACCGAATTCCTTGAGGTAACGGTCCACGAGGGGACCAAACTACCATTCCCAGCAGCCTAAGCGGCGCGCTCGCCGCCAACGTCACAGAGAGCGCCAGGAGGTGTTTAAATCGTGGACAGGGCTCCCGCAGCGCGGGAGCTCTCTTCACTCACCTTTGTGCCCGCAATTTGCTACAGCTATCGCCTCCTGTTGCCACCGGATTCCTTGAGGTACCGGTCCACGAGGGGACCAAACTACCGTTCCCAGCAGCCTGAGCGGCGCGCTCGCCGCCAACGTCACTGAGAGCGCCAGGAGGTGTTTAAATCGCGGACAGGGCTCCCACAGCGCGGGAGCTCTCTTCACTCACCTTTGTGCCCACAATTTGCTACAGCTATCGCCTCCTGTTGCCACCGGATTCCTTGAGGTACCGGTCCACGAGGGGACCAAACTACCATTCCCAGCAGCCTAAGCGGCGCGCTCGCCGCCAACGTCACAGAGAGCGCTAGGAGGTGTTTAAATCGCGGACAGGGCTCCCGCAGCGCGGGAGCTCTCTTTACTCACCTTTGTGCCCGCAATTTGCTACAGCTATCGCCTCCTGTTGCCACCGGATTCCTTGAGGTACCGGTCCATGAGGGGACCAAACTACCATTCCCAGCAGCCTAAGCGGCGCGCTCGCCGCCAACGTTACAGAGAGCGCCAGGAGGTGTTTAAATCGCGGAAAGGGCTCACGCAGCGCAGGACGCGCGCGTCCGTGCCCGGGCTACGCCCGGGCCAAGGTCAGGCCCGTCTGCGCCCGTCCGAGACTGGACAAGGCTGGGCTGGGCCATACCTCTTGGTCCTGTGATTTGAAGTCAGGTATACCGGTAAGGAGCTTTAACCTCTCTTTCTCGCATTAGAGCGCATTAAAGTAAAATGGGGAAGAGAAAACTGGTAACAACTAAGGGGAAGTCCGCTGATAAAACTGTACCAATTACAAATTATTTGAAAAGTGCCATGGGCATCATCAACAGTGAGATTGTTCAGGTAGAGGAGCAATTGGCGGCTACTAAGACGGCCCTGAACGCTGCCCAAAAGGAGGCTAAGTCAGTTTTGGAAGACCACGATAGTGGAAACAGTGTTGGCTTTGAGCCTGAAGCACAGGACTTGAGCAACTGCAATGGCAGGAGTAACAGCCTGAAGGATAACAGTCCTAACATCCCTAAGCTAGATCATCCCACTAAGTCGGGCCCTTGTGTATTGACAACCCCCCTTGAAATTTCCACGGCATCGGATACACTTGATCTGATTTCTCCACCTGCGAAAAGGTGTAAACAGTACATAGCACCAGCAAAGAATAGTCTTCAGAAAACCAAAAAAAAGGGGAAGATCTTAAAACCGGACGGAAAGGAACTGGGGATAGAATCTGAAGAGTCAATACGATATATGCAAGGCATTGATACACTCTTCAAAAAACTACATGGGAAAATTGACACTATCGAAAGACGGGTTATGACTGAAATAAAACTAGTGCAAAAAGATATTACCCAATTAATGGAACTGGTTGCAGCTTTACGGACACCTAATGTACTCAATACATGTCAGAAGTCTATGTCTAGTAGAAACTTTGATAAGAAATTACAAAATGATGAAAGTCATGTAAGTGAAATAGCGATGGTTAATATTCACCAACCATCTGTAAAACAAACAGGAAGTACCTGGATCATCTAGATTACATTCTGTTGTTAAAACGATGAATGGTAATTTACAAAATGGCTCTAAATATAATCTAGCAACTGAAGGCTATCAACAACCTAAGAGGTATCAGGGGGGCTCCCTTAGTTTGCCCCCTCAGGCCACTCCCTATGTTATTGTTTTAAAAAATGTCCCTAAACTATGTGACAATTCCACAGAATCTTGGGAATCATTGAAGAACCGGGTTGTACACTGGTTGTCCATTAATACTCATTGTAGCACTAGGCTTTTATCTCAAGAAATAGTCATGTTAAGAAGAGTTAGTTGGGTGGGTAAAGGGGAAAAGTCATGTGAAGGGGACTGTGTTGTAGTAAATTTTCGCCACCCTGAAGTGGTGGGCTGCTTATTGGAAGAAGTATCAGCAAAATATATTTGGCCATGCGATCGCCCTAACGATACTATCATTGCAGTACCTCTTGGATATTTTTATAGATCTAGAACTGAGCAGCCCCACCTAACTGGTAGAGCTCAACATAGCTCTGTTAATTACATGATACCATCTATGCCGAATAGGTTTGCCCCTTTAAGAAGTTGTAGCGAGGTCCATTGACTGGGCTCGAAAGTTGTACAATCGGATGATAGTATTTATACTTTCAAGTCTTTGAGTACACCGATAGAAGAAGCATGTGCAGAAGTAGCGCAATTGAACGAAGGTAACCATATTATTTCCCCTATTAGCAAAGAAGCAGAATCCATAGAAATGGCGCAACTAAACGTTTGCAATAATCCCACCCCTCTAATCAGTTTGACTGGCACAGATCCAACTAGTTGTCCATTGGTGAGATCATTGCAAATTATGTCATGGAACGTTGCAGGGGTTAAAAATAAATTGCACGACACAGCATGGCTTAAAAGCATACAGCATTGTACTTTGATTTTAATGCAAGAAACATGGTTGACAGAAGCTTTTTTTATTCATGGTTTTAAAACTATTTTTTCTAAAGCAATACCGTCCAAGGCTGGGAGAGGAGTGGAGGCCTAACAGTATTAATATTGGTGTCCTCTCCCCTGACCTTAAAGAAAACCTTCACAAATTCACAGTACTTCCAGCTCCTACTCTTCTGTGTCAAAGGAAAGCAGAATATTGCACTTATTAACTTTTACAATAATATTTTTGATAATACGAGACACGGGATAATTATAACAATGGATGCAGAGCTGGATAATTTTCTGAAGGGATTGGGGAGTGAGCATATATTAATTTGGGCTGGTGATTTTAATAGTGAATTATGTAATCTTTCTACAGGGGACCAATGTGGTTATGAAGATGAACTAGGTGATCATACTTTTCATTTCCCACATAATTCTTATGGTGAAACAATTAACTACGTCATGCATAAACTTAATTTAGCAATCATGGAGCCGGGTGCTCATGAGGGAGTTCATGTTAATCACACATATGAGGGGGCTAGGTCGTCTTCATGTACTGATCACTTTTTAATATCAAGGAATTGCAGGTTTCTCGTTGATAAATGTTTCATACAGCTTAGTCTGTTTAGTGACCATCACCCCCTCTTGTTAATATTGAACTCTAGTTTATATTATAGAGCGAAGGCATGCGTCTCCGCAGCTGATATTAAAACGCAAGGCAAAAATGGGATCTCTATCAAGTGGACAGGTGTTGACCCTACAGTTTTTATGGAGAATGTAGTCCAAAAAAATAATCACCATATAAAAACATGCCTGGACAAACTTTCTAGTAATATCGATACTGTAACAGCTTTTCAAAACATTTCCGCAGAAATCTCTAAAGATTTGAAAGTTAAAAATAAGAAAAATAGGGATTACTGCCCACGATGGTTCAATCAGCAATGTTCCAGATTAAACAGGGACTTGAAGGAAGAATTAAAAGTAAACCCTAGGAATAGGGAAAGAATTTGCATCCTTCGGAAATGTTATAAGTAAGCCTTAAACTCAAGAAAGATTGAAATCAGGGAGAATGCGTGGGATAGTCTGATCCAAGCAGCCGAGACTAAAAATTCCATCCTATTTTGGAAAACTATAGACCAACCCTTGTTTAAAGATATTTCATCTGCCAAGGTTGATACATTAGTGACGTCAGAAGATTGGTTAATTCACTTTGAACATATTTTTAACCCTTCACAACAGGTCACCGAAACAGATGAAAACCGCAATATTATTTTATTAAACATTGCTAAGATAGAATCTATTACTGTAGAAGAAATAAAAACTGCCCTAAAGAACAGCGCAAGTGGGAAGGCTGCAGGACCGGATGGGGTCCCCATTGATATCTTTAAGTATAATGTTGATTTTTGGTCCCCTATTTTAGTAAATTTTTTTAATGCAATTATTAACGGGGTGCTACCTGTAACTTGGGCTGAAAGCGTGATTGTCCCTATTTTTAAAAAAGGCGACAGAGGCAGCGCAAAATGCTACCGACCAATATCCCTTCTCGACTCCACCTCTAAACTAATGGGCAGAGTTTTGTTAGCCAGGTTGGAATGCTGGGTAAAAGACAAAAATATCTGAACTGAAGCCCAGTATGGTTTTAGAAGGGGTATTGGAACGGTTGAGCAGTGCGTTAACCTCGAGTTGCTTATAGGGAAACACACCCTTGCCATAGAAGGTCTACTCCACCTTTGTTTCGTTGACCTTTCTAGTGCGTTTGATTTGGTAAACCAAACCAAGTTATGGCAAACGCTAGAAGAGATGGGTGCCCCTTATGACATTATCAACTTTTTATCACAGATATATGCTCACTTAACCTCAAAGATACACTACGGCCAGAACGGGGAATGCACAACGCACTTTAGAGTAACCCGTGGAATTAGACAAGGTTGCGTCCTTGCCCCCCTTTTATTCTCACTTTATATTAATGGTATTGACTTTTTATTACAGAGTTTGAAAGCTGATGCCCCTATTGTTGGTAAACGTGTAACCCCAGTCTTTTATTATATGCAGATGATCCAGTCCTAATATCTAGGACTGCAAATGGCCTCCAACTCCTGATAGATAATTTTACAAATTTCATGACCGAAAAAGACCTAAAAATAAATCTGAGCAAAACATTAGTCATGACGTGTGGGAAAAGCAAAGCCAAGAACTGAACCCACTATGTTGGGGGAGTACCCATCGAAAGTACATCTACATTCTCTTATCTGGGGTTACTTTTTAATAGCAAAGGATCATGGAGTACACACATTAATTTATGTAAATTGAAATTCTTGAGATCAAGCAAGGCTATCTTTAGATTCTCCCATAAAATAGGCAATAAGCCGATACGTGAAATCTTAAAATTATATGGGAGTAAGTGTACCACAGGGGTTTGTTATGGTGGAGCCCTATGGGGTATGGCAGACATCTCCCCATTACAAACCCTTGAAAATAAATTCCTAAGAAGGGTATTATCGGTTCCTAACTCAACAGCTACTTATATAGTCCATAAGGAGACAGATGTACCATACCTTAGTGATTTGATTAGTATGGCTGCTCTTACACTGTGGCACCGAATTTGGATTAAAGATGAAACACATTTTACTAAAGATATAATCCTGGATTGCCTCAAACTTGACCACTGCAGGAAAATACCATGGTTACATTATATTCATAGGGGCATATTAGCAATGTCTGGCGATAATTATCGCAAAGCGCAATTAGCGCTTGGATAATTATCGCCAGGCATCGCCGGTTTCTATCGCGGAGTTAGCGTGCAATCAGCAATGCTAATCTCCAAAGCGATAGAAACCTTGGAGAACAGTGTGAATATCGCCTGAAAGCAGGCGATATTCACACTGTTCCCCAGTTCTGCTTGCTGATAGTGCGAGGGGACTTAGCCATGTAATCCACCTCTCATTGGATTACATGGCTAAGTCAGGGTGGGACCAGGTGTTAGCAAACCAGCGCTAAACGTGTTTAGCGCTGGTTCACTAATCACCGCCCCTGCCTCGCTGATAGGCGTTAGCGACCTCAGCGACTGTTTCCAGTCGCTGTTAGGTGGGGAACGCCTACTTTGCATGCCATTAGCGATAAATATCGCTGGCATGCAAAGCGGCACCCAACCCGGTCGCTATCGCCTACAAGCTGTCGCTAACATCAGTTAGCGACAGCTTGTTGATAAGGCGATAATATTATCGCCGCTTTAGCGGGAAAAAGTCCCGCTAAAGTGGCGATAATCGCCTTGCTAATATGCCCCATAGTCTTTTAACTGAGTGTAACGTGGTAATTAATTTTAAAGATCCTGAGAGTATCCAAACCTACAGTAAAGGGGAGTTAAAAAGGAGACTTTTTAAATCCAGAGAATCAATGAGGGTAGCTGAACTGAGTACAAAACCATGCGTCAGATCTTATTGTGAAGGCCCATTCTCACCGGGTACTCAACCGTATCTTGTTTTTATAAGAAATGTACAACACAGATTTTATTTAACAAGATTAAGGCTGAGTACGCTCCACTTTCAGATAGCTTTCCCTAAGATGGGTAAGTGGAGTTCTAATCTACCTAAGTGCCCGTGTGATGGTAAAACCTCCCAGACCACTTTGCATTTTTTACTCTTTTGTAATTTTTATAGGGACATTAGAAAATTTATTTTACGACCACTTTTTATTGCCAATAAGCTGTATTCCTATTAATCCGCTTTTTTATCAAATTTGTAATTTGGAAAACGTATCGACATGTAATGCGGTCATCCTTTTTATTCAAATGGCTATCAAACGAAGAAAGGATCTTTCTTACTTGGAAATGCTGAATTATGAAATTGAATAGACTGTATATTTTATATATTTATTTGCAGTCTATACTGTCCCATTACATTACCTGATATAACGTTTTTAATGATAATAAGCGGCAATTTGAGGTTTTATCCTTTTCTTATATGAATTATTGCATGAATTTTATTCTTTATTGCTTCCTGTGATGACATGTAAATATTATCGGTATGCCTTATTTATATTTATGTGGAGATGAAAACTAATTAGGGTGAAAATGTCTATATGAGAAACGTTCCTTGGGAATTTTAATTATGGAAAAATTGCAAAATTTATGATGAATTGTTTTTATTTGTAGAATGCTTTTATGGATATATTTCTATATACCGAATAAAGCTTGTTTTGATTTGATTTGATTTGAACAGGGAACTGAAATAATCTAATATTGTAAACAACATAGCTCTGAGTCATATAATTAGGGGTGGGCGGAATTTGCGTAGTCGCGCTACGCAAAGTTCTGCGAAACAGTAAAAAATGTCCGCGAGCACGCGGAAATTCCGCGAAAATGCGGAATTGCTTGCCCCGCCCGTTCGCGATGTGTTTTTGCGTGCTTGCGGGGAAATATGTCGCTAACTTGCCCATGCGGTCACTAATGGGCGCGGCCATCTTGTTTTTCACTTGTCCCGCCCGTTCGCGATGCTTATTTCCTGTTCCGGGTCGCGTATTGCGTGCTCCCGCCCGTTCACGATGAGTATGTCCTGTTCGAGAACGCGTATTACGTGTTCGCGACGCTTTTTGCGTGTTCGGGGGGGAAATATCGCTCAAACTTGCCCATGCGGACACAATGGGCGCGGCCATCTTGTTTTTCACTCTATTGCTATGGTTCTGGGCCTGCTTTTCTATCCTCCCTCTATCTTTGCAATCCTTTGTTTCTGTACACTTTTAAAAAAAATTTTTTTATTTATAATCTTTCTCTCTATTTTCCTGATTCTATATTTTGACTTTTTTTTTACTTTTTGTGACATTTTCTACTACTTTTTCACTCTTTTTCTATAACTTGCTTTTTCTTCATTTATTTTACTTACTTTTCGAATTCCTCCCTTTTCTTTTCCGCCCCCCCCCCCGAGTCCCAGAACCATGGCCAAGGGTGTGGGCATGGGCAAGGCTAAGGGCAAGGCTGCTCGCAGCCACAGCCGCGACCGCCTTCCCTGCGGAAGGCGGCGCCCACACGGGGTGCAGGAACGGGCCTTATTCGGTGAGGTGGAGGTGGCCGCACTTGTTTTTTTTGTACAGCGCCACCTCCCCTTAACCCTGGCAGGAGGCGGCAGGACTGGGTCCGGGTACGGGCTCCGGGAGTGTTGCCAGCGGTGGGGAAAGGTGCACCGGGCAGTGTTTCGCTGCTCTGGTGTCCGGCGCACCGATACCCAGCAGCACCGGTGGTCCGATATCCTGGACCGGGAGCAGGACCTGCTGGACCTGCTAGGAGTGGAAGTCCCGGGGCTTGGTGAGTAGCTATTTAATGTTGCTACTTTGTGTTCTTCTGCTCTGTGTTATATATTGCGAATATATTTTTTTTCCCGAACAGCGAGAATGCTGCTGCTTACATTGCAGGTAAATTACGTTTAAAAATCTTTTGTGATTGCTTATGACACAGGTGCTCGGCGCTACTAAGCTCTTACTTGTTTGCAACTTTGCGCTCGCTTGGCATGATTATGTAAGAGTTTACTTTAGAGAACTTAAGTTAGGTAATGCTAGAGAGACTCTAGTCCTTCCTTTGTCCTCCTGCCACTAAGAAGAGATAGTGGTGGATTGATATGTTTAGTTACTTATTAGTATGTAATTTTTTAGTGCTCTGAGTGACGCATCCTCTGTCACGTCACGTGTTGCTGAGTGCTGCTTACCCCAGTCCTTAGTAGAACCTTTTGTAGTTTGTTTAGTGAGTGGTAATAGGCTTATCACTAGCAGAACATCAGCAGGAACCAACCAACAATTTGGTGTATGCAAAAAAAAATGTATGCACGTGTCCTCCATCTATGCATTTTTGAGGACTAAAATAAATGGAAATGCAGACTTAGTGAACAATTGGCCCGTCTGAAATAGGTGGGCTAGGTCAGGTGGTACTAAGGCTTAGTTAGTATTTTGGAATCAGAATGGAACACTGGAATAGTGTTCATAAATAATAACAAGACGGACCGCGAATCCCGCAATACTAGTCGACCAGATTTAGATAGGTCAATTTTATTGCAATTGTTGTTTCCATAAATGTTTTTTTGAGCGTTTTTGAAAATATTTTATTTGTTTCACACCAATCATCCATGTTTGTCTCTTTCTTTCTTACATCTTTCATGATCAGCACCCAGGGGCAGGAAGAGGGGGTCGGAGTCGGCGGGAGCTGGAGAAGATGCCTCCCAGGGCCAGGAACGCTCCTCTACCGAGGGCTCTGCTGCTGGCCCCAGTAAGTCCTCCTGTTGTTAATATTAATAATTATACTTCCCTAACTTTTACTGCACCTTATTTTTTCTGAACTATTATTTCGATTTCCTAATTCTATTTTTTACAAAATCTTCTTCGATCTAGACAATCAGTTTCTAAATTCTTGTTATCCCTGCCTCTAACTGCCTCTGCTATGACTCTACTACTACTACTATTAGTCTGTCTGTAGCTAAGCTTGCCCAGTTGGCCCCTCTTTATTTAAAAGGTTTAAAACTCCGATTCACCAATCGCTCTAGCCACTGAGTCCAGTCCTTTGGGTTGTCCTCTTCTAGTCTTCTTAATCTTGAGGCTTTTCGAAAATTCCCACCAACAAAATGCCGAACCAGATATTTAACTATTTTTGATAGGATAGGACATACTACTACTGTTGTAGGGATTCTGCACATACAGAACTATGCACAAGAAAATAGGACGTTGGTGATGGGAGGTTGAACCTTCCTCACACCTCACCCACAATCCCCTGACCGACTAGCTATAGTGTCTCATTAGCTCCCCGAACCCCCCGAAGATACCCAATGATTAGACAACACAGAACATAACACTACACTCCCGACCTCTCACAATTGTGGATGGAATGCACACCCTTTCACCCACTCACTCGTTTAAGTCCACACCAAATTCCACAGAGTCTATGTAAGTTCAAAAGGTTTATTTTCAACTAACAAGCTCTGTACGTTGTTCTATAATGCAGCATACGAGCCAGCACCAACAGCAAAATGCATAAGATTAAAACAATAAACATTGTTACAACCACAAGTCCATAGAAGACAAAAGGGGAAATCATGATAACTGAACAGTGGTTGAAGAACCACCCTCCCCTTGGTAGGAATATAGTTTATATAAAATTATAAATGAAGATCTCTGAGCGAATTCTGGGGGACCCCTCACCTTAGAAGAACCTAGAAGTACTGGTTACATCATAAGCTCTGCCAAGCTCTGGTTCGTAGAAGGGAATCTTCCGTCTGTTATGAGAAAAATGGTGCACATTAGTATATTGCAAGCATTTCTCAGTCGTGCCAAAAAGTGTAGCATGTTATGGCTAAGCAATACGGACTGACCACCAGAACTCCATAACAAAGTGGCTTGTTTTTCGACCTTGTACGCAGCGCTGAGACAGTAGCAGTATGAGCTCATGTGGGCTCAAAGGCGTCTTACACAACAAGCTGCGAGGTAACGTGCACAAAAATAAAAGACACAAAGCTAAAATGGTTGCGCGGCTCAGGCTAACTTAGCAAAGAGACTAGCATGACCCTAGTGACCATATAACACTACTAGTGTCTACTCTACTCTAGTAGTACCAGATTTGTACTAGTGATGTCTGTTGTATATGTATGTATTAACTTTTTTTCAATCTTGCTAGTGAAAAAGAATAAATAGGGGGAGGTGTATATGGCATCTAAAAAAATGTGTAATGTTTTTTCTAGGCGTACTACCAACCACCAGGGCCGGGGCCAGCGACGATGGCGACGCGGCCATTTCGGAGGGGGCAGGAGATGCGGCAGCTGCAGGAGCTGCAGGGGGTGAGACAGCAGCAGTGGCGGGCGGTGGTAAGTTATCCTTACTTATTGACATTACACTCGCTGCAAGGGTGTACACTGTACTGTTGAGACTTAGTAAGTAAGAAGTTTTTGTGAACAACGGTTGAAGAAGATACCCTTTACTTAGCATTAGCAATAGCATTAGCAGCGGTAGTTGAGTAGCCAATGGCCTCTTCTATCTGACCTCAACTCAGCTGTGAAAGTTTTATGGAGAAGACTAAAAGTCAGATCAGATGACCTTGATGGATGTGTTGAACGAAAAGGGAAAGAAGGGTGGAAGGAGGAAGGACGGACGAGATGTAATATTATTTACGACTGGCAGAAAAGTATACGTGGGATGCATGCATAGGTGGCTGATAGGAATCAGATGCATGGGTGGTTGAAGGATGGGTGGAAGGTGAAAGAAAAGATGCCTGCCTTTGTGGGTGAAACTGTATGGGTGGATAACAAGAATCCTCAGTGGTGTTTGGGTCAAGCTCAAAGCCAAGGCAAGCGAGGAAGGAAGGACACATGGGTGGTGGTTTATAAAAAAAGAATAAATGTTTGTTGTTGGTGAAACAAACTAAGGTTTGTTGAGAGATTAAGAAGAATGATAAACGTTCACTTTGAATGGATGGATGCCTGGATGGTTTTCATCATAGATAGCATAGGTGGAGGAGACTGTCACTGGCTGAAGAGTCTAAGTTTGAAGAGAATGTAAAAGAAACCGCGCCAGAGTAGTAAAGCCGAGGAGAATATAAGTTGAATTTTCACTCAGAATACTCCCTTGACTCACAGTAGTTTGCAAGCACAGCATATATATTGTGTATGTATGTAGTTAATAAAAACGCCTTCCTCCGACTCTGAGGACCACTCCCTACCTATGTTAATTTATTTTCGACTGTGTCAGCCAGCCTGCCATGGGTGGCCTATCGGTTGGTTACACAATCAATCAAAATCAAGAACCTCATGTCGTCCCATATATAAGCAATGAGCATTGGAACAGATATCATCTGCCTTTTTGTAGTAGTCAGGGCAGGGTGAAAGTGAAATTGAGCAGTTGCCCTTGATGTAACAGAGTATGGCCAGTACCACCCGTAATAGAAAAATACCAGCTTCCCCACCTGCAGACAGTAGTAAATAAAACTAACGTGAGTCTGCATCATGACTCGAGTATGTTTGTCTTGGGCGCAAGCAGACTGAGCTGGCATGCCGGCTACAACAAGGTTACGTAATTTCGCTAAACAAGAGAGAAGAAGAAGACTGCTGTACTGTGTACTCGAGTCCATAGTGCTAGTATAATACCTGAAACTCCCACAAATGTTAGAGGCCGAGGAAGTGAGAGGATAGATGCATACCACAAATGTTATGTCCTGTGCTTGCTAGTGCTACTGTGCCACTATGTGTTGAATTAATTTTGTGTTACTGTTTTGCTAAGAGTATTGGTTTCAATAGTCTTTTTTCTTTCTTGATATAGCTCCTCCTTCCAAAGCAAAACCAACCAGGAAGGAGTTGGCAGCCATGGCCCAGCGCCGGAAGCTGGAGGCCATCTGTAAAGAGTACCGGCGGCTGGTGGTTCTGGCGGAGGAGGAGGAGGAGGCGGCAGCAGCTGCAGCCTCCTCCAATGCCCCGGGCCCCAGCCAGGCCCCTACAGTGGTACGGCGCCGCGGTCAGGCAGCCGCCCGCCGACGTTCAACATCCAGCACTGCTGCCCCCCCCTGTGGATGCAACTGCAGGGCATATGCGTGCCGCATGCTCCTCCGGAATGCACGTCTAGAGGAGCAGGTAGAGGAGCTACAGAGGAGGATCAAGGTCCTGGAGAAGGACAACATCAGAAGAGCCCGCCGACAGCATTAAAAGTTTAAGACCCTGTTGGATTGCCCCTTTTTTAATCCTTTTTTTGGTGCGTGGGAATTGGGCGTTGGGGTTTATGGACATTTTGGACATTGTTTGTACTTTCTCGTTTTGGACATTGGTTGGGGTTAGGGAGAGGGGTGGGTCGGGTGTTGTGGGATTTTTTTACATAGTTTATTTTTGTTAGGGTATTAAATTATATTTATACTTAAACATAGCATACGTTGTTAATGTTTTGTTGGGGGGGGTTACTCTTTTACTTCACACGGTTTCCTTCCTTTGCTGCTGCAGGGCCGCAGCCAGTGTTTGATTTAAATAATCTGCTGAATTTGTAACACACAAACAGATAGATGCAGTACCCTCACTGAGTGACTTGTCCTACTAGTACTGTCAGTCTCTCCTCCTAGTCCATTATTATACCTCCCCCAAACTTCTTATCTTACCTGTGATTGATGTTTAAGTTAGGCACAGCAATGGCTGCATGGCGATGATGGTTTTGTTTCCCAAGAGAATGGAGATGCCATGGTTGTGGTGGTAGTAGTAGACACTGGCAGTAGCATTTGCAAAAAATGAAAATGAGACAGTCAGTCGCCTGAGACTCTAGGAGGAGTAGTAGAACGAAGTAAATAAAACATAATGGTCGCGGGGATAGCCTAGTACAACAAGTTACAAACTGTAGTTGTGTCGAGTCACTCGACTAGGCCTACACTGGACACAAGCGTAACCTTTAGTGCTGTGTGTAGTAGGATGACAAATCCAATCGATGCCGGCAATTAATGATGATGGATTAGGTTCCTTTGGCAAAAGAATTACCTCGCAAATATACTGATCATGGGTGGGCAAGCAGAAGAAGATCTTCGCCCTGCCTTGAAATTGAATTAGTGTTGCTTTCGCCACATCCGCCCCAGCAAGCGTGTGATCAATTATTGGTGTACATTTAATTTAGTCACACCTCAATAAATCACACAGCCCAGGGGAAGAGGGTTAGGGTTTGATGAATGGTTGGGAAGGGGGGTTTGTGGAAAGGTTTGACAAAGAAAAACAGTACGCATGGACAAACAACAAAACACAATCTTGGCAGACGACCATATCCATAAATCTGTTAAGGGAGAAAAAGGAAATGCATGCATGCTGATGATAACTTGATGGTTAATGATGAGTAGTACTTACTAACTACTACTAGACAATTAGACAGTACAGGGCAGCAGTATATTATGCAATTTGCCTTGCCTGTCTGCCCTCCGAGAGACCCGAATTACATACAGTTTCTGTTCTGTTGTACCGGGCTTACTTTTAAAGATAGCAAAGAAAATTCAAAAATAGCTGTAGGGATGAATTATAAGCAGAGAGCAAACATAATAATAACAACAACACACAGTAGTAATGATTGAAGACAAAAAAGGAATCAAATTATTTAAAAGATGATGAAAGTTGATACTGTTACTGTATGTTATCCTGGTCAAAATGGGGAGTTGCATCTCGGCATTCCTCTTGGTCCTCCCTTCCATGGACGCTCCGTCCATCAATCTTCGGTGACGCCACTGCCTGCCTGGCAGATGTAGATTCATTGGTAAGGTAAGTGTGAGTTGTTTTTCCCAGTATAGCCAGGGTAAGGGCCGGCCTGTAATTGTAGATGGAAAAACAAAAGGGATATTGAAAAATCAAGTAGAAAAAAAATGCATACATTACGGTGGAGTGCAACAAGAACACTTTCAGAGGCTGCATGGATACATCATGTCTACTCTAGTCTGTTTCCAGCATTAACCTACAACAACAACAACAACAGGACAGAGCAGGCCCATGGCACCTGTGACCCATCCTCCATTTAGCGTACATTTTTTGACAGAGGCAGACAAAGCACATATACAGCAACATAGCATTTTACAAATTAAGTGACTAAATCAATGCAGTGCTGTCAGTCATACCACTACACTCGACTCCACCACTACACAGACATGTAGGTCTGCTGTGGTTGTTGTTGACTTGTTTACCTTTTATGCCACTCATGAAACGCCCTGCCTTATTCCATCAATCATCTCCGATACTCCTGAGTGACTGCGAAGATATTATGTCACTGTGGTCATCATCATGGTGTTGTCCAACTCAGTGTGCAGTGTACAGATTGAGTTCCCTTTCCATATTCAAAATGCAATGGATCGGCCTGCAGTAGAAGTACAAATTTGTTATTAAAAAACAAGAAGGGAAACATTGCCTTGAGTTACTTTTAGTGTGTAGATTAGATAATAGTACACAATGAATTAACTTCATGCACAACAAACAACAACAACACAAATCACTCAGTCAGCGTCCAATGCATGGCATCATTCATTACCTGTTCCTTCTCATCTTCAGTTAATGGGCAGTCTCTCTCGGCTCGGAAAGGAGGATAGCTATAGTAGTCATCATCATGTTCCACTTCTTTTGGAGGGACTCAACGAGGCAAGATTTTCTTTTTTCTTCTATTATGCTACATCCAATCATCATCTGACTTGAGGGCAATGGATTTCGGGCGATTCAGGAGGATGGAGGAGCAGGACTCGGAGGAGTGGACTGAAATGCAGACAGCTGAAACTCATATATGGCAATAAAAAGACTAGAAGACGGTGGTGATGGATTTGTTGTGATTCAAGTTTCGAACCAGAAAGACAGACACACAAATAAAAGTAAATGAGGGAGGAAGACAGTAAGAAGTGCAAGCCTAGTTGTCAGGGAAGTATAGCTCGTCCTCAAACTCTGGGGGTTCAACCAGAAGTAGGTAATCATCATCTAACACACTACTTCTGTCACCTGAGCCGCTGTCCTCATCTTCCTGAGTTGATTCATGTATTGTGTAATTCGGTGGTATAAAGTGCTGATTCATTTTGATCATGGTTAACCTCTCCACGTTTTTGGGCCTCTGTTGGGTCATCCAGATAGGCCTGGACCATCCGCTCAATGTTCAGGGGTGCTACACTTTGTTCGGCCTCTTTTGTCTTTGCATCAGCACTGGACCTAGCAAGTCCTTGCTGTAAATACCAATCCTTTGCCGTTTTTAGTGGGGCTGATGATCCAGTTCTTCAGGGGTTTGTTAAAGCGCGACTACTCACCTGTAAGGGTCTCAAGGCGCTGTTGTCGATAGTGTTGGTGACAGCTCTGAGCCAAACGCACTGCCCTCAGGCTCTGAAGTTGAACTTGATGCCGGATGCCCTACTGCAGTACTTGTTGTGGGTTTGAGTAGCGGGCCTTTAATTACCAGCCGTTCATTTTCAAAATTACTGGCTGCCTCAGCTATCCAAGTTTTGTACCGGGCAACATCCACTTCTGAAAAAGGAAGTAATGTCTTACTGTTCAGTGCCGATTTGTACCGTGGATCCAGAATTGTGGCACAAATGTAATGTTCTTGGGACAAAATCTTAGTTTGCACCCTTGTATTTTCAGCTAAGCGATGGGATAAGCTCTCCACCAACTCATATACTTCTTTTTTTTCCTCCACACCTATGTACGCTTCAGACACCTCCTTCAACTGTTGCTGTAGCATGTGCAACAATGGGATAGCTTGGCCCATAGTACAGTCCTCCCTGCTGACTTCACGTGTGAAGACCTCGAAAGGAAGAAGCATGTCTGTCAGGCATTTAACTAGGCACCATTGGTCCATCCGAAGGGTCATGCCTTTCACAGTAGCATCCCCTCTTTGCATGACATATTCATTGATTGGTCTGTACTGCTCAAACAGACGGTCAAGCATGTAATAAGTTGAGTTCCAACGTGTTGCCACCTCCTGGATGAGTGCTATGACTGGCATTCTATAGTCACGTTGAATGATCCTCAGCTGCTTCCGGGCTTTAAAAGAATGGCTGAAATGAGTGCATATTCTTTGGCAGGTGGTCAGTAAGTTGCTGACTATGGCTTCTTTTTTCAGAAAGTCTTGAACTATAATGTTAATGCAGTGCGCCAAACACGAAACCCTGAAATAGCCACCATCCTCCATGGCCTTAAGTACATTACTGCCATTATCCGTGGCAACAAAACCAATGTTAAGCCCTCTTGGGCGCAGCCATTCAAAGACCTTGCTGTTAAACTCTTCCAAAATGTTTGCAGCAGTATGAGATTTCTCCATGGCGAACATGGCTACAGTTGCATGTTTCCGAGTAGCATCAAAAATCTCAGCTATGTCAACAGCACCTACTTCAGATAGCTTTTCCCTAACCCCCACAAAAGAGACCCAGTGTGCAGTGATGCACATGTAATCAGTGGCTTGGCAACTGGTCCACATGTCTGTTGTCAGGTGGATATTGTGAACAGCACTCTGCTGCAAAGGTTGTCCAAGCAATTCCAGCACATCGTGATGTAGTGCTGGAACAGCAACTCTGACGAAATAGGTCCGGCTGGGAACCTTCCATTTAGGGCAGATGGCTGACACAAATTCAAGGAATCCAACCCCTTCCACAAATGAACAAACATTGGCATAGCCAATAGGTCTCGCCTTTGGGACCTTATAAGTGTTTAGTTATCCAGCACAATATCCTTGGTGCAACAACATCAAGTGTTGCATGGCTAAACACTTATAAGGTCCCAAAGGCGAGACCTATTGGCTATGCCAATGCTTGTTTTGAAACGCCTTTGGGTGTTTCTTCATGGGGCGGGGCCTAGCAAAATGCTTGTGAATACACAGAGTAACAGGTTGTGACGTTTCCACGCATTTTGCTTTTCAGTCTCATCCTTTGCTGCCCTTTACCCAAACAATATTAATGTGCAATTCCGACACACTGGAATATTAGGCACCACTTTAAGTGCACGTCACGATTCTAAAAAATCATTTATCGTGATTCTTGGAGTCAGTATGTAAACTTTACAGTCAAAGATGCTTTTGTGTTTGCCTTAGTTATGTTTAGTTGCGCCAAAACTTTTAGGCAAGGGGCTTTCAGGCGCTTGAAGGGTTGTACGAAGATGAAAAGGTCGCTTGGCGAAGAGCGAAGCAGTGGGCGCAGACTGAGGTAAAATGAAATGATTTTTTTTTGTTTTTTATAGCACGAAATAGACCTGAAGATATCAGGTATTGGAGCACTTTACATGAGCACCAGTTTCGTTACACAAGGACACATTCACGGGGAGGCGAATGCTAAAATTGCTCCTCTTTATGGGTCGTGACTAACATTGTTGATGTATGTTTGACAACTCCCTGCGTCGTCCATTTCAGGAGAAAGATGTTTAGTTTCAGTCTGGTGGCATTGATATAAGTATATTATTGGTGTTTCAGTCCCAGCTGGGGTCTTGTAGCGGTAGGTCGCACTGCAGAGTCTGCTCTTTAGTGGAGCTGGTGATGCCGAGTGCCCAGTGCGAGTTCCCGGTCCCGTGTTGTGTATTTGGAGACGTCAGTGAGAGGCCGTCGCTGTTTGCCTTCCCAGAGCTGCTGTTTTTTGTTTGTTTACTTGTGGATGCATCATAACTCATTGGAAGAATAGATCCTCTGTTCGTCTCGTGGGCGGGCCCCAGGCAGATTTACATCCGGTCATGTGGCGGCCACCAGCAGGAATAATGCGGTTCACAGCTCCCGCCCGATGACCCTTCCGAGACGTGTGTATTTTGTGATTATTACTACATAAACACAAGTCTGCAAAGAACACGCTCACTCCCAGTGCAACAGCTTGGCACTGATAAGAGGTCTATTGTTACCCAACTCGGTGGCGCTCATTTTATCAACCTTAGATGGATGAATGGCTGAGTGGACCACTTTGAGTTCGCAATCTGTGACCACTCGGCCAAACAGATACGCCTAGAAGGGAAGCATTATTCGTCTGTGGATCTACACAGCGTTGAATGCAATATAAGTGGACGCTGAGAACGTGTGTGACCTTAAAGGCTGCGAGGCTTAGTAATTAGCCAAGGTTTATTAGCGTGAATAAATTACAACCAATACACTTGAAGCCGGAGGTCAACCAAGGGAGGACGGGAAGGGAGGGGTAAACAAAGGCAAGAGCGAGTGAGAGGATATAATACACCCGCCTCTGAAATAGAATAATATAAATCTGCATTAAATAAATAAATACCTGCTTGTTTCTTAGAAGTACCGGTACTGTCCAATTAGAAGTATCACGTATTTCTTTAGAAGTGCCAGTACTCTCCCTCTCAAAACAAACAAGTTTAACGAGCAGAGGAGGAGGCAGCAGGGGGAGGGGAGAGAGAAGGGGGCCTGCGCCTGTTTCCCTTGCGAGAGCGAGCAATGGCACCATCTGTTTGCAAGTTAATTACAAACAGATGGTTTCAAAGCTCGCTCCCGCAAGGAAATCGCCAAACGTGCACGCGTTGCCATTCAAAGCAATGCAATGCGTGCACGTTTTTGCCTGAAAAACTGAATCGATTTCTAAAGGTCTCCTCCTATGCAGCGCATGCGCGCTGCGTAGACGAGACCTAATAAGGGAGAAGGTCCAGCGCTAACATTTTAGCCAGCTTCGCATTGTACAACCGTGCCGTTGGGTGGTTGCGTTGGTACTGCCCCTCCGACCTAAGCATGCTTTCAATGGTAGGCTGGATTATTTTCCTTTGTGGTGCAGCTGTCTTCTTGAACCCAGTTAGGCTCAACGACGCACTGCTTTTCATTGCAGTACTCGGTTGCCTTGGTGTCTCAGTCTGACTCTGAGTCTGACTCTTCTTACTACGGTGCCACTGAGATGTTGCTGAGGATGTGGGCGGTACCACTACACTGCTGGGGACAGGGCTAGAAATGTCTCCCTCTTGTTGACCTTCCACCGCGATCATATCTTCTTCTACTTCTTCATCCCCACCAACAGCAATGGGTGCAGTTTTACTTTTTTGTAAGCGAAATAGGTGAGCCTCCCACTGGATGATGTGGTGTTTTTTGAGATGACTTGTTTGGCCTCCGGTACCATAGTTTGTACCAAGCTTACCCCGCCTAACAGCGTGTCGACAAATTGAGCATATAACAATGTTCTCCTCCTTACTGCTAACCGAAAAGAAGTCCCAAACTGGGGAGGTGAACTTTCTGGCGCTGCTGGAGGTGCCACTTTCAATACCAGATGAACTCGAGGGTGTGCATGGAATTTGACTCTGTGCAGTTACAGTACCACTACCTACTGAAGTGGTGGTTGAGCTGGATGTAGGTCCCTGCCGGGCCTTTGCAAATGCAAATATGGAAGCTGGAGGTCGTGTTGGTGTTACCTGTGTTGGTGGTATCCGTGCTACATCCCTCGCAGCGATTTTGGATAGGGTAATAATGTTGGTCTCCATCTCCTCTGGGCCGGGAGTGATGTTCATGATAACTGGCTCGTCATCATCATCCCCCTCTTCTACATCTACCTCCATAACTCTAAGGCTTTCTGGAACCTTCCTTTTCACTAGCCTTGTCTTGTGGCGTGCATCACTCCCAGACTGAGCTGGTGGCTTCCAAGTGGCATCTCGATCATCAGAAGCGGGGCTTGAAGAAGAAGTTGATGGACTAACCCTCCTTTTCCTTGCTGGGGGTCTGGAAGACAATGGATCTTCTGAAACAGTGGCTTGCTCCTCTTTGTCTGCAGGAAGCTTGATTTCCTGAACTGCCCCGACTTCAGGAGGAACAACTACTATTGTGGGCTGTTGTTGCGGCTGTTGTTGCGGCTGTTGTTGAGACTGTTGTTGCGGCTGTTGTTGCGGCTGCTGCTGCGGCTGTTCTTGCGGCTGCTGCTGCGGCTGTTGCTGCAGCTGTTGTTGCCCACTTATCTGCTGAGTTTCCGCCTGCGTTGATTGGGTACTACTTTGCGATAATGACATTTCAACCTCATTGCTCGTTAGTACACTGGCTACCTCTGCGACACTCATGGGCTTGGGCCTAGGTTGGTGGGGCTGATGCGGAGGTGCTGCTCCCAGCTTGGTCCCCGGACAACGCTGCTGTAGGCGTAATTTTTTGTTTCCCAAAAAACATCTGGGGCGGCACACCAGTCTTGGTAAGTGCCACTTCCTTCTTCTGTTCCTTCTTCTCACTGACAACTTTCTTGGTACTGGAGGACCTGTTACCTTTCTTTGGGGCCATCTTCTTCAGATGTCAGCAGGACGCAGGTGCACAAGTTGCAGAGATGTCTGTGGTCACACGTGGACGTGACGTGGTGCGCAGCAGGACTTCTGTCTGGCAGTACAACGGGTGATGATGACACCTCCTCCTCTGTCTGTTTGTGCACCTAAAAGCTGTCAGTGAAATGTTGCATTTGTTGTTGTGGTTCAATTACTACTAGTACAAACAAACAAATAAAATATATAACTTAATGTAGCCATTTGTGAGACTTTGTCAACAAGGGCTTTCATGGTATACTGTGTACACTCTCAGGAAGGATAGGAAAGAAGAACAACAACAACAAAAATACAAATGTAACTGTTTGGCATTAAATTATTTGCTCATCACATCATTCAGGGAGCTGCAGCTGGCAAAGGGGATGGATGGAAGCAGTAAGCCAAGAGGAAAACCATGCAGGCCTATATGGCAAAAGCAGCACACTTATAACTCCCACCAGAAATGGCCACTTGGACACTCACAAATCACAAGCAACAAGCAGGAGGCCTGGAAAACAATGTACTGAAAAAGGCCTATAATAGCCAGTCAAAGGATGCATGCTAAAACACAGTGTTTTGCCTTTAATGCAATAAAACGCAAAAACGAAAATCCACAGGGCTAAACAAGGTCTGCAAGGTACACAACACACCACACACAACAAAGGCATTTATTTAACACACACCCAAAAACTGAAATACCCCCAAAAATACACATTTTGCAATTCAATCCAATGCCATCCATGCCCTAAATGATGTTTGAAATAAATTCAACACACACCAAAGGAACAGTTGTTTCATCATGCACCCACCCATGACTAGCTCTGGGCCTACTGGCTACCCACAACAATTTCTTTTAAAAATATGATGAAAAGTACCAAATTGTAGTTGCAGCAACTGCAATGCCCCAATCAAACAAACAACAACACCAACTTACTTGTAAAATCTCAAATCCAAAAGTCCTCAAATCCAATGATAATGATGCAGCAGACACAAAGAGTGATCCTTCCAGCTCAAAATCCAAATGAAAAATGAACAGGAGATGGACAAAGCACTGGGAGGAGCCTGCTGGACAGGAACAGGAAGTTGGAGACTCTGTGGCACTTCCTCCCTCTCCCCAAAAAAGTTTTTAAAAAAAAGGACTCCTTGCACAAAAAAGGACAGCCAAATGTCAATCTGAGGAGTTTTTTTCATCCAAATCATCATTTTATAGAAGGTTTTATGCTGCTCGAGATATTATTCTTCTCCAGATTGAAAATTTTGCGTGTTCGGGATCGCGAGCTTCACAAAACTTCCGCCGGATGTCCGATGGCGCGTCCGAATGACGTGTTCGCGATCGCACGTTCTCTCTCACGGTGTCTGATGGCGCGGCAAATGACGTGTTCGCGATCGCACACTCTCGCGGTGTCCGATGGCGCAGCGAATGACGTGTTCGCGATCGCACACTCGCGGGATCGCGTGGCCGGCTACCAAAATCTCGTGGCGCACGCGAACGGATAGGAAAACTCGTCGGCGATCGCAGGGATCCCGGTAAGTCGCTACCGCGCGCGCGAGAACGCATTTTTAAAGCGCGAACAAGAAAATAATTCCGCTGCGCCGCGGATCGCGGAATTTTCGGCAATTCCGCGTTCTCCGCGGAACGCGAAATTGCCTAAATTCCGCAAATTCCGCGAGCGGAGCGGAATTTACCGCCCAGGCCTACATATACTCTGGAAGTTATCAGGAGCATAACTCTGTTTAGGTTTGTTTATTTTCATAAGCAATCTATGAGTGAGTGAGTTTTATAGAGAGCTTTGAGTGAGTCTGTATCATTAACATTAGAGCTCTGAGGGGTATTAATAGCAGAGCTCCGAGTGGCACTGGGGGGTATCAGAAAAGAGTTCTTGGTATTAATAGCAGAGCTCCGGGTGGCACTGGACAGTATCAGAAACAATTTGTTATTATTATTAATATCAGAGCTCCGAGTGGAACTGGGCAGTATCAGAAAAGAGCTCTTGGTGTTAATAAAAGAGCTCGGAGTGGCACTGGGTGGATCAGAAAAGAGCTCTTGGTATTAATAAAAGGGCTCTAGGTGGCACCGGGTGGTATCAGAAAAAAGTTCCTGGTATTAATAGCAGACCTCCAAGTGGGACTGGGCGGTATCAGAAAAGAGCTCTTGGTATTAATAAAAGAGCTCCGAGTGGCACTGAGTGGTATCAGAAAAGAGTATTAGTAATAATAGAAGAGCTGTGAGAGGCACTGGGTGGAATCAGAAAAGAGCACTTGCTATCAATAAAAGAGTTCCGAGTGGCACTGAGTGGTATCAGAAAAGAGCTCTGGGAATTAATAGAAGAGCTCCGGGTGGCACTGGATGGTATCAGAAAAGAGATATTAGTAATAATAGAAGAGCTGTGCGAGGCACTGGGTGGAATCAGAAAAGAGCTCTTGGTATTAATAAAAGAGCTGTGGGTGGCAATGGGTGGTATCAGAAAAGAGTTATTAGTATTAATAGAAGAGCTCTGAGTGGCACTGGATGGTATCAGAAAAGAGTTCTTGGTATTATTAATAGCAGAGCTCTGAGTGGCACTGGGTGGTATCAGAAAAGAGTTCTTTGTATTACTAGCAGAGCTCTGAGCAGCATTGGGTGGTATCCGAAAAGAGCTCTTAGTGTTAATAGCAGAGCTCTGATTGGCACTGGGCGGTATCAGAAAAAAGTTCTTGGTATTATTAATAGCAGAGCTCCGGGTGACACTGGCCGGTATCAGAAAAGAGCTCTTGGTATTAATAGCAGAGCTCAGGGTGGCACTGGGTGGTATGAGAGAAAAGTTCTTGGTATTAATAGCAGAGCTCTGAGTGGCACTGGGTGGTATCAGAAAAGAGCTCTTGCTCTGATTTGGGGCTTTTAGAGCGAGCACGCTCTAAATGACGCTAACTGAACCTTAAAAAGAGGACAGAATCTAATAAAATCTGTCTTGAACATCTTCACAGAACATTGTAGCTATGATGATGACTCTGCTGTCAGGTACCAGGTGTGGCTGCAAAGAGTTACGCTTCAGTGAAGTCATACAATAGTAATTTCTCTGTATCTGACTATGTAGCTGGTTCTACCACAGAATATTCTAAGGTCATATTTTGTGCCTGAATAATTTGTAGCCATGATCTGAGCCCAGTACTTTGCAGAACTTTGTTCAATGGCACAATATTATGAGATCCATTTTACACTGCGCTTTGCTACTTTAGAACATTATTTCTAAGGGTGGGCGGAATTTGCGGAATTGCGTTCCGCGAAATTCCGCGAAACGGCAAAAAATCTCTGCGAGCACGCGGAATTTCGCAGGCTCGCGGAGATTTTGCTGCGCCCCTTTATATCTGTAAGTGCTTCCTGTTGAGGTTTAATTTTTGTGACAGGAGCATCGTGCCAGCCCAGAATGAATCCTGCCCTGCATATTTATCCAAGAAGATGAGTCCGTTTTGTGCAATACCTCTACTCAGCTGGAGTACTTTCTACTGGCTAATCAGTAAGTGCTACCTCGTTGGGTAAATGTATAGTGCCTTTCCTACACTACAGCTGCGTAAAGGACCTGAAGAATTTTCCCCAGTGACCTGTGTGTCTGTAACTTTGCCACCGCGCCGAAAGCACCGGGGTCCTTTGATTAAGCTGTCCATCATAGTGGGGAAAGGGCGGGAAGACGGTGCATACCACTAGTGTATGGGGCGAGGCCAAACGGGCGGGGCTTCTAGGCCCGTTCACATGCCTCTTGTTTATAAAGGGTCAGAGCAGGATCTCAGCGGCAGACGAGGAGAAGGAACCTCCTGGTCACAGGAACTACACGAGGATTGCGCTCGAGAAAATCAAGGGTGCAGAGACCTCCATCAAGGATTACAGCTAACTTTACAGGGTGGAAATGGAGAGAAGGCACATCTGCTTAACCACGCTCACGAATTCTACACGAGGATTGCGCTCGAGAAAATAAAGGATGCAAAGACCTCCATCAAGGATTACAGCTAGCTTTTCAGGGTGGCAATGGAGAGAAGGCACATCTGCTTAGCCAAAACCTCGCTCACAGAATTTGAGCTTCAACTCGGGCACCTGCTTTATTTATACCCGAATTCCGTTCCGCTCGCGGATCGCGGAAGTTTCGACATTTCCGCGTTTCGCGCGGAACGCAAAAATGCCGAAATTTCGCAAGTTCCGCGAGCGGAACAGAATTTGCCGCCCAGGGTTAATTATTTCTACTTGGGGCACAAAACATCTATTGATTTTGTTTTCTTTGCAAATTATGTTTTTGAGCCATAACACAGTACACCCTGTGGCATTATTTCTTCTGCCATTGTATTTGTGACTAGCATTAGTTCAGTTGTGACACAAAGTTTCAGAGTAACACAGTATGGTTATAAATGGGCACAACATGTAGGTGCTGGGCATGTAAACACTTTTAATCTGCAGAGGGTCACTACATGTGACTGTGTTGAAAACTGTGAAGAACAATTAATACTTGCTGTTACATAAGTAAGGCTCTGTGGTGGCCCTACAGTGGTTATTTATTGTTCATTATTAGCATGAAGTGCAAATGTGATGGAAATGTACTTACTGTAAATGTCCAGACACAATGATATCACATTTAATTTATATATTTTGGGTCCAGTGACAACAGTGGATCTCACTTGAAGAAATCATGTCTTGTCTGCCTCTGTACTATCTGACTGGAGCGGTTTCACTCATAAGCTACATAGGCAACACTTGTGTGTTAGTAACAAATGGATATTTCAAACCCCTGTTGTCTTAGTGAGTTGATACAAATGGCCAGCCCCCCCCCTTCTAAATTGATTCCAGAATCACTGGATTCAAGATAATGGTGTGCTGTACAGACTTTCCTTTTCAGCCCTTCCGTGAGACACATATACTGCCTGTTGTACACTCATGACCCCTGCCTTGTGTGCCCGGACTGTGAAATTCTGTTATGCTGACTTTTGGACTTTGGCCCCAGTCAGACACTAATCTAGTGTGCGTGTGACGGCCTCCACCTGTCCTTGACTTATGGTGGGTTCCGGAGATGCCCTGGACCTCACAAACTGCACCCTCAGAGTGACAGAAGGACTGCTGTCCCTGTCACAGGTCTCAGATGTGTAGTATGGTGGTGGAAGTACACATTGTTTGTAAATATTTATATGACCATGTCTTTTTACCTGTGTCGGGTGAATAGGAGCGTATTGATCCATTCACCTAAACCTCTACTGCTCTCAGTGAACCTGAAATCCAAGCGACAAGATGCTGTGCGCCTGGCTGTGTGCATGTGTGCTGGTAGAGGCTGTATTCAGTACGTCAAGGGCTGAGTGAACTAGAGTGACACAGCCCTGTGGGTTCCCTTTTGGAAGCGTCTGGTTCATTCATGTTCACAAGATGGAGGCGAGGTTGCTTTCCCAGACAGTGGAAGTGTGTCGCTGACATTCCTTGGACTGGAGGAAGGGAACCCAGACACTGAATTGCACACGAGGAGCCAGGCTTCTCCTTAGAAGTTCGATTAGGTCCTTAATGATATAGAGAGCTGCTAACTAGTTTTCCTATGACTGTCATTTGGTGGATGGCAGGGGTGTGGGATGGGGCTGCAGTATCTGTTAAAGGGTCTCTATGAAAGGGAGCAGACCTTGGTCTCTCTTCATGATTATTCAGATGTTGTTGTTGATAGTCACGGTGCGACCTGCTCACAGCTCTTTGTTCCTCTTTTGTGAGTGCTCCAGCCTGGAGACAACCCTGTCGTCAAGACTATCACTCGAGACAAAGGCTGAGTTTGGAAGACAGAGCAGTATGTGCTCCCCTCAGTGTATAATAAACGTCACAATTACACATACACTCAACCACACAAACAGGCAGCATAAAGCCTCTAACCAAAATGATAACAATTTGAATGCCACAGTGCTAGAAATGCATATATACAAATATATTACCTACTGGCGGTCGCCAGTAGGTAGTTATAGTTAGCACCTAGTTTCCATAGGAAAAGCATTTTTTGATTTGCCAATATCTTTGACGCCGTTTGACGAATCTTCGTGAAATTTTCAAAACTAATGGCCCGCTCCGGTCAGCTCCTGTCTTGAAAGTTTCGGGGTGATTCGTCAAGCGGGGTTCCAGAAAAAAGGGGGGTCACAAAACACGTTTTCTCCATGTTAATTTTCATAGGAAACTTTAGACACGGCTACAGCCTGAACTGCTGAACGGAATTACACCAAATTTGCAAAAAGGTAGCTCTTGGTTCAGAAAGCGTGCTTTTTAGGTCTCGCCTGAGCCAGCGCGCATGCGCTGCTCTGCGAGGCTTCTAGTAAGGACTTTTCAACTCGGAGCACACACTCGTGCGTGTGCTTTTTTTTTTTTGCACACGCTATTGGCCTTTGCGTGCGTCTTTCTAAGAAAGACAGCACGCAATTGGCCAAAGGCGGGTGCATGTCCCGCCTTCTCGCTCACCTGGCCTAGGGAGCTCGGGAGCGAGCAGCAGCGCGGCCGGGTGCCAGCTGCATACCTCGCATTCCTTGCCGTTCGCACGCACCGCGCTTGTTTGCATATTGAACTTTGTGGATTTTTCAAACTACATCAGAAAATACAAAAAATACAACTGAGACGTCCAGCAGCTCCCTGTAAGTGTCCACCCGGGTTAGAGCAGCCGACTCCGGCATGAATGAGTGAACGTCCCACGTCGCACCACGGCCACTGCTGCACCGTGCCTGTCCAGGCTGACATAGCCAGTCAGCACGTGCTCCTGCAACACCCCTTCTCCCCAAGAGTATGCAGTGCTGGCGCCCCAGAAGGTGCGCGTGCAACGCATGCAGAAACTTAAACTACATCTGAAAATACAAAAAATAGAACTGAGACGTCCAGCAGCTCCCTGTAAGTGTCCACCCGGATTAGAGCAGCCGACTCCGATAAGTGAACGTCCCACGTCGCACCACGGCCACTGCTGCACCGTGCCTGTCCAGGCTGACATAGCCAGTCAGCGTGTGCTCCTGCAACACCCCTTCTCCCCAAGAGTATGCAGTGCTGGTGCCCCAGAAGGTGCGCGTGCAACGCATGCAGAAACTTTCCGCCACAGAGCTTTGCTGTCATGTTGTCTCCTCTGAGGTAAATTAGGGTTGTCACGCCTTCCCCTTCCCAGGGACTGGTTTGGAACAAAGACCAGGTGCAGGGCGCAGGTTGGGTGAAGGCAGAAGACGGGTACAGCCGCTGTGCAGGCAGCAAGATGAGTTCCCCGCAACGGAGTCAGTTCTCCAAGATCTGCCTACACCAGGGCTTTAAGTGGGCCGGGTCTCACCGGGTCTGAGCACCGGCAGTTTTTTAAAGGGGGCCTCGAAACGGGTCTCTTTCGGGCTCTGTTTTGTGCCTGCTGTCACTGCAGTCCGTTTTTTTCCAGACTGCAGTGACCGCAGGCACATCGGTGTGCGCTGCTCACTTCTCACTATGGAGAAGTTACGGCATGAAGTCATGCCAGGTGAGCGTTGTAGGGGAAGGGAAATCTATTAAAGAGAGTCATTTTCTCTCTGGATTTCCCTTCTCTTTTTGAAACTCGGGAGCAGCAACTTTTTCATGGTGTCAGCAGGGCTTTAATTGGATGCTTTTTCAATATTATATACAAGCCATAGTTGCTGCTTATTTATCATATGCAACTAACAACCATTGACAAAGCCAATAGTCCTGACTTGTTGTAGGTAAGATGTTACTTGTTGTATTATGTCTAGATGCAATGTCAGAAACAGCAAAATACAAGTCGGGCGGCACACTATGCTAAGCACCGATTTTTTAGTTTAAGTGTTTTTAAGCCACGCCCTTAATTACATTGGCCACTCCCCTTTGAGAGACCCTCCAGTTTTTTCATCCCACTTAAAGCCCTGGCCTACACATAGCGATGGCGTGCGATGCTCGCCTGCCTGTGTTGCTGCAGCTCCTCCTCACTTCAAATGCAGGAAGTGCGCGCTTTCCTTATGTGTTAAGTTAATGATAGGCTGTAGAGTTTGGATCTCGTGGCCTGATTGTTCTTATGGTACTCAGCCTCTCTCACTCTGCAGTTTCTGTGCTGTTTTTTAATCTCCTTCCCACCTGATGTCGCTTTCTCATTTCCTTTCGTCTTTTTGAAACTTTTACAATTAAAAGAAATAGTGACCCTTTTCACTTTAAAATTTAAAACTGATCCGTCAGCGCTTTTTTGTGCAGGCATGGTGCCAACTCGCTACATTTTGTGAGGTTTGTTGTCAGTCGCAGTTGGCTCCATTAATAGCCATGAGTCAATTTCCACCATGCACTTGAATTCGAGCTTGCATTCAGACGCCCATACCCGTAAGTGGACACCCATCAAAAAAAAATCTGTTTTCTATAGTCTCCTGCTGTAGAACTCACTTCCGCAATTCAATGCTGCTTGGAGTAGCCCTGACTCTTTTTGTACCTGAAGCGTCACTTTCCTTTCACATTATGTGCAGAATAACGCGAGCATTTCACGCTATTTCTGCAGAGCTGCAGGCTTCAGAACTGAGCTGTTCGACCTGCTGTTAGATATCCGTCCTGGTTTGCTTCTAAGCGCTGTGCAGTGTATAACAGGTGTACCTAAGCGCACTGTTTGTTTCCTAATTTCCTGTTGTTTTACTTTGCTCCTGCCCCCCTTCCCGCCGTGTTCACTATGCTCCTGCCCCCTCCTGTTGTCTGCATTTCCGTTGCTCCCGCCCCCTCCCGCTGTATTTTCAGTTGCAGTTTTCTACTTTGCTCCTGCCCCCCTTCCCGCCGTGTTCACTATGCTCCCGCCCCCCTTCCCGCCGTGTTCACCATGCTCCCGCCCCCCCTCCCATTGTCTGCATTTCCTTTGCTCTATCAGCCACCCCACACCATGACTCTGATCGCTATTTCTGCAGAGCTGCAGAGCGGCAGAGCACCCAGGATAATATGCTGCATGACTAACCACTTATAAGGTCCCAAAGGCGAGACCTATTGGCTATGCCAATGCTTGTTGTTAAATGGTCTAAATCCGTTCAGTAGTTCCTGAAATATTCATATTTTAAACAATTATATATCTGGTGACCGCGGTGGGTTCGCGAACCCTCCCGAGCACGAGCTTTATTCTGATTGGCTGCCAACACTTCAAACCAGAAAGTGTTGGCAGCCATCTTGTCAGTGGCGGTTTCTGCGGGAGGGCGTCGGGGCTCCGCCCCGTTAGATTCACAATGCTGCTCATAAATGATTAAACAGTTTTAAAAAGCTTTAAAGAAAGATTCCCCCTTATATTTTAGACAGGCACTGTCTGCCCCACTCACGGACACCGGCTGGACAACATGAAGGCAAGCTGATGCGGTGGACACTGTCACGTTACCAGTGTCACGTGACATGACTCTGCAATGCTTGCTGCTCCCCGGGCGGGCCCAAAGAAGCCTAAGTGTTTTGCCGGCTGACAACCTTACAGCCCTGAAGGCTGTGGTGTCATCAGCTCGGCAAAGACCTAGCTTCAGGGCCTAGTCTCCACCCCCTCAGCGTGGAGGCAAAGTTAGCCCCGGGCGTTTGAAATACAAGCCCGGTATCACTAAGCCTCCACGTCAATCAGAGAGTGGAGAGCATTGGCACCACACCCTTTCCCAAATTGTTACAGGGCGTGGGTGGGACTCCACCCTGTGACGAGTTGGGAAACGGTGTGGCAGGTGGGAAGCAGGAATCGAGTCTGCGCACTTGACCAGAGTCTGCTTCCCGCGCAAGTCTCTGCAGTGGCAATCCGACGTTGAAGGCGGCGGTGCCATTTTAAGAAATTAATCCGACTGCGTGCGTGTTTGGAGCCAGAGGCAGTCCGAGTCGTCTGCTGCAATGCAGTGCCTGATAGTTGCTTGCCGCTGCGCACAGCAGTGACTGCTGTTGTGTCGTGTCGGACTCGGGAGAGTAGGAGCCAGAGCGGAGGACTCTGTGAACTCGGGAGCAGTAGTTCACCAGCACCAGGTAAGGCCCAGTCAAAGAGGGGTCATTTTTTTAATTAAAGAAAATCTAAATATTTAACTGTCTTGGCCCAGTTTTCGTTTGTTGAACCCGATAAACAAAAATGTAAAGCATCTTTTGTGGTTCAAACCGTTTTGCTTTAAGATATGATTTTCAAGTAAATGCGCCTCTGCCTTCCTAATGCTGACCAGTTGCACAAATAATAGGCGACGTTTAAATCCTCTAGCCCACTTAGAAGATAATATGCAACCTTACAATGTGACTGGCTGGCTGGCTCACACTCACCCCGTGTTTCTCTCTCGCAATCACTCAAAGTGTATCTTTCCCACTCTCTCTCTATCTTTGAATCTCACTCATGGGTTTATATCCAGCACCCCCTCTGTATGTCTCTCACTCTCTTCGTGCCTGATTCTCACATTCATGCGGTGTTTATCTCACCCACTTCCCGCCTTTCTGTCAAATTCTCATTCGGTATTTAACTCTCGTATATTCACTCAATATGCTTATCTCTCACATTCGCACGTCCTCACTCCCCGTGGTTATCTCTCACGCTCACTCCGGGTTTGTCACTCAGACTTGATGTCTTTATCTCTCTCATTCAGTCCACGTTCATCCCTTACGCTCCCTTACTCTCCTTGCATCTCACAATGATCAGTGTTTATCTGTCCCTCACTCCCTGTGTTTATCTCACACTCACTTCGTTTGTCACTCAATAATTGTATCTCTCAGACTCGTCAGTGTTTATCGCGCACACTCAGTGTATTGATCTCTCACGCTCATTCGGTGTATATCTCTCAAATTATCTGGGTTTATCTCTCCTCACTCCGTGTTTCACTCCCACTCAATATTTGTATCTCGCACACTCCACGTTTTTCACTCACGCTCAATGTTTGTATCTCTCACACTCGGCCAGTGTTTATCACTCACACTCAGTATGTTGTTGGGCTCACGCTCGCTTGACATAAATTACCCACCCCCTTTTTTGTCTCTCGCACTGATCCAATGTTTTAATTTCTCACACTCACTCAGCGTCCGTGTCTCTCCTTTACTCTATCTCGTGGACACTCAGTGCTCTATTGCTGACACGGCTTCGCCCCATAGAGTGTTTATCCCTCACACTCACTTTACACCTCACATATTCACTCGATGTTATCTCAACTGTGTATGTGTTTCTGTCAGGGTCTCTTACTCAGCAGCTCACTCACCCTCCCTGTTTTCCGTCCCTTACACTGTACCTCTAACACAGGCTCTGCCTCTCACACATACACCGTATTAAGGCTCTCAGGCAAACTGTCTCACACCCAGGCTGCCTGCCTCTCACGCCCTATCTGTTCCTCACACCGATTCTCCACGCACCCACCTCTCACATCCTGTACGCCTCTCTCGCATATAGATACACTGCAGGTCCTTGTATCATGCATATACTAGGCTCTCTGAACTTCAGCAAGAGTTTTAGCACAAGCAGACTCAGCTGGGTGGTCCTCCCCTCATATTAGTATAATTGAGTCCGAAGAAGAAGTGTTGCCGTTTGAACTGCCTCTCAATCCAAAATCACTCATTTCAGAACATCGCTGGCATGCGACAGATAACTTCAAATGCCAATAGCTTGCATGCTGCTTCACTTTGTTTCACACATACAAATCCTTTAACTGCTAATAGTTGACCAGATGGCTCCATGTCACAGGAACGCCGCTTTTCCATTATTGTACTTTGATTTTACGTATCAGAGCATTCTGGGAGTTGTAATCTTAGTTCATTTTATTCGTGTCCATTGGACCAGTCAATACATGTGAAAACAATGATATGTAAAAGCAAATTTCTGGAATTGTGTAAACTGTTCTGGTGATGTGGAGCCACCTGGAGATCCTATTTGTGTAGCAAGGATCTCGTTCCACACTCTAATGTATGCCATGTGACAACTTTATCCATTCATGAATTTTAGCTAATAGCACACTGTATTCTGGGACTTGTAGTTTTTCTGTAAAACTGTACTGACTGTACTGCCTACAGTTATGTAGGTGGTACCATAGTGTCTCTCCTTTGGAATTGCGATTGGGCCAGTGGCGTAACGAAACTCGATGGGCCCCCCTGCAAAGTACATGGAGGGCCCCCCTTCCTGCTCATTCAGGAGCTCTCAGGCCAGTATACGTTGCTGAGGGGACCCCCTGGAGCTCGGGGCCCCCCGCACTGCGGGGTCTGCTGGGGCCTTTGTTACGCCCCTGGATCGGGCTTTATTTTAGTGTATTGTCTGTTCTCTGTGGGTGTTGCTCAGGTATGTGTTTAGTAGAAGTTTCTTCAAGAGTGTAAGTTTCGTGTCAATGTCAGAATCGAATTGATTGCTGCCCATAAGCAAGGGAGGCCAAAAATCTGTGGTGGGTGAGCTGTGGCAGATACCACAAGGTTTGAGGGATAGTTTAAAATCGTTTATGGGCAATTGGTAGTATTTTCTGAAAGTGTGATGATGGCCAGGCAGGCTCGGGACTATTCCAGGCTAGTGGGTCACGGGTAAATGTAAATTATCCAGAAGAGAGCTTTAGTGTCACGTGGCTTCAGTTCCTACCAGAGTTCACGGCGAGATGTCATGTAGTGAGAGCATCAGTTGATAACGTGTAACGCCACGAGGTAGAATTTTCTGCAGATATTAAACTATCAGTGTTGTAGAGATTCCGTCACTTTGAGGCCAGGTAGAGTGGATGTCCTTTTCCTCAGACATGGGCGATGGGGTCTCGCAGTAGCAGCAAGAGTTGTGGCGGTGCAGGGGAACCTCCAGAGGGCCGGTCCACAGGTCGCCACGGTAGTGGCGAGGAGAATGAGGAGGAGAACGTGGATCTGGCACAGGTACTGGCTTATCTCCTGCGCAGGTAAATCCTCTTGTGTGAACCGTCTCTCACTGACAATGTGGTACAAAAATATTATTACACTACAGGTTGGAGCAGGGAAGGGCTATGTAGCATAGTTCAAACTGCACTTTTAAGGTCACACTGCTGTGAGCGCACAGTCCTAGATTATACAGTTGTAACTGCGCCAGACTCTGGTCAGTCTGTTATAGCTTTATCACCCAGGGGCATTATCTGGCAACAGCAGACCCTGGGATGTATACTGTAATAACCTGCCAGCCTTGAGTCCTGTCATCTTTGTTGTAACCCCTCAGTACTGGTTTGGACCCGAAAATGTCAGCTTAAGCTATAGCGTTCTGCAAAAGTTCTTGCTGTTACCTCATCCCTTGCACTATCACTTAAAACCTCTATTGCTCTAATCTAAACCCAACCGCTAAACGTAACTTAACTTTATCGCCAACCTTTTTCCTGTTAAAAAAAGAATGTATGGGTGGGACCGCAGCCCCAGACGATTAACGTCTCTGTGCGCACAGGAAACTACAGAGGCAAAACACACACATGCTAATGCATCTCAAGATATTGCGTAAAGGTGATCCAGGTATGTAGCTACGAAAAGTGGTATTCATTTTTTAACGTAGAGGGCCCTCACTCTCAAAATGTAGTTTTCCAAATCAGTTATTCATAAAAATGCTATATTTGGATCCCCCTTTCTTTCAACAATTTGCAGTAAATATATGGTGTAAAACCCACCATTTGAATCCATTTTTTTCAAAATTTTCTTGCGGGGGGAGAAACCCCCGCACCCTCCTTTTGCAGTTCGGGCTCGCTCGCTTCGCTTGCTTGCCTATTACATTAGGGTACAACATTTTTCGCCCCACCACTTTCAAAATCCGCCACTGCATCTTGTGACTCGGTAGAACCAAGTCACAAGAAAAAAGGTAAAAAAACAAGAAAAGGGGGCAGGGAAGAAACACCCTGACCCCCTAGGCCTGCTCCGGGGGTCCCACAGGGAACCCCAGGGCCCAAAAAAGCATTTTTTTCGGCAGGAGTCGTGCTAGTTGAGCGAATCTGGCCAAGAAATGTTTCAAAAAACGAAGCGCAGTGTCCTGCGCTTTGATTTAATAAGCCCCTGGGTGGGACCGGTCCCGGGGGCAATGTTGATAATGCATGCGGGGGCCGCGCAGGCCCCCGCAGCCCCGGGTACTGCCACCTCCCTGGAGCTTTTGAAATAATATGCAGGGGGCACATGGTCCCCGTGCAGCCCAAGGGACCGCCACCTCCCCGGGGCTTCTTTGAAAAAATTGCATGGGGGGCTCATGCCTCCTCATGCATCCCCGGGGACCGCCACCGCCCCGGGGCATTTATGATATTGGGGGGGCCTCATGGGCCCCCTCAAGCCCCGGGGACCGCCACCTCCCCGGGGCTTCTTTGAAAAAATTGCATGGAGGTGGCTCCTGCTCCCCCCACGCTGCCGGGGACCGCCACCTCCCTGGGGCATTTATGATAATGAGCGGGGGGCCTCGCAGGCCCCCCCAAGCCCTGGGGACCACCACCTCCCCGGGGCTATTTTCACGTTGGGAGAGGGGCCACCCTCCTGGAGCCCTCCATGGCCCTGGGGACTGCCACCCCCCAGGGCCGGCTCCAACAATGTCCCGGGGTGCCTACCCCCGGGACATTGCAGTTTGCTATGGCAGGGCGGGAGCATTGCTCCCACCCTGTCATTGCAAACTCTGCTTCGCTTCATGGAAGCGAGAGCAGGAAACCTGCTCTCGCTTCCATGAAGCGAAGCAGATTGCTTTTTGACAAGAGGAGCTGCATGTCAGCAGCTCCCCTTGTCCAAAAGCAATGCCGGCTCCCACAGGATGTGGGAAACCGGCAGGGACCGCGGGGGCATTGGGGCTTCCCTCGCGGTCCCCAATGTGTGGCCAGGCCCCGGGGGATGGGGTCCCTGGGGCAAAAAGTGGCCCAGGGAAGGGGGGCCATGAGGCCCCCCTCCCCTTTTGAATAATTTTTTTTTTTTAATTAAAAAACAATGCCGTGCTCCGGGGAATGGGGTCCCCGGGGCCAAAATTGGCCTCAGGAGGGGGGCTATGTGGCCCCCTCCAAAATTAAAAAAAATAAAGGCTGGGCAGGCCCCAGGGGATGGGGTCCCCTGGGCCAAAAGTGGCACAGGGAAGTGGGGCCACGCAGCCCTCCTCCCATAAAAAAAAATAAAGTTTTTTCAAAAAAGAGGCAAAGCCCCGGGGGATGGGGTCCCCGGGGCCAAAAATGGCCCCCCTCCTATAAATGGGAATATATATATTTTTTAAAATAAGTGGCCATGCCCCGTGGGATGGGGTCCCCGGGGCCAAAATTGGCCAGGGGAGGAGGGCCACGTAGCCCCCTTCCCATTTAAAAAAAAAAAAAATGTCTCAGGCCCTGGGGGATGGGGCCCCCAGGGCCAAAAAATATTAAGAGAAGGGGGGCCACACAGCCCCCCTTCTAAAAAAAAAAAGAAAAGAGAAGCCGGCATCTCGCTGGAGCCCTGCCCCCTCCCTGCACCACTCTGCAAACACGCCCCCTGGCGCGTTCTAGGTTGGGGGATTAAGTCCCTTGAATCCTAAGGGTCCTTAGGGGCCAACAAGCCCACCGGGTACCTCCAGTAAGCCCCACACAGTGGGATTGCTGAGAGGTGGTCCGAGGCCACGCCCCTTTTTACACCACTCTGCAAACGTGCCTCTTGGCGCACTGCTGGTGGGGCGATGAGATCCTCTTGTGTCCAGAGGACCTCAGGACTGAAGTGGACTTCACCCCCCGAGCAGCAGTGCGCCAGGCGGCGCGTTTGCAGAGTGGTGTAAAAAGGGGGCATGGCCTCAGACCACTCCCAGCAATCCAGCTGTGTGGGGCTTACTAGAGATCACAGGAGGGCTAGTTGTGCCCCAGGGACCATCAGGAGGCAAGGGGACTTCATCCTCCAACCAAGAGCGCGCCAGGAGTGCATTTACAAAGTGGTGGAGAAAGGGGGCGTGGCCTGTGTCCACCTCTCAGCAATCCCACTGAGTGGGGCTTACTGGAGGTAACAAGTAGGCTAGTTGGCCCCTAACAACCCCCAGCAGCGAAGGGGACTTAAATCCCCATCGAAGAGCGGGCCAGGGAGCACGTTTGCAGACTGGTGGGCAAAGGGGGTGTGGCCTGCTATGAGAACTTACTAATGCTGCTGTGTGGGACTTACTGGAGGTAATAGGAGGAGTAGTTGGCCCCCAAGGTTATCCTTGGGGGCCAACTACCCCTAGTGTTATCTCCAGTAAGTCCCACACAGTGGGATTGCTAAGAGGTCATCAGAGGCCATGCCCCCCTTTCTCCACCACTCTGCAAATGTGCCTCCTGGCACACTACAGGTTGGGGGATGAAGTCTACTTTTCTCCTGAGGGACTTTGGCGGCCAAGAAGCCCTCCTGGTACCTCCTGTAAGCCCTACGCAGCAGAATTCCTGAGTGCTGGTCAGAGGCCCAGCCCCCTTTCTCCACCACTCTGCAAACGCGACTACAAGTTAAAGAATCATTTGCAATGTAATAGGTCTCGCATTTGGTGAGAGTTAGAGCTATTGGTGTTGTAAATGTAAACGTTTTTTACTAATGTTTTTTCGGAGTGGAGTGGATGTATGTTGTGTGTAGTGAAATTATGTGGAATGTTGTGCAGTGAAATTATGTGGATAGAAAGTATGTGGTATTTAGTGTATAGGAATTATGTAGAGTGGGATTATGTGTTATGGAGAGTAATTATGGGGTATGGTAGTCTGTGTTGTGGAGTGGTAACCTCAGATTTAGTCTTCCTCATTTCCATAGAAGCTAAACTATAAACTCAATGAGACAAAAAAAAGAAGGAACCACTGACGAGCACTTCTGGACCTAGTCAGAGGTATGAGCAGGGCCACTGGAATTATGCGACTGTTTGGCTGCACCAACTTTCGCACTATTATACATTTTCCGCATTTACCACAAAATCCATCATCTGCTGCATAATCTGCAGATTTGAACAAAAAAAACCTTGTTTCTAGCTCAAATGGCTCAAACGATACCAAAAATGCAGCGACAAGTGGTATAGCGTGGTGGAAGGCCCTTTGCAAACCTAAAATGGTCACCACTTACTTATTGCTAAATGTGGATGTTTGATTGGTACTAATGGTGTGCAAACCACTCTTGCTTGTTTCTGCGCCTCTCTTGCCTCTTTCTGCTTTTCTCTTTCTTCTTTCTGTACCTTTCTTCTATTTCTGCACTTCTCTTGCCTCTTTCTGCACTTCTCTTGCCTGTTTCTGCACCTTTCTTGGCTCTTCCTGCACCTCTGTTGCTTCTTTCTGCACCCCTCTTGCCTCTTTCTGCACCCATCTTGCCTCTTTCTGCACCTCTTTCCTCTTTCTGCACCACTCTTGCCTCTTTCTGCACTCCTCTTCCCTCTTTCTGCACCTCTCTTGCCTGTTTATACACCTCTCTTCCCTCTTTCTGCACCTCTCTTGCCTCTTTCTGCATCCCTGTTCCTTTATTCTGCACATCTCTTGCCTGTTTCTGTAACTCTCTTGCCTCTTTCTACAGTTCCCTTGCCTCTTTCTGCACCTCTGTTGCTTCTGTCTGCACTTCTCTTGCCTCTTTCTGCACCCCTCTTGCCTCTTTCTGCACCTCATTTGCTTTTTTCTGCACTTCTCTTGCCTCTTTCTACACCCCTCTTGCCTCTTTCTGCACCTCTGTTGGTTCTTTCTGCACTGCTCTTGCTTCTGTCTGCTACTCTCTTGTACATTTCTGCACCCCTCTTGCCTCTTTCTGTACCTCTGTTGGTTCTTTCTGCACCTCTCTTGCCTCTGTCCGCACTCCTGTTTCCTTTTTCTGCACCTCTTTTGCCTGTTTCTGTAACTCTCTTGCCTCTTTCTGTACTTTTCTTGCCTTTTTCTGCACCTCTGTTGCTTCCTTCTGCACTTCTCTAGCCTCTTTCTGCACCCCTCTTGCCTCTTTCTGCACCTCTGTTGCTTCTTTCTGCACCTCTCTTGCCTCTTTCTGCACCTCTCTTGGCTCTTTCTGTACCTCTCTTGCCTCTTTCTGCACCCCTCCTGCCTCTTTCCGTACCTCTCTTGCTTGTTTCTGCACTTTTTTTGCCTCTTTCTGTACCCCTCTTCCCTCCTTCTGCACCTCTGTTGGTTCTTTCTGCACTGCTCTTGCTTTTTCTATACCTCTCTTGCCTCTTTCTGCACTTCTCTTGCCTCTTTCTGCACCTCTGTTGCTTCTTTCTGCACGTCTCTTGCTTCTTTCTGCAGTTCTGTTGCTTCTTTCTGCACCCATCTTGCCTCTTTCTGCACCCTTCTTCCCTCTTTCTGCACCACTCTTGCTTCTTTCTGCACCCTTCTTGCCTCTTTCTGAACCCTCTTCCCTCTTTCTACACATCTCTTCCCTCTGTCTGCACCTCTGTTTCCTCTTTCTGCACCCCTGTTCCCTCTTTCTGCACATCTCTTGCCTGTTTCTGCAACTCTCTTGCCTCTTTCTACAGTTCTCTTGCCTCTTTCTGCACCTCTGTTGCTTCTTTCTGCACTTCTCTTGCCTCTTTCTGCACCCCTCGTGCCTCTTTCTGTACCTCTTTTGGTTGTTTCGTTCTGCACCTGTCTTGAAAAGTTCTGCACCCCTCTTGCCTCTTTCTGCATCCCTCTTCCCTCTTTCTGTACCTCTCTTGCCTCTGTCTGCACCCCTCTTGCCTCTTTCTGCACCTCTGTTCCTTCTTTCTGCACTTCTCTTGCTTCTTTCTGCACCCCTCTTGCCTCTTTCTGCACCTCTGTTGCTTCTTTCTGCACTGCTCTTGCTTCTTTCTGTACCCCTCTTGCAAATTTTTGAACCCCTCGTGCCTCTGTGTGCGGGAAACAGCATTTACAATGCTGTGATTAAATGGCGCTACCATTACAACCCGGTCGTTACAACGACCGCGTTGTTAGTACGCGATGCATTTACATCGCAAGTAATTACAACGACTTGCACTAGGGGGCGCTCAGGTATTGGAAATAAATTCCAACACCTTCCTTACTGTTGCGCAAACTGGAGTAGGAATAGTAATTAATACTATTCCTAAGTCCAGCGCGCCCCTTAGTGCAAGTCGTTGTAATGACTTGTGATGTAAATGCATTGCGTACTAACAACGCGGTCGTTGTAACGACCGCGTTGTAATAGTACACGATGTTATCGCATGCGTTGTAACATGCTATATTCCTGTGTGCACCTCTCTTGCCTCTTTCTGCTCCTCTCTTGCCTCTTTCTGCACCCCTCTTGCCTCTTTCTGCACCTCATTTGCTTTTTCTGCACTTCTCTTGCCTCTTTTTGTACCCCTCTTGCCTCCTTCTGCATCTCCGTTGGTTCTTTCTGCACCTCTCTTGCCTCTGTCTGCACCCCTGTTCCCTCTTTCTGCACCTCTTTTGCCTGTTTCTGCAACTCTCTTGCCTCTTTCTGCACTTTTCTTGCCTCTTTCTGCACTTCTGTTGCTTCCTTCTGCACTTCTCTTGCCTCTTTCTGCACCCCTCTTGCCTCTTTCTGCACCTTTGTTGCTTCTTTCTGCACTTCCCTTGCTTCTTTCTACACCTCTCTTGCCTCTTTATGCACCCCTCTTGCCTCTTTCTGCACTCTTCTTCCCTCTTTGTGCACCTCTCTTGCCTCTTTCTGTACCCCTCTTGTCTCTTTCCGCTCCTCTTTTGCTTGTTTCTGCACTTCTTTTGCCTCTTTCTGTACCCCTCTTGCCTCCTTCTGCACCTCTGTTGTTTCTCTCTGCACTGCTCTTGCTTCTTTCTGCACCTCTCTTGCAAATTTCTGCACACCTCTTGCCTCTTTCTGCACACCTCTTGCCTCCTTCTGCACCATTCTTCTTCTTTCTGCACTGCTCTTGCTTCTTTCTGCACCTCTCTTGCCTGTTTCTGCAACTCTCTTGCCTTTTTCTGCAGTTCTCTTGCTTCCTTCTGCACCTCTGTTGCTTCTTTCAGCACTTCTCTTGCCTCTTTCTGCACCCCTCTTGTCTGTTTCTGCACCTCTGTTGGTTCTTTCTGCACTGCTCTTGCTTCTTTCTAGACCTCTCTTGCCTGTTTGTGCAACTCTCTTGCATCTTTCGTCAGTTCTCTTGCCTCCTTCTGCATCTCTGTTGCTTCTTTCTTTACTTCTCTTGCCTCTTTCTGCACCCCATTTGTCTGTTTCTACACCTCTGTTGGTTCTTTCTGCACTGCTCTTGCTTCTTTCTGCACCTCTCTTGCAAATGTTGGCACCCCTCTTGTCTCTTTCAGCCCCCTCTTGCCTCCTTCTGCACCTCTGTTAGTTTTTTCTGCACTGCTCTTGCTTCTTTCTGCACCGCTCTTTCCTCTTTCTGCACCCCTCTTCCCTCTTTCTGTACCTCTCCTGCCTCTTGCTGCACCTCTGTTGCTTCTTTCTGCACTTCCCTTTCCTCTTTCTGTACCCCTCTTGCCTCTCTGCACCTCTGTTGCTTCTTTCTGCACTTCTGTTGCTTCTTTCTGCACTTCTGTTGCTTCTTTCTGCACCCCTCTTGCCTCTTTCTGCACCCTTCTTCCCTCTTTCTGCACCTCTCTTGCCTCTTTCTGCACCCCTGTTCCCTTTTTCTGTACCTCTCTTGCCTGTTTCTGCAACTCTCTTGCCTCGTTCTGCAGTTCATTTGTCTCCTTCTGCACCTCTGTTGCTTCTCTCTACACCTCTGTTGCTTCTTTCTGCACCCCTCTTGCCTCTTTCTGCACCCCTCTTCCCTCTTTCTGTACCTCCCTTGCCTCTTTCCGCACCTCTGTTGCTTCTTTCTGCAACTCTCTTGCCTCTTTCTGCACTTCTCTTGCCTGATTCTGCACCTCTCTTGCCTCTTCCTGCACCTCTGTTACTTCTTTCTGCACCCCTCTTGCCTCTTTCTGTACCCATCTTGCCTCTTTCTGCACTTCTCTTGCCTCTTTCTGCACCTCTGTTGCTTCTTTCTGCACGTCTCTTGCTTCTTTCTGCAGTTCTGTTGCTTCTTTCTGCACCCATCTTGCCTCTTTCTGCACCCTTCTTCCCTCTTTCTGCACCACTCTTGCTTCTTTCTGCACCCTTCTTGCCTCTTTCTGAACCCTCTACCCTTTTTCTACACATCTCTTCCCTCTGTCTGCACCTCTGTTGCCTCTTTCTGCACCCCTGTTCCCTCTTTCTGCACATCTCTTGCCTGTTTCTGCAACTCTCTTGCCTCTTTCTATAGTTCTCTTGCCACTTTCTGCACCTCTGTTGCTTCTTTCTGCACTTCTCTTGCCTCTTTCTGCACCCCTCGTGCCTCTTTCTGCACCTCTTTTGGTTGTTTCATTCTGCACCTGTCTTGAAAAGTTCTGCACCCCTCTTGCCTCTTTCTGCATCCCTCTACCCTCTTTCTGTACCTCTCTTGCCTCTGTCTGCACCCCTCTTGCCTCGTTCTGCACCTCTGTTCCTTCTTTCTGCACTTCTCTTGCTTCTTTCTGCACCCCTCTTGCCTCTTTCTGCACCTCTGTTGCTTCTTTCTGCACTTCTCTTGCTTCTTTCTGTACCCCTCTTGCAAATTTTTGCACCCCTCGTGCCTCTGTGTGCGGGAAACAGCATTTACAACGCTGTCATTAAATGGCGCTACCATTACAACCCGGTCGTTACAACGACCGCGTTGTTAGTACGCGATGCATTTACATCGCAAGTAATTACAACGACTTGCACTAGGGGGCGCTCAGGTATTGGAAATAAATTCCAACACCTTCCTTACTGTTGCGCAAACTGGAGTAGGAATAGTAATTAATACTATTCCTAAGTCCAGTGCGCCCCCTAGTGCAAGTCATTGTAATGACTTGTGATGTAAATGCATTGCATACTAACAACGCGGTCGTTGTAACGACCGCGTTGTAATAGTACACGATGTTATTGCATGCGTTGTAACATGCTATATTCCTGTGTGCACCTCTCTTGCCTCTTTCTGCTCCTCTCTTGCCTCTTTCTGCACCCCTCTTGCCTCTTTCTGCACCTCATTTGCTTTTTTCTGCACTTCTCTTGCCTCTTTTTGTACCCCTCTTGCCTCTTTCTGCATCTCCGTTGGTTCTTTCTGCACCTCTCTTGCCTCTGTCTGCACCCCTGATCCCTCTTTCTGCACCTCTTTTGCCTGTTTCTGCAACTCTCTTGCCTCTTTCTGCACTTTTCTTGCCTCTTTCTGCACTTCTGTTGCTTCCTTCTGCACTTCTCTTGCCTCTTTCTGCACCCCTCTTGCCTCTTTCTGCACCTTTGTTGCTTCTTTCTGCACTTCCCTTGCTTCTTTCTACACCTCTCTTGAATCTTTATGCACCCCTCTTGCCTCTTTCTGCACTCTTCTTCCCTCTTTGTGCACCTCTCTTGCCTCTTTCTGTACCCCTCTTGTCTCTTTCCGCTCCTCTTTTGCTTGTTTCTGCACTTCTTTTGCCTCTTTCTGTACCCCTCTTGCCTCCTTCTGCACCTCTGTTGTTTCTCTCTGCACTGCTCTTGCTTCTTTCTGCACCTCTCTTGCCTCTTTCTGCACACCTCTTGCCTCTTTCTGCACACCTCTTGCCTCCTTCTGCACCATTCTTCTTCTTTCTGCACTGCTCTTGCTTCTTTCTGCACCTCTCTTGCCTGTTTCTGCAACTCTCTTGCCTTTTTCTGCAGTTCTCTTGCTTCCTTCTGCACCTCTGTTGCTTCTTTCAGCACTTCTCTTGCCTCTTTCTGCTCCCCTCTTGTCTGTTTCTGCACCTCTGTTGGTTCTTTCTGCACTGCTCTTGCTTCTTTCTAGACCTCTCTTGCCTGTTTGTGCAACTCTCTTGCATCTTTCGTCAGTTCTCTTGCCTCCTTCTGCATCTCTGTTGCTTCTTTCTTTACTTCTCTTGCCTCTTTCTGCACCCCATTTGTCTGTTTCTGCACCTCTGTTGGTTCTTTCTGCACTGCTATTGCTTCTTTCTGCACCTCTCTTGCAAATGTTGGCACCCCTCTTGTCTCTTTCAGCCCCCTCTTGCCTACTTCTGCACCTCTGTTAGTTTTTTCTGCACTGCTCTTGCTTCTTTCTGCACCCCTCTTTCCTCTTTCTGCACCCCTCTTCCCTCTTTCTGTACCTCTCCTGCCTCTTGCTGCACCTCTGTTGCTTCTTTCTGCACTTCCCTTTCCTCTTTCTGTACCCCTCTTGCCTCTCTGCACCTCTGTTGCTTCTTTCTGCACTTCTGTTGCTTCTTTCTGCACTTCTGTTGCTTCTTTCTGCACCCCTCTTGCCTCTTTCTGCACCCTTGTTACCTTTTTCTGTACCTCTCTTGCTTGTTTCTGCAACTCTCTTGCCTCGTTCTGCAGTTCATTTGTCTCCTTCTGCACCTCTGTTGCTTCTCTCTACACCTCTGTTGCTTCTTTCTGCACCACTCTTGCCTCTTTCTGCACCCCTCTTCCCTCTTTCTGTACCTCCCTTGCCTCTTTCCGCACCTCTGTTGCTTCTTTCTGCAACTCTCTTGCCTCTTTCTGCACTTCTCTTGCCTGATTCTGCACCTCTCTTGCCTCTTCCTGCACCTCTGTTACTTCTTTCTGCACCCCTCTTGCCTCTTTCTGTACCCATCTTGCCTCTTTCTGCACCCCTCTTCCCTCTTTCTGCACCTTTCTTGCCTCTTTCTGCACTCCTCTTCCCTCTTTCTGCACCTCTCTTGCCTGTTTCTACACCTCTCTTCCCTCTTTCTGCACCTCTCTTGCCTCTTTCTGCACCCCTGTTCCCTTTTTCTGCACATCTCTTGCCTGTTTCTGCAACTCTCTTGCCTCTTTCTACAGTTCTCTTGCCTCTTTCTGCACCTCTGTTGCTTCTTTCTGCACTTTTCTTGCCTCTTTCTGCACCCCCTTGCCTCTTTCTGCACCTCATTTGCTTTTTTCTGCACTTCTCTTGACTCTTTCTGCACCCTTCTTGCCTCTTTCTGCACCTCTGTTGGTTCTTTCTGCACTGCTCTTGCTTCTGTCTGCCACTCTCTTGCACATTTCTGCACCCCTCTTGCCTCTTTCTGCACCTCTGTTGGTTCTTTCTGCACCTCTCTTGCCTCTGTCTGCACTCCTGTTTCCTTTTTCTGCACCTCTTTTGCCTGTTTCTGTAACTCTCTTGCCTCTTTCTGTACTTTTCTTGCCTTTTTCTAAAAATCTTTTGCCTGTTTCTGTAAATCTCTTGCCTTTTTCTGCACTTCTCTTGCCTCTTTCTGCACCCCTCTTGCCTCTTTCTGCACCTCTGTTGCTTCTTTCTGCACTTCTCTTGCTTCTTTCTGCACCTCTCTTGCCTCTTTCTGCACCTCTCTTGCCTCTTTCTGCACCCCTCTTGACTCTTTCCGTACCTCTTTTGCTTGTTTCTGCACTTCTTTTGCCTCTTTCTGTACCCCTCTTGCCTCCTTCTATACCTCTGTTGGTTCTTTCTGCACTGCTCTTGCTTTTTCTATACCTCTCTTACCTCTTTCTGCACTTCTCTTGCCTCCTTCTGCACCTCGGTTGCTTCTTTCTACACTTCTCCTGCTTCTTTCTGCAGTTCTGTTGCTTCTTTCTGCACCCATTTTGCCTCTTTCTGTACCCCTCTTGCCTCCTTCTGTACCTCTGTTGGTTCTTTCTGCACTGCTCTTGCTTTTTCTATACCTCTCTTACCTCTTTCTGCACTTATCTTGCCTCCTTCTGCACCACTGTTGCTTCTTTCTACACTTCTCCTGCTTCTTTCTGCAGTTCTGTTGCTTCTTTCTGCACCCATCTTGCCTCTTTCTGCACCCTCCTTCCCTCTTTCTGCACCTCTCTTGCTTTTTTCTGCACCCTTCTTGCCTCTTTCTGCACCCTCTTCCCTCTTTCTACTCATCTCTTCCCTTTTTCTGCACCTCTCTTGCCTCTTTCTGCACCCCTGTTCCCTCTTTCTGCACATCTCTTGCCTGTTTCTGCACCCCTCGTGCCTCTTTCTGCACCTCTTTTGGTTGTTTCTGTACTGCTCTTGTTTCTTTCTGCACCTGTCTTGCAAATTTCTGCACCCCTCTTGCCTCTTTCAGCACCCCTCTTCCCTCTTTCTATACCTCTCTTGCCTCTGTCTGCACCCCTCTTGCCTCTTTCTGCACCCCTGTTCCTTCTTTCTGCACTTCTCTTGCTTCTTTCTGCACCTCTGTTGCTTCTTTCTACACCTCTGTTGCTTCTTTCTGCACTTCTCTTGCTTCATCACTCATGACATGGTCAGTGACATCACTGATGACATCACTGATGACATCTCAAATGACATCACTGATTACATCACTGATGACATCATCCAGTGCCTATGAGTGTTTCTAAACAGTTGACGAATGTTATATATATATATGCCATGATGTATTGAAGAATGAGTGGGTGCATGAGTGTCTGAATGGATGATTTATTGGGTGTGTGACTGACAGTATAAGTGAGTGATTAAACATATCTTAGTGAATGCATGGGTGAATGACTAATCTGTGTGAATGTCTGTATCAGTCTGTCAGTTGGTGTGTAAGTGTGAAAATGTTTACGTATGAAACATAATTGTAGCAATGAGGACGCTTTGGGTGGAGCCACAGAAGATCTCTTCAAGAGATTAAGGTCACGAGGTTACAGTCCCGAAGTTTTGAGATCAGCGCAAGATTTTATCATTAAGAGAGAAGACATGCTAATTGGTCAAAGCAAAAGCAAGAAGAAAGCAATACACCCAGGTACACCACGTCTCATCACAGGCTATTCTGCATACCATGTGAAACTACGTAGCATTCTCTAAAGAAACTGGAGCATTGTTAGAAGTGAACCCATTATTGGCCCTGACACAACTAGAGTCCCCGTTATATCGTTCAGGAGGGCCAAATCGATGCGGAACGAGCTGGTTCGCAATTCACCCCAGGCTAAGAAAGGCTCAGATTGGCTCAGAGTACACAGGGGTTTCCAAAAATGCTCCATATGCAAAGTGTGTCGACATGGCTGTAATGAGAATTCCGTACAGACACCCCTCAGACGCACACCATTTGAAATCAGAGGCATATAGGGGTGCAAGAGTGAATTTTCAGTCTATGTGCTTGAATGCACTTGCAAAAAAAGATATGTAGGAAGCACTATACACCCTGTTCACATCAGGATTTTGCAACATCTGAGGGCTATAGCTAATGACAACCCAAGTTACCCTGTAGCCAGACACATTAATCAATGCCATGGGGACAATGCGTAGGATCTAACCTATTTTGTCATCGACACGGTCCCCAAGAGCCCTAGGGGCGGCAACAGACAGCTCTTACTCAGGCGGTTAGAATCCAGGTATATACTCCAGTTGAACTCCAAGATCCCACAGGGGTTAAATTCTGATGAAGCACTATCCGTTCACCTCTAGCTCCCTATCTCTCTCGTAACCCGGGTGTTCAGATTAATTTTATTCACAGGGTTTCACACTCTTCTGTTTACATTTTGGTTTTATTTATTTTTTGGGTATAGCACAATGTTGGTTTGGCTGTACAGATTATTTTTCTCTTGAATAGCATAAGAGTTAAGGGCGTACAATGGCTTTACACTATTTCTACCTATTTAGAAATTTGGAAGTTAACCATGTCTGACTTGAGCAGGCCCACTTGGGCGGGATTACTAATGAACCCATTCAGTGCAAAGATAATTTCATAACACGAATTTTACACTATAACTTTCCTCAGCGTAATGCTCACCCTGTCTGTATTATTAAATACTATGACTCAACCCTCAACACATTTGTGGAGACAACAGGGCACTGATGTGCGTCTGCACATCCATCACAGAGACTACTCTTTTCAGGCATTTGGGTAGTATTTCTCCTCTTTCTCTTCAAGTACAACAATTGTACTTTCTTGCGGCCCTTTTAGACCAACACTCCAAGTACCTTTTTATTTTTATGCACTACTTTTTGACTGATGACAAGTCTCGTATTGCCAGTTTATATTTTGTTAACTAATTTTTGTATTATTTACCCACTTAACCTTTATGTCTATGATGTTTGTCGGTTGCTGTGACAACCAAGGAGAATGACGAAGCATAAAATGACTTACTCCAATTTCGCCCGATGTTGTGAGCAAGGCGGTTTTGCCGTCGAAACGCGTCAGGGTTTCTAGTGCAATATAAGTTTGGTGTCATACTATCCACGGTGTTGGCACCTGCTTCTTTGCTGAGGAGCGGGACAGGTTTCATATATATATATAATCACTGAAAAAACCATAGGTTTCAGGGACGTTGTAGTTAGAAATTAGCATTTAAAAAACCTTAGAAATTCACTGAAAAAACCAGAGGTTTCAAGGACGTAATAGTTAGTTGGACATTTCACTCGTACAAAACCAGAGAAATTCGGCCGTTATAGTTAGTTCAGCTAACTATAACTAGAGCCCCGCAATGCACTGCTGATGACGTCACATATTACATCATTCATGACATGGTCAGTGACATCACTGATGACATCACTGATGACATCTCAAATGACATCACTGATGACATCATCCAGTGACTGTGTGTTTCTGTAAAGTTTAAATATGTTTTATATATATATAAGCCAAGGTCTATTGAAGAATGAGTGGGTGTATAAGTGTCTGAATGGATGATTTAGTAGGTGCATGACTGACTGTATAAGTGAGTGATTAAATGTGTCTTACTGAATGCATGGGTTAGTGACTGATACAGACATTCACACAGTTTAGTTTGTCAGTTGGTGTGTAAGCAGTTGCATGGGCTTGTGAGTAGCTATTGGTTGGTTGTCTGAGTATCTGTATGGGTGCCTGAGTGTCTGTGTGGGTGGGTGGGGGGGGTGTGACTCTGTGCATAGATGTGTGAGTGGGTGATTCACTGGGTGTATGTGTTCAAGAGTGCATCTGTGAAGGGCTGTATGGGTGGGTGAGTGTGTGTATGGGTGTGTTGGTGAGTGAATGGATGTCTCAGTGGTACATGTGTGAGTAACTGCATATGTTAAAGGCAGTATATGTGAGTGTTGGAGTATATAAATGACTATATGTGAGAGTTGCTGTATGGATGAGTGTGTGCTTGTATTAGTTATTGTATAAGAGTGTAAGTATGTGTTAGTATATGTTTGAATAAGTGAGGTGGAGTGTGTATAACTGTATAGGTGAGTAAATGGGAGTGTGAGTGATTCTTTGCATGACTGACTAGCTGTGTGAGTAATTCTATGGATGAGTGGCGGTGTGTGAGTGTCTGTATAGATATGTGAGTGCATATGATAGTGCCGTATTGATGGTTGACTGCATGTATGAGTGACTGTATGGGTGAATGAGTGGATGTGTGTGTAGACCTAGGAATTAGTGAATGGGTATGTACTAACTGGTATTGGTGTGTCTATGGTTTTGAAAATAGTAGTCTGTATTTAAGAGTGGGTGTATCAAAGGTTATATTAGGGTATGAGGAGGTGCATCAGATTATCACGTGGATGATGTCATCAGTGATGCCATCAGTGATGTCATTTGAGATGTCATCAGTGATGTCATCAGTGATGTCACTGACCATGTCATGAATGATGTAATATGTGACATCATCAGCAGTGCATTGCGGGGGCGCGAGTTATAGTTAGCTGAACTAACTATAACGGCCGAATTTCTCTGGTTTTGTACGAGTGAAATGTCCAACTAACTATAACGTCCATGAAACCCGTGTTTTTTTCAGTGAATTTCTAAGGTTTTTTAAATGCTCATTTCTAACTATAACGTCCCTGAAACCTGTGGTTTTTTCAGTGTATTTCAAAGGTTTTTTAAATGCTAATTTCTAACTATAACGTCCCTGAAACCTGTGGTTTTTTCAGTGTATTTCAAAGGTTTTTTAAATGCTAATTTCTAACTATAATGTCCCTGAAACCTGTGGTTTTTTCAGTGTATTTCAATGGTTTTTAAATGCTAATTTCTAACTATGCCTACAAAGGTAGGACATGTGCAGAAAGAGGAAGAAAGGCGCAGAAAGAAGCAAGAGAAATGCAGAAAGAGGCAACAGAAGTCCAGAAAGATGAAGAAAGGTAAAGAAAGAAGCAAGAGATGTGCACAAAGAACCAACAGAGGAGCAGAAAGAGGCCGTGTTGCAAAGTCATCCTGTGCCCCCAACTTTTTGCTGACGGGTACTGGTGGTAACTGACTCTGAATAACCAGATCCGGAGCCAGTGCTATGCTGAAAGACACTTAGAATACAGTGAAAACTCCTACACAGACTAGGGTACACTATGGGTTGGGGTACCCCTGTGATTGGCATGACCTCCCTGTATGGCCCTAGTACATAATAGGGCAGGGGATTAAAACTACCTCTAACTAAGAGGTGCAGAATGAGGCAAGAGAAGTACAGAAAGAAGCAACACAGGTGCCGAAAGAGGCAAGAGAGATGCAGAAAAAAGCAAGTAAAGTGCAGAAAGAGGCAAGTGAGGTGCAGAAAGAAGCAAGAGCAGTGCAGAAAGAACCAACAGAGGTGTAAAAGAGGCAAAAGGGGTGGAGAAAGGAGTAGGAGAGGTGCACAAAGAGGCAATAGAGGTACAGAAAGAGGCAGGAGGGGTGCAGAAAGAAGGAAGAGAAGTGCAGAAAGAGGCAAGAGAATTGCTGAAAGAAGCAACAGAGGTGTAGAAAGAAGCAAGAGAAGTGCAGAAAGAGGCAAGTAAGGTGCAGATAGAAGCAAGAGCAGTGCAGAAAGAAACTACAGAGGTGCAGAAAGAGGGAAGAGGGGTGGAGAGAGAGGCAAGAGGGGTGCAGAAAAAGGTAGGATGGGTGCACAAAGAGGCAAGAGAGGTATAGAAAAAGGCAGGAGGGGTGCAGAAAGAAAGAAGAGAAGCGCAAAAAAAGCCAAGAAAAGTGCAGAAAGAGACAAAAGAGGTACATAAAGAGACAACAGGGGTGCAGAAAGAAGCAAGACAGGTGCAGAAAGAAGCATGAAAAGTGCAGAATGAAGCAACAGGGGTGCAGAAAGAGGCAAGAGAAGTGCAGAAACAGGCAAGGGAAGTGCACAAAGAGGCAAGAGAATTGCTGAAAGAAGCAACAGAGGTGTAGAAAGAAGCAAGAAAAGTGCAGAAAGAGGCAAGTGAGGAGCAAAAACAGGCAAGAAAGGTACAGAAAGAGGGAAGACGAGTGCAGAAAGAGACAACAGCGGTGCAGAAAGAAGCAAATGAGGTGCAGAAAGAGGCAACAGATGTGCAGAAAGAGGGAAGAGAGGTGCAGAAAAAGGCAAGAAAAGTGCAGAAAGAGGCAAAAGAGGTACATAAAGAGACAACAGGGGTGCAGAAAGAAGCAAGACAGGTGCAGAAAGAAGCATGAAAAGTGAAGAATGAAGCAACAGGGGTGCAGAAAGAGGCAAGAGAAGTGTAGAAAGGAGCAAGTGAGGTGCAGAAAGAGCCAACAGAGGTGCAAAAAGAGGGAAGAGAGGTGCAGAAACAGGCAAGAGAAGTGCACAAAGAGGCATGAGAATTGCTGAAAGAAGCAACAGGGGTTTAGAAAGAAGCAAGAAAAGTTCAGAAAGAGGCAAGTGAGATACAAAGACAGGCAGGAAAGGTACAGAAAGAGGGAAGACGAGTGCTGAAAGAGACAACAGGGGTGCAGTAAGAAGCAAATGAGGTGCAGAAAGAGGGAAGAGAGGTGCAGAAAAAGGCAAGAAAAGTGCAGAAAGAGGCAAAAGAGGTACATAAAGAGACAACAGGGGTGCAGAAAGAAGCAAGACAGGTGCAGAAAGAAGCATGGAAAGTGCAGAATGAAGCAACAGGGGTGCAGAAAGAGGCAAGAGAAGTGCAGAAACAAGCAAGAGAAGTGCACAAAGATGCAAGAGAATTGCTGAAAGAAGCAACAGAGGTGTAGAAAGAAGCAAGAAAAGTGCAGAAAGAGGCAAGTGAGATGTAAAAACAGGCAGGAAAGGTACAGAAAGAGGGAAGACGAGTGCATAAAGAGACAACAGGGGTGCAGAAAGAAGCAAATGAGGTGCAGAAAGAGGCAACAGATGTGCAGAAAGAGGGAAGAGAGGTGCAGAAAAAGGCAAGAAAAGTGCAGAAAGAGGCAAAAGAGGTACATAAAGAAGCTACAGGGGTGCAGAAATAAGCAAGACAGGTGCAGAAAGAAGCATGGAAAGTGCAGAATGAAGCAACAGGGGTGCAGACAGAGGCAAGAGAAGTGCAGAAAGAGGCAAGAGAATTGCTGAAAGAAGCAAGAGAATTGCTGAAAGAAGCAACAGAGGTATAGAAAGAAGCAAGAAAAGTGCAGAAAGAGGCAAGTGAGGAGCAAAAACATACAGGAAAGGTACAGAAAGAGGGAAGACGAGTGCTGAAAGAGACAACGGGGTGAACAAAGAAGCAAATGAGGTGCAGAAAGAGGCAACAGATGTGCAGAAAGAGGGAAGAGAGGTGCAGAAAAAGCCAAGAAAAGTGCAGAAAGAGGCAAAAGAGGTACATAAAGAGATAACAGGGGTGCAGAAAGAAGCAAGACAGGTGCAGAAAGAAGCATGGAAAATGCCGAATGAAGCAACAGGGGTGCGGAAAGAGGCAAGAGATGTGCAGAAACAGGCAAGAGAAGTGTACAAAGAGGCAAGAGAATTGCTGAAAGAAGCAACAGAGGTGTAGAAAGAAGCAAGAGAAGTGCACAAAGAGGCAAGAGAATTGATTGAAAGAAGCAACAGAGGTGTAGAAAGAAGCAAGAAAAGTGCAGAAAGAGGCAAGTGAGATGCAAAAACAGGCAGGCAAGGTACAGAAAGAGGAAAGACGAGTGCAGAAAGAGACAACAGGGTGCAGAAAGAAGCAAATGAGGTGCAGAAAGAGGCATCAGACGTGCAGAAAGAGGGAAGAGAGGTGCAGAAAAAGGCAAGAAAAGTGCAGAAAGAAGCAAAAGAGGTACATAAAGAGACAACAGGGGTGCAGAAAGAAGCAAGACAGGTGCAGAAAGAAGCATGGAAAGTGCAGAATGAAGCAACAGGGGTGCAGAAAGAGGCAAGAGAAGTGCAGAAACAGGCAAGGGAAGTGCAGAAAGAGGCAAGATAATTGCTGAAAGAAGCAACAGAGGTGTAGAAAGAAGCAAGAACAGTGCAGAAAGAGGCAAGTGAGGAGCAAAAACAGGCAGGAAAGGTACAGAAAGAGGGAAGACGAGTGCAGAAAGAGACAACAGGGGTGCAGAAAGAAGCAAATGAGGTGCAGAAAGAGGCAATAGACGTGCAGAAAGAGGGAAGAGAGGTGCAGAAAAAGGCAAGAAAAGTGCAGAAAGAGGCAAAGAGGTACATAAAGAGACAACAGGGGTGCAGAAAGAAGCAAGACAGGTGCAGAAAGAAGCATGGAAAGTGCATAATGAAGCAACAGGGGTGCAGAAAGAGACAAGAGAAGTGCAGAAACAGGCAAGAGAAGTGCACAAAGAGGCAAGAGAATTGCTGAAAGAAGCAACAGAGGTGTAGAAAGAAGCAAGAAAAGTGCAGAAAGAGGCAAGTGAGGAGCAAAAACAGGCAGGAAAGGTACAGAAAGAGGGAAGACGAGTGCAGAAAGAGACAACAGGGGTGCAGTAAGAAGCAAATGAGGTGCAGAAAGAGGCAACAGACGTGCAGAAAGAGGGAAGAGAGGTGCAGAAAAAAGCAAGAAAAGTGCAGAAAGAGGCAAAAGAGGTACATAATGAGACAAAAGGGGTGCAGAAAGAAGCAAGACAGGTGCAGAAAGAAGCATGGAAAGTGCAGAATGAAGCAACAGGGGTGCAGAAAGAGGCAAGAGAAGTGTAGAAAGAAGCATGGAAAGTGCAGAATGAAGCAACAGGGGTGCAGAAAGAGGCAAGAGAAGTGCAGAAACAGGCAAGAGAAGTGCACAAAGATGCAAGAGAATTGCTGAAAGAAGCAACAGAGGTGTAGAAAGAAGCAAGAAAAGTGCAGAAAGAGGCAATTGAGATGCAAAAACAGGCAGGAAAGGTACAGAAAGAGGGAAGACGAGTGCATAAAGAGACAACAGGGGTGCAGAAAGAAGCAAATGAGGTGCAGAAAGAGGCAACAGATGTGCAGAAAGAGGGAAGAGAGGTGCAGAAAAAGGCAAGAAAAGTGCAGAAAGAGGCAAAAGAGGTACATAAAGAAGCTACAGGGGTGCAGAAATAAGCAAGACAGGTGCAGAAAGAAGCATGGAAAGTGCAGAATGAAGCAACAGGGGTGCAGACAGAGGCAAGAGAAGTGCAGAAAGAGGCAAGAGAATTGCTGAAAGAAGCAAGAGAATTGCTGAAAGAAGCAACAGAGGTATAGAAAGAAGCAAGAAAAAGTGCAGAAAGAGGCAAGTGAGGAGCAAAAACATGCAGGAAAGGTACAGAAAGAGGGAAGACGAGTGCTGAAAGAGACAACAGGGGTGAACAAAGAAGCAAATGAGGTGCAGAAAGAGGCAACAGATGTGCAGAAAGAGGGAAGAGAGGTGCAGAAAAAGCCAAGAAAAGTGCAGAAAGAGGCAAAAGAGGTACATAAAGAGATAACAGGGGTGCAGAAAGAAGCAAGACAGGTGCAGAAAGAAGCATGGAAAATGCCGAATGAAGCAACAGGGGTGCGGAAAGAGGCAAGAGATGTGCAGAAACAGGCAAGAGAAGTGTACAAAGAGGCAAGAGAATTGCTGAAAGAAGCAACAGAGGTGTAGAAAGAAGCAAGAGAAGTGCACAAAGAGGCAAGAGAATTGATTGAAAGAAGCAACAGAGGTGTAGAAAGAAGCAAGAAAAGTGCAGAAAGAGGCAAGTGAGATGCAAAAACAGGCAGGCAAGGTACAGAAAGAGGGAAGACGAGTGCAGAAAGAGACAACAGGGTGCAGAAAGAAGCAAATGAGGTGCAGAAAGAGGCATCAGACGTGCAGAAAGAGGGAAGAGAGGTGCAGAAAAAGGCAAGAAAAGTGCAGAAAGAAGCAAAAGAGGTACATAAAGAGACAACAGGGGTGCAGAAAGAAGCAAGACAGGTGCAGAAAGAAGCATGGAAAGTGCAGAATGAAGCAACAGGGGTGCAGAAAGAGGCAAGAGAAGTGCAGAAACAGGCAAGGGAAGTGCACAAAGAGGCAAGATAATTGCTGAAAGAAGCAACAGAGGTGTAGAAAGAAGCAAGAACAGTGCAGAAAGAGGCAAGTGAGGAGCAAAAACAGGCAGGAAAGGTACAGAAAGAGGGAAGACGAGTGCAGAAAGAGACAACAGGGGTGCAGAAAGAAGCAAATGAGGTGCAGAAAGAGGCAATAGACGTGCAGAAAGAGGGAAGAGAGGTGCAGAAAAAGGCAAGAAAAGTGCAGGAAGAGGCAAAAGAGGTACATAAAGAGACAACAGGGGTGCAGAAAGAAGCAAGACAGGTGCAGAAAGAAGCATGGAAAGTGCATAATGAAGCAACAGGGGTGCAGAAAGAGACAAGAGAAGTGCAGAAACAGGCAAGAGAAGTGCACAAAGAGGCAAGAGAATTGCTGAAAGAAGCAACAGAGGTGTAGAAAGAAGCAAGAAAAGTGCAGAAAGAGGCAAGTGAGGAGCAAAAACAGGCAGGAAAGGTACAGAAAGAGGGAAGACGAGTGCAGAAAGAGACAACAGGGGTGCAGTAAGAAGCAAATGAGGTGCAGAAAGAGGCAACAGACGTGCAGAAAGAGGGAAGAGAGGTGCAGAAAAAAGCAAGAAAAGTGCAGAAAGAGGCAAAAGAGGTACATAATGAGACAAAGGGGTGCAGAAAGAAGCAAGACAGGTGCAGAAAGAAGCATGGAAAGTGCAGAATGAAGCAACAGGGGTGCAGAAAGAGGCAAGAGAAGTGTAGAAAGGAGCATGTGAGGTACAGAAAGAGCCAACAGAGGTGTTAAAGAGGCAAGAGAGGTGCAGAAACAGGCAAGAGAAGTGCACAAAGAGGCAAGAGAATTGCTGAAAAAAGCAACAGGGGTGTAGAAAGAAGCAAGAAAAGTGCAGAAAGAGGCAAAAGAGGTGCATAAAGAGACAACAGGGGTGCAGAAAGAAGCAAGACAGGTGCAGAAGAAGCATGGAAAGTGCAGAATGAAGCAACGGGTGGAGAAAGAGGTTAGAGAAGTGCGGAAACAGGCAAAAGAAGTGCACAAAGAGGCAAGAGAATTGCTGAAAGAAGCAACAGAGGTGTAGAAAGAAGCAAGAAAAGTGCAGAAAGAGGCAAGTGAGGAGCAAGAACAGGCAGGAAAGGTACAGAAAGAGGGAAGACGAGTGCAGAAAGAGACAACAGGGGTGCAGAAAGAAGCAAATGAGGTGCAGAAAGAGGCAACAGACTTGCAAAAAGAGGGAAGAGAGGTGCAGAAAAATGCAAGAAAAGTGCAGAAAGAGGCAAAAGAGGTACATAAAGAGACAAAAGGGGTGCAGAAAGAAGCAAGACATGTGCAGAAAGAAGCATGGAAAGTGCAGAATGAAGCAACAGGGGTGCAGAAAGAGGCAAGAGAAGTGTAGAAAGGAGCAAGTAGGTGCAGAAAGAGCCAACAGAGGTGTAAAAGAGGCAAGAGAGGTGCAGAAACAGGCAAGAGAAGTGCACAAAGAGGCAAGAGAATTGCTGAAAAAAGCAACAGGGGTGTAGAAAGAAGCAAGAAACGTGCAGAAAGAGGCAAAAGAGGTACATAAAGAGACAACAGGGGTGCAGAAAGAAGCAAGACAGGTGCAGAAAGAAGCATGAAAAGTGCAGAATGAAGCAACAGGGGTGGAGAAAGAGGTTAGAGAAGTGCAGAAACAGGCAAGAGAAGTGCACAAAGAGGCAAGAGAATTGCTGAAAGAAGCAACAGAGGTGTAGAAAGAAGCAAGAAAAGTGCAGAAAGAGGCAAGTGAGGAGCAAAAACAGGCAGGAAAGGTACAGAAAGAGGGAAGACGAGTGCAGAAAGAGACAACAGGGGTGCAGAAAGAAGCATATGAGGTGCAGAAAGAGGCAACAGACGTGCAGAAAGAGGGAAGAGAGGTGCAGAAAAAGGCAAGAAAAGTGCAGAAAGAGGCAAAAGAGGTACATAAACAGACAACAGGGGTGCAGAAAGAAGCAAGACAGGTGCAGAAAGAAGCATGGAAAGTGCAGAATGAAGCAACAGGGGTGCAGAAAGAGGCAAGAGAAGTGTAGAAAGGAGCAAGTGAGGTGCAGAAAGAGCCAACAGAGGTGCAAAAAGAGGCAAGAGAGGTGCAGAAACAGGCAAGAGAAGGGCACAAAGAGGCAAGAGAATTGCTGAAAGAAGCAACAGAGGTGTAGAAAGAAGCAAGAAAAGTGCAGAAAGAGGCAAGTGAGATGCAAAAACAGGCAGGAAAGGTACAGAAAGAGGGAAGACGAGTGCAGAAAGAGACAACAGGGGTGCAGAAAGAAGCACATGAGGTGCAGAAAGAGGCAACAGACGTGCAGAAAGAGGGAAGAGAGGTGCAGAAAAAGGCAAGAAAAGTGCAAAAAGAGGCAAAAGAGGTACATAAAGAGACAACGGGTGCAGAAAGAAGCAAGAAAGGTGCAGAAAGAAGCATGGAAAGTGCAGAATGAAGCAACAGGGGTGCAGAAAGAGGCAAGAGAAGTGCAGAAACAGGCAAGAGAAGTGCACAAAGAGGCAAGAGAATTGCTGAAAGAAGCAACAGAGGTGTAGAAAGAAGCAAGAAAAGTGCAGAAAGAGGCACGTGAGACACAAAAACAGGCAGGAAAGGTACAGAAAGAGGGAAGACGAGTGCAGAAAGAGACAACAGGGGTGCAGAAAGAAGGAAATGAGGTGCAGAAAGAGACAACAGACGTGCAGAAAGAGGGAAGAGAGGTGCATAAAAAGGCCAGAAAAGTGCAGAAAGAGGCAGAAGAGGTACATAAAGAGACAACAGGGGTGCAAAAAGAGGCAAGACAGGTGCAGAAAGAATCATGGAAAGTGCAGAATGAAGCAACAGGGTTGCAGAAAGAGGCAAGAGAAGTGTAGAAAGGAGCAAGTGAGGTACAGAAAGAGCCAACAGAGGTGCAAAAAGAGGGAAGAGAGGTGCAGAAAGTACGAGATTTGCAGAATGAGGTCAAGAGAAGTGCAGAAAAAGAAAGAAACGTGCAGAAAGAAGCAACAGAAATGCAGAAAGAGGCAAGAGAGGCGCAGAGGGAAGCAAGAGTGGCTTGCACACCATTAGTACCAATTTAACACCCACATTTAGCAATAAGTAACACTTGACCATTCTAGGTTTGCAAAGGGCCTTCCACCACGCTGTAACACTTGTCGCTGCATTTTTGGTAACGTTTGACCCGTTTCAGCTAGAAACAAGGCTTTTTTGTTCAAATCTGTAGATTAGGGTGCAGATGATTAATTATGTGGCTAATGCAGAAAATGTATAATTGTGCTAAAGTCGGTGCAGCCAAACAGTCACATAATTCCAGTGGCCCTGCTCATACCTCTGACTAGGTCCACAAGTGCTCCTCAGTGATTCCATCTTTTTTTGTCTCACTGAGTTCATAGTTGAGCTTCTATGGAAACGAGGAGAACTAAACCTGAGGTTACCACTCCACAACACAGACTGCCATACCACATAATTACTCTCCATAACGCATAATCCCACTCTACATAATTCCTATACACTAAATACCACATACTTTCTATCCACATTTATTTCACTGCACAACATACCACATAATTCCACTACACACAACGTACATCCACTCCACTCCAAAAAACATTAGTAACAAACTTTTGCATTTACAACGCCAATAGCTCTAATTCTCGCAAATGCGAAACCTATTACATTGCAAACACTTCTTTAACTAGTAGTCACGTTTGCAGAGTGGTGGAGAAAGGGTGCTGGGCCTCCGACCAGCGCTCAGGAATTTCGGTGCATAGGGCTTACAGGAGGTACCAGTAGGGCTTCTTGGCCCCCAAGGTCCCTCAGGAGTAAATTGGACTACATCCCCAATCCCGTAGTCTGCCAGGAGGCGCGTTTGCATAATGGTGGAGAAAGGGGGGCATGGCCTCCGAAGACGTTTTAGCAATCCCACTGTGCTGGACTTACTGGAGGTACCAAGAGGGGTAGTTGGCCCCCAAGGACATCCTTGGGGCCAACTACCCTCCTATTACCTCCAGTAAGTCCCACACAGCAGCATTGCTAAGTTCGAAGAGCAGGCCACGTCCCCTTTGCCCACCATCTACAAACGCGCTCCCTGGCCGCTCTTGGATGGGGATTGAAGTCCCCTTCGCTGCTGGGCGTCCTTTAGGGGCCAACTAGCCTACCTCTTACCTCCAGTAAGCCCCACGCAGTGGGATTGCTGAGAGGTAGACAAAGGCCATGCCCCCTTTCTCCACCACTCTGCAAACGCGCCCCCTGGCGCGTTGTTAGTTGGGGAATTAATTCCCCTTGAATACTGAGGGTCCCTGGGGGCCAACTAGCCCACAAGGTACCTCCAATATGCGCCACAGAGCTGGATTGCAGAGAGGTGGTCCGAGGCCACGCCCCCTTTTTACACCACTCTGCAAACGCGCCTCTTGGCGCACTGCTGCTCGGGGGATGAAGTCCACTTGTGTCCTGAGGTCCCTGGGGCACGAAGTGCCCCGGGGAGGTGGTGGTCCTTGGGGCAGTGTGGGGGGCTAGAGCCCCCCACACTAATTAATGATGACAGCCCCGGGAAGGTGGTGGTCCCCGGGGCTTGGGGGGGCCTGCAAGGCCCCCCCACCCTTATTGACATTAAGCCCCGGGGAGGTGGCGGTCCCCGGGGCTGCGGGGGGGCCGCGTGCCCCCGTGTATAAATTATGAAGCCCTGGGGAGGAGGCAGTCCTCGGGGCTGCGGGGGCCCCTGTGGGCCCCCGCTACATAATAAATTGCCCCCGGGACTTGGCCCACCCAGGGTCTTTGAAAACGAAGCGCGGGAGACCGTGCTTCGTTTTTTTAAATTTTCGGACGGATTCGCGCACCCGGCGCGAACCCGCCTGAATTTTTTTTTTTAAATGCTTGGTTTTGGGCCTGGGGGTCCCTGTGGGACCCCATGAGCAGGCCTAGGGGGTCAGGGTGTTTTTACCCTGCCCCCTTTTCTTGTTTTTTTATCTTTCTCCTACCTTTTTATTTCTCCCTCCGTCCGAGGCACAAGATGGCTGCCAACACTTCCTGGTTTGAAATGTTGGCAGCCAATCAGAGGCAAGCTCTGCTCGTGTGGTTAGGCTCCACCCAGATATCGAATGTTCTTTTTTTTAATTTCTCAGGAACTACTGAATGGATTTACACCATTTAAAAAAGGTCGCTTTCTGAACCAAGCGCTGCCTTTTTGCCAAATTTGGTGTAATTCCGTTCTGCAGTTCGGGCTGTAGCTTTGTCTAAAGTTTCCTATGGAAATTAACATGGAGAAAATGCGTTTTGGGACCCCCCTTTTTTCTCGGCCCCCGCTTGACGAATCACCCCGAAACTTTTAAGACAGGAGCTGACCGGAGCGCCCCACCAGTTTGGAAAATTTCGCAAAGATTCGTCAAACGGCGCCAAAGATATTGGCAAAAGAAAAAACGCTTTTTGAATAGAAACGAGTTCCTAACTATAACTACCTACTGGCGACCGCCAGTAGGTAACATGTATATTCACTGAAAAAACCATAGGTTTCAGGGACATTATAGTTAGTTGGACATCAGGGATGTCATTTGAGATGTCATCAGTGATGTCACTGACCATGTCATGAGTGATGTAATATATGACGTCATCAGCAGTGCATTTCGGGGGCGCGAGTTATAGTTAGCTCACCTAACTATAACGGCCGAATTTCTCTGGTTTTGTACGAGTGAAATGTCCAACTAACTATAACGTCCCGAAACCTATGGTTTTTTCAGTGAATTTCTAAGGTTTTTTAAATGCTAATTTCTAACTATAACGTCCCTGAAACCTATGGTTTTTTCAGTGAATTTCCAAGGTTTTTTAAATGCTAATTTCTAACTATAACGTCCCTTATACCTATGTTTTTTTCAGTGAATTTCAAAGGTTTTTAAATGCTAATTTCCACATATGCCTACAGAGGTAGGACATGTACAGAAAGAGGAAGAAAGGCGCAGAAAGAAGCAAGAGAAATGCAGAAAGAACCAACAGAGGTGCAGAAAGAGGCCTTGTTGCAAAGTCATCCTGTGCCCCCAACGTTTTGCTGACTGGTACTTGTGGTAACTGACTCTGACTAACCAGGCCCTGAGCCAGTGCTATGCTAAAAGACACTTAAAATACAGTGAAAACACCTACATACACTAGGGTACACTATGGGTTGGGGTACCCCTGTGATTGGCATGATCTCCCCTGTAAAGCCCTAGTACATAATAGGGCAGGGGGATTAAAACCACCTCTAAGTCAGAGGTGCAGAAAGAGGCAAGAGAAGTGCAGAAAGAAGCAACAGAGGTGCTTAAAGAGGCAAGAGGGGTACAGAAAGAGGCAAGAGAAGTGCAGAAAGAAGCAACAGAGGTGCCGAAAGAGGCAAGAGAGATGCACAAACAGGTACAGAAAGAGGGAAAAGGGGTGTAGAAAGAGGTAAGAGGGATACAGAAATTTGCACGAGAGGTGCAGAAAGAAGCAAGAGCAGTGTGGAAAGAAGCAAGAGAAGTGCAGGAAGAAGCAAGAGAGGTGGAGAAATAGGGAAGAGGGGTGCAGAAAGTGGCATGAGGGATGCAGACATTTGCGAAAGAGGTGCAGAAAGAAGCAGGAGCAGTGCAGAAAGAACAAGCAAAGGTGCAAAAAGATGCAAGAGGGGTGCAGAAATAGGTAGGAGAGGTGCACAAAGAGGCAAGAGGGGTACAGAAAGAGGCAGGAGGGGTGCAGAAAGAAGGAAGAGAAGTGCAGAAAGAAGCAACAGAGGTGCTTAAAGAGGCAAGAGAGGTACAGAAAGAGGCAAGAGAAGTGCAGAAAGAAGCAACAGAGGTCCAGAAAGAGGCAAGAGAAGTGCACAAACAGGCAAGAAAGGTACAGAAAGAGGGAAAAGGGGTGCAGAAAGAGGTAAGAAAGATACAGAAATTTGCACGAGAGGTACAGAAAAAAGCAAGAGCAGTGCAGAAAGAAGCAAGAGAAGTGCAGAAAGAAGCAAGAGAGGTGGAGAAATAGGGAAGAGGGGTGCAGAAAGTGGCATGGGGATGCAGAAATTTGCAAAAGAGGTGCCGAAAGAAGCAAGAGCAGTGCAGAAAGAACAAACAGAGGTGCAAAAAGAGGCAAGAGGGGTGCAGAAATAGGTAAGAGAGGTGCACAATGAGGCAAGAGGTGTACAGAAAGAAGCAAGAGGGGTGCAGAAAGAAGGAAGAGAAGTGCAGAAAGAAGCAACAGAGGTGCTGAAAGAGGCATGAAGGGTGCAGAAAGAGTCAAGAGAAGTGCAGAAAGAATCAACAGAGGTACGGAAAGAGGCAAGAGGGGTGCAGAAACAGACAGGAAATGTGCAGAAAGAGGGAACAGGGGTGCAAAAAGAGGGAAGAGAGGTGCAGAAAGAGGGGAGAGGGGGGAAGAAAGAGGCAAGAGGGGTGCAGAAACAAGGAAGTGAGGTGCAGAAAGAAGCAACAGAGGTGCAGAAACAGGCAGGAAAGGTGCAGAAAGAGGGAACAGGGGTGCAGAAAGAGGCAAGAGGGATACAGAAATTTGCAAAAGAGGTGCAGAAAGAAGCAAGAGCAGTGCAGAAAGAACCAACAGAGGTGCAGAAAGAGGCAAGAGGGGTACAGAAAGAAGCAAGAGAAGTGCAGAAAGAAGCAAAAATGGTGCAGAAAGAGGCAAGAGAACTGCAGAAAGAGGCAAGAGGTACAGAAAGAGAAAAGAGGGGTGCAGAAAGAGGCAACAGAGGAGCAGAAAGACGCAAGAGAGGTGCAGAAACAAGCAGGAGAAGTGCAGAAAGAGTCAGGAGAATTGCTGAAAGAAGCAACAGAGGTTCAGAACGAGGTAAGAGAGGTGCAGAAACAGGCAGGAAAGGTGCAAAAAGAGGAAAGGGGTGCAGAAAGAGGCAAGAGGGATACAGAAATTTGCAAAAGAGGTGCAGAAAGAAGCAAGAGCAGTGCAGAAAGAACCATCAGAGGTGCAGAAAGAGGCAAGAGGGGTGCAGAAAGAGGTAGGAGAGGTGCAGAAAGAGGCAAGAGGGGTACATAAAGAGGCAAGAGGGATGCAGAAAGAAGGAAGAGAAGTGCAGAAAGAAGCAACAGGTGCTGAAAGAGATAAGAAGGGTGCAGAAAGAGAGAAGAAGGGTGCAGAAAGAGGCAAGAGGGGTACAGAAAGAAGCAAGTGAGGTGCAGAAAGAGGCAACAGAGGTGCAGAAAGAGTCAAGAGAGGTGCAGAAAGTAGAAGAGATTTGCAGAAAGAGGCAAGAGAAGTGCAGAAAAAGAAATAAATGTGCAGAAAGAAGCAACAGAAATGCAGAAAGAGGCAAGAGAGGCGCAGAAGGAAGCAAGAGTGGCTTGCACACCATTAGTACCAATTTAACACCCACATTTAGCAATAAGTTCTAGGTTTGCAAAGGGCCTTCCACCACGCTGTGACACTTGTCGCTGCATTTTTGATAACGTCTGAGCTAGAAACAAGGCTTTTTTTGTTTAAATCTGCAGATTAGGGAGCAGATGATTGATTATGTGGATAATGCGGAAAATGTATAATTGTGCGAAAGTCGGTGCAGCCAAACAGTCGCATAATTCCAGTGGCCCTGCTTATACCTTTGACTAGGTCCACAAGTGCTCCTCAGTGATTCCTTCTTTTTTTGTCTCACTGAGTTCATAGTTGAGCTTCTATGGAAACGAGGAAGACTAAACCTGAGGTTACCACTCCACAACAAAGTCTAGCATACCACATAATTACTCTCCCTAACACATAATCCCACTCTACATAACTCTTACACACTAAATACCACATACTTTCTATCTTCATAATTTCACTGCACAACTTACCACATAATTCCACTACACACAAAGTACATCCACTCCACTCCAAAAAACATTAGTAAAAAACTTTTACATTTACAACGCCAATAGCTCTAACTCTCGCAAATGCGAAACCTATTGCATTGCAAACACTTCTTTAACTAGTAGACGCGTTTGCAGAGTGGTGGAGAAAGGGTGCTGGTCCTCCAACCAGCGCTCAGGAATTCTGCTGCGTAGGACTCACAGGAGGTACCAGGAGGGCTTCTTAGCCCCCAAAGTCCCTCAGGAGTAAAGTGGACTTCATACCCCATCCCGTAGTCTGCCAGGAGGCACGTTTGCAGAGTGGTGGAGAAAGGGGGCATGGCCTCGAAGACGTCTTAGCAATCCTACTGTGTGGGACTTACTGGAGGTAACAAGAGGGGTACTTGGCCCCCAAGGACATCCTTGGGGGCCAACTACCCCTCCTATTACCTCCAGTAAGTACCACACAGCAGGATTGCTAAGTTCTCATAACAGGTCACGCTCCCTTTGCCCACCACTCTGCAAACGCGCTCCCATGCGTGCTCTTGGATGGGGATTGAAGTCCCCTTCGCTGCTGGGGGTCCTTTTGGGGCCAACTAGCCTACCTCTTACGTCCAGTAAGCCCCACTCAGTGGGATTGCTGAGAGGTGGACACAGGCCATGCCCCCTTTCTCCACCACTCTGCAAACACACCCCCTGGCGCAATCAAAGTTGGGGAATTAAGTCCCCGTGAATACTGAGGGTCCCTGGGGGCCAACTAGCTCACCAGGTACCTCCAGTAAGCGCCACACAGCTGGATTGCAGAGAGGTGGTCCGAGGCCATGCCCCCTTTTTACACCACTCTGCAAACGCTCTTGGTGCACTGCTGCTCGGCGGATGAAGTCCACTTGTGTTCTGAGGTCCTCAGGACACAAGAGGACCTCATCACCCCTAACATTTTAAATTTAATCTCTGAGACAGTATCCCCAGTGATCTTGGATGTGATAAACACTTCGCTGGTAACGGGACTAGTGCCCTCCCACTGGAAACAGGCAATGGTTAGAGCCCTTTTAAAAAAACCTAACCTAGATCCTGACGTGTTGGCAAACTACTGCCCTATCTCACTATTACCAGGAATTAGTAAAATAGCTGAGAAGCACCTAAACCATACGCTCTCAACCTTTCTGGAAAATAATAATTGTCTTCATTCCTCACAGACTGTGTTCAGACCACAGAAAGGCACAGAAACTGCACTCGTGACAGTGGTGGAAGAATTAAGAAAAATTCTGGATGGAGGGGGCTGCGCTGCTCTTATTTTATTAGATCTCAGCGCAGCCTTCAATACGGTGAACCATCATTTGTTAATTCAAAGACTTAGGAATGCAGGAGTTGCCGGAACAGCGTTAAAGTGGCTACAGTCCTTTTTAGAGGACAGATCCTTTGTAGTCTTTGAAGATGAAACCACCTCAAAGCGAATGCCTCTTAGATGTGGGGTTCCTCAGGGATCTTCCCTGAGCCCCAATATATTTAATGTCTACATGAGCCCCTTGGCGGAAGTAGTAACACCTTTTGGCATTCAGATCATCACCTACGCTGATGATACTCAGTTGGTGGTCTCGCTCAATCAACTGGATAATTCAGGCTCGGGGTTGGCCTTATGCCTTGAAAAGGTGTCGAGTTGGATGGACAGCTCTTGTTTAAAACTTAATGGAGCTAAGACAGAGCTGATGCTCTTGGGTAATCCCACCACATTGAGCATAGGCTCATTTTGGCCTAGCTGCTTGGGGCTACCACCCTCCCCAAAAGAACAAATTAAGAGTCTTGGTGTATGGCTGGACCGCAATCTTGATTTTAAGGAGCAAGCACGCAAGGTCGCAGCTTGTTGTTATGGGATTTTAAGAATGTTAAGAAAGATCCTCCCCTTGCTACCTTTCTCTGCAAGAAGAGTGCTGGTCCAAGCGCTGATCTTGTCACGCCTTGACTATATCTGGGAACCCCACTCACTACCACCAAAGAATTGCAGATTGTGCAAAATTGCGCAGCACGTCTGCTCACGAATACTTCTAAACGCCTCTCAGCTAAACCGGCGCTTGCATCGCTTCATTGGCTCCCGATTCAAGCGAGAATCCAGTTCAAGGCTTTGTGTATTACACACAAAGCACTCTCAGGCAAGGGCCCGCCTATCATTAGGTCCATTATTCAACCCTATCGCTCTAATAGGTCTTTAAGGTCAGATAACAAACAACTGGCGGCAGTCCCAAAAATAAGAAAAACACAAAGCGGAGGGCATTGCTTCGCGTACAATGCCGCTAAACTGTGGAATCTCTTGCCCCTCTATATCCGCCTTGAACCAAACTACCTGACCTTTCGTAAGCAGTTAAAAACCTTTTTGTTTCCCTAACACCGTTCAAAGTCGAAGCTGCACCGCTATTAGCGCTGGGATGTCCCCGGGTAACCATGCACTCTAGAAATGCCTTTCATTCATTCATTCACATGGGCGGACACCTCAGTGTGAAGAGAGACTGCTGCAGAGACCACGTGTTCTAATTTGAGCCGGGGTCTACCGGTGCGCACATGGGTGCTTAATCATTAGCACTTGCACTTTGGGCGATCTGCCTTACTCACACTGCTACCACATCCGGCCTCGAGGAGCGGGCATTATCTGCGCTGCAGGCCGCAGTATCGTGCAGTGTGATTGTTTCAGATGTAACGACGCCTGCAGACCATTGGCTTCAGTGCTGCCAGAAATCTCTGGAGGTTAATGCCCCGCTCTGTACTGCTCTATACAATCCACACGATTCATGTCGAATTTGCTGATGCAGACGTTTCCATCTGAGGTCGACAACACACAAACTAGTGAGTGTAATGATGCTAAGGCACAAGCCCACATGGGCGGACAGCTCAGTGTGAAGAGAGCCTGCTGCAGAGACCACGTGTTCTAGTGCTCAGCCTTTCATCTTTTAGGAGCAGGCAACCATGCTGCTACATCAGTTTGGCAATTTTAGACTTTAAACTACTGCTTAATTTGAGCCGGGGTCTACCGGTGCGCACATGGGCGCTTAATCATTAGCACTTGCACTTTGGGCGTGCTGCCTTACTCACACTGCTACCACATCCGGCCTCTAGGAGTGGGCATTATCTGCCTGCAGGCCGCAGTATCGTGCAGTGTGATTGTTTCAGATGTAACGACGCCTGCGGACCATTGGCTTCAGTGCTGCCAGAAAGCTCAGTGGGTTAATGCCCCACTCTGTACTACTCTATACAATCCACACGATTCATGTTGAATTTGCTGATGCAGACGTTTCCATCTGAGGTCGACAACACACAAACCGGCGAGTGTAATGATGCTAAGGCACAAGCCCACATGGGCGGACAGCTCAGTGTGAAGAGAGCCTGCTGCAGAGACCACGTGTTCTAGCCCTCAGCCTTTCATCTTTTAGGAGCAGGCAACCATGCTGCGACATCAGTTTGGCAATTTTAGACTTTAAACTACTGCTTAATTTGAGCTGGGGTCTCCCGGTGCGCACATGGGTGCTTAATCATTAGCACTTGCACTTTGGGCGTGCTGCCTTACTCACACTGCTACCACATCCGGCCTCGAGGAGCGGGCATTATCTGCGCTGCAGGCCGCAGTATCGTGCAGTGTGATTGTTTCAGAAGTAACGACGCCTGCAGACCATTGGCTTCAGTGCTGTCAGAAAGCTCGAAACCACATACACACCAGCAAAACACACTACACACATACGTCCCACCAACACACATCATATTACAACTCACCACTACATTACACACCATGCCACTGCCCTTACGTCACTACACTAAGCACAACTTGCACACAAACTTTACAGTACTGAACACAGCAGCTACATTGCTCTACAACATGGGTACTCACAAACTTTCTGTCGGGGGCCAAAATTACAGTGTGGTTTGTGGCGGGGGCCGCACCGGTAGGGGGTGGGGTCAGTGGGGGACAGGGTCAGTGGAGGGGGGGCTAGAGTAAAAAAAATCAAACCTGTTTCAAAACATTAGATAATGCGACAATGCTGCATTTCAAAAGCAGATGTAACTACAAAGAGCACATTTTGATAATACATTTTTATTAGCAGACAATAGCAATCTTAAGAGGCATTGCATAGCTTCATATACACTTCGACCCCAATTCCATCACAGTCTCTCTCTCTCAGTCAGTCAGTCAGTCTCTCTCTCTATCTGTCAGTCAGTCAGTCAGTCAGTCTCTCTCAGTCAGTCTCTCTCTCTCTCTGTCAGTCAGTCAGTCTCTCTCTCTATCTGTCAGTCAGTCAGTCAGTCTCTCTCAGTCAGTCTCTCTCTCTGTCAGTCAGTGTGAGAAGTTGGCCTGGTATATGCTGTTCACTAATTAAAGTGGACACCTTGCACCAGAACAATTCGACTCTTATGGTAGATAGGTTTAAGACAACCTTTATAGAAAGCTATCCTAGTGGTAGCTGTGGAGAGCAGCCTTCAGGCTAAGTCTTGAAGGAATGTAAAGCAGCTTGTTTTAACACACAATCTCTTGAATCACCAAATGAAAAGACACCACACAGGTATATATATCAAATATATAGGTATTTATTAATAAACACTCTCTACTAATCTCTTTATGAGATTAGAAGTCAGGAACATATGTACAAGTCAAATGGTATCACAATAAGTTTAGCACAATCGAATATCACAATCTTAGTTTGCTAGACCTAGGTCTAGTGCAAAAGAAACAATTGATGGACGGAATGCTGGACAATGCAAACATTCACCCCCAGTCACAAGGATCTGGGTTAAATCCATCATTCTTTTGCTCACCACACCACCCCAGTTTGGACCCAGCCATATGCAAATCAGTCTTGACCCTGTTCCTTGTGGGAACAGTCCAGCCCGAACTGACAAGCCAGGTCCTCCCTGGACCGGAAACAAGCATCCTGGGACCGGTTTCAGGGCATCACCCTTCTTCAGCCAGGCTAGCTTGAATCCAGTGGTGTAGTGAGCACGGGACCCACGTCTGGGCATACCCTTCCCACTTAGGGCGACAAATGCAAAAGAAACAATTGATGGACGGAATGCTGGACAATGCAAACATTCACCCCCAGTCACAAGGATCTGGGTTAAATCCATCATTCTTTTGCTCACCACAACACCCCAGTTTGGACCCAGCCATATGCAAATCAGTCTTGACCCTGTTCCTTGTGGGAACAGTCCAGCCCGAACTGCCAAGCCAGGTCCTCCCTGGACCGGAAACAAGCATCCTGGGACCGGTTTCAGGGCATCACCCTTCTTCAGCCAGGCTAGCTTGAATCCAGTGGTGTAGTGAGCACGGGACCCACGTCTGGGCATACCCTTCCCACTTAGGGCGACAAATGCAAAAGAAACAATTGATGGACGGAATGCTGGACAATGCAAACATTCACCCCCAGTCACAAGGATCTGGGTTAAATCCATCATTCTTTTGCTCACCACACCACCCCAGTTTGGACCCAGCCATATGCAAATCAGTCTTGACCCTGTTCCTTGTGGGAACAGTCCAGCCCGAACTGCCAAGCCAGGTCCTCCCTGGACCGGAAACAAGCATCCTGGGACCGGTTTCAGGGCATCACCCTTCTTCAGCCAGGCTAGCTTGAATCCAGTGGTGTAGTGAGCACGGGACCCACGTCTGGGCATACCCTTCCCACTTAGGGCGACAAATGCAAAAGAAACAATTGATGGACGGAATGCTGGACAATGCAAACATTCACCCCCAGTCACAAGGATCTGGGTTAAATCCATCATTCTTTTGCTCACCACACCACCCCAGTTTGGACCCAGCCATATGCAAATCAGTCTTGACCCTGTTCCTTGTGGGAACAGTCCAGCCCGAACTGCCAAGCCAGGTCCTCCCTGGACCGGAAACAAGCATCCTGGGACCGGTTTCAGGGCATCACCCTTCTTCAGCCAGGCTAGCTTGAATCCAGTGGTGTAGTGAGCACGGGACCCACGTCTGGGCATACCCTTCCCACTTAGGGCGACAAATGCAAAAGAAACAATTGATGGACGGAATGCTGGACAATGCAAACATTCACCCCCAGTCACAAGGATCTGGGTTAAATCCATCATTCTTTTGCTCACCACACCACCCCAGTTTGGACCCAGCCATATGCAAATCAGTCTTGACCCTGTTCCTTGTGGGAACAGTCCAGCCCGAACTGCCAAGCCAGGTCCTCCCTGGACCGGAAACAAGCATCCTGGGACCGGTTTCAGGGCATCACCCTTCTTCAGCCAGGCTAGCTTGAATCCAGTGGTGTAGTGAGCACGGGACCCACGTCTGGGCATACCCTTCCCACTTAGGGCGACAAATGCAAAAGAAACAATTGATGGACGGAATGCTGGACAATGCAAACATTCACCCCCAGTCACAAGGATCTGGGTTAAATCCATCATTCTTTTGCTCACCACACCACCCCAGTTTGGACCCAGCCATATGCAAATCAGTCTTGACCCTGTTCCTTGTGGGAACAGTCCAGCCCGAACTGCCAAGCCAGGTCCTCCCTGGACCGGAAACAAGCATCCTGGGACCGGTTTCAGGGCATCACCCTTCTTCAGCCAGGCTAGCTTGAATCCAGTAGTGTAGTGAGCACGGGACCCACGTCTGGGCATACCCTTCCCACTTAGGGCGACAAATGCAAAAGAAACAATTGATGGACGGAATGCTGGACAATGCAAACATTCACCCCCAGTCACAAGAATCTGGGTTAAATCCATCATTCTTTTGCTCACCACACCACTCCCAGTTTGGACCCAGCCATATGCAAATCAGTCTTGACCCTGTTCCTTGTGGGAACAGTCCAGCCCGAACTGCCAAGCCAGGTCCTCCCTGGACCGGAAACAAGCATCCTGGGACCGGTTTCAGGGCATCACCCTTCTTCAGCCAGGCTAGCTTGAATCCAGTGGTGTAGTGAGCACGGGACCCACGTCTGGGCATACCCTTCCCACTTAGGGCGACAAATGCAAAAGAAACAATTGATGGACGGACTGCTGGACAATGCAAACATTCACCCCCAGTCACAAGGATCTGGGTTAAATCCATCATTCTTTTGCTCACCACACCACCCCAGTTTGGACCCAGCCATATGCAAATCAGTCTTGACCCTGTTCCTTGTGGGAACAGTCCAACCCGAACTGCCAAGCCAGGTCCTCCCTGGACCGGAAACAAGCATCCTGGGACCGGTTTCAGGGCATCACCCTTCTTCAGCCAGGCTAGCTTGAATCCAGTGGTGTAGTGAGCACGGGACCCACGTCTGGGCATACCCTTCCCACTTAGGGTGACAAATGCAAAAGAAACAATTGATGGACGGAATGCTGGACAATGCAAACATTCACCACCAGTCACAAGGATCTGGGTTAAATCCATCATTCTTTTGCTCACCACACCACCCCAGTTTGGACCCAGCCATATGCAAATCAGTCTTGACCCTGTTCCTTGTGGGAACAGTCCAGCCCGAACTGCCAAGCCAGGTCCTCCCTGGACCGGAAACAAGCATCCTGGGACCGGTTTCAGGGCATCACCCTTCTTCAGCCAGGCTAGCTTGAATCCAGTGGTGTAGTAAGCACGGGACCCACGTCTGGGCATACCCTTCCCACTTAGGGCGACAAATGCAAAAGAAACAATTGATGGACGGAATGCTGGACAATGCAAACATTCACCCCCAGTCACAAGGATCTGGGTTAAATCCATCATTCTTTTGCTCACCACACCGCCCAATAGACATTCGACAGGGAGGTCTGCACTGACTACAACCTTCTTGAGGCCAGTTACCCCTCCCCAGGAGAAATTCACAACTGCCAGACTATGGTTGGTCTTGACGTTGCTTGCATTGGTCACCTGGTACATTTCACCCAGGATGATCTGTCCAGGGTCCACAAGATCCTCTGCCACCATGGTGACACTAGCACCTGTGTCCCTAAATGCCAAAGCCTGTTTGCCATTTATTACAGGCTGCTGTTTGTATTTGCCCAGATTACTGGGACTCATTAGGAAGGACATATTAAGGTCTCCCTCACAAATCAGCATTGCCTGAGTGGGCACTCTGACTAGGTCAGAGTCCACTCCAGAACCCAGGGTCAACCCTACTACACCCTTATTCTGTGTACCACCTCCACCAGTAGCTGAACTAGGGGGAACAGTTGCCTTAGGGGCAGGAGTGGTGGTGGTTTGGTCTTTGGACTTGTTACAGTCAGAAGTCCAGTGCCCTTTCTGTTTACAGAATTTGCACCAGGGCTTCTTTTGGCCTTTTCCCTTGTTGGATTGTGACTCCCCACCAGATGCTGATTTTTGGAGCCCTTGTGAAGACTTCTGGTCTTTTGACTTATCCCCACCTTTCTCAGAGCCCTTAGGATCTTGCTTCTTGGTGTCACCCCCTTGGTTCTGGGGTTTCTGCCTCACCCTGGTTCTGACCCATTTGTCAGCCTTCTTTCCCAATTCTTGGGGAGAGGTAAGATCCGAGTCCACCAGGTACTGATGCAACAACTGGTTCTGGCAATTATTAAGGATCTGTTCTCTCATCATCAGATTATACAATCCCTTGAAATCAGTAACCCTACTGCCAACCAGCCAACCCTCCAGAGCCTTGGTTGCACAATCAACAAAGTCAGTCCAGTCCTGAGTCTGTGCCTTCTGGGTGTCTCTGAACTTCAACCTGTACTGCTCAGTGGTTAAGCCAAACCCATCTATCAGTGCACTCTTCAGGACTTCATAATCATCAGCATCCTCTTCTCTAACAGTGAGGAGCTTGTCTCTACCTTTATCTGAAAAGGAGAGCCACAAGATTGCTGCCCACTGCTTCTGGGGGACCTGCTGTACTCTACAGGCCCTCTCCATAGCAGTCATCCACTTGTGGATATCATCCCCACTCTGGTAGGGAGGAACAACCTTGCTCAGGTTCCTATGGTCTGGAATAGATTCTCTGCCTCTAGGGACACTGTTGCTGCCACCAAGTGGTTCTAACCCCTCTCTTCTAGAAGCTCTCTGGATCTCCAGGGCTTCTCTATCCAGTGCCAACTGCTTGGTTCTGAGGGCAACTCTTGCTTCCTCATACTGCAGCAGTTTGCACATTCTTTCAGAGGAGGTCTCTCTTATGGGAAAGTATGAGTTCCTCTGGTGGACAAATTCTCTGCCAGAGTGATAAGAGTGCTCAGATTCCCTGGAAGGGGACCTATGCCTCTCCTCCACTCTGTCAGCTCTCTTAGGGAGAATTCCTCTGTCCTTTTCAGGCCCCTTGAGGCCTGGCCCTTCAATCACAGAGTCCTGGTCATTCTGATTTTCATCATCTGACCCAGATACTGTAATTGACCCACCCACTGATTCAGATCCATTAGCTCCTAGAGCCAATCTAAGATCATCTGCTGTCAGCAGATCTATCAGGTGTAGGGTAGAGGGACTCTGTCCTAGCCTCAGGTGTCTTTCAACACACATGGCTCTCAAGTCAGAGAAAGCCATGTCCTTATACTGAGGCTGAGTGGTACCACTGGTTCCACCCTTTAAGGACATTCTAGTGTTGTGCAGTGTTGTACTACCTACACTAGTTTGTGGCCTACTGATACTAGCTTGAGCTGTAGAAAGGGTGTGCTATCCCTTGGCACACAGCTCTAAGTTCAGTAGAACTTATTGATACTAAGCTTGACTTTATATGTACCTTAAGTACCTATAGTGGTTTTCAGTTAGTAATTCAAATAGAGATTTTCTGGTAAAACAATAGCAAGCTGGAATCCCACACGCTGCCCACCAATGTGAGAAGTTGGCCTGGTATATGCTGTTCACTAATTAAAGTGGACACCTTGCACCAGAACAATTCGACTCTTATGGTAGATAGGTTTAAGACAACCTTTATAGAAAGCTATCCTAGTGGTAGCTGTGGAGAGCAGCCTTCAGGCTAAGTCTTGAAGGAATGTAAATCAGCTTGTTTTACCACACAATCTCTTGAATCACCAAATGAAAAGACACCACACAGGTATATATATCAAATATATAGGTATTTATTAATAAACACTCTCTACTAATCTCTTTATGAGATTAGAAGTCAGGAACATATGTACAAGTCAAATGGTATCACAATAAGTTTAGCACAATCGAATATCACAATCTTAGTTTGCTAGACCTAGGTCTAGGGCATCTAGAATCGAGGGACCCCCAAGAACCACCCCAGGTAGTTGTAGGAGACCCACAGGGGACGGACGCGGTGACCTGGCACCGGTGCGAGTCCTGTGCGAGTCTATGCACTCAGACGCGATTGAGATTTCAATGTTAAAGGTCCCTTGCGTGTTCGAGGCGAACACACCGATCGGTCCTTGTACGAGTCGAAGGACGCGGTCACAGATAGAGATGCAAGGGAGATGGACGCGCTGTGTCTAACACAGACGCGAACCTTGTGCGAGTCAGTGCAATGGAGAACTCAGAGTTACAGGCCCTTTGTGTGTTCGAGGCGAACACCGATCGGACTCAGTACGAGTCGAAGGATACAGTTTTAGATAGTGTTACAAAGGAGATGGACGCGGTGTGTCTAACACAGACGCGAATCCTGTACGAGTCAGCGCAATTGTCGCACTTAGAAAGTTAGAGTTTTAGGACACTTTAAGGAAGCTACAAGCAAGTCACTTACAGGGTAAGTAGTTCTAGGGCCCACACCCACAGGAGCACCGTAGTGCTGAAGTTACCTCACCCAGGGGAGCCGGGTGCATAGGTGTTCTTTGGTGTCAGGTCACGGCGTCGTTTTCAATGGGAGCCAGTGAAGACTTGCTACTTGCGGCGACAGGAGAAGTGTCCGGTGGAATCCAAGCCTGGATTCGGAAGATGGAAGACCTGAAAGCAGAGGGGACAGTGTTCAAAGTCACTTGGCAGTGACTCGGGGCAAGGAAGATGGATGCCCACCGTCGTCGCAAGATTCAGGTCGTCCGTGGTTGCCTTGACTCTTCAGCCACGAGGTCCAGGAGGCGTCGACGACAACCAGGAGCTGGATTAGGCTTGTCCCACGCTGTCTGCAGCTTACTGCAGTGTTGGTGACTTGATCGAAGCCAACAAGCCTTGGTAACAGCAAGTCTCAGGGAAAGTGTGAAGAGGCAATGGCGCAGACCAGCAAGGTCTGTGGGACTCACCCAGCGAGGGTAAGTCAGGGCAGGCCTGGAGCAAATAGGGGAGCCCTTTGGTTTCTTTAGAAAGTCTTCTGGGGACCCTCAAGCTGGCTGGCAAGGGATCGCAAAGACGCCTCGGGAGGATTCACTCACAGGGGCTCACGGTCACTCGGGACATGGTAGGCCTCTGATCTTAGGAGAGATTTCTGCTGGAGGCTGGGACCATACGTGGTCCAAAGCACAAGTTCGTGAAACATTGGGAAGGGGTTTCACTCGACAATAGTGCTCGGTACCCAGGGGTCATGGTTCCTCATTACTCTTGGGGTCCACTGGCCTCAGCTTCGCTGGCAACTCACGATGGCCTTTGAGAAGTCAGGAAATCCACTTCTTGGGCTGCAGGGACTTCGGACTCCGGCGGGAGCGGCATAGTTTGCGACCGTCGTTTGTAGTTTTTGGTGCCTGCCAAGCAGGGGAGTCACTCCTTGACTCCAAGGGAGATTCTTCAGTCTTCCAAAGGTAGTGGAACGTCGAAGGTCCGGGATTCTTCTTGTAGAGCGTCGTCCAGGGAAATCTAGGGTGCAATGCACAGGTTCCCCCTCTTATACTAAAAGAAAGGGAGGGACTAGCTCTATGACCCTACCTATGGGAGGGTCAGGGGAGTGGGTGGCTACACCCACTTCCCTTTGTCCAGTTTTGTGCCAGAGCAGGGACAGGTAGCCCCTGAGCCGGTTTGAACTGGCATATGCACAGAGGAGCCTTCTGCTCCCCCAGTGCAGGACTTCAAAGCACTCTAAGAGTGCACCCACCCAGCCCCAATACACTAAACCCTGTCTGGGAGGTGGTCACACCCCCTTGGGACAGGATATCTATTGTTGGGCTTCCTCCACTGCGAGTGTTGGTCATCAGCAGGAGGGCAGCCCAGTGTCTGTGACTGGTGGCATCCATTTTGTGATGCCAGGGCTCTGCAGGATTCTACCGCGTTTCCACAGTAGGTACATGTCTATCCCTCTAGAAGGGTGGAATTCTACCCCCGCCGCCAGGACTGGCGGGGGGGTAGTATTCCAAGGTGTTTGACACCAAACACGACATGTTTCGATGCAGCCATTCCAAAGTTAGCATTTTACCGCGAGGATGTAATGCACTTAAAAGTATATGGTTTAACCGCATCCACAAACAGCACCAGAGAATGGACTCTGAGAGCTGCAGAGGGGCCCTGCTCAGGCAGAGGCACCCCCTCACATAGAAGCCAAGCACCCGGCCCTCAGGATTGATAGGGCCTGCCTTAGGGGTGACTGATAGGGTTATATGTGTGTGCAGGAGAGATATAGGGAACCTATATCTCAGTGAGGGGTGCTAGCACTTCCTCACTCAGGCTGCAGTAGCAGGCCTGTGGTGTCAGATTTAGTCTGCTTCCCAGGGGTGGCATAATACATGCTGCAGCCCCTTGTAGGCCTGTGAAGTACCTATGCCCTTGGTACCTAAGGTACCATATACTAGGGACTCATAAGGTACCACAGTATCCAATCACTAGTGCACCTAGAGTGCACTCCAAATCGTTTAGAGAGAACAGAGAGGCTGGGGCCCTGATTAGCAGGGACCCAGCCAGACTATAGCCAGAAACCAGTGTAAACATCAGAAAAAAAGTGGGGGCAACATAAGAGGCAGATCCTACTCTCCTACACAACCCCCCCCAAACGCAGGGACACTAAACTAACCTTGACCAGTTGAGTCTTCGTGTTCAAAGTGGAAATACCTTGAGAGTCCATCTGCATTGGCATGTTGGGTCCCAGGTCTATGTTCCACTGTATAGTCCATCCCCTGTAGGGAAATGGACCACCTCAAAAGTTTTGGGTTTTCTCCTTTCATTTGTTTAAGCCATAGGAGGGGCTTGTGGTCGGTCTGAACTATGAAGTGAGTGCCAAACAAGTATGGCCTCAGCTTCTTCAGGGCCCACACCACAGCAAAGGCCTCCCTCTCTATAGCTGACCAACGTTTCTCTCTAGGGGTCAGCCTTCTGCTAATGAAAGCTACTGGCTGGTCTTGACCTTCATCATTCAGTTGAGACAGTACAGCTCCCACACCCAGCTCAGAAGCATCTGTTTGGACAATGAACTTTTTGGTGTAGTCTGGACTCTGTAAGATGGGGGCAGTGCACATGGCCTGCTTTAGGTCTTCAAATGCCTTTTGACAGCTAGCTGTCCACTGAACCTTTTTGGCATTTTCTTTGAGGTCAGATCATTCAAGGGGGTCACTATAGATCCATATCCCTTGACAAACCTCCTATAGTACCCAGACAGGCCTAAGAAGGCTCTCACCTGTGTCTGGGTGGTTGGAGCAACCCATTCCATTATGGTTTGGATTTTGCTCTGTAAAGGCTGAACCTGGCCTCCACCTACAAGGTGGCCCAGGTATACAACCTGACTCTGCCCTATCTGGCACTTAGTGGCCTTGATAGTGAGGCCTGCCTTCTGCAGGGCCTCTAAAACATTCCTGAGGTGGACCAGGTGATCCTGCCAGGAGGAACTAAAGACAGCAATATCATCTAGATAAGCTGAGCAATAAGTTTCCATCCCTGTCAGAACTTTATTCACCAACCTCTGAAAAGTGGCAGGTGCATTTTTCAATCCAAAGGGCATCACCACGAAGTGGTAGTGCCCACCAGAAGTCGAAAATGCTGTTTTGGCTTTTGCATCATCAGCTAACCTGATCTGCCAGTAGCCAGCTGTCAGGTCAAACGTGCTTAGATACTTGGCTGAGGCCAAAGTATCAATCAGCTCATCTGCCCTTGGTATGGGATAGGCATCAGTCCTAGTGACTGCATTGAGGCCTCTGTAGTCTACACAAAACCTCATTTCTTTCTTACCACCCTGGGTATGAGGCTTGGGTACCAGGACTACTGGACTAGCCCAAGGGCTATCTGAAGGCTCAATTACACCTAGCTCCAACATTTTCTGGACTTCAGTCCTGATACAGTCCCTGACATGGTCAGGTTGCCTGTAGATTTTATTCTTGACAGGCAGACTGTCTCCAGTGTCCACCTCGTGGGTGCACCAGGAAGTCTGACTAGGGGTCAGGCTAAACATATGTCTATACTGTTGCAGAACTTGTCTGCACTCAGTTTGCTGATGGTCAGTGAGGCTGCTTGCCAAAGCAACACCATCTACTGACCCATCATCAGGGTTCTGAGAGAGCAGGTCAGGGAGAGGGTCACTCTCCTCCTCCTGGTCCTCATCAGTTGCCATGAGCAAGCCCATGTCAGCCCTGTCAACATATGGCTTTAATCTGTTGACATGGAGCACCCTTAGGGGGCTCCTGGGAGTTCCAAGATTCACCAGGTAGGTGACTTCTCCCTTCTGTTCAACTATTGTATGGGGGCCACTCCACTTGTCCTGGAGGGCTGCTGGGGCCACAGGCTCCAACACCCACACTTTCTGTCCTGGCTGGTATACAGTCAGTACAGCCTTTGGTCATGCCAAGCTTTTTGTAATTCTTGGCTGGCCTCCAGGTTTTTGGTTGCCTTTTTCATGTACTCTGCCATCCGGGAGCGGAGACCAAGTACATAGTCCATCACATCTTGTTTGGGGGCTTGAGAGGTAACTCCCAGCCCTCTTTTACCAAACACAGTGGACCTCTCACAGGATGCCCAAACAGAAGCTCAAATGGGCTGTAACCAACCCCCTTCTGTGGAACCTCTCTGTATGCAAACAACAGGCAAGGAAGAAGAAGGTCCCATTTCCGCCTAAGCTTCTCTGGGAGACCTTTAATCATTCCTTTCAAGGTTTTGTTGAAGCGTTCAACTAAACCATTGCATTGTGGGTGATAGGGGGTGGTGAACTTGTAAGTTACACCACACTCCTTCCACATTGCTTTTAGATATCCTGACATGAAGTTGGTACCTCTGTCAGAAATGACCTCCTTTGGGAAACCCACTCTGGAGAAGACTCCAATGAGGGCTCTTGCCACCACAGGGGCTGTGGTGGTCCTCAGAGGAATTGCTTCTGGGTACCTGGTGGCATGATCCACTACCATCAGGATAAACCTGTGCCCAGATGCAGTTTGAGGGTCAAGGGGACCAACAATGTCAATCCCTACCCTTTCAAAGGGTACCCCCACCACCGGTAGTGGTATCAGGGGGCCTTTGTTGTGCCACCTGCCTTACCACTGGCTTGGCATGTGATACAGGAGCGACAAAACTCCTTTGTGTCCTCTGACATATGTGGCCAATGAAAATGTGGAACAAGCCTGTCCCAGGTCTTGTTTTGGCCCAAGTGTCCTGCTAAAGGGATGTCATGTGCTAGGGTCAAGAGGAACCCCTAAACTTCTGAGGTATTACCATCCTCCTGGTGGCTCCAGGGGCTGGGTCTCTACTCTCAGAATATAGGAGTCCCTCATCCCAATAAACTTTATGGGACCCACTAGCACTCCCAGCAGCCTCAGCAGCAGCCTGCTGTCTGAGGGGTTCAAGAGAGGGGCAGCACTGTTGCTCCTTACTCAGATCTTCCCTAGAAGGGCCCCCTGCCCCCAAGAACTCAACCTGTTCAGGCTCAAGTCCCTCTGGGGCAGTTCCTTCTTCAGGATCTGCTTCACCTCCCTCTGGGGGTGAATCTGTGATCTGAGACAGAGGGGAAGGCACTGCCTTTACCCTACTGCTCCTCCTCTTGGGAAGCATCTGGTCCATTGTTCCAGGATCCAGAGCTGGTTCAGTGTCATGCATTCTTGCTTGTGACCTGGTCACAGCAAATACCTCTGCAGGGATGCCCAACATCTCAGCATGAGTCCATAACTCTACTTCAGACCAGGCTGAAGTCTCTAGATCATTGCCCAATAGACATTCGACAGGGAGGTCTGCACTGACTACAACCTTCTTGAGGCCAGTTACCCCTCCCCAGGAGAAATTCACAACTGCCAGACTATGGTTGGTCTTGACGTTGCTTGCATTGGTCACCTGGTACATTTCACCCAGGATGATCTGTCCAGGGTCCACAAGATCCTCTGCCACCATGGTGACACTAGCACCTGTGTCCCTAAATGCCAAAGCCTGTTTGCCATTTATTACAGGCTGCTGTTTGTATTTGCCCAGATTACTGGGACTCATTAGGAAGGACATATTACGGTCTCCCTCACAAATCAGCATTGCCTGAGTGGGCACTCTGACTAGGTCAGAGTCCACTCCAGAACCCAGGGTCAACCCTACTACACCCTTATTCTGTGTACCACCTCCACCAGTAGCTGAACTAGGGGGAACAGTTGCCTTAGGGGCAGGAGTGGTGGTGGTTTGGTCTTTGGACTTGTTACAGTCAGAAGTCCAGTGCCCTTTCTGTTTACAGAATTTGCACCAGGGCTTCTTTTGGCCTTTTCCCTTGTTGGATTGTGACTCCCCACCAGATGCTGATTTTGGGGCCCTTGTGAAGACTTCTGGTCTTTTGACTTATCCCCACCTTTCTCAGAGCCCTTAGGATCTTGCTTCTTGGTGTCACCCCCTTGGTTCTGGGGTTTCTGCCTCACCCTGGTTCTGACCCATTTGTCTGCCTTCTTTCCCAATTCTTGGGGAGAGGTCAGATCCGAGTCCACCAGGTACTGATGCAACAACTGGTTCTGGCAATTATTAAGGATCTGTTCTCTCATCATCAGATTATACAATCCCTTGAAATCAGTAACCCTACTGCCAACCAGCTAACCCTCCAGAGCCTTGGTTGCACAATCAACAAAGTCAGTCCAGTCCTGAGTCTGTGCCTTCTGGGTGTCTCTGAACTTCAACCTGTACTGCTCAGTGGTTAAGCCAAACCCATCTATCAGTGCACTCTTCAGGACTTCATAATCATCAGCATCCTCTTCTCTAACAGTGAGGAGCTTGTCTCTACCTTTATCTGAAAAGGAGAGCCACAAGATTGCTGCCCACTGCTTCTGGGGGACCTGCTGTACTCTACAGGCCCTCTCCATAGCAGTTATCCACTTGTGGATATGATCCCCACTCTGGTAGGGAGGAACAACCTTGCTCAGGTTCCTATGGTCTGGAATAGATTCTCTGCCTCTAGGGACACTGTTGCTGCCACCAAGTGGTTCTAACCCCTCTCTTCTAGAAGCTCACTGGATCTCCAGGGCTTCTCTATCCAGTGCCAACTGCTTGGTTCTGAGGGCAACTCTTGCTTCCTCATACTGCAGCAGTTTGCACATTCTTTCAGAGGAGGTCTCTCTTATGGGAAAGTATGAGTTCCTCTGGTGGACAAATTCTCTGCCAGAGTGATAAGAGTGCTCAGATTCCCTGGAAGGGGACCTATGCCTCTCCTCCACTCTGTCAGCTCTCTTAGGGAGAATTCCTCTGTCCTTTTCAGGCCCCTTGAGGCCTGGCCCTTCAATCACAGAGTCCTGGTCATTCTGATTTTCATCATCTGACCCAGATACTGTAATTGACCCACCCACTGATTCAGATCCATTAGCTCCTAGAGCCAATCTAAGATCATCTGCTGTCAGCAGATCTATCAGGTGTAGGGTAGAGGGACTCTGTCCTAGCCTCAGGTGTCTTTCAACACACATGGCTCTCAAGTCAGAGAAAGCCATGTCCTTATACTGAGGCTGAGTGGATCCACTGGTTCCACCCTTTAAGGACATTCTAGTGTTGTGCAGTGTTGTACTACCTACACTAGTTTGTGGCCTACTGATACTAGCTTGAGCTGTAGAAAGGGTGTGCTATCCCTTGGCACACAGCTCTAAGTTCAGTAGAACTTATTGATACTAAGCTTGACTTTATATGTACCTTAAGTACCTATAGTGGTTTTCAGTTAGTAATTCAAATAGAGATTTTCTGGTAAAACAATAGCAAGCTGGAATCCCACACGCTGCCCACCAATGTGAGAAGTTGGCCTGGTATATGCTGTTCACTAATTAAAGTGGACACCTTGCGCCAGAACAATTCGACTCTTATGGTAGATAGGTTTAAGACTAGGGGTGGGCGGAATTTGCGTAGTCGCGCTACGCAAAGCTCCGCGAAACGGTAAAAATCTCCGCGAGCACGCAAAGTTCCGCGAACACGCGGAATTGCTTGTTTCGCCCGTTCGCGATGCTTTTTTCCTGTTCGCGAACGCTGTTTGCGTGCTCGGTGAGAAATATCTCGCGAACACGCATTTTGAAAACGCGAACAAGCAAAAACTCCGCAAAGCCGCGGATCGCGGAATTTTTGGCAATTTCGCGTTCTCCGCGAAACGCGAAATTACCCAAATTCCGCAAATTCCGCGAGCGGAACGGAATTTACCGCCCAGGCCTATTTAAGACAACCTTTATAGAAAGCTATCCTAGTGGTAGCTGTGGAGAGCAGCCTTCAGGCTAAGTCTTGAAGGAATGTAAAGCAGCTTGTTTTACCACACAATCTCTTGAATCACCAAATGAAAAGACACCACACAGGTATATATATCAAATATATAGGTATTTATTAATAAACACTCTCTACTAATCTCTTTATGAGATTAGAAGTCAGGAACATATGTACAAGTCAAATGGTATCACAATAAGTTTAGCACAATCGAATATCACAATCTTAGTTTGCTAGACCTAGGTCTAGGGCATCTAGAATCGAGGGACCCCCAAGAGGTAGTTGTAGGAGACCCACAGGGGACGGACGCGGTGACCTGGCACCGGTGCGAATCCTGTGCGAGTCTATGCACTCAGACGCGATTGAGATTTCAATGTTAAAGATCCCTTGCGTGTTCGAGGCGAACACACCGATCGGTCCTTGTACGAGTCGAAGGACGCGGTCACAGATAGAGATGCAAGGGAGATGGACGCGCTGTGTCTAACACAGACGCGAACCTTGTGCGAGTCAGTGCAATGGAGAACTCATAGTTACAGGCCCTTTGTGTGTTCGAGGCGAACACCGATCGGACTCCGTACGAGTCGAAGGATACAGTTTTAGATAGTATTACAAAGGAGATGGACGCGGTGTGTCTAACACAGACGCGAATCCTGTACGAGTCAGGGCAATTGTCGCATTTAGAAAGTTAGAGTTTTAGGACACTTCTAGGGAAGCTACAAGCAAGTCACTTACAGGGTAAGTAGTTCTAGGGCCCACACCCACAGGAGCACCGTAGTGCTGAAGTTACCTCACCCAGGGGAGCCGGGTGCATAGGTGTTCTTTGGTGTCGGGTCGCGGCGTCGTTTTCAATGGGAGCCAGTGAAGACTTGCTGCTTGCGGCGACAGGAGAAGTGTCCGGTGGAATCCAAGCCTGGATTCGGAAGATGGAAGACCTGAAACCAGAGGGGACAGTGTTCAAAGTCACTTGGCAGTGACTCGGGGCAAGGAAGATGGATGCCCACCGTCGTCGCAAGATTCAGGTCATCCGCGGTTGCCTTGACTCTTCAGCCACGAGGTCCAGGAGGTGTCGACGACAACCAGGAGCTGGATTCAGTGTTTCCCACGATGTCTGCAGCTTACTGCGGTGTCGGCAACTTGATCGGAGCCAACAAGCCTTGGTAACAGCAAGTCTCGGGGAAAGTGTGAAGAGGCAATGGCGCAGACCAGCAAGGTCTGTGGGACTCACCCAGTGAGGGTAAGTCAGGGCAGGCCTGGAGCAACCAGAGGAGCCCTTTGGTTTCTTTAGAAAGTCTTCTGGGGACCCTCAAGCCGGCTGGCAAGGGATCGCGAAGACGCCTCGGGAGGATTCACTCACAGGGGCCCACGGTCACTCTGGACGTGGTAGGCATCTGATCTTAGGAGAGGTTCCTGCTGGAGGCTGGGACCACACGTGGTCCAAAGCACAAGTTCGTGGAACGTTGTAAAGGGGTTGCACTCGACAATAGTGCTTGGTACCCAGGGGTCGCGGTTCCTCGTTACTCTTGGGGTCCATCGGCCTCAACTTCACTGGGGACTCACGATGGCCTTTGAGAAGTCAGGAAATCCACTTCTTGGGCTGCAGGGACTTCGGACTCCAGCGGGAGCGGCGTAGTTTGTGACCGTTGTTTGTAGTTTTTGGTGTCTGCCAAGCAGGGAGTCACTCCTTGACTCCAAGGGAGATTCTTCAGTCTTCCAAAGGTAGTGGAACGTCGAAGGTCCGGGATTCTTCTTGTAGAGAGTCGTCCAGGGAAATATAGGGTGCAATGCACAGGTTCCCCCTCTTATACTAAAAGAAAGGGAGGGACTAGCTCTATGACCCTACCTATGGGAGGGTCAGGGGAGGGGGTGGCTACACCCACTTCCCTTTGTCCAGTTTCGCGCCAGAGCAGGGACAGGTAGCCCCTGAGCCGGTTTGAACTGGCATATGCACAGAGGAGCCTTCTGCTCCTCCAGTGCAGGACTTCAAAGCACTCTAAGAGTGCACCCACCCAGCCCCAATACACTAAACCCTGTCTGGGAGGTGGTCACACCCCCTTGGGACAGGATATCTATTGTTGGGCTTCCTCCACTGCGAGTGTTGGTCATCAGCAGGAGGGCAGCCCAGTGTCTGTGACTGGTGGCATCCATTTTGTGATGCCAGGGCTCTGCAGGATTCTACCGCGTTTCCACAGTAGGTACATGTCTATCCCTCTAGAAGGGTGGAATGCTACCCCCGCCGCCAGGACTGGCGGGGGGGTAGTATTCCAAGGTGTTTGACACCAAACACGACATGTTTCGATGCAGCCATTCCAAAGTTAGCATTTTACCGCGAGGATATAATGCACTTAAAAGTATATGGTTTAACCACATCCACAAACAGCACCAGAGAATGGACTCTGAGAGCTGCAGAGGGGCCCTGCTCAGGCAGAGGCACCCCCTCACATAGAAGCCAAGCACCCTGCCCTCAGGATTGATAGGGCCTGCCTTAGGGGTGACTGATAGGGTTATATGTGTGTGCAGGAGAGATATAGGGAACCTATATCTCAGTGAGGGGTGCTAGCACTTCCTCACTCAGGCTGCAGTAGCAGGCCTGTGGTGTCAGATTTAGTCTGCTTCCCAGGGGTGGCATAATACATGCTGCAGCCCCTGGTAGGCCTGTGAAGTACCTATGCCCTTGGTACCTAAGGTACCATATACTAGGGACTCATAAAGTACCACAGTATCCAATCACTAGTGCACCTAGAGTGCACTCCAAATCGTTTAGAGAGAACAGAGAGGCTGGGGCCCTGATTAGCAGGGACCCAGCCAGACTATAGCCAGAAACCAGTGTAAACATCAGAAAAAAAGTGGGTCCAACATAAGAGGCAGATCCTACTCTCCTACAGTCAGTCAGTCTCTCTCTCTGTCAGTCAGTCAGTCTCTCTCTCAGTCAGTCAGTCTCTCTCTGTCAGTCAGTCTCTCTCTCTCTCTCTGTCAGTCTCTCTCTCTCTCTCTCTGTCAGTCTCTCTCTCTCTGTCAGTCTCTCTCTCTCAGTCAGTCTCTCTGTCAGCCAGTCTCTCTCTCAGTCAGTCAGTCTCTTTGTCAGTCAGTCTCTCTCTCAGTCAGTCAGTCTCTCTCTCAGTCTCTCTCTGTCAGTCTCTCTCTCTCTCTCTCTCTGTCAGTCTCTCTGTCAGTCAGTCTCTCTCTCAGTCAGTCAGTCTCTCTCTCAGTCTCTCTCTCTGTCAGTCAGTCTCTCTCTCTCTTTGTCAGTCTCAGTAAGTCAGTCTCTCTCTGTCAGTCAGTCTCTCTCTCAGTCAGTCAGTCTCTCTCTCAGTCAGTCAGTCTCTCTGTCAGTCAGTCTCTCTCTCAGTCAGTCAGTCTCTCTCTCAGTCTCTCTCTCAGTCTCTCTCTCTGTCAGTCTCTCTCTCTCTGTCAGTCAGTCAGCATCTCTCTCTCTCAGTCAGTCAGTCTCTCTCTGTCAGTCAGTCTCTCTCTCTCTGTCAGTCTCTCTCTCTCTCTGTCAGTCTCTCTCTGTCAGTCAGTCTCTCTCTGTCAGTCAGTCTCTCTGTCAGTCAGTCTCTCTCTCATTCAGCCAGTCTCTCTCTCAGTCAGTCAGTCTCTCTCTCTCTCAGTCAGTCTCTCTCTCTCAGTGAGTCTCTCTCTCAGTCAGTCAGTCTCTCTGTTAGTTAGTCTCTCTCTGTCGTTCAGTCTCTCTCTCTCAGTCAGTCAGTCTTTCTGTCTCAGTCAGTCTCTCTCTCTGTCAGTCTCTCTCTCTCTCTGTCAGTCTCTCTCTCAGTCAGTCAGTCTCTCTCTCAGTCAGTCAGTCTCTCCCTCTCTCTACAACATACCTTAGAAACATTGCCAATATCTCTGGCTAAACACTTATAAGGTCCCAAAGGCGAGACCTATTGGCGATGCCAATGCTTGTTTTTTATTTTTTATTCCGGATTCGCGCACCCATCGCGAATTTGGCCTTTTTTTTTTGTATTTTTTTTTGGGGCCTGGGGGTCCTTGTGGGATCCCCTGAGCAGGCCTAGGGGGTCAGGCTGTTCCTACTCTGCCCCCTTTTCTTGTTTTTCATCTTTGTTTAACTGTTTTCTTATGACTCGGTTCAACCGAGTCCCAAATGGCTGCCAGCATTTCCTGGATGAAGTGCTGACAGCCAATCAGATTTCACGATGACATGTGTGGTTAGGCTCCGCCCAGATATCGATATTTCTTTTTCATTTTTTTTCCTTTAATATTTCAAAAACTACTGAACGGATTTACACCATTTAAAAAAAAGAACTCTTTCTGAACCAAGAGCTACCTTTTTGCCAAATTTGGATTAATTCCGTTCAGTAGTTTGGACTGTAGACTGTTCCAATTTTTCCTATGGAAAATAACATGGAGAAAATACGTTTTGGGACCCCCCTTTTTTCTCAGCCCCCACTTGACGAATCACCCCAAAACTTTCAAGACAGGAGCTGAAGTGACTGGCAAATTAGTTTGGAAAAGTTTGTGAAGATTCGTCAAACGGCGCCAAAGTTATTGGCAAATCAAAAAACGCTTTTCCTATGGAAACTAGGTTCTAACTATAACTACCTACTGTCGACCGCCAGTAGGTAATATATATATATATATAGTCACTGAAAAAACCATAGGTTTCAGGGACGTTATAGTTAGAAATAAGCATTTAAAAAACCTTAGAAATTCACTGTAAAAACCACAGGTTTCAGGGACGTTATAGTTAGTTGGACATTTCACTCGTACAAAACCAGAGAAATTCGGCCGTTATAGTTAGTTGACTACCTATAACTTGCGCCCCCACAATGCACTGCTGATGACATCACATATTACATCACTCATGTCATGGTCAGTGACATCACTGATGACATCACTGATGACATCTCAAATGACATCACTGATTACATCATCCACGTGATAATCTGATGCACCTCCTCACACCTTAAAATAACTTTTGATACAACCACTGTAAAATACAGATTACTATTTTCGAAACCATAGACACACCAATACCAGTTACTACATACCCGCCCACTGATTCCTAGATCTATACACACATCCACTCATTCACCCATACACTCACTCATACATGCAGTCACTCATCAATACAGCACTATCATTTGCACTCATACACCTATACAGATACTCACACACTGCCACTGATCCATTGAGTTGCTAACACACCTAGGGGCACATGCATCAAGGTAGGCTTTTGCGATTCCTTAATTGCGATTATTAAGGAATCGCAATTAAGGAATCGCAAAAGCCTATGCATGTAGGAATCGCTATAAAAATAGCGATTCCTAAACATTCCTTAATTGCGACTCGCTAATTGCGAGTCGCAATTAAGGAATACCTCCCATTAATTCCTATGGGCCTAGAGGCCCATAGGAATGAATGGGAAGACATTCTCAATTAGCGATTCGCAATTAGAGAATCGCAAATTGAGAATGCAATTTCAAGGGTGCCAGGGTGTCAAAATGACACCCTGTTGCACCCCTGAAATTGTGATGTGCACCCATGTTGCGCACACACATGCCCCAAGGGCATGTGTGTGTGTAACCTAAAACTTAAAAAAATGCATTTTAGAGCATTTTTCGAAGGTTTTGCAAATTACAGACAAGTTTGATTTGTCTGTAATTTGCGGTCCCAAATAGCGAAATCGCTATTTGAAAGTGCTTCTAGCATTGCATTTAAGGAATCGCAAATTGCGATTCCTTAAATGCAATCGCAATTTAGAATTCGCAATTAATTGCGAATTCTTAAATTGCGCATAGGAAACACTTTCATGCATCTCCAAAGGCCAATTTGCGATCGCAAACGGCCGATTTTTGCGATTCGCACCGTTTGCGATCGCAAAAACCTTTGATGCATGTGCCCCCTAGTCAGTCATGTAAAGAATAAATGACTCACCCATTTACTCACCTATACAGTTATACACACACCATCTCACTTATTCATTCAGATAGTAACACATACTTACTCTCTTATACAATCACTCATACAAGCACACACTCATCCATACAGGCACTCTTACAATCACTCACTCACACATATAGTCATTTATATACTCTAACTCTCAAATACACTGCCTTTTACATATGTAGCTACTCGGACATGTACCACTGAGACATCCATTCACTCACCAACACACTCATACACACACTCACCCACCCATACAGCCTTTCTCAGATGCACTCTTGAACCCATACACCCAGTGAATCACCCATTCACACATCTATGCACAAAGTCACACACCTCCCACCCGCCCACACAGACACTCAGGCACCCATACAGATACTCAGAAAACCAATCAATAACTCATATAGAAACTTATGTAGCTACTCACCAACTCATACAGCCACTTACACACCAACTGACAGGCTGATACAGACATTCACACAGATTAGTCTCTCACCCATACATTCACCCAGACATGTATAATCACTCACTTTTAGTCAGTCACACACTGACTGCATCATCATATATATATCACATTCAGGGTCAGGGGAGTGGGTGGCTACACCACTTCCCTTTGTCCAGTTTCGCGACAGAGCAGGGGCAGGTAGCCCCTGAGCTGGTTTGAACTGGCATATGCACAGAGGAGCCTTCTGCTCCCCCAGTGCAGGACTTCAAAGCACTCTAGGAGTGCACCCACCCAGCCCCAATACACTAAACCCTGTCTGGGAGGTGGTCACACCCCCCTGTGACAGGATACCTATTGTTGGGCCTCCTCCACTGTGAGTTTCGGTCATCAGCAGGAGGGCAGCCCAGTGTCTGTGACTGGTGGCATCCATCTTGTGATACCAGGGCTCTGGAAAGAAGTTACCGGGTAGGCCGGTGTGTACATGTCTCTCCCTCTAGAAGGGTGGAATGCTACCCCCGCCGCCAGAACTGGCGGGGGGGGGTAGTATTCCAAGATGTTTGACACCAAACACGACATGTTTCCGTGCAGCCATACCAAAGTTAGCATTTAACGCGAGGTTATAATGCGCTTAAGAGTATATGGTCAGGCTGCACTACAAACAGCATCAGAGAAGGGTCTCCGAATGCTGCAGAGGGGCTCTGCTCATGCAGGGGCACCCTCTCACATAAGAACCAAGCACCCTGCCCTCAGGATTGATAGGGCCTGCCATAGGAGTGACTTATAGGTTTGTATGTGTGTATGTATGTAGTGATTTAGGTAACCTACATCACAGTAAGGGGTGCATGCACCACCTTACCCAGGCTGCAGTAGCAGACCTGTGGTGTCAGATTTAGTCTGCTTCCCAGGGGTGGCATAATACATGCTTCAGCCCCTGGTAGGCCTGTGAAGTACCTATGCCCTTGGTACCTAAGGTACCATATACTAGGGACTCATAAGGTACCACAGTATCCAATCACTAGTGCACCTAGAGTGCACTCCAAGTCGTTTAGAGAGAACAGAGAGGCTGGGGCCCTGATTAGCAGGGACCCAGCCAGACTATAGCCAGAAACCAGTGTAAACATCAGAAAAAAAGTGGGGGCAACATAAGAGGCAGATCCTACTCTCCTACACAACCCCCCCAAACGCAGGGACACTAAACTAACCTTGACCAGTTGAGTCTTCGTGTTCTAAGTGGAAATACCTTGAGAGTCCATCTGCATTGGCATGTTGGGTCCCAGGTCTATGTTCCACTGTATAGTCCATCCCCTGTAGGGAAATGGACCACCTCAAAAGTTTTGGGTTTTCACCTTTCATCTGTTTAAGCCATAGGAGGGGCTTGTGGTCAGTCTGAACTATGAATTGAGTGCCAAACAAGTATGGCCTCAGCTTCTTCAGGGCCCACACCACAGCAAAGGCCTCCCTCTCTATAGCTGACCAACGTTTCTCTCTAGGGGTCAGCCTTCTGCTAATGAAAGCTACTGGCTGGTCTTGACCTTCATCATTCAGTTGAGACAGTACAGCTCCCACACCCAGCTCAGAAGCATCTGTTTGGACAATGAACTTTTTGGTGTAGTCTGGACTCTGTAAGATGGGGCAGTGCACATGGCCTGCTTTAGGTCTTCAAATGCCTTCTGACAGCTAGCTGTCCACTGAACCTTTTTGGCATTTTCTTTGAGGTTAGATCATTCAAGGGGGTCACTATAGATCCGTATCCCTTTACAAACCTCCTATAGTACCCAGTCAGGCCTAAGAAGGCTCTCACCTGTGTCTGGGTGGTTGGAGCAACCCATTCCATGATGGTTTGGATTTTGCTCTGTAAAGGCTGAACCTGGCCTCCACCTACAAGGTGGCCCAGGTACACAACCTGACTCTGCCCTATCTGGCACTTGGTGGTCTTGATAGTGAGGCCTGCTTTCTGCAGAGCCTCCAAAACATTTCTGAGGTGGACCAGGTGATCCTGCCAGGAGGAACTAAAGACAGCAATATCATCTAGATAAGCTGAGCAATAAGTTTCCATTCCTGCCAGAACTTTGTTCACCAACCTCTGAAAAGTGGCAGGTGCATTGTTCAATCCAAAGGGCATCACCACAAAGTGGTAGTGCCCACCAGGGGTCGAAAATGCTGTTTTAGCTTTTGCATCATCAGCTAATCTGATCTGCCAGTAGCCAGCTGTTAGGTCAAATGTACTTAGATACTTGGCTGAGGCCAAAGTATCAATCAGCTCATCTGCCCTTGGTATGGGATAGGCATCAGTCCTAGTGACTGCATTGAGGCCTCTGTAGTCTACACAAAACCTCATTTCTTTCTTACCACCCTGGGTATGAGGCTTGGGTACTAGGACTACTGGGCTAGCCCGAGGGCTATCTGAAGGCTCAATCACACCTAACTCCAACATTTTCTGGACTTCAGTCCTGATACAGTCCCTGACACAGTCAGGTTGCCTGTAGATTTTACTCTTGACAGGCAGACTGTCTCCAGTGTCCACCTCATGGGTGCACCAGGTAGTCTGACTAGGGGTCAGGCTAAACATATGTCTGTACTGCTGCAGAACTTGTCTGCACTCAGTTTGCTGATGGTCAGTGAGGCTGCTTGCCAAAGCAACACCATCTGCTGACCCATCATCAGGGTTCTGTGAGAGCAGGTCAGGGAGAGGGTCAATCTCCTCCTCCTGTTCCTCATCAGTTGCCATGAGCAAGCCCATGTCAGCCCTGTCAACATATGGTTTCAATCTGTTGACATGGAGCACCCTCAGGGAGCTCCTGGGAGTTCCAAGATTCACCAGATAGGTGACTTCTCCCTTCTGCTCAACTATTGTATGGGGGCCACTCCACTTGTCTTGGAGGGCTGCTGGGGCCACAGGCTCCAACACCCACACTTTCTGTCCTGGCTGGTACACAGTCAGCACAGCCTTTGGTCATGCCAAGCTTTTTGTAATTCTTGGCTGGCCTCCAGGTTTTTGGTTGCCTTTTTCATGTATTCAGCCATCCTGGAGCGGAGACCAAGTACATAGTCCATCACATCCTGTTTGGGGGGCTTGAGAGGTAACTCCCAGCCCTCTTTGCCAAACATAATGGACCTCTTACAGGATGCCCAAACAGAAGCTCAAATGGGCTGTAACCAACCCCCTTCTGTGGAACTTCTCTGTATGCAAACAACAGGCAGGCAAGAAGAAGGTCCCATTTCCGCCTAAGCTTCTCTGGGAGTCCTTTAATCATTCCCTTCAGGGTTTTGTTGAAGCGTTCAACCAACCCATTGCATTGTGGGTGATAGGGGGTGGTGAACTTATAAGTTACACCACACTCCTTCCACATTGCCTTCAGATATCCTGACATGAACTTCGTACCTCTGTCACAGATTACCTCCTTTGGAAAACCCAGTCTGGAGAAAACTCCAATGAGGGCTCTTGCCACCACAGGGGCTGTGGTGGTCCTCAGGGGAATTGCCTCTGGGTACCTGGTGGCATGATCCACTACCACCAGGATAAATCTGTGCCCAGATGCAGTTTGAGGGTCAAGGGGACCAACAATGTCAATCCCTACCCTTTCAAAGGGTACCCCCACCACAGGTAGTGGTATCAGGGGGCCTTTGTTGTGCCACCTGCCTTGCCACTGGCTTGGCATGTGACACAGGAGCGACAAAACTCCTTTGTGTCCTCTGACATATGTGGCCAATGAAAATGTGGAACAAGCCTGTCCCAGGTCTTGTTTTGGCCCAAGTGACCTGCCAAAGGGATATCATGTGCTAGGGTCAAGAGGAACCCCTAAACTTCTGAGGTATTACCAACCTCCTGGTGGCTCCAGGGGCTGGATCTCTACCTTCAGAATATAGGAGTCCCTCATCCCAATAAACTTTATGGGACCCACTAGCACTCCCAGCAGCCTCAGCAGCAGCCTGCTGTCTGAGGGGTTCAAGAGAGGGGCAGCACTGTTGCTCCTTACTCAGATCTTCCCTAGAAGGGCCCCCTGCCCCCAATAACTCAACCTGATCAGGCTCAAGTTCCTCTGGGGCAGTTCCTTCTTCAGGATCTGCTCCTCCTCCCTGGGGAGGGGAATCAGTGATCTGAGACAGAGGGGAAGGCACTGCCTTAACCCTACTGCTCCTCCTCTTGGGAAGCATCTGGTCCATAGTTTTAGGATCCAGAGCTGGTTCAGTGTTATGCATTTTGGCCTGTGACCTGTTCACAGCAAATACCTCTGCAGGGATGCCCAACATCTCAGCATGAGTCCATAACTCTACTTCAGACCAGGCTGAAGTCTCTAGATCATTGCCCAATAGACATTCTACAGGGAGGTCTGCACTGACTACAACCTTCTTGAGGCCAGTTACCCCTCCCCAGGAGAAATTCACAACTGCCAGACTATGGTTGGTCCTGGTGTTGCTTGCATTGGTCACCTGATACATTTCACCCAGGATGATCTGTCCAGGGTCCACAAGATCCTCTGCCACCATGGTGACACTAGCACCTGTGTCCCTAAATGCCAAAGCCTCTTTGCCATTTATTACAGGCTGCTGTTTGTATTTGCCCAGATTACTGGGGCTTACTAGGAAGGACATGTCAATGTCTCCATCACAAATCAGCATTGCCTGAGTGGGTACTCTGACTAGGCCAGAGTCCACTTCAGAACCCAGGGTCAACCCTACTACACCCTTATTCTGAGTACCATCTCCACCAGTAGTGAACTAGGGGGAACAGTTGCCTTAGGGGCAGGAGTGGTGGTGGTTTGGTCTTGTTACAATCAGAAGTCCAGTGCCCTTCTGTTTACAGAATTTGCACCAGGGCTTCTTTTGGCCTTTTCCCTTGTTGGATTGTGACTCCCCACCAGATGTAGATTTTTGGGGCCCTTGTGAAGACTTCTGGTCTTTTGACTTATCCCCACCTTTCTCAGCGCCCTTAGAATCCTGCTTCTTTGTGTCACCCCCTTGGTTCTGGGTTTTCTGCCTCACCCTGGTTCTGACCCACTTGTCTGCCTTCTTTCCCAATTCTTGGGGAGAGGTCAGATCTGAGTCCACCAGGCATTGATGCAACAACTGGTTCTGGCAATTATTAAGGATCTGTTCTCTCATCATTAGATTATACAATCCCTTGAAATCAGTAACCCTACTGCCAACCAGCCAACCCTCCAGAGCCTTGGTTGCACAATCTACAAAGTCAGTCCAGTCCTGAGTCTGTGCCTTCTGGGTGTCTCTGAACTTCAACCTGTACTGCTCAGTGGTTAAGCCAAACCCATCTATCAGTGCACTCTTCAGGACTTCATAGTCATCAGCATCCTCTTCTCTAACAGTGAGGAGCTTGTCTCTATCTTTATCTGAAAAGGAGAGCCACAAGATTGCTGCCCACTGCTTTTGGGGGACCTGTTGTACTCTACAGGCCCTCTCCATAGCAGTTATCCACTTATGGATATCATCCCCACTCTGGTAGGGAGGAACAGCCTTGTTCAGGTTCCTATGGTCTGGAATATATTCTCTGCCTCTAGGGACACTGTTGCTGCCACTCAGGGGTTCTAACCCCTCTTTTCTAGAAGCTCTCTGGAGCTCAAAGGCTTCTCTATCTAATGCCAACTGCTTGGTTTTGAGGGCAAATCTTGCTTCCTCATACTGCAGCAGTTTGCACAGTCTTTCAGAGGAGGTCTCTCTTCTTGGGAAGTAGGAGTTCCTCTGCTGGACAAATTCTCTGCTAGAGTGATAGGAGCGGTCAGAGTCCCTAGAAAGGGACCTATGCCTCTCCTCCACTGTGTCAGTTCTCTTAGGGAGAATTCCTCTGTCCTTTTCAGACCCCTTGGGGCCTGGCTCTACAATCACAGAGTCTTGGTCAACTTGATGTTCATCATCTGACCCAGACACTGTAATTGACCCACCCCCTGATTCAGACCCATTAGCTCCTAGAGCTAAACTAAGATCTTCTTCTGTCAGCAGATCTATCAGGTGTAGTGTGGAGGGACTCTGTCCTATCTTCAGGTGCCTCTCAGCACACATGGCTTTCAAGTCAAAGAAAGTCATGTCCTTATACTGAAGCTGGGTGGATCCACTGGGTCCATCCCTTAAGGACATTCTAGTGTTGTGCAGTGTTGTACTACCTACACTAGTTTGTGGCCTACTGATACTAGCTTGAGCTGTAGAAAGGGTGTGCTATCCCTTGGCACACAGCTCTAAGTTCAGTAGACCTTATTGATACTAAGCTTGACTGTATATGTACCTTGAGTACCTATAGTGGTTTTCAGTTAGTAATTCAAATAGAGATTTTCTGGTAAAACAATAGCAAGCTGGAATCCCACACGCTGCCACCAATGTGAGAAGTATGCCTGGTATATGCTGTTCACTAGTTAAAGTGGACACCTTGCACCAGTACAATTCGACTCTTATGGTAGGTAGGTTTAAGACAACCTTTATAGAAAGCTATCCTAGTGGTAACTGTGGAGAGCAGCCTTCAGGCTAAGTCTTGGAGGAATGTAAAGCAGCTTGTTTTACCACACAATCTCTTGAATCACCAAATGAAAAGACACCACACAGGTATATATATCAAATATATATGTATTTATTATTAAACAACTCTCTACTAATCTCTTGTGAGATTAGAAGTCAGGAACATATGTACAAATCAACGTTTCACAATAGATTAAGCACAAATATGGCTAGGGCCCTAGGGGCGTACCAGACCATATACTAAAAATGAGACTTAAGAACAACGACTTGCAAAGGGACAAGGCCTAGGGCCTTCAGAAGTGCTGGGGCCTCACGAAACCACCCAAGGTAGGTAAGTAAAGGACCCACGGGGGACGCGTGCAGTGAGTGAACACAGGCGCGGGTCGCCGTTGACTTCAATGGGGCAAGTCGCGGTTGGAAATAAAGAGTTTCAGGGCACTTTGGGAGTAGCTACAAGCAAGTCACTTACAGGGTAAGTAGTTCTAGGGCCAACACCCACAGGAGCACCATAGTGCTGGAGTTACCTCACCCAGGGAAGCCGGGTGCATAGGTGTCCTTTGGTGTCGGGTCGAGGCGTCGTTTTCAATGGGAGCCACTGAAGACTTGCTGCTTACGGCGACAGGAGAAGTGTCCGGTGGAATCCAAGCCTGGATTCGGAAGAAGGAAGACCTGAAAGCAGAGGGGACAGTGTTCAAAGTCACTTGGCAGTGACCCGGGGCAAGGAAGATGAATGCCCACCGTCGTCAACAGATTCAGGTCGTTCACGGGTATCTTGACTCTTCGACCACGTGGCCCAGACGGTGTCGATGATGACCAGGAGCTGGATTCGGTGTGTCCCATGACGTCTGCAGCTTACTGATGTGTCTGCGACTCGATTGGAGCCAACAAGCCTTTGTAACAGCAAGTCTTGTGGAAAGCGTAAAAAGTCAATGGTGCAGACCAGCAAGGTCTGGGGAACTCACCCAGAGAGGGTAAGTCAGGGCAGGCCTGGAACAACCAGGGGAGCCCTTTGGTTCTGTAGAAAAGTCTTCAGGGGACCCACAAGCCGGCTGGCAAGGGATCGCGAAGACGCCTCGGGAGGATTCCTTCAACAGGGGCCCACGGTCACTCGGGACACGGTAGGCCTTCGATCTTCGGAGGAATCTCTGCTAGAGGCTGGGACCATATGTGGTCCAAAGCACAAGTTCATAGAACGTCGTGAAGGGGTTGCACTCAACAATAGTGCACGGTACCCAGGGTCTGCAGTTCCTCGTCGCTCGTGGGGTCCACTTGCCTCAGCTTCACTGGGGACTCACGATGGCCTTGGAGAAGTCAGGAAATCCTCTTTCTGGGCTGCAGGGACTTCGGGCTCCGGCGGGAGTGGTGTAGTTTGTGACCATCACTGTAGTTTTTGGTGCCTGCCAAGCAGGGGAGTCACTCCTTGACTCCAAGGGAGATTCTTCCATCTTTCAAAGGTAGTGGAAATGTCGAAGGTCCAGGATTCTTCTTAAGAGCATCGTCCAGGGAGATCTGGGTTGCAATGCACAGGTTCCCCCTCTTATACTAAAAAGAAGGGAGGGACTAGCTCTATGACCCCACCTATGGGAGGGTCAGGGGAGTGGGTGGCTACACCCACTTCCCTTTGTCCAGTTTCGTGCCAGAGCAGGGGCAGGTAGCCCCTGAGCTGGTTTGAACTGGCATATGCACAGAGGAGCCTTCTGCTCCCCCAGTGCAGGACTTCAAAGCACTCTAGGAGTGCACCCACCCAGCCCCAATACACTAAACCCTGTCTGGGAGGTGGTCACACCCCCCCTGTGACAGGATACCTATTGTTGGGCCTCCTCCACTGTGAGTTTCGGTCATCAGCAGGAGGGCAGCCCAGTGTCTGTGACTGCTGGCATCCATCTTGTGATGCCAGGGCTCTGGAAAGAAGTTACCGGGTAGGCCGGTGTGTACATGTCTCTCCCTCTAGAAGGGTGGAATGCTACCCCCGCCGCCAGAACTGGCGGGGGGGGGGTAATATTCCAAGATGTTTGAGACCAATCACGACATGTTTCCGTGCAGCCATCCCAAAGTTAGCATTTAACGCGAGGTTATAATGCGCTTAAGAGTATATGGTCAGGCTGCACTACAAACAGCATCAGAGAAGGGTCTCCAAATGCTGCAGAGGGGCTCTGCTCATGCAGGGGCACCCTCTCACATAAGAACCAAGCACCCTGCCCTCAGGATTGATAGGGCCTGCCATAGGAGTGACTTATAGGTTTGTATGTGTGTATGTATGTAGTGATATAGGTAACCTATATCACAGTAAGGGGTGCATGCACCAACTTACCCAGGCTGCAGTAGCAGACCTGTGGTGTCAGATTTAGTCTGCTTCCCAGGGGTGGCATAATACATGCTTCAGCCCCTGGTAGGCCTGTGAAGTACCTATGCCCTTGGTACCTAAGGTACCATATACTAGGGACTCATAAGGTACCACAGTATCCAATCACTAGTGCACCTAGAGTGCACTCCAAGTCGTTTAGAGAGAACAGAGAGGCTGGGGCCCTGATTAGCAGGGACCCAGCCAGACTATAGCCAGAAACCAGTGTAAACATCAGAAAAAAAGTGGGGCCAACATAAGAGGCAGATCCTACTCTCCTACAGGGCAGCGTGGCAAACATCAACAAAAACAATGGACTACACGTTACTTTAAAGTGAAAGGCTATCGGTCATATTGATCTGGGCACGTTGCGTATTATAGTGGTTCTTACACGAAAGAAAAGAAAAAAAAAGGGGTGTTAATATACACACACTGTCCCTAAATAAAGTTCTAGCGATTATAGTTCCATTCCATTCACAGCTCATTTGAGATGTCATGAGTGATGTCACTGACCATGTCATGAATGATGTAATGTCTGAGGTCATAAGCAGTGCATTGCGGGGGCATAAGTTATAGTTAGCTCAGGTAACTGCTGAATTTCACTGGTTTTGTACGAGTGAAATCTGAGTCTAACTATAACGTCCCTGTAATCTTTTTTTTAACGTTAAGTAAGATCACAATGGATGGTGGGGGATTGGAAGCAGAGCCTGGCCTGGCATTGTGCTGCCCCCACCCAAGCGTGCTGCTCCTGCCTCCCCTCCTCCTTGCCATCCATTGTCCAAGTCCATGCCCCTGCTCCCTCATTACAGCCCTGTGTGGCCGTTGTTCTGCCACTGGCCTTCTCGCCTTCTCTGAACAGTTAGCTTGCTGCCCCATCCCCTTCCTCCCTATCCTCTGTTGTCTGAATCCATGCACTAGCCTCCTCCCTCCTGCCATGCATGGTCTGATGTGCTGCCACTGCCCTCCATTTAGCATGATGTCCCAGTCCACTCCTCCTGCCCATCATTGACCTCCTGCTTAGACTCTGTGCTTAGCTTGCTGCCATAACTCTCCTTCCCCCTGCCCTCCGATGTCTGTGTGCATGCCCCTGTTCCATCCTTTTTGCACACCATGTTCCATGGACCTGCCCCTCCTATCTACTCTGAGTGTTCTGTTGAGCTGCCACTCCCCTCCCACCTGCCTAGCATTGTCAGATGACTGTAACCTGTCCCTGCCACCTCCACCCTGCCTGTCCACGTTCCATGCCCCTAACCCCTTCCTCCTGACCTCCATGGTCCATTTTACTGCCACACCCTTCTGCCCTCCCTGGTCTGTTGTGCTGTAACTGCTCCTCCTGCCTGCCCTGCGTGGTCTGTTGTGAGGCCCCTTCCCCTGAACTCTCTTATCTGTGCCCAGCTCCTACCCCTCCCTTCTATCCTCCATGGTACTTTGTGCATGCCCCTGCCCCCTACTTCTTGCCCATCATGGCCATTGTGATGCCACTAACCCTCCCGCTTGCCATGCATGGTCTTCTGTGCTGCCACGGCCCCTCCCACCTTCCCTATGCGGTCAGCTAGCTGCCCCTGACCCCTCCCACCTTCCCTCCATTGTCTGTGTGTATGCCATTATAGTCTCACTGTTGCCCTCCATGGTGTGTTGTGATTCTAGCTAGCTTGCTGCTCCTGCCCTGCCCCTTTGCCCCCTGCCCTCCGTTTTCCATGTGCAGACCCCTATTCCCTCCCTCCTGGCTTGTCTGTTCCATTGTCATGCCCCTGATCCCTCCCTCCTGCCCTTTATGGTCTGTTATGCTGCAGCTTTCTCCCCTGTCTGTCCAGTATGGTCAGCTTGCTGCCATTGCCTCTTTCCCCTCTGTTCTCTGTTGTCCATGTGCATGGTCCTGTCCCCTCCCTATTGCTTTCCATGGTTTGTTGTGCTGCACTGCCGTCCCGCATGCCCTGTGTAGTGAATTGTGCTGCTGCAAACCCGGATGCCTTCCCTGTAAGGTCAGTTTGGTGCACCTGCCCATGTTCCTCCTGTCCTCTGTTATCCAAGTCCATGTCCCTACCCTAGTTTCTCCTGCCTTCCATGATCCAATGTACAATACTTGCTAACATTTTGAACTTGGTAAGAGGGAGATTTTGAAAAAAACTGGGGAATTGATTTTCCCCATTGACTTACATTAAAAAAGAGATTGTAGTCAGGAGACAGGCAAAATTAAAGCCCTTTTGGGCTTAAAAACATTGGGCGTTTCCTGCCTGAATCGGGTCTGTTGGCATGTATGGTTGTACTACCACTGCCTCTTCCTTCTGCCCTCAATGGTCTGTTATATTGCCACAGCCTCTCTTGCCTGTCCTGCATTGTTGGCTTGTTGCCCCTGCCCCCCTTTCTACTGCCCTCCATAGTCTGTTGTGCTGCCACTGCCCCTCCTGCCTGCCCAGTGTGGTCAAATTGTTGCCTCTGCACCCTCCTACTTGCCTTCAATTTTCCCAGTCCGTGCCCCTGACCTCTGCCTCCCAACAGCATCCTAATGAACAACTAGATTGCTAACATTCTATATTTATTACAAAAGTGTGGCACGCCTGACGTCATCTTGATGTAATCAAAACTGTAATACCTAAAGCATTTCCTTTAAAAATTATAGAAATGAGAGGGTCTTATTCGCATAGAAATTATGGTTAGTGCTCCAAAAACTAAAATGAGGACATATTTTCTGAGTACTCAAATAGCGACAAAGCACTTTTAAATTATTTGTTATCTTTATGTTTTTTTATCCAGTGACCACTTGATTAAATGTTACGCTTAGGGGAGAAGATGTGATGTTACTTCCAGAGCTGCAGACTTTGCAACTGGGGAACCAGGTTGGAGTTTCTGCTTCAGCTCGACATTCTGTGATTCTGGTCTAATCACTTAATCTCCCAATGCCTACAACCAAAATGAATGTGTCCTTGTGTGATGTAACCAATGCTCATGTAAAGCACTCCAATACCTGACCAGCCTGCACTATATAAAACTGCAAAAAAACAAAGAATAAAAAGTGTTTTCCACTCTTCTGTCATTGGGCTACAAGTGGGCTACATCTGGGTGATATTTGTGCTACATTTGGGCTCTTTTTTCTCTGGTGGCCATCTTGGGGGTCTTCACTTCAATAAACTTTATTCGATCTGATTTAGAAACATAGATCATAAAAGTGTATATAAAAACAGTAAATCCTCTTTCTTACTACAATACAATGAGAATTAATTAAACCCAGTAGGTAAAACGGGTGTTACAAAGCCCGGCTCAGAGCAACTTCAGGTTAACAGAATAGTAAAGTTCAATGTTTCGCAAGATCAATCTCAAGTACTTTGTGCAAAATACGCAATAAGGGGTCCAAGTAAGATGCAACGCTCCAATACCTGACCAGTCTACACTATATAAAACTGCAAAAAACCAAAAAATAAAAAGTCTTTTGCACACTTCTGTCATTGGGCTATATGTGGGCTACATCTGGGTGATATTTGTGCTACATTTGGGCTCTTTTGTCTCTGGTGGCCATCTTGGGGGACTAATTTGTTATGAAGTTTCCTAATTTCCACATTTACTGCAGTCTCATCAGTAGGAAATGCTTTCAGTTTTTCACTTTGATTCAATCAAGAAGCCATTCAGATGTGTCACATATTTGCCATAAATTCAGAATGTTAGCACTCTAGTTGCTCATTAGATCACTGTAATAAAGCTACTGCTCACCAGGGAGTTAACTGATAGTCTGCTGCTGGTATGGAAAGTGCATGTTTCAGTCTACATGTCAGAATTTTTTAATGAAATAGAAGAGGATTTGAGAAGTCCCTCAAAATTTGCCTTAATTTTTCTTTCTGCAGCACTAATCATAAATTCTATGGCAAAATGAACCCCCATTTTATTCCTTTTTAAATTAAATGTTTTAAGTATTACCAGTTTATTCCAATCAAGATGGCTTCAGGTGTGCCATACTTTTGTCATAAGTAAGACTGTTAGCGCTCTAGTTGTTCTTTAGAACACTCTGGGAGGCTGCAGTACAACAAAAGGGAATCAACTGACAGGCTGTTCCTGTTGAAGTAAAACAGGAAGATATTTGAGAACTGGCAAAAAGATGGCCACCGAGTAGGAGCCTCCCGAAGAGCTCCCGTTTTGGGGATTACCTTTGGGTAGTTTTTCCCCGTTAAAACTGCTCTCTTTGGCCTCCAACACTCCTGCCCGACGACCAGACTGCACACCCCCTCTGGGAAAGACCGCTGAAGCGGAATTCAACACACAACTCACCCGCAAGATCAACCGCCAACACTGGTCCGCACCTTCGTTGTCCAAAATCCGACACGGCCGGAATGGCCCCTCGCTCCACAGCTGGTCTGCTGCGGGAGGGCACACATCCACCGCTACGAGCCGCCAATGCATTCGTCCGCTGCTGGGCTCCCCTGATCTTGTGCCTGCCTGTTTGCTCGGAGCGAAGTCCTCTGGTGCTGGCGCCGTTGTGGTGACTCTCCCGCTGTCTGCAGACGTGGCCGGTGACGAGTCTTGCTCCACAGCCGGTCTGCTGCGGGAGGGCACACATCCACCGCTACAATGCATTCGTCCGCTGCTGGGCTCCCCTGATCTTGTGCCTGCCTGTTTGCTCGGAGCGAAGTCCTCTGGTGCTGGCACCGTTGTGGTGACTCTCCCGCTGTCTGCAGACGTTGCCGGTGACGAGTCTCGCCGGGCTGACGATGATCCTCGGCCTCGATCCTCACCTGGAGGCCCGCACCCGGCTGACATATCCTTCCCCCTCCGCTCCTGGAGGATTGAGGTCCCGCTTTAAGACCGACTAGGTGACGCTGGGTCAGCGACCATTTTGTGCTCCGCAGACCATTTGAGCTCCGCAGCCATTTTGTGGCTTCTCCTCCCTGAAGCCTCCGGACCTACATCTAGGCCGGCTGCCTACGGCGACGATGATCCTGCGACAAACTCCTAGAGGCCCGCACGCGGCTGGCATGTCCTCCCCCCTCCGCCCCCGGAGGATCGGTGTCCCGCGTTGAGATCAGCGGGGTGGCACTATCGCAACAACCTTTTGGGCTCCGCAGCCATTTTGCGGCTTTCCCCCCTTGCAGCCTTCGGACCCATGCTGAGGCCGGCTGCCTGCGGTGAAGCCATCCGACCTGATGCCTGCCGGCTCGCCCTGAGTGCCCTTAGGCTCCTCTCGTTGGAGCGCCCGGCCCTGTGCACCTGCCTGGGAGCCTGCACTCGGCCGACAAGTCCTTCCCCCTCCGTTCCCTGAAGTTTGTCATCTCGCGCTAAGACCAGCAGCGCCCGACCTGCCCGGAGACCGGCTGCTACCGGTGGGCTATCCTGATTTGGTGCCGACTGACCTGCCTTGTGCGTTTAGAGGCCGCCTGACACCAACTGAGGTCCCTCACTCATGATGCCTCACACAGCCTTCCTGGCGTCCTGCGCTGCCCGGGACTTACCTGGAGTACAGCGGCTGGCGTGGAACACGACCTTCAGTACCCGGTGAGTCTCTTCCCCCCGGCTATTGCATCCTCCAGAGGGCCCCTGGGTGCGGTCACTGTGGGTTTGGGCTCAAACCTCTGGATCCTTATGTGCCTTAGCGGTGGTTTGCAGGTATTTCTCTTGACTTGTTGCTTTGCCAAATGGATGACCGTCCTGATATCACCAGGGACAGCAGAGCCACCTTCATTGATTGCCATAGATGGGAACTGTGGCTTGCAGGTACTTCTCCGGACTTGTTGCTCTGCCAAATTGATGACCGTCCTGATATTACCAGGGTCAGTAGAGACACCTTCATTGCTTGCTGGGGCAGTAGAGAGGGTTGCATCTCTGTGATTGAGGAGATACACTCCGGGATGATCCCCTGGTGCCTGACTGCGCTGCCCTGAGCGTGGCCTCGGCACTCCCTCTGGGTCCGGTGCGCGCCACTATTACTGGGGTCCCGGCCTGTCCAGAAGTTGCCCTCGGCCCAGCCCTTCGGACTCCGCTGCAGCCACCGATCTCGACAATGCCTCCGCGAGGTGGGCACTCATCCTTTCTGCTTCAAGTACCAACTCTGAGTCCACAATTCCATAGTTTCCCCAACATCCTGTGAGGGGGGGAATCACCCTTCCCGCTCGTTAGTGTCCCTTTCTCGATCCTACACTGCCCCACCCTAGTCAACATGGCTGGACATGGCCTGTCCGCTACTGGGGAAAGCTATTATACTCTTGTTTATCCTCCCAACCTCTCCAAAACTGTTGCGAAATCTCTCAAGCACTCCACCCTTAAATCTCACCCAGAGACCTTGATCTCTGATCAACGATAAAGCGCTGACAAGGGTACAGTCATAAATGACCTAATTTTCTATTCCAGAAGATCATCCTTTGGCGCAAAACTATCGCGCATCTCCTCAATGTACGCGGAACCAGGAACATACCTTACGGGACCAAGCTCATGATAGCGCCCTCCGCAATCCTGCGAGCTGACCTCACCATCACCCTTTACAAAAACGGCATCGTCCTGATCCAAGCTACAACCAGAAACCTCAATAAATTTGCGGACCTTTTAACCCTCCTCAAAAACCATGTGGAAGACACCTGCAGGTTAACAAACACTAGCCCCGACGACCCCTCGACTAGCGTGCCCAGCCACTCACAAGCCGCCCCCCTAAGGGCCCACAACTCAGATCAACCTAACCCCTCTATCACCCCACCTGGGCCTACAAACAGAGTCGCTCCTAGACCTTCGGTCTCCTCCCCGCCAGCTCCTCCCTCTGACTTTAAATCTGAAACTCTTCCATTGGCCCACGACACAAGTCGACCAGGGCCTACCAACAGAATCACTCCCAGACCTTTGGTCTCCGCCCCGCCAGCTCCTCCCTTTGACGTTCAGTCCAGAACTCTTCCTTTGGCCTACGACACAAGTCGACCTGAGCTTACCAACAGAATCGTTCCCAGACCGCTGGTCTCCTCCCCGCCAGCTCCCCCCGCTGACTCTAAGTCCGACACTCTGCCATTGGCCTACAACACAAGTCGACCCAGCCCCTCTACCTTACCACCAACACATGCCATTAAAACCGCTACCAAACCACCAACGCATGTCAACAAAACCGCTACCAGGCCACTGTTCCCCCGCCTTCAAGTGCCTCCTTCCTATATGGATATCGAAACTCTGCATCTCAGAGCGGCCAATTTAACGCAGAACATCCATAACTCCATTCTGGATCTAAAAAACCTCCTTCACCTCACTGAACTCGCCTTCTCCAAACTCAAACCCCCGGTGAACCCCACTCCCCTCCCTATCACTGAGCCCCACACTCACCCATCACCGCTATCCCTGAGACACCTTCGCCCTCGCAAACTACCATGCCACCTCTCGGAGGAGGAAACTCTAGCTCTCCTCCTCTCCTACAACTCCACCATTGCCACCCCGAGTCCGCCAGACCTCACTGAAGAGGAAACTCTAGCCACCCTCCCTTCCTACAACTCTGCCCTAGCAACCCTCAGTACACTAGACGTGAATGTCGAACATGCCATTCGCACGGCCGCAATCAACCCCAACAGATCAGCTACTCTCCGCAACAGAAGTGTGGTTGATAGCAACCTAGCGCCAGTACTCCTGTCTGCCCCAGCGCACGACACTCTCTCTGACCCCCTTTGTCTGGCCTCCTAATTAACTGCCGTTCTGCAGTTAAGCATGCCACCGATATTGCAGATCTCATACTGAGCCAAAACATTGACTTAGCAATCCTGACTGAATCATGTCTCAATGAATCCTCATCTCCATGCCTAGACCTCCTAGTCCCTCCCAACTACAATATTGCAAGGCTGGATAGGTAATCCAGCAAAAAAGGGGGAGGCATTGCCTGCATCTACCGCTCTAATCTCCTTGTCACGGAACTCCTGGCAGATACCTCTGACTCCTGTGAACACCTCGTACTCTCCATATGCAGCAACACCACGCAACTGTGCAATTTGCACATCTTTTACCACCCCCCAGGCACGAATTACATCTTCACTGACCACCTCATGGAACTAATTACAGCCAAGGTTTCCTCCAACTCCAAAGACATTTTCCTTGGTGACTTCAACCTTCACTGGAACGACCCCAATGATCCTCATGTCAACGCAATCAAAGATCTCCTGGCCGACCAAGCCCTAACCCAAGTCTGCTCACTCCCTACACACTCGAAAGGCTCCACTCTAGACTGGATCATAGCCAAGGAATCAACAGTCAAGCTTATTGCTATAGACCCTTGTGATTGGTCTGACCACCACGCTAACACTTTCCTACTACCTGGGACCCTCAAAACACGAGCTCCACAACAGGTGATTCCTAAACGCTGGGTTAGAGACACCAAGAACCTTGATCCTTGGGAACTGGCAGCCCGTTGCCAGTCTGACCTCCCCCCCCCCATATCACAACGGTCAATGACCTCAACGATCATTACTCTGGGACTATAACTAACATTCTTGATGACCTTGCCCAGCTAAAACTAAAAAGAACCCAAATCAAAGACAGAAACCCCTGGTTCAATGGATCCCTCAATAGCGAGAGGAGATCCCTGCGGCAGTCAGAAAGAATCTGGAGACAGCACCCCTCAGCCGCTCATTTAAAACTTCTCCGCCAGGCCAGAAATGCCTACAACAGAAACATCCTCAACTCAAAAAAAGAATTCTTCAGATCTGAACTGGGGAACGCCAAAAACAGACCCCGCAAACTTTTCGAACTGGTCAAACACCAATCAAATAAACTGGCCAAAACATCGAAAGAAAACCCCAAATCACTAATATCATCTGACGAATTCTCCTCCTTTTTCGCTGACAAAATCACATCCTTAAGAAACGAACTTAGATCCGCTACTTACTCGCAACACCTTCCAGATCTACATCCTCCCTCCGTGCCGCCTCCCCAGGCTTCACCCAAAAACCAAGCACACTGGACCGACTTCAAAATCTACGACGAACACTCCGTCTCGAAAATCCTCTCCACCTTAAACCCGAACAACCACTTTAATGACCCACTCCCCTCTAACTGCCTAGCTGCCGCCTCCCAATCCATCATTGCGAGCTGGACTGCAATAATCAACGCCTCCCTGCTTCAGGGATCCTTACCCGACTCTCTGAAAGCTGGCCAAGTCCTCCCCATTTTAAAAAAACCATCGCTGGATCCTGCCTCCCCTGACAACTTCAGACCTATTTCTAACATCCCACTTTTAGCTAAAGTACTGGAGAAATGAGTGCAACAGCAGCTGAGCCAACACATCACCAACTTCCACCTACTAGATGCTTTCCAATCCGGTTTCAGGCCAGGGCACAGCACGGAAACCACCATTCTCCATATCGTGGATGATGCCCTCCAAGCCCTTGACCAAGGCAAAACCTGTCTCCTAATCCTCCTAGATCTGTCCTCGGCCTTCGACACAGTCAACCATGAGATACTACTTGAACGCCTCAAACTCAGGATGGGAATGGATGGCTCTGTTCTTGAATGGTTCAGGTCCTTCCTCCACAACCGATCACAGAGATTCCTAATTAACGGTAACCTGTCTGCTCCTCCCCGGTCACGGTTGGAGTCCCCCAAGGATCAACCTTGTCCCCCCACCCTCTTCAACCTTTACCTAGAACCGCTCGCCGAAGTACTACACACCGCGAATGTCTCATACCACATGTACGCTGACGATACCCAGATCTACATCAAGATCTCCTCTCTCGAGGAGATTCTCTCCATGAACGAAGCCTTGAAATTGACTGTCCAATGGCTCTCTTCCAATCAACTCAAACTTAACGCAAAGAAGACAGAATTTCTTCTAATTTCCCCACCCAAAACCAACCCTGAGGCTCAGGTATGGATTAAGGCCATCACAGCCTTAAACTGCCCTCCGACCATCGTGGACTCGGCCAAATCCCTTGGAATTACCCTGGACTGCAACTTGAACATGCGGGACCACATCAATGCGATGGCCAAATCAGCCAGATTCCACCTGAGCTATCTAAGGAAACTAAAACCCTTCTTGGATACTCCCGACCTAAAAATGGCAGTTCAAGCACTAGTCATCTCTAGACTGGAATATGGTTGTTCTACCCTCTCGGGTTTACCCATGATCTCCCTGGCACCTTTAAAAGTGTGCCTTAACGCAGCCGCTAGGCTACTAACAGGCTCAAGGAAGTTCAATCACATTTCTCCACATCTAAAAGCTCTGAACTGGCTTCCTCTACAGGCCAGAATCCAACTCAAATTGGCATGTATCATGCACAAGGCATTATACTCAAACTCCCCTGCATATCTTGCCCAGAAACTCGTGATTTCCGGAGGAACCAGAAACTTGGGGTCCTCCAGAGACCTCTTGCTCCAACCTGCACTTTTTCGGAAAAAGAAAACTTACAATCGGGCTTTCTCAGGGGCCGCACCAGGAATATGGAACTCACTCCCGCCCGATATTAGAAGAATCCCTTCTCTGGCTCGCTTCAAAAAGGATGCCAAAACCTTCTTAATGGGCAAATTCCTCGCCTAAACTGTGCCTCTACTTCACACAGAGTCCTTGCTCTAATTCCGCTCTAATGCATCCCCTGGAGTACACTGACACTATCCTCCCAGCACCTCAGGGCACCCCTTCAAGGACCTGGGGACCTTCGTTTCTCGTTAAATGTAATTTGTATTTTGTCCCTTTTTATCCCTTTGTATCCAGACCAACCCTCCCCCCCTCCAAGCCTTTTGTATACTACTGCTTGATTCCTGTAAAGCGCTCTGATACCCTAACGGGTCAGGTTCACGCTCTATAAAACTCAAAAATAAATAAATAAATAACTCACTTAAAACATGTCCTAATTTTTCTTTCTACAGTACTAAACATAATTTCTATGACAACATGAACCCCCTCATTTTGTTCCTTTTTAAATTAAATATTTTAAGTGTTACCAGTTTATTCCAATCAAGATGGTTTCAGGTGTGCCATACTTTTGTCATAAGTAAGACTGTTAGCGCTCTAGCTGTTCTTTAGAACACTCTGGGAAGCTGCAGTAGAACACAAAGGAATCAGCTGACAGTCTCTGCCCTTGTTGGATGTACATGTTTTACTGAGAATGTCAGACTTCATTCTCACATGACTGAGAAAGATAATGTGAATTTACAGAAAATATGCTCTCATTTTAGCTTCTGGAGCACCTTCCAAACCTCTATGGGAAAAGCATGAGAAAATAGTTTTCTCTCAAACATGATTCATGATATCCCAGCAGAAGGTTTTTCAAAGGGTAAAATCACCTTAGAACACACCACAATTCCTAAAATTAGTATGATACCATCAACAAATGATTTATAATGTAACTAAAGTCTGTTATCACCCTTTATACGTTCTCCTTTTGATGACCCTCAAAACCTTCCATTCACTACAATGCATTTTAATGGGGTGCTATCATATATATTGGTGCCATTCACTACAATGCATTTCAATGGGGTGCTATCATGTATATTGGTCCCAAGATGGCTGCCAGCAATTCCAGGATGAAGTGCTGACAGCCAATCAGATCTCACAATGACATATGTGGTTAGGCTCCGCCCAGATATACATATTTCTTTTTCTTTTCCTTTAATATTTCAAAAACTACCAAACGGATTTACAGCATTTAACAACAAGCATTGGCATAGCCAATAGGTCTCGCCTTTGGGACCTTATGTGTTTAGCCATGCAACAGTTGATGTTGTTGCACCAAGGATATTGTGCTGCATAACTAAATACTCATAAGGTCCCAAAGGCGAGACCTATTGGCTATGCCAATGCTTGTTTTCTTTTGTCTTCCTACTGTTTGAATTTTGAGAGTTAAGCATGGCCCTTTGACAAATCAATAAAATGATCTTTTCTATTATTAGTACATTTTGCCTAAAAACTTTGCATTCCTGAACAAATCCCCCGTCTTCTATTGACTTCCAACGTGTTAGGCATTTGTCTTAAATGGGTGAATGCTACATTTGGGCTACTTCGAACCTCTCCCAGGTACAAGAAACAGTGCTCCACCGTCGCCGTCAGTGGTATCTGGAACAAGGTGCTTTCAGAAAAGCTAAGTATAGGACATCACTGTTCCTAGTGCACCAGGTAACATCTGTCAGCACCACAATTGAAGCAATATACAGCACATTTGTTTGTTAGGAGAACATGTATAGCATTTAAAACATCAGATTAAATTAAATTTCTTCAATCTAGATTTTCAAACCATATCCAAAATCAAATGTTTAAAGTCCCATCTGAAACTAGTGAAAATTATTAGATTCTCAGAGAAGGCTAAGTTTTCATTTGGATGAGAAACCATTTTAAAGCTTCTCATTTCCAAGGAAGCACAGGAAGGAAAGGGAATGACTATATTTCCACCCTGCCCCTTTTGTTTGAGGACGATGACGGAGTCTGCAAGCTCAAGTCATCTAACTACTTTACTATGATATACATCTTTTCCCACACTGAAACCGTAGTATTTTTCTACTTAAGCCTAACCAGCGTCGAATCACAGAATGGCCTGCACAGATTATCAGGAAAGGAAATTTGACTGCATAAAGGTGCTAAACTGGCGTCGCTTTTGGCTGCAGTTTATATATATTTCCACTTCCCTTTGTAAACATGCAATAATGTGGAACGCCCAATACAGCTTCGTGCATGGAAGAAAAAATGTGAGCAAACCCTAAAGATGCCATACTGCTCGTTATTTTAGTAGATGGGCCTGCTTGAGTCGAGAACGAAGCCATTTTGGGGGGCAGGCCAAGCAATTAAATTGCAGTGCTGCCTCAAATAGTAACACTGAAGAATATATTTTTTAATTTCATTGTCCATCAGAGAACATCTGCATGTATAGTGCTGATTAATCAAGATGGGAAAGGCTGAGGAAGAGGAGAATGAGTTAAGACATCTCTATGGAGAACTTCGCATCTAAGGAATCTGGGTTATACAGTGTCCTGGGAGAACGAATCTTGGAGGAGGGACTGTGCAACTCAATTAGAGAAATTCATATCAGAGTTACTTGGATGATAAGTAATACTTTCTTAGTAAAAAGTCTGAAAGCGAATCAAGCTACAGGAGGGAGAGCTTTGGTACATGACCACTGATGAACTGGCATACTCAGAGATAAGTAACCATAAGTTTACATTGCCAAATCACATTAAGAGAAAGATACTTTGTGGAATCACTTAAAGTTCTCTCCAAGACAAAGTTTGAACACCACTATCAGCAGTGGGACAAAAGATGACAATCTGCAATACATGGGTTTTGGCGAAGAAAAAAAGTAAAAAAACAAATAAGTAGCCATGGAAGGAACTATGGATGCTATCTCTGAAGCTCAGATTGTCCATAGCTCTTTACTGCCACACATAGTAGGTGGTTTGAAGACCAACAGCTTTGAGAGGTTGTACAATTGACAGCTATTTATTATTGGTACTACAATTCCTACTTCAACCCCAAATCAGAAGTAAAGAGACGCTGCATGGAATTCCTGACCAAAACATTACATTTCAATCTGTCAAGTAACCAGTGAGAGTAAGAAAGATGTGTTCACTTCCTAGCACAAGGACAGAGACAGAAGCTGGGAGGGCAGTGGTGAGGCTTGATGACAAGGCATAAGACATGGATGGCAAGAAAAGGGGGCTGAAAAAAAACAGTTTTCAGGAAATATGAAATCAACTTATTAGGATTTAAAATTGGAAATGCAACAATAATGGCATGCGATCATTGTATTTATACTGCCACAATCCAAGGTGACCGCTGGGACTTTGGGAGTCTCATGAACCTCAGATTCAAGATTGGAAAACCTCCAACATTCTCAGCTACCTCACAAGTGCCTAACCCCAGGCGCCTTGGCCATTTGAATGACGAATGAGAGCTGGGTGCCCCTGTGTCCTCAAGCCTCCAAGCATTTATTTTCTGGGAAAGAAATGCCATTACCTAATTAGTGCCATGTGGCAGAGAGTGTAAGTCAGACCAGACTGTGACCATGACATCTTGGTGTTATAGAAAGCCCCACTTCCTGTTAACAGGGAGTTACTTACTCTATTTATACTACGAGATTCATTTTCAGAATCCTTCTCAAGTCCAGGTTATTTATGGGAGTTGGCATCTTTGCAGGGAGTAAAATTCATGCTCAAAGTTTGAATTGAGATGGTGTACCACTGACAGTTTTCTTCTTACACGGCAGAAAAATTGATTGTGGGGCTAATCTGTGCTAAATGACGACTGTTCATCATGTTACTTTAGAAAATCTTATGAAAACACATTGAACAGGAATTAGGCGTGAAGTTTGTATTTAACTTTCACATACATTGCCCAAGTGTACTTCACAAAACGTGCTTACTTTTCAAGAAACAAACCCACATTGTGTAACAAAAAAATGCTATTTCACTAGTCCTGATCCGGACCTCATGCACCCACCCAACTATTGCCACTAACGTCACACTACAGGCAACATGTCTCCAACAAAACACTTACCCCCTTTAGAAAGTTTGGGCGCTACGATGCGACACTAGTGGCAGTTACAAGCTATAAAACTGCTCGTTGACAAAACAAGCGGAACCTAAAGCAAGACAAGCCACTCAGTTAATAGTTACAAGGGAGACAATAAGCGGTCTCCTCAACTGGTAGCAGGTAAAAAGATCTGCAGCTTAGACTATTACAAGTAGTAATCACTGGTCATCGTCTCACAGCCACTGGTGTGACGGAGATTTGCCAGCCAAACTTACAAGCTGGAACACATCGCGCAGACTGAGGCAAAATGACTGGAAAATCATAAGTTTAAAAACTAAACCATGAAGCAGTCATATTTGGCCACAGAAGGTCACGAAGAAGTGACCTGATGCAAGATTAGACTCGCTGTATGACATACCAGAAGCCTATATCAAACACTCGGAGTTACGACGAGAAACTGGGCTGCAACACTCTACACAGTTCAGCGTATTCAATGCTTGTTCTGCTAGTGATAAAGTATGGATGTGGTCCGTCGGCTAGACTGCCGACTTTGGTGCTGGAAACCAGGGTTCGAGCCTCGGGGTCGCGTCCACATCCTGTGATTCTGGGCAAATCACTTAATCTCCCCGTGCCTGAATGTGTATTGTAAATACGGTGCTCGTGTAAAGCGCTCCAATACCTTCGGGTCGAGTTCGCGCTATATAAATATGCACAAAAAAAAAAAAAACCTTAAAGTGTCACGCATAAAGCGTTGAAATGTCACAGATAAGCTAAGCACACTGAAAATCTGGAAATGTTACACAGAAGTAAATGAAAACTTGCCAGCTATGTACAGAGAAATCCTGGCCCAACCTCGCCTTTGCACCGAAATGTTGCACTGAATGAACATCTGGTAAACTCAAGCCGTAAATTGTGCCTTTGCTGCAGTGTTTCCAAATGGATAAGTCAATAATAAAGCGCTACTCACATAGCCAAGACCGTAGGAATAAAAATATTCGGCCTGCTCACATTCCACACCTTTCGCCCCGCCACGTGCTCAAGCAGTCCTCCGCCAGTTTCAGTCTGGTAGGAACGTTGCAGCCTAGGAACCTTGTACTGGGCGGCTGCAGTTCCGGGGGTGGGATTTCAGCGCTGCACTCCACTGTACGGCACTCAACCCGTCCCCTTTCCTGCACGTTGCAAGACGGCAGGACGCGTCCTTCTTCCTCCTTCAGTGCTTGCCTCCGGGAAACCCGTCTTCAAGCATGACCAAGGGAGACAGCGCAGGGTGAGCCATGCAGGGGTCCGGAAGGGAGAGGGGCAAAGAAAGTCAACAGGGCAGGTTTAATTCTGCTTTTACAAGTGAATGGGGTAGGCAGTGGGCACTGCAGCGAAAGTGAGCTCACCTCCTCTTGACTTGTAAAAACAAGCGCGCGCGCCTCGCGCTGAAAGAGGAGGAGGCAGCAGGGGGAGGGGAGAGAGGAGGGGGCCTGCGCCTGTTTCCCTTGCGGGAGCGAGCAGGAACCACCTGTAAATTGCAAACAGCTGGTTTCAAAGCTCGCTCCCGCAAGGGAATCGCCAAACGTGCACGCGTTGCCATTGAAAGCAATGCAACGCGTGCACATTTTTGGGCCAAAAGCTGAATCGATTACTTAAGGTCTCCTCCGCTGCGTAGGCGAGACCTAAAAAGGGCGCTTTCTGAACCAAGAGCAACCTTTTTGCCAATTTTGGTGTAATTCCGTTCAGCAGTTCGGGCTGTAGCCTTGTCTAAAGTTTCCTATGGAAATTAACATGGAGAAAACGTGTTTTGGGACCCCCCTTTTTTCTCAGCCCCCGCTTGACGAATCTCCCCAAAGCTTTCAACCCAGGAGCTGACTTGACCGCCCCATTAGTTTTGAAAATTTCGTGAAGATTCGTTAAACGGCGCCAAAGATATTGGCAAATAAAAACGCTTTTCCTATGGAAACTAGGTCCTAACTATAACTACCAACTGGCGACCGCCAGTAGGTAAATATATATATATTTTTTTCTTCAAAACCTCTATACAGGAACACCATGCACTCTCTGGGCTTTCTATAATTTTTTAATCCCAAGTCACCAACAGAAAAAATTACTAACAAACGTGTTTCGCCTCACTCGGCTTTGTCAATGTCAGTTTGTCTCAGGTTCTGATTTCACCTTATAACAAGATCACATTAGATTGGACAGTTGAGGCAGCATAAAAATTAAAAAAGGACTTCACTTTTTTATGTACATAGATTTCAATGGTAAAATCGTTGGCCATCTTTGACTTTCAAACCTGTTTTACGGTTGCTATAGTGTTAAATCCACGAATGTGTCATCATAAATCTATGTGCAATTTCAATCTGATTCAAATTACTTTTCATTTGATTGCATAATATAATAGCAGCATCAATGATCTTAAAAATTCGGAAAATCAAAAGTATGAAACAAAATCAATTATAATATATTATTTACATGGAATCATTCACATTCATGTTATTACGCCCTCAAATGGGCTAAGGACTCTTGGGTTCCAACGCAATTAATCCAAATTCATTGATATCAATTTATCTAATCATGTTATCAAGCCCTCAATGGGCCACCCATTCCTTTTTGAATTCATTTAAAAATTTCATATATAGTACATTCTCAGAGAAAGCTTCTAATTTATAAATTCTAGAAATCTAGTTTATATATTATAGCCTTTTAATCTGATAAAACACAATATAAAACACAGTATATGTAATAATATTTTAGAACCCATTACATACAGACATTTAAAAACATGTATTACACAACATAAGAAGGAAGAATTTTATCAGACCAATCAATATGTCTCTTCTACTATACTTCTACACTGTAGACTTCTATGATACATGTACACATCTTCTTTGTATGATACTAAGCATTCAGTAAGCTTATTGATTCTCATTAGAATGACCAGTGCCAATAGATCATATAACCATATTTTGTTGATGCGTTTCGGTGGAGAAGATTTATAGGGTTCACCTTCTTCAGGGCTAAAGTACATAATTATTTTCCATAAATAAAAAATATTATTTCACAACATCTACAAAGCAAACATAAATACAACTATCAGAAATACAATCACAATTAAAAACATTGACAAACTACCATATAATCCAAGTGTCTAATAACTAATACTTTAAAAACATGTTCATTGCTCTACAGTGGAGCATATCAACATAGACCCCTATGAACATCATCACTACGATTACAATTTTACCACCCATACATTAAAAACATATATTAATTGCATCAGATTGAATAGACATTCATGTGGCAACATATTACATTCCATTGCTGATCCTTGCCCGTTCATCCCATCGGATTCACAATATAAACCACCTCCATCGAGCACTGAGAGCTCATGTCAAACGTGTCCTCAGTGCACACATATGTACGATTTAACCATCTGATCACACACTACAACACTACCATCTCCATAACGCATCCACAGTGACTTCAACTCCATCCACCAAACACACAGGAGCAGGTGCCTTCACCAACCATGTTGGGTCAATGTTCCATTCCTACTGTCTCTATGCAAACCAGTGTGTTACTCTTTGTGACTCACCAAATATAGGCCTGATATTCTGTACCAGACATACAGCTCGACATACGTTTCACACGGCACACCAAGTCAGGGCCTTTGTGTCTCTGTTAATATTGCGCCAGTACTCCTATAAGGGAAAACTCTAGGTCGTGTCATATAACTGTTATCACAAATAGTCGCCTTTTACTCCACATGTCACCTTATACAAAAATGCCACAGAGGTAGAAATTATATATCAGTCCATTCTACGGTTCTCATATGTCGGATGCCCCCACCGTTAGTGTGGAGACACCCAGCACAGGACACATGAAAGGGGAAGTGAATACAAACCGGTCCTGTAAAAGACTAGGAGGCCAAACCTTCTCTCTGTGAGACTCATTTAAAACTGTGCGCTGTTCAACCAAGGAGGGGTACTCCGCAGAGTACTCAGAGAATCACTGCACACCCAGGGCTGGCGTCTGCCTGACAGCCAGCTGCTCAGAGGAGAGGGAACACCACCTGGAGTCCGATCTGAAGGAAGAATCGCTGACGTGTCCTGGGAATAAAGAGTCCTGTATGTCACACATAGAGATTGATCAATTCATCGATCTCTATGTGTGGTATATACTACAATTGGGAGGCCGATTGATGAATCCTTCCTCTCTCCTCCTCGTGGTGTGTTTCCAACGAAAGAGTCCTGCCTGAGTTAGAAGGAAAGAGAGCACCAACCCCAGAGGAGGAGCTGACTATTGAAAGGGATTGTAGAGGTTGACCCTGGTGTAGAGGTCCATCGACCAGACTCGCATATGATTGATGTTTTCAGAAGTGACTGACCAATCTTTGCGAATGCCACATTCCTGACACATGCAGTGTGGGCTCACATCCCCGTCACCATCGCCAAGACACTGTGGACAGAGTGTCCGATCTTGGCTGGACTGTGAACTGAAGGTGCTTGCCAGGGTACCCCTGTGAGCAGGGTGCCTCGCACTGCCCAAGAGGTGTCCAGGACGAAGCCCTACTCTCTAGAAGTGAGGGCATCACCTGAGGCACTTTGTGCGAAGCTTGTGCCTGATTTCCATGCCACCAAAGGCCTCAGCGCCCGCTTGGATATTTACCATTGTGCCCCAGAGCAGCACCTAGAAGTGTGTCAGCATGCCAGAGCCCCACGCCCGGAGCAAAGGATTGCCAACCTCCTCCACCAATCAAATTACCTTAAACCCTACCCGCAGAAATGTCAGATACAAGATTGTGGGGCGTCAACTTTGACACCCTGTTATCAGTTGAGAGATCTGCATATGGATAGTGGGTGGAGAGATCCCAGAAGCAAGGATCAGGAGACCCTTGTGACATATGTGAAAAAACAGTTAAAGAAACTGGAGGGGAGAGAAGAAACTGAGATGGATTCTGAGAAGAGTACAGTGATGGAAACCAGTGAGGTAGTGCTGTGCAACCTGGCTTCCTTAGCCCAGTCACTCCAAGAGTGATTCCCTTGGGATGGTAAAGTCTTGCAGTGACCCTGGACTTGTGTTTGGCTCAGTACCTCCAAATGTTCAGGGATAGCAGCGCACAGACGGTGTACCATGGGTGACGTGCATTTGTGGAGTATTGCATGATTGGAATGAGTGGGTGAGAGGGAAGGAAGCTAAGGATTTCCGTGACCTGAACCAATCCATGGTTCAAGAGTAATTAATGGAGGAGTCCTCTAACCCACTTATGGAATTCCTGTCAGATGTGACAGAGAAGGATCCAGGGGAACTTGCAGTGATGGCTGACAGTGGTTTGGTACCAAGGGTAACAAAGGGCTGGAGAAGCATGGCTTAAAGCCAACGCGGGAGAAGAACTCTCCACAGACAGATTCCAAACCAGAAGGTAAGGTCCAGGGCAAATCCTACCGTTCCAACAGGGATAAAAAGAGAGAGGAAATTGTGTTTCAAGTCAGAAACAAAGGGAGGACAAGCAGGTTCTTCTAAACTCAGAGTAATAACAAGGAGGGACACTACAAGAGACTGTCAGATGCAAGACCCTGTCCCAGCTGGACCCATCACAGCCAGATGTTAACTATGGGGGAAGGAGGGTTAGCTGTGTTGACCAGAGCATGGGCTGCATGTCTGTATCAGAAAGCCTCTGAGGAGGCAGAGACCACAGCCCCTGCTCCAGATGGAAAGAAGTGAGATTCCTGAAGTGGACCAGGTGTTGGGAGCCTGGGTCACTGCCAGAGCTGCCGGGGTTTTTACCTGCTGGAGGTCCTACCCAGTAGGAATCTGCATGGCACAAGCTTAGTGCCATAGGCTTGTTGTAAGAGTTTGGAAGAAAACTATTGAGCAGGTCAGCAAGAAGTGATTGGAAGATACTATGTTAACTGGGAGGATGTCCCACTGTGTAGTGAGTCAATGAATCCTGTGCAAGGAGTCAGCAAGAGGCTATTGGTTCCACCAGTGCACGGGATTTCCTGTTGTCACTGGCCCACAAAGTGCCGTTAGCAGGACACTTGGGTTTTAAAACAATCGAACATAGGTTTGATCCTCAGTTCTACTGGCCAGGGATTGCTAGTACAGTGGTAAGTCTGGAGATAAGACCAAGGCACTTTTAGTGTCTCTACTGGTTGTAGTGATCCATTTGAACAGGTGGAAATAGGCATTGTAGGTCCTTTCAACACCCCTTCTCTCAGCGTCAGGCAACAAGTAGATTGCAGAAGCAGTGTTCTACAGACCCAGTATTGCGAGCATGAGGGTGTTGAAGCCAGTCTCCCTCTCCCCGTAGAGACCGACTCATCCACTTGTAAGAGGTCAAGGCTGGTAAAGAAGCCCAGGCTGAGGGGACATGGGGGTGAGAGAACGGAGAAAGAGAGAGAGAGAGAGAGAGAGAGCGAGAGACTCCTTCAGGCTGGTAGTTGGGAGATCCGGACTTCATCCCTATGCACATCATCTTGAGTCAGACTTATCAAGGTTAGGTCTCCACCTTGGGGTGAGATTGTTAGGACACCTGCACACAGAAGGTAAGTATGAGACATATACCACAGGATAGGACTTACCTGGTGCAAGCAAATATAGTACTTTGTAGCTAGGCCCTGGTGCCACCGGTGTAACAAGATGTAGACTCCTGCAACACTGAGAAGGAAGGAGACTGGATGGAAAAATGCAAACTCAATAACAGGGTAAGCAAGAGGATAATAAAACACAGCATGAAAGGGAAGCAAACAAGGGAACCCAGAAACAGTGAAGGAATGAGTCAAGCCAGATATAAACTAAGGGGGTGGGGGGGAATCACAACGACAGCTGTTGCCAGACATGTGAGCTCAGGCCTAACTACTCTAACTGACACTGTTTTTTAAAAAGTTTGAAAATGCTTTATTAAATAAGGAAACAAAATAACATGAATAACATTACTAGATAGAAGCATCTAAAAGCACCTAGAAAATAAAAAGAAATAGTCCAGATGTGGTGCACTATAACAAAAATTAAAGAACAAATTAGCATTTTATGAGAGGATTTTGTGGTGAGGAGAGAGAAGAGAAGACAAGCAAGAAGAAAGAGGAAAAAGAAGAAAGAGAAAAGAAAAAGAGAGACAAGGATCCTCATTAAGGTATATACATAGAAATGATTATAATAGCATCATACAATCTGATATCAATGTTATAATAAATAAACAATCTGTATTTCATTGAGGGTCATAGTTAATGACTGGAACTGAAGAAGTCCCAGAGTGTCTAAATAGGAAGGACGTGAACGGCTGCCATAGCCCATCCGGTTTCATCATCAAAGGTGTAGACTCAGCATTTGCTCTATCGAGTCAGTGATTGTAGCGTATCATATTGCACCATTCGGTGTACGAGATTTTAGTAGTGTCTTTCCAATTAGACGTGATGATCTGTAATGCATTGACTATAAATAGGTCAACAAGTTTTCCAACCATTGTTTGAGAATGCCATATATGGGTTGAACTTCCTAGGAATATGTATATATTATCAAACATTATATTTATAGAGCAAATATGGGGTACCGTACCCCAAACCTGTAACCAGAAAGCATGGCATTTGGACATTTGAAAAACCAATGAAGGGCTTCACTATCATCTTTTTGACAAGACCAGCAATTATTATTGGTGGAGAGTTTGAACATGTTAAGAGAAGTAGGGATTAAAATAGTCTATTGTAGACTAAGAATAATATTTGTGTCGTACTGGCTGAATGTGAAAGAGAGTGGGTTTTAGACCAAATGAGGTTCCATGTTTGAAGGGAAAAGGTTCTGTTGAAGATCATGTTCCCAAAATAATTCTATTTTAGTCTTTAGCCTGACAGTGTGGGGGTTGTCTAGAGTTTAATAGATATAGGAGGCAGAAACTTCTGAGGAGAAGTTAAGAACAGGAGAAGGCGGGGGACTTTCAGATGATGTAAAAAAAGAAGAAGAAGAAATGCGAGAGATAAACTCCATGAGGTGTTTGTAACGAGTGCCGTGATTAGAGGGAAGTCCGTATTGGGATTGTAGGTCTTGGAAGGTGAGAGGGGCTCGTCAAGGAAAAGCTGGCCTATGGGTATGATCCCTCTGTGAACCCAATCTTTCCAAATATGCACTCTGTTATGGAACTGGATATGTTCATTATACCAAATATGAGAGGATTCGAAATTAACTAATTTGGAGGACGAGTTGATAAGTATGGGATTGGCCAGTCTAATAGAATAAGTCAATTCCATTTTATTGGTAGTTCGAGACATCAGTCTCATCATCAAAGATACAGTGGCAAAATTATTAAAACACCATAAAAACTTTAATTAAGAACAATTAAACACCAATAAAGTATTGTAAAAGCACATAGTACATAGTCACACAGCTAAAAGCATCGTAAGTTATAAAAACATGCATGAATCATTTGGGGCCTGGCTGCTCATGCTAGCCGTAGTGCTGTGGTTCTAATTGCCCAGGCTATATACAGGAACTTTGAAACAGCCACAACCACAATCGAGACAGAGTCGCTTTTGCATATTCTAAGAGCTTCAACTCGGATTTGTAAGCTAAGGGATCTACACAAGGGGACGATCCATTTGTTTCCAGCATAGAGAGGGCAGAAAAACAGCAGGTGGTCGTCTCTTTCTTGGACAGTTGTACAGTAAAAGCAACGGTCCGATCCCTGTTTCTGCTTCCTCCAGTTTGCAGTAAATTCAGGAGATCAGAAGGGGGGTCCCCATCCTCCGATGCACCTCCCATAGCCTCCCTCTAGACACTAGGTCAAACTTGGAGAAGAGGTCGATAAATGGCACGTAGAGGTCACCCGTAGACAGATCCCCCGTCTTCCACTTTACCAAGAGAGAGCGGAAGGCCTGGTCAACCGCACTGGTCTTATACCTGAAACCTGCTTGTAATCCTGAAAGAATGTGCTTTTCCTCGCACCGATGTAACAGCCGCCCTAGCACCCGCATTGTATATTTTGTGTGCAGTTTCTCAATCAGGCTGATAGGCCGGTAGTTGGAGGGCAGACTGGGACCCCCTTTTTAGGTCGAGCCTAGAGCAGCACATGCGCTGCTTGCTTGACTTTTAGTAAGGGGGTTTTCAAAGTGCTACCAGAGGCTTTTGCTGGCGTCAAGCTTGCGTGCATGTGCGCGTGAACGCGTGCAGCCGCCATCTGTCTTTTCTCCGTCACGGGTAATTAAGTGTATCGCGATCACTTTAACTTTCGGCGCCCGCGCGGCCAATGCTTTTCGCGCACGCTTGTCTAAATATCCTTTTTTATTTAGCTTTATTTCGTGCAGCTTGTGTGCCATAATATCAACCCAATTAGCCTATTTGTGAAGCTTGTGCGCGAGTCCCTTTAAATCCAACTTATTGTCACTTAAGGCAGTTTTCTGGCTCCAATGCAAAGGATGTGTGTTTCATAGGCGCACATTTCACTTGGTGAAACGCAAAGCTTTAGAAAATGCAAATGGCAGAAATGGGTGGAGCAGGAGGGTGCAGTTGACTGCTCTGTGGAAGCCAGCCTTTTGTTATTCTTAAGAACAGTTTATTGCAAAGTGTTCACACTACTTGCAAGCTGTTTTATGGGTACTCCAGGAAGGAGACAGCCCCGTTAAGATAAGGACCAGGAATCAAAGGCTATATCTGTTTCTCAGACTGCTTTGCCATATGGTGAAACATGCACAAATTAACCAGCACTTTCTGCAAGCAATATTTCACTTTTTAGATTTCACAACAGAGTGCTATATAGGGAAAGTCAACCCTATGCTATTGACACTGTTTTTGTGAAATGTGTTGCTGCTTTTCTTTTTTTAGTATAATATCGTATAGTGTGCACTTTTTGTCGAAATTATGCTTTCTTCCGATTTCAAAAAGCTTTTACACAATGCTCCCGACCCTACTAGCCAATGATAAAAATTATTTGTGATATCTTCAAAGGCTTTGTTCTATAATATGGGATGGTGCGCACGTTTTAAATTTTTGTCCTTTTTTCTCTATTTCCTGAAGCGTCTACGTGAAAATCCCAAACTTACTGACCCATTATGAAGTTTATTTAGCTCAGCCCTCAACCTTCTCACCCTTTCATTGTTATTATTCCTTTTTAAAAAAAAAAATAATTTAACACACGTTTTTCGCATTTTTCCAGGCGCAGCATCTTACTTCATTTAATTAGGGGAGGGTGGAATTTATATAGTGCAAATTCCACCCGAAAGAATTGGAGTCTTTTACATACGCAGAAATTATATTACTTAAATAAACATTCACTTATCAGTAGCCATGGGGAACTGGAGTAGCTTGGCTAAAAAAAATGTTTTAAGTTAAACCCACACCAATACTTAAACCTAGTTTACCTGTTCCAAAGTCAGCCGATCTGTTCCTTTATACAACATACATATTATATCCACATATTTAAATCCATAACACAGTATCTCACTCTACATAATTCCACTACAGTCTGTACCATTTAATTACTATCCACATAATTCCACAGCACACCATGCAACATATTTCCGCTATACAACTCCACACCACACAATCACACACCACGCAATTCCACAAAAAATACCAAAACAACACATCTCTACATCATACTTCAACAAACCCTATCATCTCTCTCACACACACACTGCCCATCTCATCTCTCCCTCACACTAATACAACTACCCCCTGACATCTCACAATTCCACTGCCCCCTCACATCCATCTCGCACACTCCCTGTCTCCTCTCTACACTGCCTGCTCACACATGCTACCTTCCTGTACATCCTCGTACTGGGTACAGGTCCACCTCTCGCCTCCCCCCAGGTGCCCCTCCCACTACTCTCTCTCTCTCGTACTCTCTCACACAACACTCTCTCGCTCTCTCACGCACTGATCCAGCATTTCTCATATTGGTTCACTTCACGTCTTTCAGCACAGTTTTTTTACCATAACTTAAAAAAAAATCCGGACCGCGTACACACAGTCTCCTCTTCTTCCAGATTCTTCTGCGTACACAAGCGCAGCCTCTTTATGCGTCTATAACCTTCCCTTCTTTCTCTCTTTCTGACACACTGTTTCTGATACTCTGACTGGAGTTCACACACCATTTCATACACAAACTACCTATCCCTCTCAATCTTCCTTTACATCTATTCTATACAGCTCTCACCCCTATCTATTCACCATGCCACATAATTCCACTGCACAAATATACTACACCCCACACAATTCCACAACTAACAATTCCAATTCAAACCACATAATTCCACTACAAACATACATACATCCACTCCACTACAAACAAAAAAATATAAGTAAAAAACAATGTCATTTACAATGCCAATAACTCTAACTTTTACAAATGCGAGACCGATTGCATTACAAATGCTTGTTTAGAGATGGGCACAATCTCTGCCCCCTTTCACAATTGGAGGATCACCCCCTCCTTCCCGATGGCATTGGAAAGCACATTAATATAGGGGGCTCACACCCCAGGGTTGAATTTGAACACATCAGCAGGGATTTTGTCAAGACCCGGAGCTTTCCTGGGCTTGTGGGCGACCACAACTCACTCAGTTTCCTTCTTGGTGAAAACTACTTGAGAGATGGATTGTGGCTTAGCATCATCATAGCTCCTGCGAGCAGGGCCAAGCTCGGGTGAGGGTAGGGGAGCACAGACACTCAAGAGGGCGACCCAATCACAGGGTAGAATGGATGTTTCAGCCGGGCTGCCTGTCCTCCCTTCGCTCTTTCTGACCAGTGCCCAGAATGTCCTCTGGTCATCAGCTAGAGCGGTGTCAGTAGGTCAGACCAGATGCCATCTTCTTAGAATAAGTCAATATTGATGCAAAAACACTTGGGGCTTGTGCAGTGAAAAGTAAATCTCGAACGGATAAGAGTGATTAGAGAGTGTTCCAGTAGATGCCAAATGGTAGGGTTGGGATGTGACGCTTGTGCAAGGGACTTCCACATTTTTCTAAGTGTAAATGCAGAGTGGTATTTCTTAAAATTTGGAAAGTTGACCTCGCCATTATCTTTAGACTGTTGTAAATTTGCTAATGATGTGCATGCTTTCTGTTTATTCCATAAAAACGTATTAATAAAGTATTGGGAGATTTAAAGAAATAATTGCGGAGAGTAACAGGTAGCATGGATAAATAAAAATCAACACTTGGTAACATCATCATTTTGACAGTTGCTAACCTACCCCACCAGGATTGAAATGGAGGAGACCAGCGATCAGACATATCCACTATTCTTGTTTTGACTGCATTAGGATTAGCATGGATAGCATCTTTAATAGAATTAGAATATAGAGTAGCTAAGCACTTGATGTGTTTACGATTCTATTAAAAAGCGAGTCTCAGAACATTTATGGAAAACAGTATTTGTTTGAAGGCAGAATTTCAGATTTGGTTATATTTAATTTATAGCCCAAAACCTCAGAATATTTGTGCAGAAGATAAAATTCAGGGATAGTGTGTTGGGACCTTCAAATCTTTCCTAAAAATGATCCACAGATAAAATAAAAAGAAGGGGGAATAAGGGGCAGCCCAGGTTGAGTGCTCCTGTGTAATCAGAAAATACAGAGATTGCTCACCTTTCACATGAACTGAGGTAGAGGGTGCGGAGTATCATAGACTGATGTGTTTAAGTATACGAGGATTAACACCATGCCAGCATAATGCTCCTAACACGTAATCCCAATTAGCACGGTCAAGTGCTTTTTCTGCATCTAATGTTATTGCCGCCTTAGGAGAGGTAGACTTGGAGGCGTGGTGGGCAATATTGAGAAAAGTTCTAGAATGATCTGATATATACCTTCCCTTTACAAACACTGACTGTTCTTTACCAATAAGGTCTGGAATGACTTGGTCAATACACAGGGCCAATACTTTTGCAAATAATGTATAGGTCTGTAGTTCCCACAAAAAGACAAATCGTTGTCCTTCTTGTGAAGCAGGCAGAGCTTGGCCTCGAGGACTGAACCTTGAGCTCTATTTTGGGAGAGAAAGTATTAAATCTGGAGCAGTAACTTAGGTACTAAGAAATGTAAAAAATTAGAATAAAACTCAACAGGGGAACAATCTGGGAGGGGGTCCTTTTCCTTTGGAAGTTTGGTAATAGCTGTCATCAGCTCTGCTGTAGAGACGTGAGCATCTAGGGAGGAGAGGTCCACCTTAAGGTCTGGGCGGGGGGCCTTATCCTTTGGAAGTTTGGTAATAGCTGTCATCAGCTCCGCTGTAGAGACATGAGCATCTAGGTAGGAGAGGGCCATCTTAAGGTCTGGGAGGGGGCCTTATCCTTTGGAAGTTTGGTAATAGCTGTCATAAGCTCCGCTGTAGAGACGTGAGCATCTAGGGAGGAGAGGTCCATCTTAAGGTCTGGGTGTTTCGGTATTGATTTGAAGAAAGCATCCAGGACCTCTGCGGTGGAGGATGACTCTGGCGTATATAATCGAGTATAGTAGTCTGTGAAATATATTAAAATCATCTAATCTGTGCTGTGTCTATTACTATGTGACTCAGTAATGACTGTTATTTTGGATTTTTGCTTCCATATTTTAAGATAATTGGTAAGTTTTCTTCCAGCCTTATTGCACCCACAATAGTATTTAGCATTTATTTTTTAATAAAGAGCTCAAACATTGTCAGTAGATATTTTGTTCTGCTGTAATTTGGCTTTAATTGTGCTAGAGTATTTTGTTTATTGGAGGAGTAATGTTCATGTTCTAAGTTTTTCGTTTTTTAATAGGATTACAGCGTCATTAAGAGCCTTTTTCTTATTTTTAGTGACATGATCTATAATAAACTCTCTGGCGGTCGCTTTGAAAGTGTCCCAGATAAAATGCATCTGAGTGTCTATAGTGAGATTACGCTCGAAGAATGCGTTCGAAAATGAACGGAGCTGTTCTTCAAAATGTTTGTCGCGTAATACGGCATTATTAAATCTCCATTTGTTCAAACGTGGTGTCGTGTAGTTCCTAGGACTCCCCTGGACCTGCGTGTTTTGGATGACCTAAACTGAGGGCTTGGTGTGCCTACAGACTCTGGACACCCACACAGGATGAGTCAGCCGTTAGACCAGCTAGCTCTACAGTGCCACTACCACCCCCCTGTATTCTACAGCGGTGTAGGTAGATTCTGTCAACCACTGAACATGACAACCCTGATTCCTCAGGTATCGTGGAAAACAATACGGTATCTTTCGCTCAGTCACTCGTGCTTACTTTTCTCAGAATACACATAGAATGACGATTGGAACGGTTTCAATAATTATTTATTGATCAAGCATCAGTCTAGTATGAAACATATTTGCTGCGACAATCAAAAGACAGGAGCAGACAAATGTGATTGCTAGCACCAATATCGTAATTAGCAGATACATTTCTACCATAGTGCCAATAAGATAAATAAAAGCAGATTATATAAAACAATAGCATTGGCGTACTCCTACGATGTGTAGCCTACCTAAATGTACCTAGCCTAGATATGTAGGTGAAGCATGTGTATGTAAATGCTAATATATATCCTAATGAAGCCAAGAATCCCCCGGGGAAGTGCTAACCCCTCACCTGATGGTTCTGAATGAAGGACCCTGTCTCTGCGTCGAGGATGGCACCCCGCAAGGGATGTCAGGTCTCTGCCTGTCGAAGAATCAGCCTGCAGAGTCTTGGTCCAGCCTGGAAGGAATTCTCCTCTGTTTTGTAAGGGGGAGTGAGGGTCTTCCATACTAAAGTGGTCACTCCAGGGTTTCTTCCATGATCAATATGTTTTGAAAACATTCACTAATCCTCTGCTAATCCTTTTCTAAACAAACATGATCATGCACAGCTGGCTGTTGGCCGTGGATGAAAAAAGTGGTGACCCTTATACAGAATAAATCTGCCGTGCCTGGGGACATGTTCATGTACGTCAGGTACAGGGATTAAGATAGGGTACCGAGAGCCTGGTGTCGAAGAGACAGAAGTAAGCTACTAGGTAAAAGGTCACCGGTGTAAGACCGTTATGTCGTGTGGATGGGACAAAATGTATGTAATCGGTATGTACATGATGGGACTATCCTAAAGGACATGACACCCATTCCTCATCAAAAAGGTCAACAAGGTCAGCTAGGTATCGATAGTTTATGCAAAAAAAGGCATAATAATCATGTATATTAAAATAGAAAGTGGGCTGAAAATGGCCACCCGGGTCACCACTGACCTCCTCTCAGCCTTAGGAACCAAATGAAGAGTCGGTCAGACAGTGGGGAATACAAACCAATAACTGTTTATTTATATACACTCAGAGTGGAGTCCCATCTGTACAGTCTCTAGGAGTGCTACAGAGGGAACTGAAATCAACAAGCATAGAGATACAATATGTACATTTCATACCCGGGCGAAGACACGCCCACAGTGGAATTTTCCAGGCAGATGCAACTGGACAGTGAAATACAAAAAAAAGTTTCTGTTCTTGTATCTTGCACACCCTGGCATAGTCCAAGGTCGTTTTACACTGGGCCCGCCACCAGACAAGTGGGAGAGGGCCTTTATCTATTCAGAGAGCTATGCGGTGACAAGAACAGTTTACTCATTACTGAAGCAAAACTTAACATTTCAGAAACGAAACTTAGAAGAGGGCATTTCTCAGAAATGAACGAGATCAGTTTTGAGTAGCCCAAAATGGTGCCTGAGAAAGAAAATGGCGGAGCGAATGCCAAATAAAGCATAACATTACGTAAGCATTCTACGGGACTAATCTAAACAACCCTCCTTTTAGCATGAGCTAAGAACATTTTCAAACAAGCAAAAAGAAATAAAACTGAAACAACAGCAACAGATCGAAAAATCAATGACACATAAGAAGCAAAATGCATATAAAATGGAATTATGAGCATTCCATAGACTCATCATTAGAGAGGGGTACAGCAAGCAGGGAGGAATCCTCAAATATTCCTTCATCAATATGCATTAGATCATTAATGTCATTCTGCACCATCATGGCGGTGTTTGTAACATGAGCTAATATTTTCTGTTTGGGCATGAAAACAGAAGCACAATAAGAGCAACAAAGGGGAAGACACTGAATAAGGATGCAGCATAATACCAACACCACTATAAGATAAATCAGCTGCTGGAGAATCCAACCCCAATTACCAAAAAGGACCAACTCCAATTTCCACTTTCCATGCCCCTGACATTTTCGAAGATGTCTAGAATGTGTTGTGTTATGTTTTTCTCCACATTTTCTATCTTCATAACACACTGATCGCCAATTAAAGCGCAAACACCACCGGATTTAGCCAATATAAAATCTACAGCATATCTAGTTTGCTCGGAATACGCCTGCATACTTTCCATTTGGGTAGTAATATCTCTCAAAGCTGCCACAGTAGTGTTGGACAGGATTTGTAATTTACATCCAAAATATTCCCTGGCCTTTTCTTCTCTGGCCATAGCTGTACCACCCAAGGTGAATATGGAAGACAAGATGTACCCAAATGTGACACCATTGATATAGCTATTCACTTCTGAATCTGTTACTCCTTCACAAAACTCTTTCGTTAATGTTCTCCTCACCCATCTCTTTTTCGGCTCGATATCCTTACATTGGACACCTAAAGGCAACACCATCCCCAGAGCCACATCGTCAGTCCCATTATAAACATTGGAGTAAGTTCCATTGGACAGAAAATAAAACCCAGGGTGTGCATAGATCGGTCCCTCATAATTTACTGCTGAATACCTGGAATTCATCCCAAGTGTATTTGGATCAGATTTGTGCTCAAGGGACAATGTTTGCTTGTGTAGTATTGTTCCCGAACAATTAATATACAAAGAGGTATCGGTAAAATTCACTATTGGACAACAATCAGGATAGTAACCAGCTTTCCGAGGTACCGTAATCTCTTTGTAATGCCAACCCACGAGTGTTATATTTTGTTCTTCCATATCACAATTATCACAATATGTGCTATTGTCACAACCAGGATAACCCTCCCTTGTGGCGTTCTATAATATAGACATGGCCCGGGGTAACCAAGTCCAAACATACCCTTGACCTCTACAAAATCTGGTTGCCGGGTGTACGTATAATTAACAAGCGACAAGGGATATGCCGTCCAAAGGCTAGCAACAGAACTAATAGGATAACAAGCAGTCCCATTCCCAAAGAATCTCTTATGCGCTGCTACAAACACATTATTTGTCATAGCCCTCTTGTCTCTTCCCGAGGAGATGGGTCCACTCAGATCAAGCGTGGGTGCATCATATACATCCTCAAAAACCATAACAACCCCATACTATTATCATCACCATTACCAAAGCAATGACACATAATTTTACTTCGAATGGACCAGATTACACGTCGTTGACTCGGAATTATTTGTTGCTCCTCCTCATCAACTGGTCTACCAAAAGGATGCATTATGGAATAAGTGCAGAAACGCAGAATAATAAAGAATGTAAATGTTCCAAGTGTCCTTCAGAGTCTCACTGGTACAGGCTCCTATTGTCCATCAATCAGTTTGCGCTCTTGAGCACTGGCGGTGGAGCTTGCTCTGTCCTAAGCTCGTCCTGCACTATCCCACATTGACAAAAGTGGTATAGTCTCAGAACATACCTTCTTCCCTAACTAATGTTCAAACAACAAAAGCAAAACAAATGCAGAATTTTCCAAAACCTCCGGTTGGTACTGCTACTCAGTACGGGCCTACTTTATACAGTCCATCCCTAATCTGTTTTCTCTTTCAGCTCTGTGGTTCTCGTCCGAGGACGCAAATTAAACCTGCCAGCCCCAGGCACTGTAGGATCTGGGAACAGAGGCTCTTGAATAGCTCGTATTTCAGTGGGAACAGCCTCGTTTAAAACATCATCATTCTCCTTATCCGTCCTAGTCCATATCAGCTGGGCATTACTAAAGGGCACAAACCTAGGCACTTGTTCACATTCGTCGCCCCCTACTCCTTTCTTGACCAACTGGTCATAAGGCAACGGCAAAGGTATCTTCTTACAATGGGTGGCATGCACCCAATTCTTCTGACCTGCAACTTTCACAGTCGTTTGAGTGACCAGTAGAACCTGCTCAGGACTTTCCACCTTGGCTCAAGACTTTTCTTTCTCTGAAAATTTCGCACAAGTACGAAGTCGCCAGGCTGGGTGTCATTGCCAGGTCCCTCAGGTTTCGGAGGTAGGGAGTCTCGGACCTGTTGGTAAATAGAACGCAAACTTTCTGTTAACAGGCCAAGATAATCAAGCAGCACAGGATATTCAATCTCAGAGAAACGTTTAGGTTGGGGGACACCCCAGACAATCCCTGGGTGCCCAAAGACCACCTCAAACGGAGACAACCCAGTTCTAGAGTGTGCTGTTGTTCTATTTGACAAAAGGGCTAATGGAAGAGCATCCGGCCATTGCAACCCTGTTGTTTCTTGGATTTTTGCCAATTTCAGTTTGTGAGTACCGTTGTACTTCTCAACAAGGCCAGCTGTTGTTTGGCAGCGTGAAATTTCTGTTTAATGTGCAGACCCTCACAAATTAATGTAATCACTTTCCCATTAAAATGAGACCCGTTGTCACTCCAGGTAATTCGGGGCAAACCAAATTGAGGAAAATACTCTTTAAGGAGTACTTTCGCAGTTGTAATAGCCGTATTGTCCTTAGTGGGGTAAGCCTCAACCCATTTGCTGAACGCACATATGACCACTAAAACATACTTAAGATTATTACATTGTTCTAATTCAATGAAATCCATTTGGAGGACCTCAAACGGGAAAGTGGGTGGTGCAAAATTATGAGGCGGTGTAGGGGTACCTTTCCCCGCATTATGTTTCATACAGATCATGCAATGTTTCACCAAATGCGCAGCTGATTTAGAGATGTTATCATTATGCCAAACAGGGGCTAACAATTTACAAATGCCTTTCGCACTAATATGGGCTGGACCATGGGCCATAGTAACCACAGAAAGTACATATACATTGGGCAACATCCATTTCTGTTCTCCAGATTCATCAATCCAACATCCTTCCTCATTTAACTGTGCTGTACTCTCCTGCCATTTCGCTAATTCCTCTATTGTGGCTTCGCTTTGTATCTCCTTTACACTCTAACATAGCAACTTCAGGAACCCACCTAGCTGGACCTGCAACAAACATTCTTTTCATTTTACTTCGGGCCGTCTCCTTGGCTACTTGATCTGCGAATGCATTTCCTCTACCCACATCATCAGTAACCTTCTTATGGGTGCTGCACTTAATTATTGCCAATTTCTTGGGGAGTTTTAATGCCGATAACAATCACAATATGAGGTGTCCATGCTGTATCCTAGTACCATGAGAAGTAAGAAACCCTCTCTCCGCCCACAGTCGGCCAAAATTATGGGCAACCCCGAATGCGTACTGACTATCTGTATAAACATTGACAACCAGCCCTTCACTCAATTCACAAGCTCGGATAAGGGCAGCAAGCTCAGCGGCTTGAGCCGACTGATAGGGGACCCATGATGTCTCTACCACCGTATGCAACGTAGTGATAGCATAAGCTGCAGTGGTAGTGCCATCTGGTAATTTAAAACAGGAGCCATCGACTTATAGTTCTCCTTGGGGGTCAGATAAGGGAACATCAGTCAGGTCTACCCGTCCTTTCGTCTCTTCTTCTATCCAGAAAATGCAGTCATGTTTGTCAACTGCATCATTCTCAGAAAGGAGGGAGTAGTAACGTGGCTGGGTTCAGAGTGGCACATCTTTTGATCGTAATATGTTTAGCAAACAATGTCAATTCATAACCAGTAAGACGTGCACTGGTGAGGTGCTGTGTCTTTGTCTTATTCAAAAGTGTATCCATAGCATGGGGTACCATAACTGTGAGGTCTGTATCAAGTACGAGTCCAGTCGATTGCCTGATTGAAGTGGCCACATTCGCGACCGCTCTCAGACAGCTCAGAAGGGCCCTTGCAACAGGGTCAAGCATAGCAGAAAAATAAGCACAAGGCCTCTTTTTATCCCCAAAATAGTGCAGGACGAGCTTAGGACAGAGCAAGCTCCACCGCCAGTGCTCAAGAGCGCAAACTGATTGATGGACAATAGGAGCCTGTACCAGTGAGGCTCTGACGGACACTGGGAACATTTACATTCTTTATTATTCTGCGTTTCTGCACTTATTCCATAATGCATCCTTTTGGTAGACCAGTTGATGAGGAGCAGCAACAAATAATTCCGAGTCAACGACGTGTAATCTGGTCCATTCGAAGTAAAATTATGTTAAGACAGAAAGTGCGCAACCAGCCATCTCATGAACACAAAGCACAAATGGTTTCCTATCGTTAGGTGTGCCAAGCACCAAAGCCTAGCAAGCGCAGTTTTTAATTGCTCAAAAGATTGCTGACATTCTGGCGTCCAAGGCACTGCTTTCGTTGTTAATGCAAGCAAAGGTATGATTAGTAAAGAATAATTCGGAATCCACTGGCGACAGTAGGAAGTAATACCTATAAAAGCGCGTACATCTTTTTGAGTTTGTGGAACGGGCATCTTAATAATGGTGCTGATGCGCTCATGGGTCAACCTCCTTCCCTCCTTCGACAGTAGGGGACCTAAAAAGGTAACCTCCTGTCGACAATACTGAAATTTCGAAAGAGAGACCTTATGTCCATTATGTGCCAAATGCAACAACAATTTCACTGTACTTTCCTTGCAACCTTGTTCTGTATCAGAAGCAATTAGCAGGTCATCGACATACTGCACCAATACATTACCTGGGGAAAGCGATAGTGAATCCAACTTTAATGCTTGACTATAAATACTAGGACTTTCTGAATAGCCTTGAGGAGCACAACAGAATCTAAAGCTTCTGCCGGCCAGTGTAAATCCAAACAAATACCTACTGTCCGGGTGTATAGGAATACTGAAGAATGCGTTTTTCAAATCAATAACAGAAAAGATCTTAGCAGTAGATGGGATCATTGTTAAAAGTGTAGTGATATCAGGAACCACCGGAAATTGCGGAACTACTATTTTATTAACCTCTCGCAAATCAATCACAAAATGATAGACATCATCAATAGCATCAGAGGAACCCGAGGGTGTCCTCTTAAGGACTGGAAGAATAGGACTATTACAAATGTTGGCAGACGTTTCTTTAACTACTCCATTTCGTATCAAATCCTGAATATTATGTAGAAGGGCCCGTTCCCCTGCCTGCAGGTATTTTATACTGAGGAATTCCGGGAAGATTAGCATTACCTTTGGCTTGTATAGAAACTAGCGGTATATGCAACAGACCCACGTCTGTATCACCTGTGGCCCATAGTGTGGGTGGTACCTGAGCAAATTCATCTGGTAGGGGCGCATCCTGAGACAAACACTGTCTAGTACTCACATCCGGACCCATAGTAATATAGACACCATCAGGAGAACAATAAATAGTAGCATGCAACTTCTTCAACAAGTCCAAACCCATCAAATTTTCACCACAATTAGATGTTAACAAGAATGGAGACTCCACAGTGAAAGGACCAACAGTAACTGCAAGGGGGCGTGAAATGGGGCTGACAACCGGAACGCCGGAAAAACCTACTGAAACATTATTTTGGCCAGACAGGGCCGCCCCGGGGACCATATATCGAGAAACAGAACTTTTTGTCGCACCTGTGTCCACCAGAAATTCCTTAGTCGAGCCTTGCAAATACGCTGTGACATAAGGACCACGCTGATCTACAGGTATCTGAACTGGGCCCTCACCCTGTCCCTGGCTGTCCTAGCTGTAAGACATACCCGTCACATCCTCAATATCATAGTCATCATGATAATACTGTCCATCTCTGGGGTCATCAAAATAATTATTATCAAAGCGGCCCACAGGAGCCGCAGCATTCTGATTTCTGTTGGCCCCACGGCCTCTACCACCAGAACCGCGTCCTCTAGGGGACAAAACCTTCTGTAAAAGCACAGGGCACTGGCTACGCCAATGTCCTTCCTCCTTACAATACGCACACTGATTCTGTCCCAAGGGTGTCATTGAAGGCTGCCTAGTACGTGGGAGTTGTCGGGAAGGACCTCCCCGTCCTCTGGTATTACCCCGAAATGCCTGCTGCAACAACACTTTCGTCTTTAAATCCTTATGTTTTTGATCAGTTTTATCCTTTTCCTCCTGATCTCGATGCTCATAATATTGAGCCATATTCAAAATAACTGAGGGAGAAGACGTAGACCAAGTACTTTCAGACGCCTGCAAATGAGTCATTATTTTAGGAAGAAGATTGGTGACAGACAAACAAACTCCTCCCTTCGTGGACATATCCTGCCCACTATAATCCCAAAACGTATCTTCAAACCGAGTAAAGAAATCAGATACACTCTCATCCTTCTTCTGTCGACAGGCCGTCAATCTATCCCAACTTAATTTCTTAGGTGGAATAAGTGTATGCATATATGTAATAATACGACCAGGCAAAGCGAGTATCGCAGCACGCGGCTTATCTCCTGGATTCCTTTCATGTTCCCATCCCTTAATCACATCCCATGTATCACCCACCTCGGCACATGATCTTGAGTATGCACCTGCCCCCAAATATCGACCGGAACAAGAAGACCAAAAAAATTTCAATATCAGCAAGAGTCATTACAGTAGAAGAGGCAGCTGCTGTTAATTCCCTATAATAGGCTGTAGGGTTTTTCCTAGGATCGGGCAGAGTAGTCTTAAGGGCTAAAACCTCACTCCTTTTCCATGGAGTATAAATGAATTACTCCTGGAAGCGGGCAGCCACGGCCGGTCTAGTGGTCGCACTTTGCTGGTCCGTCAACTCAGGTATTTCTGGATGATAAATTGGGTGGACTTCACGCATAGGGAACTGAGTTATTTGAGTGGGACTCTTATCATACAATCGACCTCTATAAGAGACTATGGTAGAAATGTTACCAAACACCTGTTCTGGCGCTAAATCAGTAACATAAACGCGGTCTCTAATATCAAATAATATTTGGGGAGCCTCTGACTCAATGTGTGTATGCCAAAGGTCAATCAATGTAGCAGACATATGCTGAAGGGCATGCTGTTGTAAAAAAGATTCAAAATTACGTATAACTCGCCAAATATCCTCAACGCTATAAACTGCATTACGAGCCCACCGCATTGCCTGACTCGCTATTACCCTCTTCTCATCCTCCCCTACTCCAGATCGCATCAACGGGCCTGTTCGTTCCCTAAATCTCGCCAAATCCCTGTCTTCAAAACCACGTACAGGGGTATCAGAATCCAAAAACAGCGGCGGATGAATAACCACAGGAGGAGGAGTAATAGGAGTAGTAGGTAGAACTGTAGTCAATGATTGCACCGGAGAAGAAAGAACGGAGGGCACAGGAGTCAGAACAGTGGATGTAATAGAGGTCACAGTCGTCAAAGATGGTGAGGGGAGAGAAAGAATAGGAGGCACAAATAACCGGAGCTGTGGGTGTAACAGCCGTAGATATGGGGGCAACTGGAGTGGATGAGACAGACTGCCCTGACTGTAAAGGAACAACGGGGTATATCCTCTGGGGGGCATAAGGAGGCGGGGGTCGAGTATCTAACAACTCCTCTACAAAAGTATCATCTTCCTCTTTGGCCACATAGGACTTGTCAATGTGCAGCCGAAATCTCCTATCCTCACATTCTATTTCTGTTTCCTGTTTTTCTCTAACATACGCCACAGCTTTCTGTGTAAGAGTCTGCATCCTCCCTTTCCATGCATCTTCCTCCATTTTTAACCACCTTTGCTTGGCCTCCTTCTGCCAAGTTCGAAGGGAGTCAACCATCGACTGTCTACTTTGTCTCTTAAACAACAGTTCCTGTAAAAATCCAATCTTCTGTTTATCAAAGGAGCCTGTCAGAGGCCACTGCAACTCGGCATTGTCCCTCGTATATTTGTGCCATAATGTACTAAACATAATAGGGTCAAGACCATGTTTCACATGCATATCAAAATTAGGGCTACCTTCAATAGGGGCAGGCTGAGCTTCTTCCAACCGGGCATCTGCAGAACAACAACGACAACACAAACTCCAAAGTTTGATAAGACCAGGCATTGCAAAGGAAGAACAAAATCGTTATTTTTACCTGGCAAAGTATTTGCAAACACTTTTCATCAAAACAGTCCTTAGACCGTAACAAACTCAAACCACAATGGTACCATATCCAGATAGAACCAAAACAGACTCACCTGATAACAGAAGTACAAACAAACCAGTTCTCCACTGCCGACACTTCAGACCAAACAGTCAGATCAAGGGTGTCACCATTCAGGACGCCAGTTGAGATGACCGCTGGGCGAGGCAACCTCCGGTGGGACAAAGGCCGCAGCTGCGAGTAACAGAAACTCTTTGTGCAGGGATCCCTGAGCCGTCCGTCCGACCTGATGATGTCCTCGTCCTCCCCTCCGTCCGCGGAAAGGGGATGGGTCAACAACCCGAAGGAGTCCCTGTTCGGGCGCCAAATGACGGAAGTGGGCCGAAAAGGGCCACCCGGGTTGTAGGAGAGTAGGATCTGCTTCACAGGGGTACCCCCACTTTTTGCTGATACTTCACTGGTTTTCGACATTAGTCTGGCTGGGGCCCTGCTATTCAGAACCCCAGCCTAGCTGTTTCCTCTTTAAAAGGGTCTCCATGTGCCTTAGGCACATCACTGATTGGGATCTGGAGTGCCCTTGTAAGTCCCTAGTATATGGTATACTATGTACCAAGGGCATAGGTACCTCAGAGGCCTGCCAGGGGCTGCAGCATGTATTATGCCACCCCTGGTAGGCCATCCAAACTGACACCACAGGTCTGCTACTGCAGCCTGGGTAAGGTGGTGCATGCACCCCTTGCTGTGGTATAGGTTACCTATATCACTAAAAGCATACACACATATAAACCTATAAGTCACTCCTAAGGCAGGCCTTATCAATCCTAAAGGCAGAGTGCATGGTTCTTATGTGAGAGGGTGCCCCTGCATGAGCAGGGCCCCTCTGCAGCGTTCGGAGACCATCTCTGATGCTGTTTGTAGTGCAGCCTGACCATATACTCTTAAACGCATTATATCCTCGCGGTAAAATGCTAACTATGGAATGGCTGCACCAAAACATGTCGTGTTTGGTGTCAAACATCTTGGAATACTACCCCCCGCCAATCCTGGCGGCGGGGGTAGCATTCCACCCTTCTAGAGGAAAGGCATGTTAACTCTGACGAGTCCGGTAACTTCTTTCCAGAGCCCTGGCATCACAAAATGGATGCTGCTGCCACAGACACGAGTCTGGCCTCCTGCTGCTGGACGAAACTCCGGCAGGGGAGGCCTGGACAATAGGTTTCCTGTCCCAGGGAGGTGTGACCACCTCCCCAGACAGGACAATGTGTATTGGGGCTGGGCGGGAGCACTTTCGGGTGCTTTGAAGTCCTGCACTGGGGGCACATTTGGTGTCCCTGTGCATACCCCAGTTCAAACCGGATCAGGGGCTTGCAGCCCCTGCTTTGGCGCGAACTGGACAAAGGGAAAGGGGTGTAGCCACCCCTCTGCCCTGACCCACCCATAGGTGGGGCCACAGAGTAGTCCATCCCCTATTTTTGGAATAAAGGTAGGAACCCAGTCCTTAGGACTTTAGATTATACCTGGACGAAACTCTGAAACAGAATCCTGGACCTTCGACGCTCTACTCACGATTAGAGGACTGAAGAATCTCCCTTGGGGTCAAGGAGTGACTCCCCTGCTTGGCAGGCACCAAAGAAGCATCTGTCCGGTTCGCATCACTGAAGCTCCCGTCGGACGCCGAAGTCATCGCATCACCAGAGGTGGATTCTCAGACTTCCCCGAGGCTACCCTGAGTCCCCAGCAAAGCTGAGGCCCGTGGCTATCGTGGGTAACGTGAGACCGTGACCCCTGGACACCGAGCACACTTGCAAGTGCACCATCTTCTGGGTCTCCCAAGAAGTCGTGCTTTGGGCTCCGAGTAGCCCTAGCCTCCAGCACCACCTGCACCGAAGATCACTGGCCCCCACTCCACGAGTGTCCTGTAAGCCAGCTCCACGTGCGGCGTCACGAGGCTCCTTCGCGGTCGCTAGCCCGTTGGCTAGTAGCCCTTACCGAAGGCCAATCTTTTCTTTACTTGGCAGTCTGGTTGCTCCAGGCCTGCCCTCACTTACCCTTGCTGGGTGAGTTCCCCAGACCTTGCTGGTCTGCATCATCGACGATCTACATCTTACTCGAGACTTGCCGTTGCCAAGGCCTGTTGGGTCCAATCTGGTCGCCGACACCTCTGCACTCGACAGACATCGAGCAACAGCCCGAATCCTGCTCCTGGTCGCCGACAACGCCTCCCGGACCTCGTGGCTGAAGAGTCAAGACGACCGTCAACGAACTTGAAGCACTCGACATCGGTGGGCATCTGTCCATCGCCCTCCTGGTCACTGGCTAGTGACCCAGACTCTGTCCCCTCTGCTTTCAGGTTCTTCAGAACTCCGATCCACTCTTGGATCCACCCGGACACTTTTCTCCTGGTCGCCAGCAGCACTTTGCAGCAGATCGCCATAAGAAACGACGACGAAACCCGACCCCGAAAGGCACCTATGCACCCGGCTTCCCTGGGTGAGGTAACACGAGTACTCCGGTGCTCCCGTGGGTAGAGACTCTTCAAAGTCCTAGATCTCAAAGGGTTTTGTCCTAGTCCTCTTTTAAGTGTCCCTTTCCTCTATTTTCCCGATCCCGACTTTCTCCATAGAAGTTAACGGCGTATCGCGGTTGTGTATTTACACTGCACGCGTCTCCCGTGGGTCCCCTGTGTCACTACCTTGGGTGGTTCCTTGTGGTCCAAGCACTTCTAGAGGCTCTAGGCCTAGTGTCTAGTTCAGTCGTGGTTCGCATACCATTTTATTGGTATATGGTTTGGTACGCCCCTAGGGCCCAAACGTGTATTTGTGCTATTACTGTGATTTAAGATCTTATAACCTATGTACTTCGAACTCTAGCCTCATAAAGAGACTAGAGGGGTGTGTTTAGTAATAAATACATATATTTTGAATATATACCTGGTGTGGTGCTCTTTCATTTGGTCACTCAAGAGATTATAGACTGGTAAAACAAGCTGCTTTACATTCCTTCAAGACTTAGCCTGAAGGCTGCTCTCCACAGCTACCACTAGGATAGCTTTCAATAAGGTTGTCTTTAACCTACCTACCATAAGAGTCGATTTGGACTGGTGCAAGGTGCCCACTATAATTAGTGGACAGCATATGCCAGGCCAACTTCTCACATTGGTGTGCAGCGTGTGGGATTCCAGCTTGCTATTGTTTTACCAGATAATCTCAATTGAATTGATCAACTGAAAACCACTAAAGGTACCTAAGGTACATATAATTTAAGCTTAGAATATCAGTAAGTTCTACTGAACTTAGAGTTGTGTGTTAAGGGATAGCACAACCCTTTCTACAACTCAAGAGAGTTTAGTAGGCCACACTAGAGTAGGTAGTGCATACACCACACCACACTAGTAATGTCTTTAAAAGCAGGATCTAGAGATGCCCTGCAGGAAGCCATTGAGCTTCCCCCTCCAAGTATGACACACTCCCATTCTTGGAACTGAGAGCTTTGTGTAACGTGAGGAAATTAAGGACAGGCCAAAGTCCCACCACCCAACACCTCCAGGAGATGTTGGTGGCTTATGATCTTAGTAAGTCCTCAGAGACTGAAGGGGTAGGAGCAGAGGGTGGGCCAGCAGATGAGGAAGGGGCCAGGGGTACTACTACCCCCAGCCCCCTCTGAAACTGACCAGGAGGGTGACAATGACCCTGACCTGGAAAACCCAATCCCTTCTGGGGAAGATGAAGATGAGGATCTGGAGAACCACACCTTTGTCCCCCAGGAAGGATTATGAGTGTGCTCAGAAAGTCTAGGTCTCCTTCTCAGGAGTCTAACCACTCTGGCACCTCAATAGGGAGCTCTGTTTCTTCTCACAGGAGGGAATCCTCTCATGAGAGAAGAAAGAGACTGGTCCAGTATGAGGAAACTCAACTGGAGATCAGGAAGAAGCAATTGGCTTTAGATAGAGAATCCCTAGATCTCCTTAGGGAGAGAAGAAAGTTGGGACTAGAGTCCCATGGTGGCAGCCATGTCCCTAGAGATAGGGAAAGGTCCTATGACCATAGGAACCTGAGCAAGATTGTCCCTCCCTACCAGAGTGGGGATGATATCCACAAATGGATAACTGCTTTAGAGAGGGCCTGTAAAGTACAGAAGGTCCCTCAGGAGCAGTGGGCAGCAATCTTGTGGCTCTCCTTTGCTGACAAAGGTAGAGACAAGCTCCTCACTGTTAGAGAGGAGGATGCTGACAATTACAAGGTCTTGAAGAGTGCTCTTATTGATGGGTTTGGCCTAACCACTGAACAGTACAGGTTGAAGTTCAGAGACACCCAAAAAGCACAGACTCAAGACTGGGTAGACTATGTGGATTGTTCTGCCAAGGCTCTGGAAGGCTGGTTGATGGGCAGTAAGGTGTGTGACTTCTCAGGATTGTATAATCTGATAATGAGGGAGCAGATTCTTAATAACTGTCAAAACCAGCTGTTGCATCAGTACCTGGTTGACTCTGATCTGACCTCTCCCCAAGAATTGGGAAAGAAGGCAGACAAATGGGTCAGAACCAGGGTGAAGCAGAAGGTACAGAACCAAGGTGGGGAAACCAAGAAGCAAGATGCTAAGAACTCTGACAAGGGTGGGGAGAAGGGTAAAGATCAAAAGTCTTCATCAGGCCCCCAAAAATCTTCTTCTGGTGGGGATTCCCAGTCTACCAAGGGTAAAGGCCAAAGAAAACCATGGTGCAAGGTCTGTAAGCAAAAGACCCACTGGACCAGTGATTGCACCAAGTCCAAAGACTCCAGTCCAGCATCCACCAATGCCCCTAAGGCACCTGTTCCCCCTAGTACAGTTGGTGGAAGTGCTCCAGCAAAGGGTTTAGTAGGGTTCACCCTGGGAACTGAGTTGGGCTCTGACTTAGTCAGGGAGCTGACTCAGGCTGTGTTAGTCTGTGATGGAGGCATGGATGTGACCTCCACTGTGAGTCCCAGTAATCTGGGCAAGTACAGACAACAGCCTTTAATCAATGGACGAGAGGCTTTGGCATTTAGGGACACAGGGGCAAGTGTCACAATGGTGACACAAGACCTTGTGCTACCTGGGCAAGTTATACTTGGTGAAATGTACCAAGTGACCAATGCTAGCAATGTCAGAACAGACCATACTCTGGCAGTTGTTAACTTCTCCTGGGGAGGGGTAACTGGCCTTAAGAAGGTTGTGGTAAGTGCAAACCTACCAGTCGAATGCTTGCTTGGCAATGACTTAGAGACTTCTGCTTGGGCAGAAGTGGAGCTCAGGACCCATGCAGAAATGCTGGGGATCCCTGCAGATGTGTTTGCTGTGACCAGGTCACAAGCTAAACTGTCTAAAACTGAACAGGCCTTGGATTCTGGAAGAATGGACCAAGTGCCTTCCAAGAGGAGGAGTAGTAGGGTTAAGGCAGTGCCTTCCCCCTTGGCTCAGGAGGAAGATCAGTCCCTTGAGGGGGATGATCTCAGCCCTGAAGAAGGAACTGTCCCAGAGGAACTTGAGCCTGACCAGGTTGAGTTCTTGGGGACAGGGGGACCTTCTAGGGCAGATCTGAGCCAGGAGCAGCAGAGCTGCCCCTCCCTTGAACCCCTCAGACAGCAAGCTGCTGCTGAGGCTGCTGGGAAAGCTAGTGGTCCCCATACAGTGTATTGGGATGATGGACTCCTGTACTCAGAGAGTAGAGACCCCAAGCCTGGTGCTACCAGGAGGTTGGTAATACCTTTGAAGTTCAGGGGCTTCCTATTGACCCTAGCCCATGATATTCCCTTAGCAGGACACCTGGGCCAGAACAAGACTTGGGACAGAATTGTCCCTCACTTTCACTGGCCCCACATGTCTGAAGACAGTAAGGAGTTTTGTCGCTCCTGTGTAACCTGCCAAGCCAGTGGCAAAGCAGGTGGCACTACAAAGGCCCCCTGATACCACTACCTGTGGTGGGGGTGCCCTTTGAGAGGGTAGGGATTGACATTGTTGGTCCCATGGATCCCCAAACAGCATCTGGGCACAGATTTATACTGGTGGTAGTGGATCATGCCACCAGGTATCCAGAGGCTATACCCCTTAGGACCACTACAGCACCTGTGGTGGCAAGGGCCCTCCTGGGAATTTTCTCAAGAGTGGGCTTTCCTAAGGAGGTGGTATCAGACAGGGGTGCAAACTTCATGTCTGGGTACTTAAAGGCAATGTGGAAGGAGTGTGGAGTTACTTATAAGTTCACCACACCCTATCACCCACAATGCAATGGTTTAGTTGAGAGATTCAACAAAACCTTGAAGGGCATGATTAAAGGGCTCCCAGAAAAGCTTAGGCGTAGATGGGACATACTCTTGCCCTGCCTTTTATTCGCATATAGGGAGGTGCCTCAGAAGGGGGTTGGTTACAGCCCTTTTGAACTTCTGTTTGGCCACCCTGTGAGGGGTCCACTGTGCTTGGTGAAGGAAGGATGGGAGTTACCTCTCAAGCCCCCAAAGCAAGATATAGTGGACTATGTACTTGGTCTCCGCTCCAGGATGGCTGAGTACATGAAAAAGGCAACCAAAAACCTTGAGGCTAGCCAGGAACTTCAAAAGGCCTGGCATGACCAAAGGCTGTCCTAACTGTTTACCAGCCAGGACAGAAGGTGTGGGTGTTGGAGCCAGTGGCCCCAGCAGCTCTCCAAGACAAATGGAGTGGACCCCACACTATTGTTGAGCAGAAGGGTGAGGTCACTTACTTAGTAGACCTGGGAACACCCAGGAGTCCCCACAGGGTTCTCCATGTCAACAGACTTAAGCCATATGTGGACAGGGCAGACATGGGCTTGCTCATGGCTACTGATGAAGGGCAGGAGGAAGAGAGTGACCCACTCCCTGACCTGCTCTCACAGAACCCTGACGATGGGTCAGTTGATGGTGTAGCCTTGGCAGGCAGCCTCACTACCCAGCAACAAACTGATTGCAGGCAAGTCCTCAATCAGTTTAGACATATGTTTTCTCTGACACCCAGTCAGACCACCTGGTGCACTCATGAAGTGGACACTGGGGACAGTCTGCCTATTAAAAACAAGATTTATAGGCAACCTGACCATGTCAGGGACTGTATCAGGACTGAAGTCCAGAAGATGTTGGAATTGGGAGTGATTGAGCCCTCAGATAGCCCTTGGGCTAGTCCAGTAGTCCTAGTACCTAAACCTCACACCAGTGGTGGGAAAAGAGAGATGAGGTTTTGTGTAGACTACAGGGGCCTCAATGCAGTCACTAGGACTGATGCCCATCCAATACCCAGGGCAGATGAGCTCATAGATACTTTGGCCTCTGCCAAATATCTCAGCACATTTGACCTAACAGCTGGCTACTGGCAGATCAGACTAGCTGATGCTGCAAAGCCCAAAACAGCATTTTCAACCCCTAGTGGGCATTATCAATTTGTGGTGATGCCCTTTGGTCTGAAAAATGCACCTGCCACTTTCCAGAGGTTGGTGAACACAGTTCTCACAGGACTGGAGGCCTATAGTGCAGCTTATCTAGATGATATTGCTGTCTTTAGCTCCACCTGGGAGGATCACCTGGTCCACCTCAGGAATGTTTTACAGGCCCTGCAAAAGGCAGGCCTGACTATCAAGGCCACTAAGTGCCAGATAGGGCAGAGTCAGGTTGTGTACCTGGGCCACCTTGTGGGTGGAGGCCAGGTTCAACCTTTGCAGAGCAAGATCCAGACCATCATGGACTGGACTGCTCCAACTACCCAGACTCAGGTGAGAGCCTTCTTAGGCCTGACTGGGTACTATAGGAGATTTGTCAAGGGGTATGGATCAATAGTGACACCCTTGAATGACTTAACTTCTAAGAAAATGCCCAAAAAGGTTCAGTGGACAGTTAGCTGTCAAAAGGCATTTGATGACCTCAAGCAGGCCATGTGCACTGCTCCAATTCTGCAGAGTCCTGATTACTCCAAGAAGTTCATTGTCCAAACAGATGCATCTGAATTGGGGGTAGGGGCTGTACTGTCACAATTGAATGAAGAAGGTCAGGATCAGCCAGTAGCTTTTATTAGCAGAAGGCTGACCCCTAGAGAGAAACGTTGGTCAGCCATAGAGAGGAGGCCTTTGCTGTGGTCTGGGCTCTGAAGAAGTTGAGGCCATACTTGTTTGGTACACACTTCCTGGTTCAGACAGACCATAAGCCCCTCTTATGGCTAAAACAAATGAAGGGTGAAAACCCCAAACTGCTTAGGTGGTCCATTTCCCTACAGGGGATGGACTTTACAGTGGAACATAGGCCTGGGAGTAACCATGCGAATGCAGATGGACTCTCTAGGTATTTCCACTTAGAACATGAAGACTTAACTGGGCAAGGTTAGTTTAATGTCCCTACGTTTGGGGGGGGTTGTGTAGGAGAGTAGGATCTGCTTCACAGGGGTACCCCCACTTTTTGCTGATACTTCACTGGTTTTCGACATTAGTCTGGCTGGGGCCCTGCTATTCAGAACCCCAGCCTAGCTGTTTCCTCTTTAAAAGGGTCTCCATGTGCCTTAGGCACATCACTGATTGGGATCTGGAGTGCCCTTGTAAGTCCCTAGTATATGGTATACTATGTACCAAGGGCATAGGTACCTCAGAGGCCTGCCAGGGGCTGCAGCATGTATTATGCCACCCCTGGTAGGCCATCCAAACTGACACCACAGGTCTGCTACTGCAGCCTGGGTAAGGTGGTGCATGCACCCCTTGCTGTGGTATAGGTTACCTATATCACTAAAAGCATACACACATATAAACCTATAAGTCACTCCTAAGGCAGGCCTTATCAATCCTAAAGGCAGAGTGCATGGTTCTTATGTGAGAGGGTGCCCCTGCATGAGCAGGGCCCCTCTGCAGCGTTCGGAGACCATCTCTGATGCTGTTTGTAGTGCAGCCTGACCATATACTCTTAAACGCATTATATCCTCGCGGTAAAATGCTAACTATGGAATGGCTGCACCAAAACATGTCGTGTTTGGTGTCAAACATCTTGGAATACTACCCCCCGCCAATCCTGGCGGCGGGGGTAGCATTCCACCCTTCTAGAGGGAAAGGCATGTTAACTCTGACGAGTCCGGTAACTTCTTTCCAGAGCCCTGGCATCACAAAATGGATGCTGCTGCCACAGACACGAGTCTGGCCTCCTGCTGCTGGACGAAACTCCGGCAGGGGAGGCCTGGACAATAGGTTTCCTGTCCCAGGGAGGTGTGACCACCTCCCCAGACAGGACAATGTGTATTGGGGCTGGGCGGGAGCACTTTCGGGTGCTTTGAAGTCCTGCACTGGGGGCACATTTGGTGTCCCTGTGCATACCCCAGTTCAAACCGGATCAGGGGCTTGCAGCCCCTGCTTTGGCGCGAACTGGACAAAGGGAAAGGGGTGTAGCCACCCCTCTGCCCTGACCCACCCATAGGTGGGGCCACAGAGTAGTCCATCCCCTATTTTTGGAATAAAGGTAGGAACCCAGTCCTTAGGACTTTAGATTATACCTGGACGAAACTCTGAAACAGAATCCTGGACCTTCGACGCTCTACTCACGATTAGAGGACTGAAGAATCTCCCTTGGGGTCAAGGAGTGACTCCCCTGCTTGGCAGGCACCAAAGAAGCATCTGTCCGGTTCGCATCACTGAAGCTCCCGTCGGACGCCGAAGTCATCGCATCACCAGAGGTGGATTCTCAGACTTCCCCGAGGCTACCCTGAGTCCCCAGCAAAGCTGAGGCCCGTGGCTATCGTGGGTAACGTGAGACCGTGACCCCTGGACACCGAGCACACTTGCAAGTGCACCATCTTCTGGGTCTCCCAAGAAGTCGTGCTTTGGGCTCCGAGTAGCCCTAGCCTCCAGCACCACCTGCACCGAAGATCACTGGCCCCCACTCCACGAGTGTCCTGTAAGCCAGCTCCACGTGCGGCGTCACGAGGCTCCTTCGCGGTCGCTAGCCCGTTGGCTAGTAGCCCTTACCGAAGGCCAATCTTTTCTTTACTTGGCAGTCTGGTTGCTCCAGGCCTGCCCTCACTTACCCTTGCTGGGTGAGTTCCCCAGACCTTGCTGGTCTGCATCATCGACGATCTACATCTTACTCGAGACTTGCCGTTGCCAAGGCCTGTTGGGTCCAATCTGGTCGCCGACACCTCTGCACTCGACAGACATCGAGCAACAGCCCGAATCCTGCTCCTGGTCGCCGACAACGCCTCCCGGACCTCGTGGCTGAAGAGTCAAGACGACCGTCAACGAACTTGAAGCACTCGACATCGGTGGGCATCTGTCCATCGCCCTCCTGGTCACTGGCTAGTGACCCAGACTCTGTCCCCTCTGCTTTCAGGTTCTTCAGAACTCCGATCCACTCTTGGATCCACCCGGACACTTTTCTCCTGGTCGCCAGCAGCACTTTGCAGCAGATCGCCATAAGAAACGACGACGAAACCCGACCCCGAAAGGCACCTATGCACCCGGCTTCCCTGGGTGAGGTAACACGAGTACTCCGGTGCTCCCGTGGGTAGAGACTCTTCAAAGTCCTAGATCTCAAAGGGTTTTGTCCTAGTCCTCTTTTAAGTGTCCCTTTCCTCTATTTTCCCGATCCCGACTTTCTCCATAGAAGTTAACGGCGTATCGCGGTTGTGTATTTACACTGCACGCGTCTCCCGTGGGTCCCCTGTGTCACTACCTTGGGTGGTTCCTTGTGGTCCAAGCACTTCTAGAGGCTCTAGGCCTAGTGTCTAGTTCAGTCGTGGTTCGCATACCATTTTATTGGTATATGGTTTGGTACGCCCCTAGGGCCCAAACGTGTATTTGTGCTATTACTGTGATTTAAGATCTTATAACCTATGTACTTCGAACTCTAGCCTCATAAAGAGACTAGAGGGGTGTGTTTAGTAATAAATACATATATTTTGAATATATACCTGGTGTGGTGCTCTTTCATTTGGTCACTCAAGAGATTATAGACTGGTAAAACAAGCTGCTTTACATTCCTTCAAGACTTAGCCTGAAGGCTGCTCTCCATAGCTACCACTAGGATAGCTTTCAATAAGGTTGTCTTTAACCTACCTACCATAAGAGTCGATTTGGACTGGTGCAAGGTGCCCACTATAATTAGTGGACAGCATATGCCAGGCCAACTTCTCACTACGAGTCGCCACTGACCTCCTCTCAGCCTTCCATACCAAATGAAAAGTCAGTCAGACAGTGGAGAACACCAACCAATAACTATTTATTCATATACACTCAGAGTGGAGCCCCATCTGTACAGTCTCTAGGAGTGCTACAGAGGTTCAGGAAACTACTTAAGACCTGGCTATTCATCCAGGCGTATAATTGATAAACTCATACTACTATGCAACCGCCACCATCCACTCCTAGCGCCAAGAAACCGCCTGGTGAACATGCGCTCTAGAAATGCGTTTTTAACATAACATCAACAAGCATAGAGATACATTATGTACATTTCATACCAGGGCAAAGGTGCGCCCGCAGTGGAATTTTCCAGGCAGATGCAACTAGACAGTGATATACAAAAAAAAGGTTTCTGTTCTCGTATCTTGCACACCATAGCATAGTCCAAGGTCGTTTCACCCTGGGCCCGCCACCAGACAAGTGGGAGAGGGCCTCTATCTATTCAGAGAGCTATGCGCTGACATGAACAGTTTACTCATTACTGAAGCAAAACTTAACATTTCAGAAACAAAACTTAGCAGAGGGCATTTCTCAGAAATGAACGAGATCAGTTTCGAGTAGCCCAAAATGGCACCTGAGAAAGAAAATGGCGCAGCGAATGCTAATTAAAACATAACATTACGTAAGCATTCTACGGGCCTAATCTAACACCATAAAAGCAAGGTCTATAGTGAAAGCATTCTTCTCTAAAAAGCGTTCATAAAAAGGTCCTTTACATGTTTGAATATATTGTCAATGTTTTTCTGAGCACCTTGAAAGGCACTATGTTCAGATAGAGCAGAGAAGAAAAAACAAAGTCAGTTCGACCTTCAATTTGGTACATGTTTAAAAATTGTCCAAATGTTCCCAGCGCAGAAAAGGCCAGATTGTTTAAGATTCCTGCGCTGAAGACTCAACATCACTGTACATGCATCCACAGGAGGCAGTCCCTCCAGTACTTCCAGTATGATATCAAGTGAGCAGAGGTGGTCATCTATGGTTCCCACGGCAGCCGTCGGGGAAGAATTAGATGCCTGTGTGCCTGAGACTGATGCCTGCACCTCCGTGGTGGAGCCGATCTCCGTTCCAAAAGGAGCTGAAGCGTCCCGTGGAGGCTCTAGGAACACCATCATCAACATGGGAATACGATGTGGACAACTGTGCACATGGGCCCGCAAAGGCACCAGGAGCATGTCTATGTCCGGTGGCGCAACCGATGGAAGTGTCAGACAGAGTTCCAACACGCGTCCGAATCCGGAAAAAAGGCAGCGGAATACTGGCAGGATGCAATCAAGCCAGGCCGGTCTGAAAGACAGGAACCAATGCTCACTCAGCTCTCGAAGCCAAGGTATACCCACGAAGAACACCAATCGCTCACGACAACATCGCTCCAGCAGTGTTATCTCCATGTCTCGAGTGATGCTGACATCCATTGCGAAGAAATAGAATTAAAAACAGGATGCCCGCTACTGAAAGCAGGACCAAAGGAAGCCCTCCAAAAACGCTTCCAAGTACAGAGTGTATAAATGATGGAATTACTCCAAAAATGGTATGAAAGGTGGATGACAGACCTGATCCAAAGCTCTTAAATAAGTGTACTATCCCCCGCGTATCAGACATGTTAAAGATACGATGGACCATTTCTTTGAAATGGAGCGGGAAGTTCGTACGGACCAGAGTTTGTATCTCTGCCGAGGACCCTGCCACTTGGAGATCAAAGATCTCTTGGGCTGAAATTAAGGCCACATTTTGCTGAAACAGCATGGCTTTCAGTCTGCTCAGAGAATCAAACCCTATGTTGGAAACATTCAGTGAAGGCCACAGTGGTGCCTTCCTAACTGTGCGAGCTGGGTGAAACAATACTTGCTTACAACAAATAACCCTGGAGTTCACAGTCACTAGATAAGCGGTGCCTGGCATCATTCCACAACAGCTTTGGACATTCAGCATCAAGTAACTCCCATTGGAAAGTTACTCAAAAACAGGATGAATTACAGCAGCTGGGGAACCCTTCAGGTATCAGGACAAGTTCGCTATTGATGCATTACACGCTCTGTGAAGCGATACTTCTTTACACACTAAAGACCCACTCAAGGCTTTTTCGCAGTTGAACCACTCAAGAAAACCTCCTTGTCCTTGTTCCTGCACCTATATGTGTGTGGTAACTCCCAGGTTTCTTGTATGTACCCTTCGCCAATGCTTCATACCTGCCTACTGGGTAATATTTCAGGCAGAACTGGAATTGGAATGTCGTGACTGGCAGTGTGATATAGCCATGGATTAACCATTTCGTAGATGGTGACTCTGCTACAGTAAAAGGTAACTTCTCTAGTTTTTCAATGAGCAGCATGGCGTACTTCGCATCTCTGCGTGCCATGGTCAATTGTCTGTCGGTCAGATTGTAAGCCGAAAACAGATTTGTGTCTTTAATGTATCGCCATGGAACGTGGCCAGAACGCAATGATTGAAGCGTCCAGCTTAAAAGCATAATAGCGCGTAGCTGAGACTGCCCATGTTGTAGAATAGACAAGTCTTGTTCCATTATTTCGATAGCTGAGGACACAATGTTGCCCAGTGAATAAATACGAGACAAGAGTGTGGTAATGCCATTGTCTACCACAGCTAGGGCCTTTTCTAGGTTCATTCTATCGATTGCACAAAGTCTCTCAGCAGCTTCCTGTTGGGAGACTTTCCAGACTTCATTGTAGATGGTATATAAGAAGCGTTTCCTACGTGGTTTCTTGGGACCTAACAAGAAATCCCTAAGATCCATGTTGTCTGACAGAAGGGACAAGTGTTGTTTCATCTGTAATAGTGTTGAGGTCTTTAGCCAATCTAGGCACAACTTCCCAACACTATAGGAAGTCACTACCCCTGGGTCGTCTGTGAGTACATAGCGTGGGTCGGGCCTATGGATACTAAACTCTTCAGTGGTACCCTTGAATCTTGAATTACACATATTCGTGTCTATGGGCCAGACCAACCAACCCTTCCAATCGGGAGATGATGAATTGTATGTACTCATACCATGTGTCCCCTCACTTGTTAGTGTGTTATTTGAGATACCATTAATAGGCATGGGTGAGGGGATGCTTGGTGTTCTCAGGTCTTTAATTTTAGCAAACCCATAACAGGTAGTCTGTTGCACTGTTCTGTTCAGGAAAATCACTTGTAATGGTATGAGGCAAGCTCTGAATAAAGCCTCTGTTCCCAGAACCTGCCACTCTCTTGTCCCCCAGATAGATTTTGTGTCTATGCTGTCTCTCCAGTAGTCGAAACCCTGTATAGACAGTTGGGAGATAAAAGGTGCTGAATATATCAGATTAGTATTTGTCAGCATAATCTTTTTCATTGCTGCATTAGTCTGTGCATTCTGGGTCTGATGTATTGAACCCTGAAAAGTATGCGAACATCTGTGCGAATGTGGCAGAACTGCCCTTTGGTGGTAATGGCAATATTCCCATTGATGGTAAGTGTTAGCAGTGCATGGTATACTTGCCCTATGCATAATGCTGGTAACAAAAACATGGTATCGTAATTGGTTGTATCTTCATACAATTCCCTGTAAGAAAATGCAACAGACTGTTCTAAATCTGAAAGCATAGTATTCACAGTTTCAATATCCCAATCATCAGAGATTGTACTGGGGTAATGAAATCATTTAAAGAAATTCTAAACAAATGTGGAATTTTCAAATGTTCAGTAGGGTCAAATACATCATATGAAACTTTCTCCCAAACTATACCATCAGGTACTGGAATTGCAGTATAGTTCATCAGGGACAAGTCTCTTTGTTCACGATGTGATGACGAATGTGGTTTCAGGACCAAGTTCACAGATTGTACTGCAGAGCGTTCTGGGAGATAATGTCCCTTTAGAAGCAGAAAAAAGATAGTCACTGTGCCAATCCAAATTAACAGGAATACGACTCCTATTGCAAACCAAATATGCAACCAAGGTGGCACTAAGTAAGTCTTTTAGAGCAAAAGATAGAATTGCAGAAGTTTCTCTTTCTTTGAAATGGGTGGCGTTTGATCAGGTTCACTTGGATTTGAGGAAAAATCATCAAAGTTGATGAAGTAGCCAGACGCAGTTCGATCTATCTTTTATAGCTCAGCAGGTTTTGTAGAACTGGCAGATGTGTCGTTTGAAGGCACATTAATGTAGACATCATTGTTGGGCCGAATTGCAGCTTGCATTGTTGTTTCTTCTTGATGTTTTTCAATTTCAACAGGAATGATTTGTGCTCCATTATTTGGTACTCCTTCACTTTGTGTAGCGGAGGTGTGAAAGGTTATTAGTCTTTCCATCTGAACTTCCTGTATAGTAGCAAGAGGAGATCTGCGGCTGCTCAGGACCCCACACGCCCTACTGTTGAGAATCGGCCACATGATGCGGTTTGATCAGATCAATGGAGACAAATCTTTTCTCTTTCTTGCCGGCAAGAGGCGGAAGAAGTACTGTTCTTGTCCCTACAACCGCCAGGACAGGTACAGGTGCTCTGTAAGATGGCCCAAACTCTCTTCTGTCCACGATCTTTTCCCTGACCAGGTCCCCAATCTGTGGGACCCAGGCAAGTCTTGCCGGTACTTGTTTCACTTCCCCAGGGGCGGTGCGTTTGACTTGCACGTTGCTTTGTAACGCCCAGAATTCATTGAGTTCCTGTAAAATAGCCAAACGGTCATTCAGTTCAAATGGTTCTGCATCCACCACTGTGCTGGCACAATCGAGATCCGGTACCCACATTCTTGTCCCAAACAGGATTTCATAAGGGGTATGGCCTCCCATGGATTTTCTTGGCATATTATTGAGTGGCCTCTGGACCCCGTATATGTGGTTGACCCAACTACCACCCGCACCTAATACCCTAGCTGTTAAGGATTGCTTTAGGTCCCAGTTTTTCCTCTCCACCACCGAATTTCCCTCTGGATGGTGTGGGGAGCAGAACCGCAAGGACACGCCCATGCTTTCCATGGCTTCCTTGTAAGCCCGAGAGCTAAACGCAGGGCCACAGTCAGAATGTAACGTGCCAATTGCATATGTCCCGATGAAGACTCGCAAATCCTTTATAACAGTTCGAGCGTCAGCCAAGTGCTGGGGCCAAACCCATAGGAATCTAGAGCATGAAGCCACTGCCACCAAGATGTACTTGTAAGCCCCATCTGAATTTAAGGGGCCGCAATGGTCCAAATAGATACATGCGAGAGGTCTGTCTGAAATCAGTAATGGTGTTTGTGGTGGCCTGTGAATGGTGGAACCCTTCATCTGCTGGAAAATATCGCACTTCAGGACATAGTCCTTTGTTTGGTTTGTCAGCCCCGACCACCAGTAACGCTGCTTCAATAATGAAATTGTTGCAGTGACTCCTGCGTGTGCAGAGCCCAAACCCTCGTGTGCAGCTAGAACTAAACCAAATCTGCAATCTTTGTTTGGTATTACTCTATCACCCACTCTTGGAATTTGAGCATACGGTGTGTTTTGCGCATCTAACTTGTTGGAGTACTTGAGTGGAAAGCCTTTTGGCTGTACGGCAGCGCCATTCTTTGTGGCATTGATAGCTACTAGTATGTCTCCGTCTATTCTCGTGTGTGAATGAGTGATTGCAGCAACGGCAGCAGTTCACACTGTCGCTTCATCATCCAGTGAATTCCCATCAACTTGTATGCCAACACGTTGATGACTCAAGGTGTGAATAACTTGAGCCCGTGGCAGGCATGCTTTCAGCTTTGCCACTTGTTCCCATAGCAATTTATGTTTTATCGTGCCACCCTTGGTGTCTTTAAACCCATTCTGGCCCCAGGAGTGAAGATATTCATTGTAAGATTTCACACAGTAAAATGAATCGCACACAATCAGTGTGGGGAATTCCCGGTCCGTAAACTGTAGCGCTAGTATCAGGGCTTTCAGTTCTGCCAGCTGCGCTGTACAATCTCCCAGAGATTGCGTAGTTGTATTGCTGGGATGGAACTTAGCATCCCACATACGACCTTTCACTATAACACACACAGCGCTATATTGCTGTTTACTTCCAATGGCAGGTTGCGCAGAACAATCAGTGTAAATGATGTATTCATACTGATCAAGAGGCAAGATTTCATTCGGGAGAGGGTATTCTTGTTCGTACTGCAGAAATGCTTATGTTTTTAGTGTAGGATCGTATCTATATTCTACATCTGTTGCAGTGAGAGAATTAGGCCATTGTATCCAATCTGGATGCAATGCCTTTACATTTGAAATGCTGGCTTTGGTTACCGCTTCTAAAGTCGGTATCGGGGTTACAACGATGATACGTTTCCCCTGTGCTAGTGCTCTTTCTCTCCCTACAGCAGTCTGTACTGCAGTCAGTATTATTTCTGTAGCTGCAAATCTATTTTCTGCATTTGTGTACAAATGAGATTTGTATGCGACTGGAACTGTCTCACCTTCATTGAACGTGATGTAGGTATACCCTGATAACCCGGGGACGACCCGTATTACCAGGTTGCGGACGTTTACTCGTGTCTGCAAGTGTTTTGAAGCTATCATGTTAGCTTGAACTGAACGTAGAGTGTCTGTATGTTTTTGAGTCCACTTGTTCGCTGTGAAATCTCGTCTGATTAGGTCATAGAAAGGTTTGACTCTTTCCGCGTAGTCTTGAATGTATGTTCTGCCGAAATTTAGAAATCCTAAAATGAATTGTAAACCCTTCAGAGTCTTTGGAGGCTGGATTAGCGCGCATTTTTCGGAAAAATATGCGGCCAAGCTTTTCCCTTCACTTGACAGCTGATATCCCAAAAATAGGACGCTGAAATGGGCAATGTTTGATTTTTTGAAGTTAAATTTGTAGCCCAAATTGGCAAAACCAACAATTATGTTGTTCACCGTGCACAAGTGTTCAAGCAATTCATCGTCCGTTAGATAAATATCATCTACGTAAGACACTGCCTCCTCATCGCAAGTTTGTAATAGACACTCTTGCTGAGAACAGCACGGGGCTGTTTTTATAGCCTTGGGGCAGACGACAAAATTGACGCTGAGTGCCGAGGGCAGAAAATCCTGTCAAGTATTTGCTTTCAGGAGCTATATTTTGGCAGCAGAATCCATTCGAGATATCTAGTGTTGTTTTGTATTTCTTCCACACAATGTTATTAATTAATGCGGCATTATGTGCGTTCTGAACTGCAAATGTTTTTGTGCATGTGTTCAAATGTCTGTAATCTAAAATCAAACGATATGTGTTGTCAGGTTTCATTATGGGAAACAAAGGGTTGTTTATTAGCGAGGTGCAAGTTTCAATCACACCTTGGTATTCAAGTTGGTCTAAGATTTCTTTGACCTATTTCTTCGCCTCACTTTTAATATGGAATCCTAATACTAAATCCTAACAAAGGTCCAAGATATCAATACAAATAACAGACATATTTACAAACAATCAAATTTATCAACTAAGAAACATCAGTGCAAGGAAAAAGAAAGAAAAAAGGGGGAACAGATTGGGACCCATGTACAAAGGAATAGAAATGTATAACAAATGTATTCAGTGCATTAAATATTAAAACATGTAAGACAATGGCGCTCAGAACAATATACTGGTAACAAGAAGAAAAATGAATAATACAGTACAAAACCAGACAGGTGGCAGACGGAAGGAATTATACAAGCAGGGGGAGTTCAGGACAAAACTGAAACAACACAAAGCAAGACAATGCGTCCTTCTTTAGTTTCAGCCACATATATGCGTCGACGACGTTTCGACCTTTGTAAAAATACACGGTCATCATCAGGACAAGAAAATATTTAGCTGAGCGTCCAGGAGATCTGCATAAAAAATCTATCTCTGAGAGCAATCCGACCCGAAATGAATTTGCAAGTCTGAAGAATGCAGCAAGAGTTTTGGAGCGAAACAAAATAAATTCAAATTTAATTGCGGAATTGTAGCGCGTGATCAACTAAGTGGTTAAAACATCTACCCATGGCTGCATATATTTAATATGTCGAGTGCAGCCGAGAATTTGATGGGTTAATGTCCAGTGTGCTTCAATAATACACGCCGGGCTCGATGTGCTCCGTGCGTGGCGACTGAATCAGGAAGTTCACTTTTAATATGGTACTGTCTCTGTGGAGTTGGAGTAGTTTTTAATGGGATTTCGTGGTGTTTGGACTCCACGTCCCAACCTACATGGTTGTGGTATCATGCCGGAGCTAGCGCTTGTGCCCACTCCTGCGCGTATGAGTGTTTTATGGAAACAGAAACAAGGTCGGAAAAGGCAGGCAAAAGGACGCTTTCACCTTTTGGGCAATCTATTACAAATTCAGGCCGCCAATCTTTTTCTGTTAACAGGATGTCATATCCAAATGTCAAATTTTCCCAAAAGAGACCTTTAATTTTTCTTGAGATGTCCCCCTCTATTTGGAGATTAATTTCGTATAGACGGTGTGGGACACTCATTCTTGTATCAGGTGTTTCCACCGTGATGTATTCATTCAATACTTCTGTCACCAGAAATTCCTTCAGGTTCTGGCGAGCTATTGTTACTTCTGCCGCGCTGTCTAGCATCGTCAGAGTCCATTCCCCGTTCAGAAGCTGAGTCCTCAATAACCTCGGCATGTCTGATTTTTAATCCAGCTACTCTCTTCTTTTTGATTTGAGCCTTTGCTTTACGTTGCTCATCCTATTTGATAATGAAATCTGAATTGCGATGTGTTTCCCTTTTTCCCTTTGCTCGATCTTCAGTCTTTTGTTCTGACCGTCCTTCCCTCTCCGAGTTTTTGGATGAACCCTGAAAGGAACGAAAGGAACGTGTATCAGTATCCTGATACCTGTCAGGTTTTCTAATGTTTTCATGATTCCTAAGGTGGTACCTGTTTTCAGAGGACTCCCGTTGGGGAGACCCACCCCTTGATCATGAAGTGTTTCCTTTATTGTTATTATTTTTTGATTGATTATTATCCCATTTCTTTTTAAAAGAAGTGGGTGTTTGCTTTGAGTTATCCTTGTCAGAATTACTCACCACTTGTGGTTTCCATTGGTTTGGCTCCCAAACTATCTCTGCCTAGCAAAGCATAGGTGTCCTCGATAATTTTTGGTAATGCACGCTCCTGGTTTGTAGGAGGTGTTTCCCTTAGGCATTAGCGTATAGCCACCGCTGCTGCTTCCCCCTTGATGTTGCTCAGCATAATTGCCAAGACTTGGTCAAAATTACCCATCAGTTTCATCCCCAAGTCCAGGGCAGGTCCTGCCCCGTAGTCATTCTGTATCTGTTTCAATACTTCAGGAATAACTGCTATAGAAGGGGTACCATGTATCCTAATGTAAACTGCAGCGAAGATTGTTTCCCATGTGGTACAATCCTCAAGTGAGGGAACCATTCCCGTTGGCAAGCAAATTGTTAACATTCTGTGTTTTTCCTGTGGACCCGTATGGGGAAATGCTGTTTCCAACTGTGCTATTTTTTTAGCAATTCAGAATGGTACTTGATCCCTCTTTGATGGGGACGCACCCATTATTGCTTTTAATGTCTGTGGGCTAATTATTGGTGTGGGTTGGTTCTGGACTATTCCAGGTGGAGCAGATCTCGCAGGTTGTAATGTGACTGTTCACATGACGAACTGGACAGTATGTCTGTATAGCCTGACTACTTCTTTGTAAAGTGTACGCACTTCCCCTACTTGGAGTGTGTCGATCTCAGGATGTGGAGTGTAAGTTGTTAAGACCAGCCATGTCGCTCCTCCTCTGCTGAGCGGACCGAGTCTTAAGACCGAAGTTGTGTGATTTAGGGCGCCTTTCAACCAGTTTCTATGTTGCTGGTAAGTTAACGGGACTTCAATGTCCTCGTATGGGATGTATTCTTCTGGTGGATCCATTTCAATGTATTTGTGAAATAAATGTGTCTGTGGATCTGCAGGTGGGAATTTCACCCAGGAATAGAATACCTCTGATCCAAACACCTCGTGTGCCTCAATCACGAAAGTAGCATGGCCACCTGATTCGTCTCCTTCCGCGCTTCCACTGCTACTTGCAGATTCAGTCAATTTGAAAGGAGGAGAAAGTAAAGGTTTAAGAGGTAGGGTTTAGCACAATATGGGAACTTTTAATCCTTACAAGCTTGTCTAAAACCTTCAGAAAATACACAGGGTGTACCTGCTCAGCTGAGGCGGATATTCCTTCCCACTTCAGACGTCTCTGGAAAGTGTGAGTAGGGTTTTCTGAGAAAGCACGACTGAACTACTCAGATTTTACTGTTAATATAAGAACCAAACCAACGTTGGCGGCGCCATGTCGTATAGTTCTTAGAACCACCCCCCCAAGACCTGCACGTTTTGGATGACCTAAACTGAGGGCTTGGTGTGCAGACAGACTCTAGACACCCCCACAGGATGAGTCAGCCGTTAGACCTGTTAGCTCTACAGTGCCACTACCACCCCCTGTATTCTACAGCGGTGTAGGTAGTTTCTGGCAACCACTGAACATGACAACCCTGATTCCTCAGGTACTGTGGAAAACAATATGGTATCTTTCGCTCAGTCAATCGTGCTTACTTTTCTCAGAATACACATAGAATGACGATTGAAACGGTTTCAATAATTGTTTATTGATCAAGCGTCAGTCTAGTATGAAACATATTCGCTGCGACAGTCAAAAGACAGCTAGCACCAATATCTTAAATAGCAGATACATTTCTATCATAGTGCTAATAAGATGAATAAAAGCAGATTATATAAAACAATAGCATTGGCGTACTCCTACGATGTGTAGCCTACCTAAATGTACCAAGCCTAGATATGGAGGTGAAGCATGTGTATGTAAATGCTAATATATATCCTAATGAAGCCAAGAATCCCCCGGGGAAGTGCTAACCCCTCACCTGATGGTTCTGAATGAAGGACCCCAACTCTGCATCAAGGATGGCACCACGCAAGGGATGTCAGGTCTCTACCTGTCGAAGGATTAGCCTGCAGAGTCTCGGTCCAGCCTGGAAGGAATTCTCCTCTGTTTTGTAAGGGGGAGTGATGGTCTTTTATACTAAAGTGGTCACTCCAGGGTTTCTTCCAGGATCGATATGTTTTGAAAACATTCACTAATCCTTTGCTAATCCTTTTCTAAACAAAAAAACTCACGCACAGCTGGCTGTTGGCCATGGATGGAAAAAGTGGTGACCCTTATACAGAATAAATCTGCTGTGCCTGGAGACATGTTTATGTACGTCAGGTACAGTGTCAAAGTCAAAGTCAAAAATCACTTTATTCGGTTATTTAAAACCATAAAAGCATGTTAAAAATACCCATCACATTTCAAAACTAAAAATGTATACATAAAATCAATCATAATTAAAACGTAATCCTAAGTCTGAATATACATGTGCCACTATGAGATTCAAACAGTATAAAAAAAACATTTCATACACAGTAGGTTAATGATACATAAAAGGTTCTGATTGCCTAATCCTATTCGCTCGCTATTTCTTTTTTTTTTACTTTAATCTAACTGCTGCTGCTAAAAAGCTCGCAATGCTAAAAGTTTCCCTGGGACTACTCAACATCTGCAAATATATGAGCGCCAGTCTAGCCTGCAGGAAACCTTTGCTCTTTAAGATAGGAAGGATATAACGCCTACGTATGGCTAAGTAATTATCACAAAAAAGGACAAAATGCATGGTGTCCTGCCTTGAGAAACAATCGCAAGAGCATGGCCCCAGGTCCTCTGTCTTTGCCCAGCCTGGAGGGTCAGCCAACAAGAGATGTAGATAATTAAACCTAAATCTCGTCAGGAGAAAACGGTGCTGAGGCTTGGTGACAATATCCAAATAAGGCTCCATAAAATAAGAAGTTTTAGGAGCTGATGGGCACGGACCATAGGTTTCAATAATTCTGCGGCCTCTCTTTCTGATAACGCTATGCGCAGAAACGAGTTCTTGGCCCACAAAAGGTCTTTTCTTCAAAATGTTTGTCGCATAATAAGGCATTATTAAATCTCCATTTGTTCAAACGTGGTGTTGTGTAGTTACTAGGACTTCCCTGGACCTGCGTGTTTTGGATGACCTAAACTGAGGGCTTGGTGTGCCGACAGACTCTGGACACCCACACAGGATGAGTCAGCCGTTAGACCAGCTAGCTCTACAGTGCCACTACCACCCCCCTGTATTCTACAGCGGTGTAGGTAGTTTCTGGCAACCACTGATCATGACAACCCTGATTCCTCAGGTATCGTGGAAAACAATACGGTATCTTTCGCTCAGTCACTCGTGCTTACTTTTCTCAGAATACACATAGAATGACGAATGGAACGGTTTCAATAATTATTTATTGATCAAGTGTCAGTCTAGTATGAAACATATTCGCTGCGACAATCAAAAGACAGGAGCAGACAAATGTGATCGCTAGCACCAATATCGTAAATAGCAGATACATTTCTACCATAGTGCCAATAAGATAAATAAAAGCAGATTATATAAAACAATAGCATTGGCGTACTCCTACGATGTGTAACCTACCTAAATGTACCTAGCCTAGATATGTAGGTGAAGCATGTGTATGTAAATGCTAATATATCTCCTAATGAAGCCAAGAATCCCCCGGGGAAGTGCTAACCCCTCACCTGATGGTTCTGAATGAAGTACCCCGTCTCTGCGTCGAGGATGGCACCCCGCAAGGGATGTCAGGTCTCTGCCTGTCGAAGAATCAGCCTTCAGAGTCTTGGTCCAGCCTGGAAGGAATTCTCCTCTGTTTTGTAAGGGGGAGTGAGGGTCTTTCATACTAAAGTGGTCACTCCAGGGTATCTTCCAGGATCAATATGTTTTGAAAACATTCACTAATCCTTTGCTAATCCTTTTCTAAACCAAAACACTCATTCACAGCTGGCTGTTGGCCGTGGATGAAAAAAGTGGTGACCCTTATACAGAATAAATCTGCCGTGCCTGGGGACATGTTCATGTACGTCAGGTACAGGGATTAAGATAGGGTACCAAGAGCCTGGTGTCGAAGAGACGGAAGTAAGCTACTAGGTAAAAGGTCACCTGTGTAGGACCGTTATGTCGTGTGGATGGGACAAAATGTATGTAATCGGTATGTACATGATGGGACTATCCTAAAGGACATGACAGTGGAGTGTCATTTAGTATGTCTAGATCGACTGAAACAGAGGCATGATCTGAAATGAGGATAGGGTCAATATCTGCATTGATCATATGGTGAAACATATTTTGAGTTCAGAAAATATAGTCTATTCTGACTTTGGAATGATGTGTAGGGGTGTAAAATGTGTAATCTAAAACATCAGGATGGGAGGTTCTCCAAGTATCAATTAGACCTCTGGATATGATAGAATCCTAAAATGTTTTTTTGCATTTTGGTGGAGATGTATCTACTCTGAGAACTTCTGTCAACAAAAGGGGTCCATTAACTGGTTGCAACCCACCCCCTACAATGAGGTTGTCTGATGGGCAGGATAGTAATTTGGTAGAGAATTCTTCCCAAAATTGTGGGTCAACCCCGGTTGGACTGTATACATTACATAAGCAGAGTAGGTTGTTGTGTATCTTGAGGTGTAGAAAAAGCCATCTTCCCATATCATCTTTAACCTCTTTCTTGCATTGAAACTGTAAGGTTTTGTGAATGAGGATTACAGCACCATTTTTAATATTGACAGCGGGAGAACCAAAGTTATGACCAGCCCAGTTTCAATATAGAAATGAAATATCTTGTTCTTTTAAGTCAGTTTCTTGTAGAAGGGCAAAATGCATTTTAATTTTGATAAGTGAGTAAGAACTCTTCGTTTCTTGATGGGGTTGTGAAGACCTTTATAATTCCAGGATACAACATGCAAATTACTCATTGTACAGAGAATATGGAAATATAGTCACAGGGACTTTAGGTACGGCATTTATATAAATCATTATCATTTCAAAAGGAACATGAAATGCATGTATGTATATATACACACAACATTCAGAGGCTGCTGAAAGAAAAACATGTGATAATGAGGAGTAAAACGAGGGCATGGGAAAAGAAAAACTGTAGGGGCAGTGAAAAAGGCTAGGAACAAAGGTGAGAAAAAAAGGGAAGAGAAAAGAAGTACAAAGACTTCCCAATGATAGGAGAGAGAGGATGACAAAAAGTCGAGCGACTTTAGCAATGGATATCAATAATAAGACAAAAAAGTACAAGAAGTGGAGTTGGGGTGGAGCGTGGAAGAAGCTGACCCAAAGCCAACCCACAGAGAATTCGAAACATACGAGAAGTGCAGCAGAGAAAGAGAAGCCAACACAAAGACTATGAAAAATAGCACAAACTGAAATATGAAAGAGACTTACCAACAGGGAGGGAACAACAATCTGGGAAGTGGGAAGATGCGGACAAGGAGACGCAGGATCATAGAACATTGTGATCCGACGTAGCAGAGTATTCCTTAAACCTATGGGGAGAAAAAGGAATATGAGTACCCATCCAACATGTTGTGTAACTTATACTAAACAGGAAAAGAAAATGTAAGTTTTGCCAAGGTCCATCATCTCTCCCTTGTGAGTGTGAATGAAAAGTTAGGGTGTTCAAAAGTGGTTGTTTTGTCCTTATAAGTAACCTTGAAGAGGCATGGATAGAAAAGACTGTATCTAGCATTCAGGGATCTTAAAGTTGGGTGTAAATCCAAACATTATTTCCGTCGAGTAGCTGTTGCATTGGCAACATACTGGCTGAAGAAGATCTTATGAACAGGCCAGTATCTGTTTGTGTCGTTTAACCACAGAGAGAACGTCTGTGAGCTCAGACTGTAGTATGAAGAAGGTGATGATTCCTCTGGGTTTGAATGAACTTGATGATGATGGATGTGGAGAACCTATGCAATGAGCCCACTGGATGTTTAGGATAGAGGATACCTGTAAACCGACTATATTGGGAATGTTATCCTTCAGGTAGGAAAAGATGTCAGACCCCTCTGAAGCCTCTGGAATACCATAAATTCCAAGTTCTTTCACCTATTTTGATTTTCTAAATCCTCTGTCTGCTTCTTCAGTGTGGTGACCCCCTTAGACAAGGATGCCACCGCGGCCTGTGCTTCTCTAAATTGTTGTTCAAGCTCTGTGAGTCTGGAGTCCAAATGAGACATTTATCTTCAATTCTCTGGAGAGCTATGTTGGGCTCTAACAACAAAAGGGTTGATGTTTTTAAGCTCATCCATAATGTCTTCCAATGTTAAGGGTAATGGTGACTTCATAGGAGAAGTTGGGTCCTTTTTAGCTCCCTTATTAACGTTGCCAGTGGTATCCTTGCGAGGATTGTTGAGGGGGATAGGAGAGGTGAAAGATCTTGAGGAGGAAGTTGAGGCATCTATTATGGTGTTAATATTAATGGGCTGTATTGTCTCTAGGTAGTACTGAGGACACCAGCTGTGGAGGAGCAAATGAGGAGAAAAATAGAACTATGAGACTCCTGAGCAGAACGATATTTCAAATATGCATGTATCCAGTGAAGATCCGAGCCTTCTAAAGTCTTGCATATGGTAAAGACATGAAGGTCTCAGAGAGAAAAAACATCAAATTATTGAGGATTTATATCCATGTAGGAGGGTTTTGATGAGAGTCCCCGTGCATAAACACTTTTCACATTCTGCCATTTAGAAACGTAGAAGTCAGGTGAGACGCACCCTCAGGCTGATGCGCTGTAAAATAAATGGCGGCTGCGGGATGCAAAAAGGAGCAGGTGGCTGCCAGTTGAAGGTGAAAAAGACTTGAAAGGAGTCTATGGGCTCACCCTGCCTCTCTCCATGCTTCCATTGCATGTTCTAACTGCTGAAGACTGTTGGCATGAAGCGGGTCTGCTCTCCTCTGCTGAGTGTTTACGAGGGAGTTAAGAAGTCGAAATGCAGGCATCCATCTTGTGCCGCGCCCGCACTCTTCTCTAACTGACACAATTGACCTAGAAGTGTGTCTGCATGTGCGTCTGCATGTGCTGGTCCTCTAATGGCTGGGGCTGCAACTCTGCAAAATTTAGTTTAAGTTGTCACATGGTGTATTTTCCATTGTCCTGTGTTCCATTTCTTTCATGTCTGCCTTTTCATCTGTTTCACGATGTCCTGTGACCTGACAGTGCCCCACCCCCAAATTATCCCCCTGCTGCTGGGCCTTTGGTTTAGAAGGGCTCCTCTTATTGTAGCGTGCCATCTATCAATCTAGAGGGTGGGTGGGTAGGTTGTTTGCATTGACTTTTTTAAAGCAAGACATGAAAAACTGGCTGGAAGCTTCACTGCTTCTGTCCCCATTAACGTAATGATTGGGAAGGACCAACAAGCTTAGGGACAACCTTGGTCTGTACCCAAGGAATGGTGAGATAGTTACTGAATAATTAATCATATCTTCTGCCCAATGTAATAACTTCGACAAGGAGTCTGATGTCGATCTGCGAAGTTATTATGCTGGTTTCAGCTACTCTGAGATGCTGTGGTGCAGATTGTATACAGGACTGATGTTTTTTAAATGTGAGGAAGCAGAGGAGGTGGAATACTCTAGGGACCAAATATGAGGATGACACTCTAATGTGAACAAAAAAAGGTGAGCATCCTAATGAAGTGTAGAAAGAAGATACTGGACAGAGGATCCCCATAGGCCTCAGCACCTGACCCACTATCCCCATATATATATATATATAATCTGGAACTATCCAGAAATGTGTGTGCACACTGACAAAACACCCACTGTCACTGTGTGATTCCCATACAGGAATATAACAATTTAAACATAATAGCACAGGTGCACCACATAACAAGTTAGACAAAAAGATGTATAAAATTCATGTCCACAAATTTTCTTCACAGTTTCTTCCTTTATTTTCAATGAGGTCTTTAAAACCCAATCAAAAGTGATTTAAGATACAGCCGACGCGTTTCGTCCTTATCAAAAGGACTTCCTCAGGGCAAGTTATTATTTAATACTATTTTTGTTTGTTTGAAGGGTTTAAGTCACCTAGTATGCCGAGTATGGGACACAAAAAGACTTCCGTCCTTCAATGTATTATATAACAAAAGTAATAACCGATGCCTTAGTATAAATAAGATATGTAGGTGTATGATAACTCCCAGTTTTGTTAGTTCTCTTTCCCAGGTCAGGGATTTAGGAAATATGCAAAAGTAATGACATCATTTACGATGACCAACCAGAATCAGTCGGGGCAATCCTCTCCCAGTTGGGGAATAGACACCTAATGAAGTGTGCAGGATAGTTTAGGAGAATTCCGCTGTTGGCACCAATTGTGCGCATTGTTCTGCATGATTCCTTTGAAAATGTCTGAGGTATTGTACCAAAGTCTGATTCAGCCTTTATCTGACCATCTTTCTGGGGATGGTAACTTGTAGACAAGGAGGACCTGATTCACAAAGGCCCTCCGCACTCATGGCCCCGCAGTCGTGGGGGAATCTCAGCTCAAGGGGCGGAATCTCCGCACTGAGAATTCTCATTGTGGAGACTTCCCCACACCTGCGGGGCCTCCGCCACGAGTGTGGAAGTCCTTTGTGAATCAGGTCCATAATGTGTTACTCCTAAATGTTGTCGCAAAGTCTTTCAAAACTGTGCAATAAACTGAGACTTTCAATCAGTAACAATAACAGTAAGTAGTCTATCTAACCTCACTACATCTCTTAAAACGGTAATGGCTGAGGAAGGGGCATTGGGCAATTTGTTAAGAGGATTGAAATGAACACTTTTCGTAAAGTAATCGACTACAAACACACTGTCTTTCCTCCTGATCGGGGCAGATCTGTGAAAAAAATCTCTTGATATCTGGGACCAAAATTGTTGAGGAGTAGGAAATAGCTGCAGAAGTCCCACCATTTTCATTTTTGAGGTTTTGGCTCGAGCACGTACTGCTCAGTGCTAAACACAATCACTAATATCCTTTTTTCGAACTGGCCACCAAAAGTGCTAAGAGATTGTAAGAAAGTAGGATCTGCTTTCATGGTTACCCCCACTTTTTGCTGGTGTTCACTGTTTTTCTGACTCGTCTGACTGGGATCCTGCTAATCAGGACGCCAGTCTCTGTGATTCCTCTCTAAATTGGCTATGGTAAGTACTTTGGTACATTACTAATTGGCTGATGGGTTACCCTTGTAAGTCCCTAGTATATGGTACTAAGGTACCTAGGGCATAGCCCCATGGGCTGCAGCATGTATTATGCCACCCACGAAGGACCCTCCAAACCCTGACTACGGGCCTGCCATTGGAGCCTGTGTAGGTTGGTGCTTGCAACTCTCACGAAAGATGGAAGGTTCCTTAAAATCACTGCGCTTAAAACCTATAAGTCACCCCTCTACTTGGCCTTTCAGTCCCAAAGGCAGGGTGCTGGGTCCTAAGTGTGAAGGTGCCTCTGCATGAGCAGGACACCCCTACAGCCTATGGAGTCCATTCTCCCGGGTTGTAAGTGCATCAGCCATTGAGGGGCCATGCGTCATTACGCGATGACCAACTCTAAAATGGCTGTAACAAACCCTGTCATGTTTGGTATCAAACATGTTGGAATCATACCCCCACACCATAGCCAGTGTGGGAGGTATGATTCCATGCACTGTAAAGCTCCTTCTGAAGGCCCTCAGTGCTCCCAGTACCAGTCTTCCAGAACCCGAGAGCAAGCTAGGGCTGCTGCCGACCAGAGAGACAATTCTGCCCTCCTGCTGCTGATCCAAACTCGAGCAGGGGAAGGCAGAACAATAGCTATCCTGTCGCAGGGAGGTGAGACCACCTCCCAACAGGATTTAATGTATTGGGACGGGGGGTGCTTACCAGCTCCACTGAGACTGCTTGAGGGGCACATTTGGTGCCCTCCTTGCATACTTCAGTTCAAACAAGTTCGGTGAGCCGTTGGCCCCCGCTGTGGCGCAAAACTGGACAAAGGACATGGGAGTATCCTCCCCACTGTCCAGCCCCTCCCCCGGTAGGGACCCCTGAATCGACCCAACACTTTCCTTAGGGTACCGGTGGATGGGTCCCTAGATTCGTCGTGGGATTTGATTCAGTTCCAACTCCACTTCAACTTTGACCGTCTGGACATTCTGATTGTCATCAGACTGACTGAGTCGGACTGACCGCATCGAACTTCACTTTGGGAACTGAGAATTCAACCAGGAAGACTCCGTTTGATCCTGACCTCGTCGTCCTGCAAGTCCGCTGCACCGTCAGTGTCCGTGCTCCATACAGGTTCCATCCAGGTCCTGTGGACATCCAAGACACCCGAAGGAATCTCCCCTGGAGTGAAGGAGTCACTCCCCTGCATTCACAGGCACCGCAAAGTAGCTGACCGGTTTGCTGATCCTGGGCTCTGACAGACTTTGAAAGGCTCAAGTAACACAGGTGATGGCTCTGCACCCCGTCGAGGCCTGCACTGTCTTCACACCGAGTCTGAAGCCATTTTCCCTCGTCTGCACTGCTGGAACCGAGTCTCTGTGCACCACGTCGGCTGGCCGTTGTAAAGGCTTGATGACTCTCTCCTAAGAGAACTTCGGGCCCTCTTGTGACGCCAGTGCCTTCGGCCTGAGGGTCCTTTTGAGGGTCTTCCTTGACTTCAGTGGTCACCCCTGTTTCCTCGGGCCAGCTCTGACTTGCCTTGTCGTGGTGAGTCACTTGGACCTTGCTGGTCTTGACACTGCACCTTCTTTATCTTCTGAGCCTGTTGCCAAGGTGTGCTGGTGCCCCTGCTGGACACTGACCCCCTGGCCCTCGACCTCCGATGTGGGACAGCTCGTGAATGGCTCCTGGTCTTCTACAGCATCACCTGGTCTGTACAGCTGCAACTTAAATGGCACATCAACTCTCCTGCATTTAACGACATCGGTGGGCATCCGTGTTCCGTGCCTCCTGGTCACTTCTGAGTGGCATTGACTCTGTCCCCTCTGCTTGCAGGTTCTTCTCACCTTGAATCCACCTTTGGGTTCCACCGGACTCCTTCGTCTTCTTCTCCAGCAGCACTCTTGCTGAAGTCCTCCATTGTGGTCTGACGTCACTCCGCACCTGTGCACCTGGCTTCCCTGGTGTTGGTATCCTGGTCCCTGGGGTACTCACTTGTAGGGTGACTCTCCAACCTTCAGTCTTCCACGGAATTTCTTCAGGGTCCACTGGGAAGGGTCCTTCTTCTTTAAAACCTACAACCGCAATGTACCAATTGACTTCCATTGAGCATGCGGTCGTGTTCCCATTTTGCACACGGCCTCCGTGGGGTTCCTAGATACTCACCGCAGGTGGTTCCTGGGGTCCCCAACTCTTCTACGTCTTCTGTGTCCTGTCTTGACTTCTGTTGTAGGTCGCATTCCACTATTTTAGTATATGGTTTGATCTCCCCCTGGAGCAAATTGTGTTTCTGTGCTACTTACCTGTTTTATTGCTAAAGTATTGTGTGTGTTGTGATTGTATCTCCGGGTAGGCGACACTGCAATGTGTTAGTGAGTGTCTGTAATAAATACTGTGAGAAGTTGGCCTGGTATATGCTGTTCACTAGTTAAAGTGGACACCTTGCACCAGTACAATTCGACTCTTATGGTAGGTAGGTTTAAGACAACCTTTATAGAAAGCTATCCTAGTGGTAGCTGTGGAGAGCAGCCTTCAGGCTAAGTCTTGGAGGAATGTAAAGCAGCTTGTTTTACCACACAATCTCTTGAATCACCAAATGAAAAGACACCACACAAGTATATATATCAAATATATATGTATTTATTACTAAACAACTCCCTACTAATCTCTTTATGAGATTAGAAGTCAGGAACATATGCACAAATCAACGTTTCACAATAGATTAAGCACAAATATGGCTGGGGCCCTAGGGGCGTACCAGACCATATACTAAAAAAGAGACTTAAGAACAACGACTTGCAAAGGGGCAAGGCCTAGGGCCTTCAGAAGTGCTGGGGCCTCACGAAACCACCCAAGGTAGGTAAGTAAAGGACCCACGGGGGACGCGTGCAGTGATTGAACACAGGCGCGGGTCGCCGTTGACTTCAATGCGGCAAGTCGCGCTTGGAAATAAAGAGTTTCAGGGCACTTCGGGAGTAGCTACAAGCAAGTCACTTACAGGGTAAGTAGTTCTAGGGCCAACACCCACAGGAGCACCGTAGTGCTGGAGTTACCTCACCCAGGGAAGCCGGGTGCATAGGTGTCCTTTGGTGTCGGGTCGCGGCGTCGTTTTCAATGGGAGCCACTGAAGACTTGCTGCTTGCGGCGACAGGAGAAGTGGCCGGTGGAATCCAAGCCTGGATTCGGAAGAAGGAAGACCTGAAAGCAGAGGGGACAGTGTTCAAAGTCACTTGGCAGTGACCCGGGGCAAGGAAGATGAATGGCCACCGTCATCGACAGATTCAGGTCGTTCATGGGTGTCTTGACTCTTCGACCACGTAGTCCAGGTGGTGTCGATGATGACCAGGAGCTGGATTCGGTGTATGCCACGACGTCTGCAGCTTACTGAGGTGTCGGCGACTCGATTGGAGCCAACAAGCCTTGGTAACAGCAAGTCTCGGGGAAAGCGTAAAAAGTCAATGGTGCAGACCAGCAAGGTCTGGGGAACTCACCCAGTGAAGGTAAGTCAGGTCAGGCCTGGAGCAACCAGGTGAGCCCTTTGGTTCTTTAGAAAAGTCTTCAGGGGACCCACAAGCTGGCTGGCAAGGGATCGCAAAGACGCCTCGGAAGGATTCCTTCAACAGGGGCCCACGGTCACTCGGGACGGGGTAGGCCTCTGATCTTCGGAAGGATTCCTGCTAGAGGCTGGGACCACACGTGCTCCAAAGTACAAGTTCGTAGAGCGTCGTGAAGGGGTTGCACTCGAAAATAGTGCACGGTACCCAGGGACTGCGGTTCCTCATCACTCGTGGGGTCCACTTGCCTCAGCTTCGCTGGGGACTCACGATGGCCTTGGAGAAGTCAGAAAATCCTCTTCCTGGGCTGCAGGGACTTCGGGCTCGGCGGGAGCGGCGTAGTTTGCGACCATCGTTTGTAGTTTTTGGTGCCTGCCAAGCAGGGGAGTCACTCATGGCTCCAAAGGGGATTATTCGGGTTTTCCAGAGGTAGTGGAACGTCGAAGGTCCAGGATTCTTCTTAAGAGCGTCGTCCAGGGAGATCTAGTTTGGAATGCACAGGTTCCCCCTCTTATACTAAAAGGAAGGGAGGGACTAGCTCTATGACCCCACCTATGGGAGGGTCAGGGGAGTGGGTGGCTACACCCACTTCCCTTTGTCCAGTTTCGCACCAGAGCAGGGGCAGGTAGCCCCTGAGCTGGTTTGAACTGGCATATGCACAGAGGAGCCTTCTGCTCCACCAGTGCAGGACTTAAAAGCACTCTAGGAGTGCACCCACCCAGCCCCAATACACTAAACCCTGTCTGGGAGGTGGTCACACCCCTTGGGACAGGATACCTATTGTTGGGCCTCCTCCACTGCGAGTGTGGGTCATCAGCAGGAGGGCAGCCCAGTGTCTGTGACTGGTGGCATCCATTTTGTGATGCCAGGGCTCTTCAGGATTCTACCGCGTTTCCACAGTAGGTACATGTCTATCTCTCTAGAAGGGTGGAATGCTACCTCCCGCCGCCAGAACTGGCGGGGGGGTAGTATTCCAAGATGTTTGACACCAAACACGACATGTTTCCGTGCAGCCATCCCAAAGTTAGCATTTAACGCGAGGTTATAATGCGCTTAAGAGTATATGGTCAGGCTGCTCTACAAACAGCCTCAGAGAAGGGTCTCCGAATGCTGCAGAGGGGCTCTGCTCATGCAGGGGCACCCTCTCACATAGGAACCAAGCACTCTGCCTTCAGGATTGATAAGGCCTGCCATAGGAGTGACTTATAGGTTTATATGTGTGTATCTATGTAGTGATATAGGTAGCCTATATCACAGTAAGGGGTGCATGCACCACCTTACCCAGGCTGCAGTAGCAGACCTGTGGTGTCAGATTTAGTCTGCTTCCCAGGGGTGGCATAATACATGCTTCAGCCCCTGGTAGGCCTGTGAAGTACCTATGCCCTTGGTACCTAAGGTACCATATACTAGGGACTCATAAGGTACCACAGTATCCAATCACTAGTGCACCTAGAGTGCACTCCAAGTTGTTTAGAGAGAACAGAGTGGCTGGGGCCCTGATTGGCAGGGTCCCAGCCAGACTATAGCCAGAAACCAGTGTAAACATCAGAACAAAAGTGGGGGCAACATAAGAGGCAGATCCTACTCTCCTACAAATACTATTTTTATAAGTACACTGTGTGGTTCTTTTTCACTTAGCCTACACTATAAGATTGTATACTGGTAAAACGAGCTGCTTTACTCTCCTCCTGGGTTAAGCCTGAAGGCTGCTCTCCACAGCTATCACTTAGAGAGCGTTCTAAGGTTGTCTAAGACCACTAAAATCACCATAAGGGTTGTCTGGATTGGTGCAGGGTGCTACACTTACACAAGGGGGCAGCATATACCAAGCCAGCCTCCTACAGAGATTAATTCTTGTGTCTTTCTATACATGGATGTCTGGCTACTGGTATGTCCTGTCTGTGAAGTTTGCTGTTGACGATCATTATCCAGAATAAAAGGCCTGATGTACCAAGCAATTTTACTGTCACAAAGGTCAAATTTGAGCCTTTACAATGGCAAAATGTATTTTTCAAATGTACAAAGCCCAAGTCGCGATTCGGGAGCATGTTACCAAATCACAGGTTTCAGACAAAATACTGAATCGATATTTGGAAGGGAGCTGTAAAAGGGCGTCCCTTGCAAATATCAATTCTATAGCCTATGTATTAATGTTTTGCGACCAAAATCCTTCACAAAACATTCATTTTTTACCACCAAATCAAAATTGGTGGTAACCCTTCGCAAACAAGAAGGGGTCCCCAAGGGACCCGTTTCCATTTGTGAATGTTGACAGAAACATTTATTACAAGCAGGAACTGGTCTCTGAGATTGCTTTGTTTAAAAGGAATCACAGACTCGGTGGTCTACTAACCCCAGCAGGCCACCACGCCTCTCACTCTAACCAATATTAGAGGGTCTTAATTTGCGACCTACCTCATGAATATTAATGAGGTGGGTCAAACTGCGGCCCACTATGAATTGTTATTTTGTGAATTATCCTGTTATTACTTAGGTTGCTTCACAAAATACAAATATATTTGGTAGAAGACGTGTGCAAATTGCACCCACATCTATTGAATCCATTTTAATAGAGTCCTAACAAGAAATAGTATATTGCTAATTATTTGATGTCATTTACGATTTCTTAGTGGGAATCTTAGTACATCAGGCCCAAAGACTCTTATTATATCACAGTAGTTCACCTTGTTTCTTTTGACTGTGAAATCCAGTGCTCTGTATCAATTTTCTGATAGTTGCAGTCAGAATCTTCACTGTGATGTGAGTAGTGTGCTGTGATGTGAGTAGCCAGAATAGAGGGAGGACAGCTGATGGGTTATAATTCTTGGCTTTGTTTAGATAAGGTGCCAGCCTTTGCACGTCTATTGTCTCGTTGGTAGCTGACTTCATAGTCACACCTGGGAAAGACAAGGACCACCATGTGGGGAGTTTATATATTTAATGGACTAAAATTATCCTAAATTGTTGTGATCCCTTCAGATGGCTAGCCTACGTTGAGCTCCTTCAAATAAAGCCTCCAGTGAGAAAAAGCTTCTTTTATCGCCAATACCTCCCTGTAATAGATGGTGTAGTTAACTTCTGATCATGTCAGAGTTCAGGAATAGAAAGTCAAAGGATAAATTCCATCGGATGCGTGGTCTTTTTGAGGTGCAGTAGCTACATTACCAAAAGATGAGCGACAACATCGATCCGGCCGAGGTGGGAGCACAACCGCGGCTAGTTGAGCTGCTTTATTGGCCATTTTTCATTTTAAATAACATTTGCCATTTTTTTTATATAATTGCACCTTATATCTGCCCCATTTTTTGATTAATAGCAGTTTGCTGTCTGTTACTCGCTGTCCTTTTTAGCACTTGCACTTTGTATTTGTCTGTGGCAGTGTCAGGGGTCACATGATCCTATCAGCACCTGAGGCCGTGTTCATTGTGGTGCACCTACCTAGACGCCATCTTTGTTGGCAGTCTAGTCTTTGTCCCATGCTCGCTATTTAATGAGCCTGGGAACGCAGCCGCGCAGCCGACGTGTGCAGCGTCACGCTGAAGGCGCACCAAAGGCAAGCCCGTCTGCGCTCCTCCTCGCAAAGACTGGGCCAGGGTCCAGAACCACTGGTCAATTCACACGCCAAATGTACACCAGGGCCCAGCCGCTGGAGCTTATTAAGGGTAAGCATACTTTATGTAGCATCCTCAAACCAGGGCCTGACTTTGGTGTCCCGCAATGCGAACATTGCAATTGGGCCGACCAGGTTAAGCCCACCTCTTTAAATTTGATTGAGGCCAAAAAGACCAAATTCTTTAAAAAATATATATATGGCACAAAAAGTTCAATGAAAGAACTCTTGAAAGCAGCAGAGACCCTATCTAGTATGCCTCCAACTCTACTTCAGCTCCTTGTCAGCTGTTCTTCAATTAACTTGCAATGTTCTTTAAAAGCAAAGTGGAGGAAATTATTTACAAAGTTAAATGCAAAGATAACCTGATTGCTCCTTCTTCTGGTCAATGCCAGCCAGTTCTAGGTTTAAATACCTTAATAAACCTGCCCCCGCTCACAGAAGAGAGAGTGATCAAGCTGGTTGGGTCAAAAAATCTGAAGCCCCCTCAGATCGGTGCTCTCTCAAAATAATGCATCAGATTGCGGGAGTATTCTCGCAACCTCTTACTCAGCTACTGAACACCACTCTGAAATCTGGAGAGTTTCCTTTGGAGTAGAAAAAAGCATCTATCCTCCCTCTGTTGAAAAAGCCAATACTAGACCTTAAAGATGTAAAGAATTTCCGCCCTATTTCTCGTCGGCCCCTGCCGCAAAAGTACTAGAAAAACATATGATTATCATTCTTTCTAAATTCGTGGAGGAGAATAAAGTACTGGACTCAGCTCAATTTGGTTTTAGAAACAAATCATAGCATGGAGTCCACCTTGGTCAGGGCCCGACCAAGTGAGAAGTATTCTGGATGTAGGTGGGAAGGCTGCCATGATCTTATTAGACTTGTCAGCAGCCTTCGACACTGTCAGCCACACAATGTTGATATCTCGTCTGGTTGAGATTGGAGTTGAAGGCCCTACTCTCAAACTCTTCCATTCCTTCCTCTCCCAGAGAGAACGCACAGTGGCTTTTGGGGAACTTGGTCTCCAAGCCTTTCAGGCTGCAGTGTGGAGTCCCTCAGGGTTCATCATTGAGCCCTGCCCTGTTTAATATTTGTGTGGCTCCATTGACAACACTGATCTGTTCCTTTGGCCTTGCTCCTATAGCTTATGCAGCTGATACACAATGTATTGTGTCCATTTCAGATAACCTGGAAGAAACGGCTCTTTGTTTCAATAGGTGAATGGGGGCCATTGCTCAACGGATGAACGCTAACGGTCTTATGCTTAACTCAGTAAAATCTGAGGTTCTCTTCTTTGGGAAAAACTTACCACCTTGGAACCAATCCTGTTGGCCACAATCGCTGGGAGATCTCCCCAAACCTGTGTCTACCGTCAAGAATCTAGGAATAATCTTTGACTCTAGCCTGTGTTTCAATACACAGTTACACAAATTTACCTCCTCCTGTTTCTTCGTGCTGCATAAGATTAGGAAGATTTTTATGTTTATTCCTTTTGAATTACAGAAAACAGTAGTAACAGCACTTGTGTTGTCAAGACAGGTCTACTGCAATGCCTCATGCCTAGACATTCATCAAAGCACTTTGAAAAAACTTCAATACCTTCAGAACACAGCAGCAAGACTTCTAAAGAGAATTCTCAAATTTCAGTCGAAGTTTGGGACACTGAAATAGCTTCACTGGTGAAAAAAAAGGAGTCAGATTTAAGGGGCTCTGTCTCACACACAAATCCCTCCTCAATGTAGCTGCTCCTGATTACCCAAAAAGACATTTCACCTGCTGCAATCCCAGCAGGACACTATGATCTTCCAGCTGTAAAACAATTAATGTTCGTAAGGGGAGGAGAGCCAACTCGGGTGGGAGAAGCTTTAGGCACACTACAACCCAACTGGGGGATGGACTCTCAGAACAACTGAGAGACCAGTCCAACATTTTAAAATTTCGAACACATCTAAAAACTTGGCCGTTCACCTGTCCTCTATGAGAGGCACAACTGAGCCCTCACCGCAGGTTATGTCTACACGTATGGTAGTTATTCAGCGCCAAGATGCCATTGGCTTTAGAAACCTGTCAATATCAATGACACATCTGTCTCAACAATGAAGGGCAGGGGATTATCAGCATGCCTTAAGACAGTTGCATTTGCTTCTTCTTGTTCTTACCCTGTCAAAAGGAAACTCCTTTGTGCATCAGCTGAGAGATGGGGCATGCAATCTCTGAAAAGTCTTGAATAAACTCTCTATAAATATGTGAAAGTCCTAAGAACCTCTGGATCGCCTTGACAGTTCTTGGCACCGGCCGCTCCTGAACAGCTTTGACTTTATCAATAGCCATAGGTTTTCCTTCTTGAATAATCTGAAACTCAAGGAATGCCACCCCTGACACTTCTAATAAGCATTTTTATAACTTGGCAAAGAGTGAATGTTCCCTTGAGTTTCTCATTATCTCTTTGACATGTCACAATGTTCTTCCAGCGACTCTGAAGACATAAAATCTCATCAAGATAGAAACTGGGGCTTGTATCCAATAAATCTCTGAAGATTCAATTACAAAATGCTTAAAGGCTGCTGGTGCATTGCATCGTCCTAAGGGCATTAGTGAATATTCAATGTGTCCATATCCGATGTTGTTTAATACGGACCCAGGTGTAACCTCATCTGAGATCATTTTTTGGAAAGATGCTCTATAGTCTATACAATACGTCGAAATTCACCACTGGATTTGGGGATGAAGAAAATAGGTGAAGTTGAATGGTGAATGAACCCCTTCTCCAGGTTTTCAGTAATATTCTCACTGTTAGTGGATATAGTCTCACTGTTGGTGGATATATTCTCACTGTTAGTGGATATATTCTCCAATGTGGAATCTTGGCTCCAGGAGTCAAATCAACGGGCGAACAGGAATAGATTGATCCATTCCTCTTTTCCTGAAGGCATCTCGGAAATCTTTATGCACATCTGGTATCTGTTTCATCAACCTTCTTCTGTACCACGTTAGAGGAAGAAACTTTTCCAAGGCTTTCCTGGGACAGCAGTGCTGATGGCAGCTTTGCAATGATATTGTATATTTTCCCCGGCCAATAGAGGGGGTCTGCCTTCTTAACCAAGGTGTCACCAACACCACATCATAGGCAGGTGATTCAATAAGCCGAAACTCAGTGATTTCAAACTTTCTGTTATACTGACTCATAAAGCACACCGCTGGCCCAGGCTGGGGCTTCCCAGCGCTCGCCTACTACACCAAGAGGATTCATCACAGAGCCTAAGCTGCAAACAGCCAGGTCTTCAGCTGCTTTCTAAAACAGAGATGGTTCTGAGTATAACGTAATTGTAAAGGTATGTTGTACCATAAAACAGGAGCCATCGCTCGAAAAGAGCGACCTCCCAACCTGATCCTATTGGTCCAAGTTATCACTGCCAATTTCAAGTCCGCTGATCGCAGGGCCCTAGAAGGTTTATGCATCTGCACCAGGGATGCCAAACTGGGCACCCCCTGCTTGTACATAGTCCGATGGTCTAAGATGAAGGCTTTAAACTGAATCCGTTTCTCTGTCAATTAATTTTATCAAGCAGCTTAGAAACTGCACGGAATTTAGGCAGATGAAAAAGTTATCTTGCTTCTGCATTCTACAGCCTAGTTTTTACATGCCTAGTGATGCCCAAATTAGGAATATTGCAATAGTCGAAGCATGAGATGACTAAAGACTGAATGATCATCCAACGAACCTGAGGGGGGGAAAAGCCGATAATTAATTAAAGGCTTCTAAGAGAGCCAAAACAAGACCCCTGATAGTGCCTTGGCTTGTGGCTCAAACTATAAAGCTTAAGTTCAGTTTAAAATGAATTTCGTGGCTTTGGCGTGACAATGAGACTTGGATAAAACATGGAAATAAAACGGATAAAACTTGGAATAATTTTGGTGAAAGTGAATTATTTGGAATACTATAGTTCATACAGCTGTGCAACTCGCGATGACCTGCAAGGTGCGGGCCATAACCCTTCATGAATTCAAACTATAAAGCACCATCGAGCCAGACACCCACAATATTTACAACTGATTTGGGCTTGGGAGGGGATCCTAACACCCTCGGCCACCAGTGGTCTCCCCAAACCTGGGAATGCCTCCATAACAAGAGAATCTATGTTTTATTGGCATTTATCTTCAAGCAATCAGAATGCATCCAGTCAGCAATGGCAGCGTTACAATTCGGAAAATTGAGAGCACGCTCTGTAGACCCCACCGACAGAGAGGCGATACACTGTGTATCATCTGCGTAGGACACCAAAGAAATACCAAAGGATTTCACCACATCCTCTAGTGGCCTACTGGAGATGTTAACGAAGGTGGGACTTAAGCCCACGCCTTGAGGAACGGCGTGTTCTAGAGTTCTCTTAGAAGAAGCAAAAGAAGGGGATATCACCTGAAAGCATCGATCTCTTAAAAAAAGAGATGGACCAGGCCAATGCCTTGTCCCGCACCCCGCACCCCAATCTCACAAAGTCACTGTAACAGCACCTCATGGGACACCTTGTCAAAAGCGGTGCTTAAATCTAATGGAATAAGCGCAGTCGAGCCTCCTTCATCCACGGCTAGACGCAAAGCCTCAGTCACCATAAGGACAGCAAATTCCCTACTGTGGTAGGGTCTAAACCCATTCTGCGAGGCGTCTAGTACTTGGTGTTTCTCTAAAAAGGCCATCAGAAGATTCCTCACATGCTTCTCCACTGCCTTCGGCAAGAACGGTGGGAGAGAAAAGGGTCGATAGTTTTCAGGCTAGACTGGGTCAAAAGAGGGATATTTTAAAAGGGGAGTAACTGTGGCATGTTTCCACGCAGTGGGCACCACCTCAGTGACCAAAGAGAGATTTGCTAGACTTAAGCATGTAGTATTTGATGGTACCCAGAAATTGTTCCATTACACCGTTGCTTGGGGCCACAGAGTTGCACTATTTTGATGCTTGATATTCATACAACTAGGAACTCTCTGAACTCTTTGCGCCCTAGGAAATGAAACATCACCTCATGGTGGTCATTGATGAATATTCACGATTCCCTCTGGTAGAGGAGCTCTCCTCTACAATCATGTTTGTCAGCTGGAGACATGGCACAGGAAATGAACTATTGAACTTCTCAACCGGCATGATGTTTATCAACGCACCACTGTCTACTATGAAAGTCATGGGGCAATCGTTGACCTTTATTATAATCTTGGCGCAATGTCCAAATGAGTTTTGTTGTTTTATTTGGTGGTTTGCTTTTGTCATTTTGTTTTCCTTGCAAGCAGCCAGACCCACAGACCTACATGTGCCAATCTTTCATTGGCCGATGCCATCCGAGCACATCCATTTTCCTCACTGGTGCTCGATGATGAGCCTTTGCAGGACGGCGATCGACTTTGTCTGGTTTCTACTTGCTGTAACAGATGCCGGTTTTTCATCTTGTGGGCGTGTCTCAAAGGTCTCTGGAACTTTCTGGCTGCTATTTTCTCTTCTCGCTGTGGGGTGGTTAGCTTTTCTTTCACTTTGCAAACTGTTATGAAGTGGTTCTCCGTACCTCAGCCTTTGCACGCTTGACCCACGTCTGGGCATTTGTCTTTATTCGAATATGAAAATCCACCTTAGAAGCACACCCTTTCTTTCTTTGTAGACCGTGACTTGCATGTGTGTACTCGGTGTTTGTCCTTGCTCTTCATGGCCAACGCTGATTCAGTTTTCACATTTCAGGATGACTGTGAGAAGCTGGCTTGGTATGTGGTGCCCACTTCTCTAAGTGTGGCACCCTGTAAAAATCCAAACAACCCTTATGTTGATTTTGGTGGTTTAGACAATTGCAGAAAGCTCTCAAAGTGGTAGCTGTGGAGTGCAGCCTTCAGGCTTAGTCTAGGAGGAATGAAAAGCAGCACGATTTACCAGTATCTAATCCTTTAGAGTAGGCTAAGTAAAAATGAAAAGCTGCTGCACGTTCATACCATCAAATGATGCCGCAAACGGGTCACTCGCTAAGGCCATAGAGGACCTGGACAAATTGGGAAACAAGATGCGTGAGGAGGGCGGTGCCGCTGCAGATCCTATTATGGACTGGTTCAACTTGGACTGGATGCCTTCATGGCTATCTGCTATCTTGACAATTGTGTTACCTATTTGTTGTGTGTTAATGTTGGTGTGCTGTGGTGCACAGGTGATAATCAGATGTGTCAACAGATGTAGCACCAAAGCGGTAGGGATGAATTACGCTAACACAGGAATTCATCAGAATGCACATTATCAGGACATGGACCGCGTTCCTGGGGATGGGAATGAGCTGACCCACGTACAATTCACAGAACTAGCTGCCCCTGACGCTTCTCCCAACACACCCACAGCTCCACCAGTTCCGCCACACAGATACGCCTTGAGGGAGGAGCATGACACTAACGAGTATGACCAGTTAGTTGGCAATGATGGCGGAGAATATGTTACCATAACACCAGAATTGCCACCCCAGACTGCGTGCCTGTACGTTAATGACCCACTCAGCATGCACCAGACACCAGAGGGTCCAGCAAAGTATTATATCAGAGATGTGTTCAACAATGATATGAAGTAGGGTCCCGTTTTACCATCTAACAAGAAACCCACGTCTCATTCTGCACTACCCACCAAACATGACACTCCCAGATAGGCCCCACCAGTTAGGCCCTGATAGATGTCTTAAGTTGTCCACTTTCCTTCACCTTCTTAGATATCCACATATAGGCCCAAGCATACCTTCCTAGATATCCACATATAGGCCCAAGCATACCTTCCTAGATACATACATATAGGCCCACAAAGCCCAGTGTCTCTTGCTATCATTTTTTTAATAAAACAGATCTCGCAGGCTTCACTGATCTGACAGCAGGGACCTGTGCCATCCACCGCGACACTTGCCCCCCCTTGTAAATTTCCACAGTTACGAGAATAAGATTAGCCCACACGTACGTGACATTCTGCTGGTACATCTGGCTGTTTCACAAGCAAGGTTGGCAATATTTTTAGTTATGAAACTTTCCGCGCTTGCTTAATTGAAACTGAAAAAGACGGCAACGTGACAGAGAAATAATATATAAAATATTAATTTCTGAGCATTTTACGGTAAAAGTTATCCTTTGTTTACTTTCTGCGGTCAAGAGCACTGACCACCTGCTAAAAGCCCCTAGTTTCACCATGATACCACTTCTCAGTTCTACATAAAAAAATTCCACACTTACTGTAAGCGTGCGGTCAAGGGCCCACGTCAGGACCCACGTCAGACATGGGTAGGACTTCTGCATTAAGCCATATAAAAGGTCTACACCTAGGCCAACGCCCCGAACTCTTCAAACCACTGCCTAGTTGCATGGTGAGGGTTCCCGATCGATCGTCATCCTGACTGGGCCTAGAACTTCTACTTCCAAGGTGGTAATGCTCTTATCTGATTATTTGCCTTTTGGCTTTGTCAGCCTATCTGATTATTTGCCTTTTGGCTTTGTCAGCCTATCTGATTATTTGCCTTTTGGCTTTGTCAGCCTATCTGATTATTTGCCTTTTGGCTTTGTCAGCCTATCTGATTATTTGCCTTTTGGCTTTGTCAGCCTATCTGATTATTTGCCTTTTGGCTTTATCAGCCTATCTGAATATTTGCCTTTTGGCTTTGTCAGCCTATCTGAATATTAGCCTTTTGGCTTTGTCAGCCTATCTAATTTAGCTCATCCAAACCCAAGCCATTGCATTTATCTTAGCTTAAACTGCGTAGTCTTGAATGGTGTTGTTTTCTTAAGAAAAGATTTGCCTTCTAGGCACTATCCTATTCATCACCTTTAAATTCAGGGTTGACCCTTGGGCAGCTGCTCATAGAATGATATATAGATATACATTTCTGCTTCACTTGAACAATTGATTTATAACATTGTCGATGCCTTTATTTTCCATCCTGCTCATGTGTTGATGGGCAACATTTAAATTGAACTGTTTTCTGTGTTTCTGAATTGCTTAATAAAAGTGCCACTGTATTTTACATCGTTGTTCCTTCTTTTCAAGTGAACGAGCGGAGTGTGGGTCAGGCTCACAGGAGCCGGTAAGCAGAAGGGTGTGGCCATCCATTTACCCTCAAACACCACACAGTGTACTTTATAAAAATAGATATTTATTATAAACACTAACTAACATTTTACAATATCTCCCACCCGGAGATATATTCACAATGCACACAATATTTCAGCAATAGAACAGCAAATAGCACCGATACACAGTGGTCCCCAGGGGGAGACCAAACCATATACATAAATTGTGGAATGCGAACCACGACCTAGGTCGAGACTGAGCCCAGGGGATGAAGAAGTGTTGGGGACCCATGGAACCACGCCAGGTGAGTAACTAGGAACCCCATTGCACTCGTGTGTAAAGAGGCTACACGACCGCATACTCACTACAGTCAAATGGGTATGTCGCGGTTTGCAGTCTTAAAAGGAGGACCCTTCCCATTGGACCCTGAGGACACCCCTAGTGGAACAGCAGGTTGAAGAGTCACCCCACCCGTGGATACCCCAGAACCAGGATACCTATACGTGGAACACACTAGAGGAATTGAGGAAGATGTTTCAGCTGGAGGAAGGTTGACAGAGTCTGTTGGAACCCAGGAGCGGGTTCGTGTCGGAGATAACCTGAAAGCAGAGGGGACAGAGTCTATTGGAACCCCGAAGCGGGTTCGAGTCGGAGGCCCTCTTATTCAAGGCGTTGAGGTGCTTCGTTCACGATTTCACCGAGTTCATGATTTCACCGAGTCTGTAGCTCCGCATGAACTACCGGGACGTTGAAGGAGGGCGAGTCCGTCAGTTCCAACCAAGGCGCTGGTGCGTATCAATTTCAGTGGGGACAGACTTGTTGACAGAACCTTTCGAAGTGTTCCCACTTGGTTGGCACGAATCGGTCGGGACAACCAATGCAGTTGCCGTGCGATGAAGCGATGCAGCGACGTGGTGCACAGGGGTTTTCGGTTGAGGAAGCTCTGGCGAGGTATACTGGCCTCAAACATGATGAAAGGACAGCTCAGGCCTCGGTGGAGCGAAGAACCATCACCTGTGTTGCTGAGGCTTGTGGAGTCCAGAGGAGCCCAGGTTCAGCAGACCAGTCGGCTACCTTGCAGGGCCTGCGGATGCAGGGGAGTGACTCCTTCACTCCAAGGGAGATTCCTTCAGGTGTCTTTCATGTCCACAGGCCTTGGCAGAACCTGTTCGGAGCACGGGCGTGGCTGTTGGAGCAGACTTGCGTACAAAGAGGCCAGGAGCAGCAGGGATCTTCCCAGGGGCAGTATCGGGGTCCAGAGGGAAGTCCAGCGAGGTCCAGAGTACCCAGACATTCGAAGTAGAAGTGGAGTTGATCTGAATCAAATCCCATGATGAATCTAGGGACCCACCCACAGGTAAGCCCTTAAGTACCCTAAGGTGAGGGTTGGGACGATTCAGGGGTCCCTCCCAGAGGAGGGGTCGGACAGCAAGGAGGATACTCCCATGTCCTTTATCCAGTTTTGCGCCAGAGTGGGGAGCCAGCGGCTCCTTGATCTGGTTTGAACTGGAGTATGCAAGGAGGGCACCAAATGTGCCCTTCGAGCAGACTATGTGGCGCTTGTCAGCACCCCCACCCCCATACACTAAATCCTGTCTGGGAGGTGGTCCCACCTCCCTGTGACAGGAAACCTATTGTCCTACCTTCCTCTGCTCGGGCTTGGCCCAGCAGCAGGAGGGCAGAATTGTGTCTGGGGTCGGCAGCAGCCCTAGGTTGCTGTTAGACTCTGTAAGGTCGGCCCAGGAGCATGGACGGCTCCCTGGAGGAGCTCTACTGTGGATGGAATCATACCTCCAACACCGGATACAGTGTTGGGGTATGATTCCAACATGTTTGATACCAAACATGCCCAGGTTCGTTTCAGCCAGTTTCGAGATGGTCATCGCGTGATGACGCATGGCCTCTCTAGTTCGTAATGGCTGTTACGCTTACAAAGCCTGGAGAATGGACTCCGGGGTGTGTAGGGGTGGCCCGCTCATGCAGGGCCACCCTCACACTTCGGAACCGAGCACCCCGCCTTTGGGACTGAAAGGCCTGCTTGAGGAGTGACTTATAGGTTTCGAGTGCAGTGGTAACAGATATAAGGAAACTTGTGGTGAGAGGTGCAAGCATTAACTCACACAGGCTACAATGGCAGGCCTTTAGTCAGGATTTGGAGGGTCCCTCTTGGGTGGCATAATACATGCTTCAATTCATGGGGGACCCCTGGTGCACCTATGCCCTAGGTACCTCAGTACCATATACTAGGGACTTACAAGGGTGCACCAATAGCCAAATAGGAATGTACTAATGTACTCACCATACCCAATTTAGGGGAGAAAGCACAGAGACTGGGGTCCTGTTTAGCAAGATCCCATCAGACTAGTCAGAAACAGCATAACAACAGGCAAAAAGTGGGGCTAACCATAAAAGCAGATCCTATTTTCCCACACAACCCCACCACAAACGAAAGGAGATGAGACTAACCAGTTGAGTTTTCATTTTCTAAGTGGAAATATCTTGAGAGTCCATCTGCATTGGCATGATTACTCCCAGGTCTATGTTCCACTGTATAGTCCATCCCCTGTATGGAAATGGACCACCTCAAAAGTTTGGGATTTTCACCCTTCATCTGTTTAAGCCGCAAGAGGGGCTTATGGTCTGTCTGAACAATGAAGTGAGTGCCAAACAGATATGGCCTCAGCTTCTTCAGGGCCCAGATGACGCGATGTTGAGACTGCGCAGCCGGTGACGTGTTGCTGCCTTAGCCTTGCTCTGCTGAGCCGTTAAAGCTGCTGCTAACGTGAATTCGCACTTTGCACTTTCAAAACTGCTTATTTTGAAATTGTTTTATTCATTGTCACTTCTGTGTTTTATATCATTTTAATCTTGTTGCGCGACCTGAGGTGCCCGTATGTAAGAGGGGTCCCGCAAGGACAGGTCAGCGCTCTAGTTGTATTCTGCCCCCGCCATAAAACACGGATGTTGAGACCGCGAGCAGCAGGCGCGCCAAAGGCAAGCCCGTCTGCGCCCGTCGGTGCCCGGAGAGCGCCCAGCGCCAGAACCCCTGCCCATTTTGCGCCACAAAGTTACACACAAAACCAACTTCTCAGCCTGAACACCGGTGAGTTCCAAAGGCCTACCTTACTGATAGACTGTGTTAATAATGGTCCAATAAAATGCAGCTCGTGTGGTCTTGTGGCCATGTATCTGCCCAGCAAAAACAGAAGTGGTAACGATAAAAGGGGTAGTGTACGGCCACCTCTAACTAAGGAAAGTAATGATTGCACACAAGGGAAGGGGGCTGCCCTAGTATCAAAATTGCACTGAGGCTTTAGCTCAGTGGTTAACCAAATCGGCGCTAGCACCCCGCAGAGTCCTATTACAGATACAATTAGGTGTATTCTGTTGAACACGAGATCGGTGAGAAAGCACAGATACAAATTCGAATGTATGATGCAACTTACCTACCCTGACCTCGTATTCCTAACCGAGACTTGGGCGAATAACGCATCAGAGCCGGATTGGAATGCTGCATTACCTGCGGGCTATCACGTAGCTTGTGCTGACAGGGTGGGGAAAAGAGGGGGGGGTATAGCCATAATCTATCGATCCCATTATTCTGTGAGGATCGAGCACGCACAACAATTGGAAGCTGAGGCGGTAACTTTTAACATTAAATGCAATAACTCTTTGTCCTTCCTGGGGCTACTCATTTACAAGCCTCCAGGGGCAAGGTCCACCTTCACCTGCTCACTTCGGACTTTTCTTGAATCATGCTTAGAGACCCAGAATTTTACAATTCTAGGGGATTTCAATTTTCACCTTGAAGATAACAATAACACTGAGACTGCTATATTGGTGGATAATCTTAAAGGTTATGGGCTAACGTAGATTGTATCAGAACCCACGCTTAAGGCAGGCCACACTTTGGATGGCATATTCACCAATAACCATAACATAGAGTTGGTCAATGTGTTGCCTTTGCCATGGTCTGATCACAAAGCAATACACTTTAACATAGCGACCCACACAGCTAGCAGCCGCCATCGGAATAGACCACCCATGGTCAAATATTGCCCATGGAAATCTATCCAAAAAGGTGAATTGGAAGCAGTCCTGGCGAGGAATCCCCCATTTGATGTTTTGGATCCCAATTTGGCAGCTAATAGATTTGACGATTGGATTAGGTCATCAGTAGATTGGCTAGCACCAGAAGTAACTAAGTACCCTCAAAGGAACCAAGCGTCTGCACCCTGGTATACAGCAGAGTTTAGACCTATTAAAGCCAAATGTAGACGCGTTGAACGACTTTGGAGGACAGACTATAGTGATGAACATAAAAGGAATTATAATCTAGCTCTAGAGGAATATAAGGCAGCAATAAAAAATGCAAAAATGGTATATTTTACAACAAAAATACAGGCGGCCAAAAACTCCTCGAAGGAGCTTTTTAAAACCGTGACAGTTCTATCAAAGCGTCTGCAGGATAGCCAATTCACACCGGACCAAAACTTTGTGAATAAGATGCCCTCCTTTTTCCAAACCAAAGTACAGACAGTTTATAACGAACTTCACAAGACAGTATCCAACTCTACTGGAAATAATGAAGACTTTCCGGAGGACAATCCAACTCATAGCAGCCTGATAAGGTTCTCTGTTTTAGCGGCAGAGAAAGTAAAGAATCTACTATTACTGACTAAGTCCGGCTCGCCTATGGACCCATGCCCCCCTTCTATCTTGCACTTGGTTTCTGGGAAAAATAGCGTTCACCTGACTCCCCTCTTAAATGAGGTTATTAGCTCCGGGGTCTTTCCACAGTCATGGAAAAAGGCCTGTATCAGGCCTATCCTGAAGAAAGCTACATTGGACCCCACAGAGGTGAAACACTACCGCCCAATATCGTGTCTGCCACTACCGACCAACATTTTTGAAAAAGTTATTAATATGGAACTCACTGACTATCTAGACTGCAACAACCTTCTGGATTCCACCCAACACGGTTTTAGATCTCGACATTCCACCGAGTCTGCCCTGATCATGGCCACAGAAGAGATCCGAAGGCTGATGGATGGGGGGGAAGAGCCGTCCTCATCCTGCTTGACCTATCAGCAGCATTTGATACCGTTAACCATGCGGTATTGCTGCGGCGGCCGAAGGCAGTAGGTATCAGAGAGACGGCTCTAACCCTACTATCATCCTTCATGGCATCCAGGGAACAGCTGATCCACTGGGATGGTCTTAAGTCAGGAAACCTTTGCCTCCCGTGTGGAGTCCCACAGGGGTCAGCTTTGTCACCAACACTGTTTAATATATATGTCACCCCTCTGGCGAGATTAATCAAAGATCATGGCCTCACATTAATCTCATATGCAGACGATACCCAGATAGTGGTATCAGTCATGCAGAGGGTGGACATTACAGCTGTCAGCTTTTGTAAATGTCTTAATTCAGTCATGGCTTGGATGAACTCAAATTTCCTCAAGCTCAACACTGAAAAGACGGAGGTCATTGAGTTTGGGTTGGGTCCTTCTGTATGGAGCCAACTATGGTGGCCTTCCGAGGCGGGGAACTGTCCGGTTCCTGTTACCAAGGCTAGAAACCTCGGCTTTATGTTTGACAATGAACTAAAGTTTGCAAAACAAATCAATCAGTTAACTTCCTCCTGTTTCTTTACTCTGAAAATTTTGCGTAAAATTCTGCCGTTTATTCCACTAACCCTTAGGAAAACGGTGATAGGATTGCTTGTCCTTTCGAAAATCGACTATGGTAACGCTCTATATTTGTGAATTGACAAAGGCCAGATCGCCAAACTGCAATCTTTGCAGAATGCGGCAGCACGTGTGCTGCTGGATCTTCCTAAACACCACTCCACGTCCGCTAGTATCAGACAGCTTCACTGGCGCCCAGTTCTACAGCGAGTAGAATTCAAAGCCCTCTGTCTTGTGCATAAGGCTCTATATGGAGGGGGAGCCACAGATATTCAAAAACGATTTTCCTGGTACGCGCCGTGACGGAATCTTAGGTCAGCCAATTCAGGACTGCTACTGGTTCCTAGGATAAAGAAAGCCAGATGGGGTGGCTAGAGCCTCTACCACCGAGCATCCAATTTGTGGAACACCCTTCCGACCACTATCAGATTACAGTCTAACAGGCCTCTTTTCAGGAAATTGGTCAAGACCTGGCTTTTCCCCTAGTACCCAGATCGGTGAGCCTGTGCAACGGTATCAACTCATCTTAGCACCAAGACGCCTCAGCAATCGAGCGCTTTATAAGTATGTCAGTCAGTCAGTCTTCAGGGCCCAGATGACCGCAAAGGCCTCCCTCTCTATGGCTGACCAACGTTTCTCCCTGGGGGTCAACCTTCTGCTAATGAAAGCTACTGGTTGATCCTGGCCCTCTGCATTAAGTTGAGACAACACAGCTTCTACCCCTATCTCAGAAGCATCTGTTTGGACAAGGGAGGTCTTGGAGTAATCAGGACTCTGCAGAATAGGAGCAGTGCACATGGCCTGCTTCAGGTCATCAAATGCCTTCCAACATTTTGCTGTCCACAAGACTTTCTTGGGCATCTTTTTGGATGTCAGGTCATTAAGAGGAGCCACAATGGACCCATATCCTTTAACAAATGTTCTGTAATACCCAGTCAGGCCTAAGAAAGCTCTGACCTGAGTCTGGGTGGTGGGAGCACCCCAGTCCATGATGGTCTGGATTTTGCTCTCCAAGACTTGAACCTGGCCTCCACCTACCAGGTGGCCCAAGTACAAAACCTTACTCTGCCCTATCTGGCATTCAGTAGCCTTGATAGTGAGGCCTGCCTTTTGCAGGGCCTCCAGAACATTCCTGAGGTAGACCATGTGATTCTCCCAGGTGGACCTAAAGACAGCAATATCATCAAGATATTCTGCACTGTAGGCTTCCAGACCTGTGAGAACTTTGTTCGCCAACCTCTGAAATGTGGCAGGTGCATTCTTCAAACCAAAGGGTATCACAATAAACTGATAATGCCCACTCGGGTTGAGAAAGCTGTTTTTGGCTTGGGATCCTCAGAGAGTCTGATTTGCCCATTAGCCAGCAGTAAGGTCAAATGTACTCAGAAACTTGGCTGAGGCCAAAGTGTCTATGAGTTCATCTGCCCTAGGAATGGGATGGGCATCAGTCCTAGTGACTGCATTGAGGCCTATGTAGTCCACGCAAAACCTCATCTCTTTCTTGCCTTCTTTGGTGTGGGGTTTTGGTACCAGGACCTCTGGACTAGCCCAAGGGCTATCTGAAGGCTCAATTACCCCCAATTCCAACATTTTCTGGACCTCAGCCCGGATGCAGTGTCTGACATGATCAGGCTGTCTGTAAAGTTTCCTCTTTACAGGCAGACTGTCACCTGTGTCCACTTCATGGGTACACCAGGTGGTTTGACTAGGTATCAATGAAAACATGTCCTTGAACTGATTGAGGACTTCCCTACAATCAGCTTGCTGCTGGGCAGTGAGGCTGCCTGCCAAGGCTACTCCTTCTACTGCCCCATCAACAGGGTTTTGAGAGAGGAGATCAGGGAGAGGATCACTCTCTTCCTCCTGTCCCTCATCATTTGCCATGAGCAAGCCCATGTCTGCCCTGTCCACAAAAGGTTTTAGGCTGTTCACATGGAGTACACTATGGGGGCTCTTGGGAGTGCCTAGGTTCACCAGGTAGGTGACCTCACCTTTCTGCTCAATGATGGTGTGGGGGCCATTCCACTTGTCTTGGAGAGCTGCTGGGGCCACAGGCTCCAACACCCACACTTTCTATCCTGGCTGATAGACAGTCAGTACAGCCTTTTGGTCATGCCAGGCTTTTTGAAGTTCCTGACTGGCCTCCAGGTTTTTGTTGGCCTTCTTCATGTACTCAGCCATGCGAGAACGCAGGCCAAGGACATAGTCCACAATGTCTTGCTTGGGGGGTTTGAGAGGCTGCTCCCATCCCTCCTTCACCAGACACAAAGGACCCCTAACTGGATGCTTAAACAGAAGTTCAAAAGGGCTGTAGCCAACACCCTTCTGTGGGACCTCTCTGTAGGCAAAGAGAAGGCAGGGTAACAAGACATCCAATTTTTACCTGCGCTTTTCTGGGAGTCCCATGATCATACCCTTTAGGGTCTTGTTGAACCTTTCAACAAGCCCATTGCATTGTGGATGGTAAGGTGTGGTAAACTTATAGTTCACTCCACACTCTTTCCACATTGCAGTGATGTAACTGGACATGAAGTTAGTACCTCTGTCAGTTAGAACCTCCTTAGGAGTCCCACCCTGGAAAAGATTCCCAGGAGGGTCCTAGCCACCACAGGAGCTGTGGTGGTCCTAAGGGGATGGCCTCTGGATACCTAGTGGCATGATCCACCACCACTAGCATGTAGCTATGTCCAGATGCTGTAGGAGGGTTTAAGGGACCAACAATGTCTATCCCTACCCTCTCAAAGGGAACCCCAACCACAGGAGTGGAATTAAGGGGGCCTTTGTAGTGCCACCTGCCTTACCACTGGCTTGGCAGGTGACACAGGAGCGACAAAACTCCTTGGTGTCTTCAGACATGATGGGCCAATGAAAGTGAGGAACAAGTCTGTCCCAGGTCTTACTTTGCCCGAGGTGTCCTGCAAGGGAAATGTTGTGTGCCAAGGACAGAGGAAGCCCCTGAACTTCTGAGGGATGACCAACCTCCTGGTGGCACCAGGCTTGGGGCCCCTATTCTCAGAGTACAAGAGCCTATCTTCCCAGTAAACCCTGTGGGGCCCACTGGCATCCCCTGCTTCCTCAGCAGCAGCTTCCTGTCTGAGCTGTTCAAGAGAGGGGCAGTATTGCTGCTCCAAACTCAAGTCTGCCCTGGAAGGGCTCCCTGACCCCAAGAACTCTGCCTGGTCAGGCCCAAGTTCCTCTGGGGCAGTTCCTTCACAGGGTTTGTGTTCATCGCCCTCAGGAGACTGATCCTCAATGGGAGTTTGGGAGGAGGATAATTCCTTACCCTTCCTGCTCCGTCTCTTAGGAGCGACCTGGTCCATTCTTCCAGGATCCAGTGCTCCTTTAGTGCTGAGCTGTTTGGCCTGAGCCCTGGTGACACCAAAAACACTGGCAGAGATGCCCATCATCTTTGCATGAGTCCTGAATAAGCATGGGTGTAGTTCGCAGAGTTTTGCTACTCCGCGAAGTGACAGAAAAACTCTGCGAAGTTCCGCAAGTGGCGAAGTGCAGTGCGAACTGCCGTTCGCGCTGGTCTTTCTGCCGCTCGGGTAGAAATTCTACCCGAGCGGCAGCTCACGCTTGCGAACTTACCACTTGTGCTCGCGAACTTACCGTTCGCAAGCGCGACTGGGGAAAAAACTCCACTGCACAACGCGGAGCGGAGTTTTCTGCACTCCGCGAGCTCCGCGGAGCGCGGAGTGCAGAAAACTCAGCAAACTCCGCGAACGGAGCAGAGTTCACCGCCCAGGCCTAGTCCTGAACTCTACTTCAGACCAGGCTGAAGTCTCTAAATCGTTGCCCAACAGACAATCTACAGGTAGGTCAGGAGAAACTACAACTCTCTTAGGGCCAGTTACCCCTCCCCAGCTGAGATTCACAACTGCCAATGAATAATCAGTCTTGACATTGCTAGCTTTGGTGACTTGGTACTACTGACCTAGTATGATTTGTTTAGGTAACACAAGTTTCTCTGTCACTATGTTGACACTGACACCTGTGTCCCTGTAGGCCATAGTCTCTTGGCCATTGATCAAAAGCTGCTGTCTACACTTGCCCAAATTATTGGGACTTACTAGTAAGGTGGCAAGGTCCATGCCACCATCACCGACACGAACACCCTGAGCAGGAGTTCTGACTATGCCAGAACCCTCCTCAGAATCCAAGGGTAACCCTACTAATCCCTTGGGGGCAGTACTACCACTTGTACTGGAGCTAGTGGGTGCAGTTGCCTTAGGGGCAGTGGTAGTATCTTCTTTGGCTTTAGGACAATCAGCATCTTTTGTCCAGTGGGTCTTCACTTTACAAAAGTAACGCCAAGGCTTCTTCTTGCCCTTCTTTGAGTTTTGGGACCCTCCCTCAGTTGCAGGTTTTTGGGGGCCTTGAGAAGACTCTTTCTTTTCTTTGTTTTTGTCCCCATCGTTGTCTTGGGATTTAGAAGAATCGTGCTTCTTCTGATCACCACCACCTTGAGACTTAGTCTTAACCCTGGTACGAACCCATTTGTCTGCCTTCTTTACCAATTCTTGGGGAGAGGTCAGATCAGAGTCCACCAGGTACTGGTGTAAAAGTTGATTCTGACAATTATTAAGGATGTGCTCCCTCATGACCAAATTATACAGTCCCTCATAGTCCTGTACCTTGCTTCCATGAAGCCAGCCTTCCAGAGCCTTAACCCCTTCGCTGCTAGGCCTTACCCCCCTCCCCCCCCTGTGCTAAGCCTTTTTTGGGCTATTTGGGGTAGTTCATGCTTAGGACCCTGTAACTTTTTGACCACATAAGGTATCCACGCCAAATTTGCGTCCTTTTCTTCCAACATCATGGGGATTGGAAAAAAGAGCTGCAAATGAAAGCGTCTGTTTCTTTCCCTGCAAATGGTATCAACAAAGGGTTTGTGGGACTGAAATCACCATTTTCCCAGCTTTTAGGGACTGACAGACTTTTGTCAGAAAACCAACATTTTTTACACAGTTTTGGCATTTTACTGGGACATAGCCTATTTTTGCTATTTTTTGTGCTTTCAACCTTCTTCCAGTTAATGGTAGAAATGGGTATGAAAGCACTAATGGATCCTGGAAAGCTATACATTTTAGAAAAGTAGACAAAATTCTGAATTCAGCAAGGGGTCATTTGTGTAGATCCTTCAAGGTCTCTTTATAGAAACTAACAGTTGAATATAGAAAAAATTGAAAATTAGTTGAAATAAACAGCCATTTGTGCCAACGTTTTCACCTGTAACGTCTTCTAATTATGACAGCTGTTTGAAAGCAATATACCGTTACATCCGCTGGACCTTTGTGGTTGTGGGGATATATAGGACTTGTAGGTTCACCAAAAACCCGACGTACCTAGAGCCAATAACTGAGCAGCGTCTTGCAATGGTTTTTTATTATGTACCGGGAATATAGCAATTAATTTGGGAAAATATATACATGGAAAAATAGGTATGAAAGACACCTATGTATTTCTGAAATTGGAACAAAATAAAGAGTATAGAAACAGTAGATATTTGCACATTTCCGAAATTGTGAGTACCCATCCTAGCATGAGAATTATAGGGCATTTTTTAAAGTGACATCTTTTTACACGTTGTCTTTCATTTGGAAGGCAGAAATGCATCGAAAGTCAATAGGTAATAACAGTTGCTCTACAATTCTGTGTTACCCTAAGTCTCCCAATAAAAATGGTACCTCACTTGTGTGGGTAGTGTTATATGGGATTATGTGTCCCTTAGATACATTGTCGCCATTGCTAAGTTAGCATGAGTTTTGCTTGCCCTATGCTGCTGCTTTTGCGCACGCCTCTGCTAAGAGATTGTTTTCGCAACACTTTGCCTCTGCCCTGGACATGATAACAGATTGTTTTTCACGTTCTCAGCCTTCCCTTCAAATTCTGTCTGAACATAATGTGCAAGGTCGAGCAACAATGTCTCTTGTTATTCTGTTCTGGTCACTCCCTATAACCTAGACAAAACATGTTACCAACAGCTGCAATATGGAAGAATCGTGCTCTGATATAGTGGGGTTGCATGTTTTTGAAACATTCTCGAAGAAAGCCGTTCCATGGAGCTGAGCTCTGCTGTTCCTATGATGTAAACCTTTGCGTTTAGGCTTTCAGGTAGGGGTCTGCTAACAACGCCTAAGAGATCTTCTGTTATATAAAATAACTTCTTACTGTCCAGGGGAGGGTGATTAGGCCTTGCTATTTTACCTTTTTCACAGGCTTTATAAAATGACGACTCCTTTTGTATTCTATGGTATTGTAACAATGCTAATGGTATTAGCTTTATGCATTTTGCTGCTGGTCGTGGTTCGCATACTGTATTATGAATCACTATAGTCAAAATAAACATTTTGAACTTATTTAGTGACTCTGATTATTCTTATTGTGGACAAGTGCGAGAGAGCGAAAGATTGTCTTGTTCCCGCGACTCTGAGGTGAGTCGGGAGTGCTCGTGTTCTGGGTTGTCTAAACATTCGTAGCTTCTTGATATTTGTAGGAGACCGAATGAGACACTATTGCTAGTCGGTTGGGATTTTGGGTACTAATCTGGTAGGAGGTACACCCCTATTTACTGAGGTCCTGTTTTCTTGTGCATAGTTCTGTGTATGAGCAGAATCCCCGCAACATGGCCCCGCCAACGTTTGGTCTGGTTCTTATCTGCGAGACGCTTGAGTAGTGCTCGTGCTGGTCCACAATACCCTCACTTCTGTTTCCGGAGACAGCTGTGACGGAGTAACCTCCTATATTGACATTTTTATAGGTTATTCAAGCTTGAAGTTTTAAAAGGTATCTCTATAGTTATAACCCGAGTTTGCGCTGCCACTCTTTTAAGTTGTTCTACTGTCTTCTCTATAATGGCTGCAGTTGATATTCCAGCTCATAGCAGAGCCGCGCTGAGGGCGCACTTGACTCATTATGCCGTCCCTGACGCTAGGGCCGTGCTTATTTTCGTGGTGGAAGCCGCTCCGGCTCACCAGTTTGAAGTTTTTTTACTCTTGGGTCACCTTTCCTGCGGTGGATGGCACTGATAATATGTTTCACACATATACTGCCACTGCCGTTCCTCAGCAGTATCAGCCTTATAGAGCTCTTGAAATTCCGCTAACAGCTTGGCAACACCGTATTTGGTTTAATGGGGCCCTTCCTCATCCATTAACAGCGGTCCGTTTAGGCCCTTTATCTATAGATGGGGCCACAGGGCCCGTTTTGGCTGGGTTTACCCCACACCCACGTGCTTTTACAACTGCGAATGTGGCAGAACTTCGCGTCTTACACACTTCATTGTTACGCGTATATAGAGCAGTAATACAGTACATTACACGCACAGTCCAGGTGGGACCACCTGGCGCTGCAGTACAACCTGCGGGTCATGGTGGCGTGACCATCAGTCCCGTTATTGTTAATTCTGTTATGGGCAAGCAGCCAAAGAGTAAGGATGAATTTCCTTATTGGCTTGCTGAGAAACTTGGACAGATAGAAGCTGTCTTTCCTAATACCACTCCTGTGGACAAACACAGGATCTTAACTATTAGTTTACATAAAGACTTAATTCCCGAGTTGGCTGATTGTAACACCTGGGCAGGGTGTTTGCAGCGGTATATTCTATGTGTTTCGGCACTCCCTCCATGACCGTACTCCCCTCTGTGATTAAGCGCGTTCAAGATGAACACGGAGCAGAAATGGCTGTCGAGCTGGGGATGAGACTGGTGGGAGTGTTCGACGTGGTTGCTGATATGATCCTTGCAAATAACAAGGGCGATGCCGTTAGCTTTCAAGTAGCAAACCGATTAGAGGCGGTTGCAGAAGCTGACAAACCATGTGAATTACCTAAAATTATTGCGAAGGCTTACAAAACCATAGGCCGCAATAGTCTGAGAAATAAGCCAGCGACTCAAACACAAACGCAGTCTCTAAATCAACAGAAAGTCCAACCTGAAAAGGATGGGCGCCCTTTCTTTCCTAAAAAGAATTGGCAGAAAAATAAGAAACAGGGTTCCCAACAGCAGAAGCAGGGTTCGCGTGCATGTTCACCGACCACTGATGCTTCTGAACGTACTTATGACCTGCGCGACCGGGCTAAAATTAAGTCTCCTGATAGATTTCAGTTCCTGATCAGCGTTCTCCTTGTTCTTTACAGGATACATCAGGCACACAAGCCGGTGGGAGTGATCGTCAGGATCGGGGTAGGAGTCAACCTGCGTCACAACTTCGTGATCAGCCTCGATAGTTTGAAGTCAAGGACAAGCCGGGTGATTTCTCTCGTACCCGACCTCCTTTTCAAAAGAAAAAGGTTGCCGCTTTAACAGCGAGATATGCCACAGACGGTGAGATCGCGCCTGCTGGATTGGACATGGGCAGTGACTCTGCTCGACAGCGCGGCGGAAGTCACCATAGTCAGGGAGGCTCTACGTCCCCATCTGGATGCGACAGCAACTGAAACATACGTTATAATTGAGACTGCTGATACCCAGATTGCCCCCCCGGATAGACTCTACGAAGTTCTTTTCCAAATTGAAGGTGATATACAGCGTCCCATTAAGGTGGTTTTCTGGGAGAATCTTTCCGCTTCATATGACATTTTGTTAGCGGAGAGAGATTGGCCTCCACCCTTTGTGTTAGCCTCTTCTCGAGGGGAAGATGTGATACTTCCGAGTTTTTCGCATTGTGTCCCTGAGGGCCAGGCGCAGGCTTTCGCAGAGGAATGGGCTTTGGCCTTGGCCCCAGCGGTGTATCGCAATCAGGTGGGTTGGGATGTTGATTCGCCGGCTCATGTAATTCCGTTGCGCTCCATGCCACAACCTCAACCTCAATATCCCATCAAACGTGAAGCAAAAGCTTCCATTTGTGATATTCTGAGACAATTGGAGTATCAGGGGGTAATTGAGTCTTGTACATCACCTATGAATAATCCTCTCTTTACTGTCCCTAAACATGATGGTTCATTTCGGATTGTATTGGATTATAGAAATGTGAACAGCCATTGCCGCACCTTTGCGGTGCAAAACACACACAGCTCTGCGCTGGTGAATAATATTGATCGTAAAAAATACAAAACGACCCTTGACATTTCCAATGGTTTTTACAGTCACAATCTCGACCGTGCGAGTAGTGACCTGACAGCATTCAGTGTCGTCGGAATTCAGAAAAAATTTACACGATTGCCTATGGGGTATAAGAATAGCCCCGGGGCATTTGCGGCACGCATAGTGTCTTTGTTGCATGACTTTGACCCAGAGGCCTTGTCGTACGTTGATGACATCTATTTGACTGACGACGACCTTGCGCCGCATCTTGACCGAGTCGACCACATTATATTGTCTTTTGCCGACTATGGTTATAAGTTCAATTTTGCAAAGTCACACATTGCCCATTTAGCAGTGCTCTTTTTGGGCTATGAGCTCAATAACGAGGGAAAAGGTTTAGCACCTCACTTCCTGGAGAAATGTGCACATTTGCAACCACCATCATCATTGAAAAAGTTACAATCCCTGCTGGGTTTTTAAAATTTCGGTAGGACTTACATTCCCGATTATGCCCAGCGTATCAAACCGCTTTATGCGTTGATACAACCTAAGTTTTCATCTGCCAGCTGGCTTCCGGAACATACTTCCGTTCTGCACTCTTTGCAGGCGGATTTGCTTGCGACTCACTTCTTGATGACTCGTGTTAACACCACCAACCTGGTTATACGTATCGTTTCTGGGGCAGTGGGTCTCACGTACTTAACATTCAATGAAGGAGACACAGTACCTACTGCATACAAATCACACTTGTACACTGCAGCTGAAATGCGTTTTTCCTCTGTTGAAAAACTCTTGACGGCAGTGCAGATGGCGATTCTAAAGCAACGCTCACTGGCGCAGGGCAAACGCATTCTTATGGTCACCCCCTTCCCTGCTTTAGAAGAGGTTACTAAAGCAAGTGTTCCTAATTCGAATGCTCTTCACCCACGTTGGATTCAGTGGGCTACTTCCTTGACATCTTCGGATGCCACGTTTGTCTTTGATCCATCACTTCAGACTCAGGGCTCACATAGTGCACTGTGGCTTTTACGGTGTGAGCGCCACTAGTCGGGTTGCGATTGCGAATATTATTACAGTGCGAAGCTCGGGTCATGGCGGACCGGCTTACACTGCTGCAGGATGCAGTAAACTCGGTACGTCTGGAAATAGCAAGAGTGACTCCATGAGGAGGGGACGCGCTGAAAGAGGGGAGACTCACCGTGAGGGGCACGAGTCACTTTCCTTGTTCCTCCTTTGCAACAGCCTTGAGGGGAACAGCTTCCTCGAATCAACCCAGGTGGCCGCACTACACTTCCCAGCAGGCTTTGGTGGAGGCGCCTGCGGGGGACGTCACGCCGAGCGCCAGGAGCCACCAAGCTCGGCGATAAGAGGCACACAGGCATACCGCAGCGCGGGACGCGCTGAAAGAGGGAGACTCACCGTGAGGGGCACAAGTCACTTTCCTTGTTCCTCCTTTGCAACAGCCGTGAGGGGAACGGCTTCCTCGAATCAACCCAGGTGCCCGCACTACACTTCCCAGCAGGCTTTGGTGGAGGCGCCTGCTGGGGACGTCACGCCGAGCGTCAGGAGCCGCCAGGCTCGGCGATAAGAGGCACACAGGCATACCGCAGCGCGGGACGCGCGCGGGCCAAGGGCGGGCCCGTCCTGCGCCTGTCATCGACAGGAAGAGGCAGGGCAGGGCCACCCCCCTTTCATCCGCAATTGAGGCCCCTTGTGCAGGCTCTGGAGCTCGTGTGCAGGTACTGTTGGGCCCGGGATATAACTGCTTCCTTTTCCTCAGACCGCCGCAAGGTCAAGGATTGCATTGCCATTTGTACACTTTTAAAGTATTTTGCCCTGACGGTCAAGGAGTACTTATAGTACTTACATTAAATTTGGCTAAGACTCTATCCTACGAGCCAGGATCCCGTATTGTACATTGTACCTTAGCGCTCCCACTGTGATTAACTGTTTTTTAATATGATAATCATTCACTGCATAAGTATTTAGCACTTTTTAAAGCCTTGAGGAGTTTTTATAACTTGTTATTTGAGCTGTTTGTGTTTTAACATTCTTTTGTATTTTGCACACTGCATATTGCACTAGTCACTTTATCTTCACAAGCAAAATCGTACTTTATAAGGGACCTGAGTAAATAACCCTGTATGCCCATAGCTGCTAAACATGAATAAGCGGAAATTAAATCTGGGGAAAAGTGTGGCTGGAACTCTAGACGCTTTTTTAATGAGGGCCGAATCTGTCCTCATTAATAAAATTAAAACGACAGAACGCAGGCTATCTCTTGAGCCTCACCCTCTGCAAGGTAGGCTCTCCTTAACTCCTGCTTTCTCTGATGCTCTGTCGGTTCCGAATCAGGATGTATCTCCATCATGGCTGAGCCAGTCACCACTCGATGTCCCAGTAACACTGACTAATTCTGTTTCCTGCACATCCCTGGAGCAGGAACCTAGCCCTGTCAAATCGAAAGCGCCAACTAGAGGGCAGAAAGCAAAAACAAAATCAAACTGTATTAACGAATCCCCCGCTGTAACAAGGAAGAGCCGGGGAACAACGAAATCAAATAAATCCGCAAAGGGCACATCTGGGAGAAAAGAGTTAGTTGTTCCAACCACAAGTGTTGGTAGTGATGGAAATCTGACCTCCTCGAATCAGATCAGGGCAGGGCCACCAATTGACAGCACGCTGGAGGGGGACTTCTGGGGCAGGCTTGAAACCATGCTGACCACCTTATTAGATCCCATATTTAAAAAAATAAGCTTAGTAGAAGACAGGCTACTTAAATTAGAAAGGGTGATGGTTTATACTCTGCCGGTTATTCAGACTGCAAGTATAAACACGCCCAAAGCTCAAATTGTAACGGAAGGGGAAAGAGATGGGCAGAATGGAGTAGGGGTAGTCCCGAGTGCTAGGCCAACAGTAAATAGCGAGGCACTAGATAAGAATAGCTCTAATATTACGAGGCCCACCAGTGGAGATACTTTAGTTCCTACACAGCAGTTATCTTCTAGAACAGGGCCCCCTGTGCCTCAGAGGGACAGGAGACCTGAGGGCAGGGCCCCCCAGGCGATGAATCTTCAAACCATTGATCTCCCACCCGAATCTACTCCATATGTTGTGATTTTGGGGAGTGTTCCCGCCCTCCCCTACGGGAAGAGTGAAGATTATGGGCAGTTGTTAAATAAAATAAACCATTGGTTTACATACAACACCACCCTGGGCGCTCATGTATCCAAAAACATACTCATGGCACGCAGGGTTAGCTGGATTGGGAGCTCACGCAAACAAGGGACAGGTGACTGTGTTATTATAAATTTTGACAACCCCTTCACCGCAGGCCGTATTCTTTCTAGGGATTGTAGCCTCACCCCCTTAGTGCGATCTGTTATCAAGGCATTACCTTTGGGCTATTTCTACAGATCATTCCCCTATGGGGATATGACTGCAGAGGGCCCTGGGGTACCCCACCGAGGGGGCTGCTTAACAAGACCACTTCTGAGACACCAGCCCATTCCCATGGTTCAACCACTGCTAGAACCAGATAGACAATTTGGTACCGGCAATATAGAGGCGTCAAATAATAGATTTGCTGCCTTAACAGATATGGAGGAGTGCGATTGACTGCGGGGCCCTGTATTCCCAGGGTCCGAGTCGGTCGCACCTCTTCAGGTTCCAGGGGAGGTAGTTGCAGGGCTCCCAGTGTTGAGATCGAACAATTTCCTATCCTGGAATATAGCAGGGCTGGCAACTAAGCTTCAGGATCCACAGTGGGTGTGTTATGTCAAGCAATTTATGGTAATCAGCCTCCAGGAAACGTGGTCGGTGGATTGCGACCTATTCCTGGATGGCTACAAGGCCTTTTTCGTCCCAGCTGTACCATCTGTGAGTGGAAGACCAAAGGGTGGATTAGTCACATATATCTCTGTGGCTATTGATTGTAAGTTGCAGGTGATACCAACTACACACCCAGGAATTCTGGCACTGTCGGCCAGAAGGGGGGATATTAGCTGGGGAATTGTTAATATCTATAACTCATTTACCTCCCCGCAGGAGGCTTGTAACATAACTGCCCTGGGAGTAACCATAAAACATTCCCTGGGCCCAAGTCTTTTGGTTTCTGGCGATTTTAATATACATCCTTGTGGTAAGCCAACAACATCGTGTATTTCTGAGCTGGGTTGCCCCCGTATGGAGGGTTTTCATTTTGAACATCATGCTCAAGGGGAGCTGTTGAATTCCATGATAAATGAACTAGATATGGTGGCTACAATGTCCCTAACTGACCCGCGCACTAATTTTCCGGTGCCTACTTTTAAAGGGCACGGGAGGGGGTCTTTTATTGATTTTATTCTAATTTCGTCCTCTTTACAATTTTTTATTAATAATTTTAATATTGCAGAAAGTGAAGTTAGTGACCATAATCCCTTAACACTTCACATGACAGGTCCACTGTCAGTAAAATTTGGGGATGCTCCAAGTAAGGGCGTTTTGAGACCAACAGATGGGAAGCGCAGACTAAAATGGTCTCAGGTATCCCCAGAAGTATTTTATAACAAGGTTAAAATAGCCTGTGCTGATGAACTGTCATTATGTACAATGGAGTGGTCCCCTCCAAAAGAGATCCTTGGTGCATTCGAGTCTATTTCTCAGAAAGTGACCGAATTGCTTCATGCTCCAGCCAGAGGACACACTTTATCTGGGCCTAGATGGTTTGATTCTCAGTGCTCCAAGGCAGCTAAGAGGTTGAGGGAGGTATTGGCAGCAAAACCTAGAATTCGATCTGAAGTCTCTATCTGTCGTAGGGAATACAAGGAAGTCCTTGCCAATCGGAAGGGAGTATTGAAGGAAGAAGCTTGGAAGGAGCTGATCGATTCCAGCACTCTCAGACCCAGCTCGAGGTTCTGGAGTGTTGTGAATAGGCCCTTGTTTGACCATGAAGGGGGGGGTCCCTCGATTCACACATCACTGAGGAGGAGTGGGTACTTCATTTTAAATCTATGTTTGATTGCCCGCTTGAGCTTAATTACAGGAAGCCCCAGGACAGGAAGGACCCAGAAATAATATTCGAGAAGGGCGAGATCCTGGAAGGTATCTTTGGATTATCTATTGGTAAAGCGCCAGGTCCTGACGGGATCCCCCCAGACTTATTCAAGTCAGACCCTTCTTTTTGGGTGCCGATACTGGAGGCAGTTTTTAATGCTGCGGCAAAGAATGGTTGTCCCCAGTCCTGGGCAACCTCTACTATAGTTCCTGTTTTCAAAAAGGGCGACAGAAATAGTACCTACTGCTATAGACCAATTTCACTTATTGACTCAGTGGTAAAAGTGGTGGGACGGGTCCTCCTACAGAGATTATCAACTTGGGCGGAGGACAACAAGATCTTGTCGGAAGTCCAGTATGGTTTTTGCCCGGGACGTTCCACCGTTGCTCAGTGTCTCAATTTATTTATGATACTGAGCAAATATACTGTTGCTCGCACTGGGACTATTCACCTTACCTTCATGGACTTGTCATCTGCGTTTGACTGTGTTAACAGGAACAAGCTATGGCAGTCCATGAGGGCAATGGGAGTGGAGAACAGTATTGTCAACTTTCTTGAGGACCTGCATATGTCAACTAAAGCCAATGTCAGGTTCTCACAGGACCTGCAGGTCACAAGGAATTTTGATATTAAGAAGGGAGTCCGGCAAGGCTGTATTTTGGCTCCATTTTTATTTAATTTTTATATTAATGAACTGGATAGCGCATTAAGGGCATCGGGAGTTGATTACCCACGTGTAGGACGGCGAGGGATTCCCGTCCTGTTATATGCGGACGACGCCGTCCTCATATCCAGGACTGAATTGGGTCTGCAATCGCTTTTAACCACCTTCTCCAGATTCATGACTGACCGGGACTTGGCAATCAATAATTCCAAGTCTTATGTCATGCAAGTGGGACAATCGGGGAAAAAGAGTTTTCATTTTAGTGTAGGGGACTCCAAGATCCCCTGTACGAATGTATTTTCCTACTTAGGGGTCCTCTTTGATGACCAGCTCAAATGGGGCCCCCTATTACAGAAAAAAAGGGGATCTGGTCAGGGTTAACTCAGCAATTTTTAATTTTGCATCTAAAATAGGGAAGAAACCAATAGGAGCTATGCTACAAGTGTACCAGGCCAAAAGCCTGGCCATAGCTTCTTATGGCAGTGACATCTGGGGATACACTGCTGCAGAAACCCTCCAGATAGCGGAAAATGACTTTTTGAAACGCTTATTATGCGTTCCCGTGGCACATCTAATTTAGCGGTCCACGAGGAACTGGGGTTCCCTATTTAAGTGATGCTCTTGCTTTGCGACCCCTGATCTTCTGGCTAAAATGTTGGTTGAATAAAGATCTAATTCTAACCCACCTGATCCTAAGAGAATGCATGTCTCTTGACAACTCGGCCCGTATTCCATGGCTAAGATATACTAAAAAAGCTTTGATGGGTTAGGGCGGGGGGACCTATTTTCTAACCCTGATGTCATTACAAAGAAGGATGTGGAATCGACCAAATTAGCCTTTTTGTCACTAAGGAATATGGAAAGAGAAGCCAAGGAGGTGTTGAAACCTAGTGTGCGGACGTATATAATGCTTAAGACATCCCCCATGACGGAACCTTATCTCATGGGGTCTTTGTCCACACATGAGAAATTTTTGTTAACTAGGTTGCGGTTGAACCTTTTTCACCTTCTGCTCGCCAGACCCAAGGGTTTTAATAGAGGTCAAGTGCTAGCGCCCTGCGGCTGCGACGGACAGTCTCCGCAGGACACGCTGCACTTCCTGTTTTTATGTAAATTATATGAAATTCCTCGTAAGCGCTTTCTGGTTCCTATTTTAAAAAGAATGAATTTTAGACAGGTTCGCCCGGCACTTGTGTTTCTGCAACTATTGAAAGAGGACTGTATATTTTTTATAGTAGGGTTTTTAAAAGCCACTGTTAAATCTAGGAGTTATATGGATGTGTAAAAAGTGTTTCCTCAGGCTTTTTTTCTTATCTAATTTGTGCAATTTTAACTGCGGTATTGCTGTCATTTTAACTTATGCACCTTCATTTAAATTGTTTTTATGTTGATGTAACTTTTATGGTTTAAAAGCAAACCGAATAAAGTTTTTTTGACTGACGCAGGAGTTTTTACAGTATGAATTTGTTCATCCTCCTCCTTTGTCGCTTCTTCCTCTGAGTGAATACAATTGCATCATTTATACCGATGGCTCGGCGCAACCGGCCACGGGTTCCAAACATGCTTATTCGGCAGCTTGCGCTATTGTGGCTGGCTCCATTGTAGATGGAGAGTTTAAGTCTTCCATTGTGCACACTCAGGCACTGGGTGACTGTACGGCGCAATTTGCGGAGCTGCGCACTCTTGTTCTTGCTCTCGAGTTTGCTGATCCTCTTGTGAATATTCTTATTGTTTACGATTCTTACTACTGTGTCCAGTCGTATAATGACAACTTATTCTTTTGGTCTCAAAATGATTACCGTGATTCTAAAGGCAGCGCAATTAAGCATAAAACGCTTTGGGTTCAAGTGGCAGATCTTAAACAACGTCTGCCTCTCACAAATGTTATTCACACTCTTGGCCACCAGCGTGTCGGAACACACGCTCTTGGTAATTCTCTGGCTGATGAAGCAGCCAAGTCTGCAGTAGCCACGTGTTCCGTAGCAGCAGTTACAAGATCTATGACTAAAATAGATAATGACATTTTGGCAGCGGTTGCTGCAACTAGGGAGGGGGGTAATTATCCTTCGGGTTTCCCTTCTAAGTACTCTTATCATGTAACTCCCGAACAGGCTCCTTATGCTACCATTCCTTCGGTTGGGGATCGGCTGATTCCCAACTCTGACCGCAGACAAACTTTGATCAAAGCCGCACACGAAGGCATTGCTTCGGCCCATGCTGGTGTGGCGGCCACAGTCTCTATTCTTCAGCAACGTTACTGGTGGCGTGGTTTATATAAACAGACTCGTGACTATGTTCTTTGCTGTGATGTTTGCCAACGAATCAAGCCTTCTACTGTCAAGCGTCCACCACAAACACGGCTGTGTATTTCTAATAGACCTTTTGGCTGTATCTATCTTGATCACTGCGGTCCTCTTTCTTCTGATACTGCATACAAGTATATATTGGTTGCGGTTGATTCGTGCACTTGATTCCTGTGGGTCTGGCCACAACGTAGTGCTGACGCTCGAAATGTCATCAGGGATTTGCGTGTCTTTATCAGGATGTTTGCCTGTGGTACCTTCCATTCTGACCAAGGTCCAGCGTTCGCCTCTAAGGCTTACAAGGATGCGATGAAGTCGTTGGGGGTACAGGTGCAGTTTTCGTCTCCATACAGGCCCGAGGGCAATTCAGTTGTGGAGCGAATGCACCGTAACTTAAAGCAATCCTTGACAGCTCGAGTCTTAGGTACTGGCAGGGACTGGCTGTCCCACTTGTATGGGGTCCAACGTGCACTAAATAATCTCCCTAGAAGATCTCTGGGTGGGCGGACCCCTTACGAAATGCTCTTTGGCTTTCACATGTTTGTTCCTGACCTTGATGGTCTGGACATTGTGGCGGCTGCCTCCAAGTTTGACGTAGATAATCATTCTGCTATGTTACAGGATCTACAAAAGAAATGTGATACCCTGGCATCTGAGCATTTACCTTCTTCCACTGCTGATGCACTACTGATTCCTGTTACCGGTTGGCTTCCTAAAATTGGGGATCTGGTGCGAGAGAAGATAGAAAACAAAAAAGAATTTGGTCCCTCTTACCGTGCTCCTGTTTCGGTACTTGGACTGAAAGGTACTCGTATAGTCATTCTACCACCGTTTCCAGGTCGTAAAGAGAACAGGTACATCTCAGTGGATAATGTCAAGTTACACCGTGTGGCCGATTCTGAATAGTGTCACACCTGCAGTTTCGTGCAACGCAATATCCTTAGCACCTTTGACTTTGTCATCGTCTCCTGCCACACGGATGTTTGCTCATATGATGGACAGTGTAATTGATCTTCAACCGTTGCGACAAACATCTTCTGCAATGGATATTGGGTGCCCTTTTCCGACTACTGATTCCGTGAGTGAGATACCATCTAGCCCATGAGTGCAAATGGACAATTCGACACTTTCACCTTTGCTTTCTAGCCCAGTGAATGTCTGCATTGGAGGACCGACAAACTTTTCATCTGGCTCGTCCTCCACATTATCCAGTTTGTCTGAGGCACCACCGACTAAATTGCGTATTTTCTACTCCTGGTTCAAAAAGACATACTTCGTTCCCCCATGGACATAAATTTGGTTAGTGCTCATCCTGATTTTCCTCTTCATGTCAATTGGATTTGTGACAGTGTTCTTTATGCTTATTAATGGCCATTATCTCCCTGAACGCTCTGCAGTGAGAACGGCCGACGGAACTTTGGCTCCTCACACCTCGTCCCATATCATGAAACGTGACCAGTCTCTTGTGAATATTTCAGCTTTCCCAGTTCCTGATGGCATCGTTTGGGACAAGGTAGCTTATGAAATCCATGGCCCGACAGAGGTCCTTAGAGTTCCGTACGTGTTTCGCGTCTCATTAGGAGATGTGGTGACACGTGACATTCATTCGGATGATTGGGATGTGCAGGAAGTTCATGCACTATTTTCAGATTTAAAATATTATGCTGCTTTTGATGCTGAGGATTTGTATTTAAATTCTGCCAAGTATGCTGATCTCTTTTGATATCAACATTATGGGCATCATTTTTACACAAAACAAACACGTTGAGACCTGTTTTTAATTTTACTCAATGGGAACATTGTTCAACACCCTTAGAAGGGAGTTCGAAAACTCTTAGAAATAAATTCGCCTATTTTTCGGATTATGATTTGACTAATCCTGAATCCTATTTTTTTAGGCTTCAAAAGACACCTGCCTCCAAGTTCCTGCTATCCCACACTAAATTGATTTACGCCAATTTGTTTAGAACACGGTTGGCTACACACGGTTATGACCATTGGAAAAAGACTATAGATTTAAAGTCAATCTGGGGCACCAAGCCATGGCAGGTTCAGGGCACTGAGGCTTTACATCGTGCCTTCCTGATCCCAGCTCAATTGTTATTTTTAAATGATACCATTTACCAAACATCATGTTATGGCCTAGCAACTGTCAAAAATTTGAATACCCCTTCCATTCTGTCCTTAGCTGAATATGACAACTGGCGATTACACACTAACTATACCATTGAGGCTTTGCAAACTCTGCTTCAAAATGCCTCTTTTAATGTTTCTGAGATTGATTCATCAGGATGGTTGGTGTGGCAAACTAATACCAATGCGTGCCAGTTGCGTTTTTATAATGTTACACCTGGTTTCATTCAGACTAAGCCTGACCCTCGTTATCCAACTCATCATTCTGTGACTACATATTCGGTGGGTAAATTATGCCAGCAGTGGTTAGAACACTCTACCCTGGCATCTGTGAAACAGCACCTTTCCCTCTTATCGAACGATATTGATTTGGCTGATTTTCTCCTAGGTCCACGTAATCCAAGAGCAAAGCGATTTATTTATGCCGGTTATAATGAAATTTAGAAACTTTCACAGATGGAAGCCGCCTTCCGTCTACGTCAAATTGATCAGGCTAATTTAGAAAAAATCCTTGCTGTGGTGGACAACAGCATTAACACACTTTCTTCACGTATTTACACCTTAGACAATATTGTTTCTTTTGTCATTGATATTGTGCAAAGTGATGTTTCAGTGTTATATCATGGTCAGAATCAGTTAAGATCAGTCATGCAATTTGCTTGGACATTGCAGACACTTAAGATGTGTAAAGTGCCTTGGGATTATTTGAATGCCACTGCTTTATTTTTGCCTTTTAACCTGACTGATAAACAGCGGTTTATGTCCATGAAAGATGCTGTATATACGCTGTTACATATTGAACAATTGGAGCCTCTGCCATTCTCAGTGGCAGAAACGGACTCTGCTGTTTGGTTAATTCATGGGGTTATAAGTTTGCCCTTTTCGCTTTTTCAATTTAAGTCATGTATGCAACACTTTCCTGTTGGCCGCTTTGAACCGCTAGGTAGCGCTTTTCTGCATGAATTATGGGCCCTTCTCTTTGCTTATCAGTGTCTGAGGGAGGATAAAGAAGTTTTCCTTACAGGGGAGGAGTGTGATTCAACAGTGGGTCACTCTCTTGTGTGCAAACATGTTAAATTGCACGGTGAGTGTAACGTTTCAGCACCGAATCTAGCTTGCTTTTTAAAAGGGACTCCAGTGCCATCTATCACACCTGTCTTTACTTTGCTTACGAACGGCAGCTATCTCATTTTAAACAAGCTGGACTGCTGTGGGTTGCGGGCGGGAGCTCCATACTTGGTAACGGTTTCCCAGCGCGTAACTTGCTGTAGCAATGTCCTTTTTCCGCCCCCGCATGGGAGTTTGGATTCTTCTCTTTGGCCTTCCACTCCGACTTTGAAAGCAGAGTTCAACAAGTTGAGCAGGCTCAAAGCCCTTTTATTCCAACAGGAGGTGGCTCTCACTTCCGCCCGTGAAACATACAGATTGCAGGTGGCTCAGACCTCTGCTGAGATACAGTCCCTTCTTAACACTAACCTCCCACTTCATTTTGGGGAACTAATTCACCAAATATTTAATGCATCTGAGACGACAGGCCTTGCACATTTTTTTAAATGTGTGGGATCTGGCCTGGTCTCTTCCTTTCAAACTATATTCTGGGTAATACCAGCTTTTATTCATTCAATATTTTCCAGCGTTTATCGGAGGGTTCCCCTTAATATTGGCGCTGGCAGCTGGTGTCCTGCTTCTCCTCATTTTGCTCCGCAATGGCTGCTCGCTTTGTGGCTCTGCACAGGCCGGCCCAGCTACAACTGTACTGCACTCCCCTGTATGAGGCTTTTGGTTGCTTGCCTTTAGCCACACTTGGCGTAAGTTACGACTTGAGTTTTCACTTTACTTATTATACTTGCGTGCAACCAGTGCTTCATTGCAAACGATGTCATTTCTCCTGGGCAATGGAACTTTGCTTATCGAACACGTGGTGTCCAATCCCTGATTTCAGCCGGTTGATGGGTCCCTTAGAGACTCATGACGTGGCTTGCTCTGCGGATGGTCAGATGACGCGTGCAGCTTTACTTGGAATTTTGGCTCAATGGGATATCTGTGCGGCTGCGCGGACTTTCCTGCAACGTAGTTTCATTGAATATCACGCAAGTTTGCCAATTCTAGTTTTGGATGCTCCTGCTCTTGAGGAACATCATTGTTCCTTCTACTTACTTGATTGGATGTCATCCCTTTTTCTACAAATGACAAGGATGAACTATTGGAAGGAATTGCATTCCTTTGCACACTAACCTTCATGGATTGACTGCTCAGGTCGTCACAACTCTGCAGTCTGGCTTACAGACTCTTTTTTTTTCCAAGCTTAAAGTGCCTTTAGCATTTTTTTCGAACTTTCCCTTTTTCTCCGATTGAGGGGCATATTCACAAGGAGCTATCGCCGAATTAACGGCACTTTATCGCAGCCAAAGTCGTGATAAATTTACCACCCCATTCACAAGCCGGTGTCAACAGCCCACAGCACCAGTTTACCCGCGATAGCAGCCGCAAAAAACATCACCACAGAGGCCCCCGCAAATATCGCTAATGAGATGCAGAGTAGGTTTTCCCGTGCCAAAAGCCGAGACAACATCACACCCCAACATTCACAATGACCAGCCACATCGGCGATAAGAACACAAAGCAGGCGATAAGGCGCGTTAGCACCAGGAAATTTACACCTGCTCTGACCTGGTGTAAAGTCGGACGGCAGCCAGCACCACAAAAGGGAGCACAGCCCAGAGCCACACATGAAGGACAACAGATGCCCACGAGCAACTGAACATGCAGCACGGACACCCAAGAGGGCCACAACACCCACCGACACCACACCCAGGCCCGCAACACCCCCGCCCCCGGGACCACCCCCAACCCCGGACTAAGAATTTGCACACCAATGCCACGAATCCCAAAACAAACATTTTGCCTGATGTCGCACAAGCAGGAAAATAAACATACATGCGTGGCCAGAAAATGGAGAATCAGTCATACAGCGATGCAATCACCAACACAAAACACCATACAAACAAAAGCAGAAACAACCCTTAGGATGAGTCCTAGCGGCTCCTCACTGGAAAATCCGTAGCACACAGCCTGGAAGACCAAATCCAAGAGAAGAAGGTGTGCCATGCGCCCAACAAAGGAAAGAGAGGGAGAGAGCGAGGGAGGGAGACGGAGTGAGATAGCACAAGCAGCGCAAGGCCGCCCGGGCACCTGGCTCCACATGCCAACATGTGTGTGTGCATCGCCATCCGTACACCATGAGCCCAAGGCCATGTCCCAATCTCAGCGCCAAAGCCACATCACATTCCGAAAACGCAAGTAGTAGTCAGACAAACATCAGGGATGAAAGCACCATTGTCCCAATGCAGAAGGTGGGAGGACACCTGCACCTCTGACCTTGGTCCAGAACGCGCCTGGAACACCCTGATAGAGATGCAATGGCAGATGGGGACGACTCCCACACCACGCATTCCGCAAATGAACCATCCGACTTATCCACAGCCCACACACAGAAGCCCCTGCCTGTGGTACCCCCGCATGGGATGCCCTTGACACTCACGGAAACAGCAACCCATTACCCACAACGTTGCACACACATACGAATCATTGCTCAGAGCTGTGGCATATCCTCCACACAACTGCCGCAGTTCCGAAGAGTGCTGGTTCACAAGACGCACCAACGCAATGGCAGGCCATACCGGGCACATGCACAACCCCCGTCACGTGGAACAGTACCGTGCACGTATGCTGCATTTACTGGGTGCACTGCCACTGGCAGTGCTGCGGATCAGTTACAGGCTCAGCTTCCGCATTGCCCACGTCACCTGCGTCCAGCCCTGGTTCCACTGCCGAACATGCACATTCAAGTGTCCCATGGATGTCTGCCTATCCAACACAACTGTTGATGAATTGGACTATGACTTGTGTCTGCGCCCTCTGTTGGATCACGAACAGGAGTGTAACCGAGACAGCCATGCATGGGATGCCTTGACATACTGCATATGTATTGGTAGAGAGGTGTGGTGCAGCGGCCAGGGCAGCTGACTTCGGAGCACAGGGTTCACGGTTCGATCCCCGGCTCCGGCGGCAGCTCAGCTCAGCACCATGTGACTCTGGGCAATAGCTCACTTAATTTCCACGACGGCCCCCAGCGCCTTGAGCTGCGCTATATAAAAACGGACTTACACTTTCTTTTTTTTTTTTTGTGCATGGGAGATTGCACAACTTCTCGTGTGCAGTGACCACATCGAGGCGCTCCCCTATTGGGCTGTGTTGCGGATCGGTGAGACGGTGTGGGCTGAGCACAACTGCCTGGACAACCTAATGGATTGGCTCACCCTGGTGTTCCTTGAACACGACAACGACGTACTATTGGAACACATTGCACATGAAGCTGCACAGGCATTCATGGACGAGTAACTACGTTCCTGCAGCCACATCCGATTGCCACCCACAGCACATGGCCCAACAACTTGTTGCATCGTTGGGATTGCTCACATATCCCACCACAACAGAGGACACGTCTGCCTTCGGTTGGGCTCTGGATGCATGTGCGTGGAATAACGCGTGTGTACACACACCTGTGCAAGGTGACGCAGGTCCATGGTCAGAGCAACACAGCGTCGGTTGGCAACATTGCCAATTCGGACACACTGCTGGGGGAGAGCACACACATGGCAATGTAGCACGACGTGTGAACCTGTCGGACCCTCACACCTGATCACTGTCAGCAGAGCAGACAATCGGCGCACTCCGGAGGCAGAGCACCATGCAGATCCTTCGTGCAGTGAGTCGTGCCCCCTCACTCGGGGCAATGGGCAGACGCCAAACAACACATGACTCATCCAGCAAGGCAAGGTGGGCTGTGAGCGTTGCCATCCGTGATGAATGGTGTCCATTTCAGCCCCAACATTTTCTGAACCTCGACATGTACCCATGCTGCATGTAAGTGTCTTAAGCATGTCCCTGCCTGTTGTGGCCGTTGCCTCGTCCGTACTGACACGCACATGCCAATCAAGTCTATGCCACTCCACTGGTGTCTAACTGTGAGGTGTGTTGTTTAGATTGTCCACTCGTGTGCCACAATGAGCATCGTCCCAACACAGGGAGGAACTGACTGACGCATGTGCAATGGGGGTGTGTCCCTTTGGCAAGCTCCACCTCGGTGAGCCAGACATTGTTTTTGGATAGGTATTGGATGACATGTGCACTTACATGACTTCAGCTATGTGTGTATGGTGTCCAACCTCTGACCATGTGGAGCAATGTCATACATCACAACAGAATGTGTCCACACAGATGTGTGTAAGTAGGTATGCGACGTGAAGTTCTGTTGTCACGGGGGCGTGGCTTCGCGCTGAAGCAAGATGGCCGCGTAAAAGAGTAGCTCCGTCTCACCCGACCCCAAACCACACCATCCATCACACATATCCGACCCCCGTCCAGAGGGACAGCTGCCAGCAACGTACCGGAGCTGATCTGGCCGATCGCCGCAGCCGTCGATGCAACGTAGGGCGAGCTGTGGGCCCCGGCGTATTGCGGCCTTCCCGGAGTGAGAGTCCGGGTCCTGTGGTTCATGCGGAGCCCAGGAGGTGCGTGAGTGCAGGCGGCGGCTGCGTCACGCAACGCCGGGGATTGAGACCTGACAAAGGGGGAGCGGCACCGGAGGTGTAGCGAAGGCTGTGACTTCCCCGAGAGGAGTCTGGAGGCCGCTGGAGCACTGGGCGGACCCCCCTCCAGCCCCTCTCCGCATACCTGGACCCGGAGGTGGGCCCTGGACCAGCTCGCCCCACCGGCGATCCTGGCCGCCTTTGCCGGAGTGAGGGGGTGCCGCCCCTGGGGACAACTTCGGTGACCCTGCAGTGCTGTGGAGGGGCGGCGACCCCACTTCCGTTGTGCCGCACACAGCCTACCGGGAGTGGAGGACGGCGTGACCCGTGAGTCAGGCCTGGCTGTGGTGCGCCCGATCGGCGGCACCTGACGCTACCCAGGTTGCTGAAGGACCCGGCTGGCTGGGGCGGTGAGGGCTGGACTGACTGCTGGTGTGTTCCGCGTGGAGGCGAGTCGGCTTGCCTGGCCTGGGACTCGGCGGCGAGGCCTCCCACTCTGGTGGTCGTGGACTGAGGATCGTGCCCCTCCCCCCCTGGAGCGAAAACCCCTCGGCCGCCGATCCCAGCCCCTGAGGGCCGTCGAGCCGGTGGACGAGTGGAGGTGAGGGGCGAAGCGTGGTGTCTCCTCCGGCTTGCCGCCCGAGACACCGAAGGCCTGGGCCATAGCCGGTGAGATCCGAAAACAGATAGGAGGGTGCGGAGCGCTGGCCCTGCAGTCGCCATGAGTGGAAAGGGCACCAAGCAGCCACAGCAGGGCAGACTGGACAAGTACTCCTACTCTAAGGTGGTCGTTGAACCCCCCTCTCGAGAGGTGCCTACCAGGGACTCAGAGGATGGCCCCCCCAAACTAACCTTGAAGGATGTCATGGAGGCAATAGCCGGTGTCAGAACGTCGATGGAACAGAGAACGGACGCGATCACGGGGGAAATGACTCTCATGAGAGCGGACATGGCCAAAATGAGTGAGAAGGTCCAACAGCTTCAAGTGACCACAGCTAGTCTGGTGGAAGACGTCTCGCAACTCCAAACCGAAGTCCGTGAGCTGCAAACCTTCAGGAAATACGCAGAGGACAAGCTTGATGATTACGAGGGGCGCTCCCGGCGCAATAACGTGTGCATCGTTGGGGTACCGGAGAAAGCGGAGGGACAGACGCCTGACCTCTTTGTTGAAGACCTCATACTCAAACATCTTTGCCCCAAGGGACTGTCCAAGTTCTTCGTTGTAGAACGTGCCCACAGGGTCCCCGGGGGCCGTCCGAGGCCCGGGGCCCCCCCTCGTCCCTTACTGGCCAGGTTGCTCAATTTTTGAGACCAGGATACGATCCTACAATGGGCGAGAACAGCGCCGCCCCTCAGATATGAAAACGCAAATATTTCATTCTTCCCGGACTTTACTCTGGCTGTCCAGAAACAGAGACGATCCTTCCTCACCATCAAAAAGAAACTTAGAGACAAAGGCCTGAAGTACGCCATGCTCTTCCCGGCTAGGTTGCGGATCGAGGCGGATGGCAAGCCCTGGTTCTTCGATCGTGCTGAGGATGTGGCGGACTGGCTGGAGGGCTGAGAGGCGCGCAGGAACACAACGCCCGCTGAACCCAGGCTGATGAGGAACTTTAACCGTGGGGCGGATCTGCCTTGCGGTCTCAGGTATCAGATTTGTCCTAGAGCCGGGGTTGCACCGAACTGGCCACATGGGTGGCTCTGACGGCCCAGAGACGCAGTGACTATCCGATTCATCCAATGTCTCTTCGTCCCTATGGAAAAGGGTGGCTGTCCCATATGGGGACGAACATTGCTTTGTTTTGACAATAGTGGTTGGGAGGGGGGATGGAGCACCTTTTCTTCCCCACGTTTCACTACTTTTAGTTTCCGGGTTGGGCGACAGGCACTCTGCAGAGTTGATCTCATGGGTAGTTTTAGGCCCAGAGTGCAGGGGAGCAGGGAGGGGGTGGTTGGAGTTGGGTGGGGGGAGATTTGTTTGTTTTGGTTCTATCGGCAGCACTACCTATGAGGGCGTTCGAGGGCAAGCCCGCATCTGACAGTATGGATGGATACACAATGGGATAAAAGTTTCACCCTGTTGAGTTGGAACGTCAACAGGCTTGGGGATAAGGTGAATCGCACCCTGGTCCTCCAATACCTTAAACGCCATTCCCCGGAGGTGGTCTTCCTCCAGGAGACACATCTGGTAGGGAACTCCTGCAAAGCGCTAAACAGATGGGGATATAGGCTGGTAGCCCATTCTGGTTTCACCTCAGGGTCCAGGGGGGTGGGAATCCTGATTAAAAACTCCCTTCCCTTTTCCGTTCAATTAACACGCTCTGATGAATGGGGCAGATACACAGCAGTGACGGGACAGTGGGAGGGCAGTACACTCACCCTAATGGCAGTATACGTTCCACCCGGATTGCAGGCTCCAACTTTCACGGATCTGGGTACCCAGCGGCTCTCACTTCCTGAGGGCCTTCTACTAGTGGGAGGGGATTTTAACGCTGTTGTTTCTGGTCCTCTCGACCGCCACCCCCCCGTGACATCGGCCCCTCGTTCCGTTGGCTCCCAGACTTCCTGGAGTCCTTTGGCCTCTCAGATGTGTGGCGGACATTCCATCCCAACGACACCCAATACACCTTTTTCTCGGGATCGCATTGAAGCTTCTCTCGTATAGACTATTTATTAACCCCAGCATCCCAAACCGCACACATCCGTGAGATTCGGCACTTGGCGCGGGGAATCTCTGATCACTCCCCGATATGGGCTCGGCTGGTCCTGGGGAATGCGCAGATAGGCACGATTGCGCCCATTAACCCTTGGTTCCTACGCGTCCCTCAGGTTCGCAAAGGGCTCTTGCTAGCAATTGACCACTATTTTCAGGAGAACCAGGGCTCGGTCGACTCCTCCCAAACTCTTTGGGAGGCATTTAAACCGGTGGTAAGGGGACAGGCTCTCTCACTGATCGCCGGAGTTAAAAAAGAAAAACAAAAAGATCTTGAAACCATAGAGGGAGATATTCTCCGTCTCGAGGACGGTCCTGTCGAGGAACTGTGCCCAGAGACAATTCACCTCCTACAGCTCAAGAGAGACGAATACAAAAGTATTGCTACCGACAGGACTAAAATTTGGGGGAGCGAGAGAGATGGTAGAGTATAAGAGTGGGGTGATAAGGCTGGGAAGCTCCTGGCCTGGCTAGACAGGAGGGAGCGGGCCAATAGGCTTGTCCCGGAACTGTCAGACGGGGAGGGCAGAGTACTCACGGACCCCCCTTGACGTCGTCCGTGAGTTCGCGGCACACTACGACAGGATTTACCAGTCGACCTCCCCGCTCCTCGAGGAGGACTCCGCAGACCTTCTCCATGATATCCGCCTGCCCACCCTTTCGGAGGAAGACAAGGACTTTTTAGAGAGCGCCATCACCAATGATGAAGTAGCCCAGGCAATCAGAAGCCTTCGTCCGGGAAAAGTGCTCGGAGCCAATGGCTTGCCCATTGAGCTCTACAAACTGCATCCTGATAGACTTGCCCCGTATCTCCGGTCCATGTTCGAGGAGAGCAGGGAAGTGGGTATTCTCCCCCCAGACCAGAGACTCACATCCCTGGTCGTGATCCCCAAGGAGGGGAAGCCCAGAGACAAATGCACCTCCTACAGACCTATCTCCCTCCTCAATGCGGAACCCAAGATCCTTGCCAAACTCCTGGCCACACGGCTGTCCCGGGTGATAACAACACTGGTCCACCCGGATCAGTCGGGCTTTATGCCCCACCGTAACACGGCTCTTAATATTCGAAGGGCTCATGGAGTTCTGGGGAGGGTTGACACCATTAAGGAGCCTACCGTCATAGTGTCCCTAGACGCATCTATGGCTTTTGATACTATAGAGTGGCCGTATCTGCTAGCTGTCCTCGTCAAAATGGGGTTTGGGCCCATCTTCACAGCGTGGGTTAGACTCCTCTACTCGGAGCCCTTAGCCCAGGGGATAGTTAATAACAAGCGATCAGACCCATTCCAGCTGCATCGAGGACCAGACAGGGGTGTCCACTGTCCCCCTGTTGTTTGCCCTCTCCCTGGAACCACTGGCGGCCTGGATCCGTGCAGACCCGGTGATTCGCGGACTGCGGTGGTCGGAAGACTGGGAGGACCGCATCTCGCTTTATGCTGATGATGTACTCCTTTATCTAGCCTCCCCCAAAAGGTCTTTGACCCGGGTGTTGGATATTTTCACGTCTTTTGGCAAATATTCTGGCTACTCGATTAATTGGAACAAGTCACTCTTATATGTCCTGGGAGATGATTCCCCTCCACTGCCCAGAAATTGCCCGATGCAGACGGTGAGAGATGGTTTCCGCTACCTCGGAATCTTTATCACCGCAGACCCCAAACTCCGATACGAGCGGAACCTCTCCCCTCCCCTGCAGAGACTCAAACGCGATGTCGCTAGTTGGAGGACCCTCCCGCTCTCTCTGCTAGGCAGAGCTGCACTATTTAAAATGATGTCACTGCCCGGTCTGCTGTATGCCCTGCAAAATTACCCAGACCCGGTTCCATCACGATACTTTAGAGACATCGAAGGGCTGCAGAGAGAGTTGCTATGGGAAGGGAGGCCCAGAATCGCGCTTAATAAACTCGTCCTGAATTGGTACGACGGGGTATCAGTCTCCCGACATTCGGAAATACTATTGGGCCTCTCACCTGGCTGCCATCAATCACTGCACTTACCGTCAGCCCGATGACCCGGGTTTTACCATGGATAGATGGCTACTCCCCGGAGGGAATTACAATAGAGCCTTGTATTCTAACCCCCGGAGGCTCTCTCTCACCGGCCCCACCAAACACTCTGTTCTGATTTGGCACACTGTCAATAAAAGCCTGGGTTGGGATCGAAAGCTCACACTTGCGACGCCTCTGTGGGATTCTGAACAGCTGGGTAATCTCCGGTCCACAAAAGGCTTTGATAAATGGGACCTGATCGGTATATCCCGACTGGGAGATCTTTGGGTGAGGGGTGATATGATCCCTTTTGCCACGCTCCAGCAGCAATATGAGCTCTCTGGTACGGAATTCTTCCGATACTTGCAGATCTGCCACGCTATTGCCGCGACCCTACAAAAGGGCACGGTCCCCCATGAATCCTCACCATTAGAAGACCGTTTATTAGACGGCTACCTTCCACAAAAAGCGATCTCCCTTACATATAAGAAATTGATTAACAACACCCCAGATCCTCTTGATGGATTGCGTGGGAGTTGGGAGGGGGAGAGACTTGAGTTTGATGATGAGGAGTGGCGGGAGGCGGTCGCTTCTCCTCGTGAGGTGGCGATCTCAGCACGTCTGCGGTTGGTCCAGCTCAAGATATTGCACATAACATACATCACTGGGCCCCAATTAGTTCACATGGGGAAGAGGGAAATTGTAGACGCAGCTGTGGGCACATGGGCACCTTCCTCCACACGCTATGGGAATGTGATCAGATACAGAAGTATTGGCGAGCGATACACGAGGTAATGGAGTAAATGCTACATAAGACCATCCGTCCAGAGGCTAAAAGATGTCTCTTAAATATGTGGGGACCCACTGATCTAACTATTATGGAGAGGCTCTGGGCTACGCTGGGTGCAATGGTGGCTAAGCGAGATATAGCCCAGTTGTGGGGGGCGGCTGCCCCCCCAACCCTGGCCACCTGGAAAAGGAGCCTGGACTGGTGCATGTTCAGGGAGAAAACTGTGTATGTGGCATGAGGATGCCCCAGGAAGTGGTCCGCAGTGTGGTCTAAGTGGAATGATTATCAGGGAGGAATCTGTGTGGCCCCTGTACACTCCCCAGAAGAAGAACCACTGTCCCCTTGACGTCCCCTAATTGTTAATTTACCATCAATGCAATTGTGTGTATCGCCTAACTGTCATCATCATTGTATCATGTCTTTACAACAAAACTGCAGATGCCAACTGTTATTTTATGTGTTTATGTTTAATAAAAAGATATCTAAAAAAAAAAAAAAGTTCTGTTGTCACACGTGATGTAGGACACCACTCCTGGCCTGCCACCGTTTTGGTCACTCCTACACACAGCCATATTCAACAGAAGGACGTGTGCCTACGTTGGGGGGTTGTGAGATTGTTGTTGATGTGCAATGAGGACACAGCTAGTACTCACCTTCACAGTCATCCAATTGGCCATGTGTCTCAGGGATAGACATGCGCATAGATGTCAGCTACCAGGGTGTACCTTCATGTGCAATCATTGTCCCTACATCCAGCCATACTTCCATATGTGAGTGAACATAGTGATGACAGCTGGAGCTGTACATGGCCAACCAAGCCCACATCACATGGAAGCCCAGTGGTGGGCCAATCAGAGTCCTTTGGGGATTGCACAGTGATTAGGAAGAGGGAGAGTGCAGTCCGCAGCAGGATTGCTGTGTAATTGGCCAGCGGTGAAGAAATGGCAGTCCGTGTCGGGGTCCGTGTGAATGTCGCAGAGTGTTCCGGAGGTCAGTAGGAGGTATTTCCCAGGGCATGATGTATAGGTCATAACCAGGCAGGGACAGGCCATATGGCGGTGATGGATGCTACTGCCTCCTTCCTCACACAGTAGTTCCCATCCCCTTCTCACTCCCCTGATACGGGTTCTGTGTCCGGTGTGTGTCGCGGGGTGATGGCTGCATCGCTGTGTGCCCCTGACACATCAGACTGCGTAGGTGATGGGGCAGCATAACAGTGTGCCACGGACACATCAGGGGTCGGAGCTGTGTGTGTTGATGTTCCCGCTGCAGTCATCTGGGAACGGCTCAGTGACAGCAATGGCAAGATGAAGTACTGCAGGGCATTGAAGTTCCCAGCCACTACTCGCTGGTGTCCAGCCGTGGCAGACATACTTCCAGCCTGCATCTGCTCCATGGTCTCCATTGACCTCCGCACCTGTGCCAACTCTGTGCTGTCATGGCTGGTGCCTGTCTGACCAGACAGTTCTTGTATTAGATTCATGGCACCAGCGAAGTCAGCCAAGGTCTGTGGCGGAGCATGGTGCGTACAGGGGGTGTCCGATAGGGACTATACGTGGTCCCTGATAGGACTCAGACACCCACGTATGGCATCGAGTTTGGCTGCCACGAGCTCGAAACCCACCCCCAGCTGATGAGCCAACTCCACCTGGCAACCCAACACACGCTGTTGGAATTCCATGTATTGGTCGGGGGGGTCCTGGGAGACAGCCGTGGTGGTGTGTGTTTCCTCCTGTGTGGTCTGTGCAGGTGGTGGGGTCACCTCGAGGCAGCTGGCCTGTCTGCTCCTGGGGGTGGGGTGCAGAGGCTGTCCATTATCCGTTGGAGGGTGTCTTGACATATGTGCAGGTTGTCCTCTTCATCATCAATGATGGGAAGTGTGGTGTGCTCTGCAGGAGGTGTTGTATGTCCCTCTGCAATGTGAAGGGGCGATGCAGGTTAACAGAGTTTCACATGTATGGTGATGATTTGCAGATGTTTACATTCAGACTGCATGCCAATGTACATTGTGACTGTTTTGGGGGAGCTGGCTATTTGATGGCAGTCAGTGTGTTTTTCGACTACATGACGGATGTGTGGTAGTACCCGAACATTATCATCACACAGTGTCAGGCAATGCCAGATGTGAGTGGACAGTTACTACGAACGAGCGGAACCTGTTGTGAGCTCTGTCCTGTGGTGCTGGTGTTGCACTTTGTACCACATTGCCGTCATTGCTGATGTTCTGTGATTGCTATGTGTGTGTGCTGCATTGTGGGGGAGTTGCCCTTGCAGCTCTGATTTCGTGTGGCCTTCTCCCTTTGAGGCGGGGTGCCTTTGAATTGTGTGCTTTTCGGGGCCTGATTTGCTTTTGACTTGGGTCATATGTGCTCTCGGACTGTTTTTGTGGCCTGGTGCATTGTTCGTCTGCTGCGTGTATTGTACGGCATGGGTTGTGGGTGCACGTGGACATGTCGGAGTGTGACCTCCTCCTTTGTGGATGTGATACGCACTGGGCTACCTCCATGTCGATTCGTGGGCCATGTCAATTTTTTTTGGCTGCTGCCATGCTATCGAACATGCAGTGTTACTTGCATAGTCAGTGTGGGTCAGAGAGCCGCTGCTTTGCTGGATTCAGCACATGTGCACAGGTAGGTTGTGATTTTGGTGATAGGGGGGGCCCCTCTGTGCACATTGTGGATGGGGGCCTACTTGGCGTTTCTATGTGTGCTGCAGTGTGCCAAGGCAATCAGGGACATGTTCCATGGTCATTGTGGGTGTGCTGTGTGCTACACGTAATTGTGCATGTGTGCCATTGTGCCCATCTCCCCCCGTCCCCCCCCGTCCCTAGTGGTTACTCACCCTGTTGCTGTTGGATCAGGTCGTATCGTGCTGTGTCCAGGTCCCCCAATCCTGCCACTGTCTCCTCACTGCTGACTGTGGCCACCATTTGCTCCAGCTCATCCAGCTCCTCCTGTGTCGCAGGACTTCCACCTCCAGTCGCCGTTGCTGCCTCCCTGTTGGCGGCGAGCTTATGTTTGGTCTGCCTTTTCAGATCATGCCTGCGCCTCTTGACCTCCTCCAGTGACCTCCTCGACACTCCGACTGCATTGACGTTGGTGACGATTGCCTGCCATATTTCGGTTTGGGTTGCCAGTGCCGCACTGGAGGTGCCGAACAGTTGTTGATGGTGTTCGGTCACCTCCGTGACGATGATCCGGTCTTCTGCGGACTGAACCCGGTCTTCCTCTTCCTCTTGTCCTTGCCCTTCTCCGAACGCGGGGTTCCTGGCTGGTCCTCCGTGGGGCTTGTGGTGTTCGGCTTGTCCTCTGCACTCGGTCCGGGTGCATCCATGTTGCTATGCAGTTTGAATTGTTTTGGGGCTTTTTTTTCCTTTCTTTTATGGTGCTTTTTCCAGCCGGACGCGTGGGATTTGCAGGCCTGTGGCTGGTGTTCGCTGATTTCTGTACCGCAATTGGCCTCATCGCATGATTTCTCGCGTTCGCGTTTCGCTTTTTTTAGGCGTGGCGCTGATTTTCACGCTGACATTTGACGCGTTATCTGGTGACTATCGCATGCTACCGCCTTGTTGTGAATTCCACGTTGACACAGGGTTATTTTCCCGCGCTAGGCTGCGATATTGAAAGTTGCGCTATGCTACTCTTGCGGTAGTTATCACACGTTCTTGTGAATATACCCCTTAGTTTTTTCGAAAGTTCCTCACAAATATTTTGAAGACTGCTTGACTTTTGAACTCTGTTTTTGTTCTTCTGTCTATGTCCTACTGACTTACCAGGGGGAGGGTGTTATATGGGGTTATGTGTCCCTTAGATACATTGTCGCCATTGCTAAGTTAGCATGAGTTTTGCTTGCCCTATGCTGCTGCTTTTGCGCACGCCTCTGCTAAGAGATTGTTTTTGCGACACTTTCCTCTGCCCTGTACATGATAACAGATTGTTTTTCACGTTCTCAGCCTTCCCTTCAAATTCTGTCTGAACATAATGTGCAAGGTCGAGCAACAATGTCTCTTGTTATTCTGTTCTGGTCAGTCCCTATTACCTAGACAAAACATGTTACCAACAGCTGCAATATGGAAGAATCGTGCTTTGATTTAGTGGGGTTGCATGTTTTTGAAACACTCTCGAAGAAAGCCGTTCCATGGAGCTGAGCTCTGCTGTTCCTATGATGTAAACCTTTGCGTTTAGGCTTTCAGCTAGGGGTCTGCTAACAACGCCTAAGAGATCTTCTGTTATATAAAATAACTTCTTACTGTCCAGGGGAGGGTGATTAGGCCTTGCTATTTTGCCTTTTTCACAGTCTTTATAAAATGACGACTCCTTTTGTATTCAATGATATTGTAACAATGCTAATGGTATTAGCTTTATGCATTTTGCTGCTGGTCGTGGTTCGCATACTGTATTATGAATCACTATAGTCAAAATAAACATTTTGAACTTATTTAGTGACTCTGATTATTCTTATTGTGGACAAGTACGTGAGAGCGAAAGATTGTCTTGTTCCCGCGACTCTGAGGTGAGTCGGGAGTGCTCGTGTTCTGGGTTGTCTAAACATTCGTAGCTTCTTGATATTTGTAGGAGACCGAATGAGACACTATTGCTAGTCAGTTGGGATTTTGGGTACTAATCTGGTAGGAGGTACACCCCTGTTTACTGAGGTCCTGTTTTCTTGTGCATAGGTCTGTGTATGAGCAGAATCCCCGCAGCAGTAGGCCTAGTGCCCGCAACAGGAAACGGCTCAAAACGCAACGTCAGTGAAAACTGACCCTTTTTTTGCAAAGTGCCTAGCTGTAGATTTTAAACCCTAGCTCTGCCGGCACCTAGGGAAACCTAGCAAACCTATACATTTTTGAAAACTAGACACCCAGGGGAATCAAGGATGGGGGGACTTGTCTGGCTCTCACTAGGTTCTATTACCCAGAATCCCTTGCAAACCTCAAAATTTGTCCAAAAAAACACATTTTCCTCACATTTCTGTGGTGGAAATATCTGGAATCTGCGTGGATCCACAAAATTCTACCCACCCCGCATTTCCCAAAGTCTTCTGAGAAAAATGGTACCCCACTTGTGTGGGTAGGCTTAGTGCCTGTGACAGGAAACGGCCCAAAACGCAACGTGGACACACCACATTTTCACAGTGAAAACGGACCCTTTTTTTGCAAAGTGCCTAGCTGTAGATTTTGAACCCTAGCTCTGCCGGCACCTAGGGAAACCTAGCAAACCTATACATTTTTGAAAACTAGACACCCAGGGAAACCCAGGATGGGGTGACTTGTCTGGCTCTCACCAGGTTCTGTTACCCAGAATCCCTTGCAAACCTCAAAATTTGTCCAAAAAAACACATTTTACTCACATTTCTGTGGTGGAAAATTCTGGAATCTGCGTGGATCCACAAAATTCCACCCACCCCGCATTCCCCAAAGTCTTCAGAGAAAAATGGTACCTCACTTGTGTGGGTACTAGGCCTAGTGCCCGCGACAGGAAACGGCCCAAAACACAACGTGGACCCACCACATTTTCACAGTGAAAACTGACCCTTTTTTTTGCAAAGTGCCTAGCTGTAGATTTTGAACCCTAGCTCTGCCGACATCTAGGGAAACCTAGCAAACCTAGACATTTTTGAAAACTAGACACTCAGGGGAATCCAGGATGGGGTGACTTGTCTGGCTCTCACCAGGTTCTGTTACCCAGAATCCCTTGCAAACCTCAAAATTTGTAAACAAAACCCACATTTTCCTCACATTTCTGTGGTGGAAAGTTCTGTAATCTGCGTGGATTCACAAAATTCCACCCACCTTGCATTCCCCAAAGTCTTCCGAGAAAAATGGTACCTCACTTGTGTGGGTAGGCCTAGTGCCCGCGACAGGCAACGGCCCAAAACACAACGTGGACACACCACATTTTCACAGTGAAAATTGACCCTTTTTTTGCAAAGTGCCTAGCTGTAGATTTTGAACCCTAGCTCTGCCGGCACCTAGGGAAACCTAGCAAACCTATACATTTTTGAAAACTAGACCCCCAGGGGAATCCAGGATGGGGTGACTTGTCTGGCTCTCACCAGGTTCTGTTACCCAGAATCCCTTGCAAACCTCAAACTTTGTCCAAAAAAACACATTTTACTCACATTTCTGTGGTGGAAAGTTCTGGAATCTGTGTGGATCCACAAAATTCCACCCACCCCGCATTCCCCTAAGTCTTCCAAGAAAAACGGTCCCTTACTTGTGTGGGTAGACCTAGTGCCCGCAACAGGAAACGGCCCAAAACGCAACGTGGACACACCACATTTTCACAGTGAAAACTGACCCTTTTTTTGCCCAAAGTGCCTAGCTGTAGACTTTGAACCCTACCTCTGCCGGCACCTAGGGAAACCTAGCAAACCTATACATTTTTGAAAACTAGACACCCAGGGGAATCCAGGATGGGGTGACTTGTCTGGTTCTCACTAGGTTCTGTTACCCAAAATCCCTTGCAAACCTCAAAATTAGTCAAACAAAGCAAATTTTCCTCACATTTCTGTGGTGGAAAGTTCTGGAATCTGCGTGGATCCACAAAATTCTACCCACCCCGCATTTCCCAAAGTCTTCTGAGAAAAATGGTACCCCACTTGTGTGGGTAGGCTTAGTGCCCGTGACAGGAAACGGCCCAAAACGCAACGTGGAAACCACGTTTTCACAGTGAAAACGGACCCTTTTTTTGCAAAGTGCCTAGCTGTAGATTTTGAACCCTGTCTTAAGTTTCCTAGAGGACTCGCAGTTCCTGGAACAGGAAGCATGTGTATCTAGAAGCCAGAGAGCCACTGGCTTCCTCAACTAACGACATACTAGGTATAGTGTGGTGTTGCACCTACCTACCCTAGTGGGAACTAGACTTTCTAAGATTGGAGAAAGGTTGTGCTAGGCCCTTGACAACCAATCTACAAGTTCAGTAGAACTTAACCTGACTCTGAATTTTATATGTGCCTAAAATGTTAGTGATGGTTTTTCCGTTAGACCACACTCAGATTAGCTGGGAAAACGGTGCAAGCTTGAATCCCAACAGCTGCACACCAATGTGAGAAGCTGGCTTGGTATCTGGTGCCCACTTTTCTAAGTGTGGCACCCTGCACCAATCCAGACAACCCTTATGGTGATTTTAGTGGTTTAGACAACTGCAGAAAGCTCTCAAAGTGGTAGCTGTGGAGAGCAGCCTTCAGGCTTAGTCTAGGAGGAGTGCAAAGCAGCGCGGTTTACCAGTATCTAATCCTTTAGAGTAGGCTAAGTAAAAATGAACCACACAGTGTACTTTATAAAAATAGATATTTATTATAAACACTAACTAACACTTTACAATATCTCCTACCTGGAGATATATTCATGATGCACACAATATTTCAGCAATAGAACAGCATAAAGCACCATTACACAGTGGTCCCCTGGGGGAGACCAAACCATTAACAAAAATAGCAGAATGCGAACCACGACCTAAGTCGAGACTGAGCCCAGGGGACGTAGAAGAGTTGGGGACCCACCCCAAGTGAGTAACTAGGAACCTCACAGCGTCTGTTTATAAAGAGGATACATGACCGCGTACTCAATAGATTCCAATGGGTACGTCGCGGTTTGCAGTCTTAAGAGGAGAACCCTTCCCAGTGGACCCTGAGGACACCGCGAGTGGAACAGCAGGTTGAAGAGTCATCCTGCCCGTGGGTACCCCAGAACCAGGATACCTACACGTGGAACACACTGGAGGACTTCAGGAAGATGTCGCAGCTGGAGGAAGGTTGACAGAGTCTGTTGGAACACAGGAGCGGATTCGTGTCAGAGAGTACCTGAAAGCAGAGGGAACAGAGTCTGTTGGAACCCTGAAGTGGGTTTGAGTCGGAGGCCCTCTCATTCTAGCCGTTGAGGTGCTTTGTTCACGATTTCAACGAGTCGGTAGCTCCGCCTGAGCTACCGGACGTTGAAGGAGGCTGAGTCTGTTAGTTCCAACCAACCGCGCTGGTGCGTATCAGTTTCAATGGGGACAGACTCGTTGACAGAACCTTTCAACGTGTTCGACTCGGTTGGCACGAATCGGTCAGGACAACCAATGCGTTTGCCATGCGATGAAGCGACGCAGCGACGCGGTGCACAGGGGTTTTTGGTTGAGGAAGCTCTGGCAAGGGATATTGGCCTCAAACTTGATGAGAGGACAGCTCAGGCCGCGAGGGAGCGAAGAACCACCACCTGTGTTGCTGAGCTTTGTGGAGTCCAGAGGAGCCCAGGTTCAGCAGACCAGTCGGCTACGTTGCGAGGCCTGCGGATGCAGGGGAGTGACTCCTTCACTCCAAGGGAGATTCCTTCAGGTGTCTTTAATGTCCACAGGCCTTAGCAGAACCTGTACGGAGCACGGGCATGGACGTTGCATCAGACTTGCGTACGAAGAGGCCAGAAGCAGCAGGAATCTTCCCAGGTGCAGTCTCGGGGTCCAGAGCAAAGTCCAGCAAGGTCCAGAGTACCCAGACGGTCGAAGTAGAAGTGGAGTTGATCTGAATCGAATCCCATAATGAATCTAGGGACCCACCCACAGGTAAGCCCTTAAGTACCCTAAGGTGAGGGTTGGGACAATTCAGGGGTCCCTCCCAGAGGAGGGGTTGGACAGCGGGGAGGATACTCCCATGTACTTTATCCAGTTTCGCGCCAGAGTGGGGAGCCAGCGGCTCCTTGATCTGGTTTGAACTGGAGTATGCAAGGAGGGCACCAAATGTGCCCTTTGAGCAGAGTATGTGGCGCTGGTCAGCACCCCCAACCCCGGCCTAATACACTAAATCCTGTCTGGGAGGTGGTCCCACCTCCCTGTGACAGGAAACCTATTGTCCTACCTTCCTCTGCTCAGGCTTGGCCCAGCAGCAGGAGGGCAGAATCGTGTCTGTGGTCGGCAGCAGCCCTAGGTTGCTGTTAGGCTCTGTAAGGTCGGCCCAGGAGCATGGAGGGCTCCTTGGAGGAGCTCTACTGTGGATGGAATCATACCTCCAACACCGGATACAGTGTTGGGGTATGATTCCAACATGTTTGATACCAAACATGCCCAGGTTCGTTCCAGCCAGTTTCGAGATGCTGATCGTGTAATGACGCATGGCCTCTCTATATCGTAATGGCTCATACACTTACAAAGCCTGAAGAATGGACTCCGGGGTTTGTAGGGGTGGCCCACTCATGCAGGGCCACCCTCACACTTCGGAACCGAGCACCCTGTTTTTGGGACTGAAAGGCCTGCTAGAGGGGTGGCTTATAGGTTTCGAGTGCAGTGGTAACAGATATAAGGAAACCAATATCTGTGGTGAGAGGTGCAAGCACTAACTCACACAGGTTGCAATGGCAGGCCTATAGTCAGGATTTGGTGGGTCCCTCTTTGTGGCATAATACATGCTTCAATCCATGGGGGTCCCCTGGTGCACCTATGCCCTAGGTCCCTTAGTACCATATACTAGGGACTTACAAGGGTGCACCAGTAGCCAAATAGGAATGTACTGAGGTACTCACCATAGCCAATTTAGGGGAGAAAGCACAGAGGCTGGGGTCCTGGTTAGCAAGATCCCAGCCAGACCAGTCAGAAACAGCATAACACCAGGCAAAAATTGGGGGTAACCATAACCGCAGATCCTACTTTCCTACAATGACAATGAGTACTTCCCTGATTTGATGCAAAGTGGCACAAGGGATGGATCTGGAGAAAGGGTATAACTTGCTCCAGAGCTGAACAGCAGAGAGAATCTAGGTAGTTGTTGGGACAGTTTTTCCACCTATTCACTGACTCCAGGGTTCACAGCTGTATGTGTGAATGACTTAGACAAAGGAGATAGTCTTCCCTTTAAGAGTATGCCTTATCATATTTCTGACCGAGCCCAGGAATACATCAAGGCAGAGGTGGCCATGATGATAGACTTGGGGGTGATTGAGCGTTCACATCGTAGTTGGCTAGTCCAGTAGTGTTGGTGCCCATGCAAGGGTCTATAGACATGCGCTTTGTGTGGACTAACTCAGCCTCAAGGAAGTCACCAGAACCGATGCACCTCTCAGATCTGATGAGCTGATGAACAAGTTGGATGCTGGATTGTTTGATCTGGCCAACAGTTACTGACATATAACGTTAGCCCTAAGTGTCAAGGATGAGACAGCATCTGGTATGGTAGGAGGGTCGCTCCAGTTTGGTAATGCCCTTGGGCTGGTACATACTCCTACTGCATTCCAGTACCTGGTAAACCATATTCTCACAGGGCTAGAAGAGTTCTGGTGGCTACCTGTATTCAGCAGTTCATACGTGAACCACCTCGGGCACCTAGAACATGTGTTGTTCGGATACAGGGTACAACATTAGCCATCAAGGCAGCAAAATGCCAGGTAAGATAGTCCGCTCTTGTCACTTTGCCCATCAGGTGGGGAATGGGGCGATTTACCTTTTGGATGTCAAGATAAAGTTAGTGTTGGAGTGGGAAGTGCCTACTGCCCAGGATGAAGTGAGAGCCTTTTTAGCACTCACTGGGTACTACAGGAATGTTGGATCTAACTATGGGCCATAGTGGCCACTTTGGCAGCATTGAAATCCAAGACTAGCCCAGGAAGGTGGTCCAACTAAAGAATGTCAAAAGGTATTTAAGGAACTGAATAGTGCACTAAGCAGTGCACCTGTATAGTCAACCTTTCAATGTACAGACAGGTGCATTAGACAAAGGATTTGGAGAGGTTCTTGATCAGTTCGATGATAAGGGGAGAGAGCATTTGGTGACTTTAATCAGCCATAGATTACTACCCAGAGAACAGACCTGCCCAGCAATTGAGAAGGAGTTCTTTGACAAAGTCACAGCCACACTCCAATTTAATGTGTTCATGAAGACCTTTGCCTACCATTGACTTAAGATGGAGATTCACACAAAGTGAGCCCTCAGCATGATAGATGGACCACAGTCCTAGTCATGGGTCTGAGGCGTGTATTGAGATGGTTTCCATCATGAAGGGAGAGCGAGAGGCTAGGGGACCTAGTTCCATCCTCCCTAGTACAACATGTTACACATATGGACAACTAGGCTGAATAGTTAAAGTAAGGTCGTGGGAAAATCCAAAGATTCTGGAGTAGACGCCTCACCCACTAAATAGTGGCAGGCTCCATCATCGGCGCCTATCCACACCCTGGTAGGGTGGTACCACCAGGGCAGACGCAATCAGAGATGGGAGTTCTTATATAGATCATTACTGGATTATAAATCAGGGATCCAGAACAAAAGGTAGCAATGTCTCAGGGTATTCCCAAGGAGATTCCCTTTATTGGTTGGGTACCCTAGGCACTGATAAAAGAAGAGGTTCATGGGGACTGTATGAGTTGAAATGACTCAATTCCCCTGTTATATACCAACATGTTTAGGCCCACATTTAAAGCCCATATGGGTCTGAGGCCTTCGTCAGGGCTGTGAGCATCCCTGCCTATCTACTCATTTGTTCCATGCACGGTTATGAGGCCTAATGTTCTCACCTGCTTATGGGATTCTACTGGAGGAAAACCTGGGGACAATGATAGATAGGCCAAGGGATTATTACTGTTTAGGACTGTTAACGTATATTAATGTAATCAAGTGTGTTGATGGCTTATGCTGGTGGGGTGGGGGTGCCTTGAGTAGGCGGCCACCAACAAGCATTGACCACGTGTCTACATCAGACTAGTGCTAGTTAAAACCTTTGTGTGCAAAATGTGTAGATGCTATAAAGTGCGGCAAACCATTGACAGCAAATGCTATTAACTGTAGCATGGCAAACCGTTATAAAAACCTTTGGGATATAGACACACTTTTTACCCTAATTGCGGGTTGTTCAGGACTCATGCGCATCTGGTGGGAGGCACGCTCCTATAGTCACACACTTAAGACAAAAGGATCACAGGATTAGTGGTATTGGGTCAGAAAATGGCCCGTGTGCCTTTTGCATTACATATTTAAGAATGTGTATTCCTATAGGTATATTTCATCCTCCTCCTCTGATATGTATCACTAGTAGTATCAGGAGTCCAAGTCCAACTCTGTTATAAAAAGTCAAACGTATTCCAGAGCTGAAACGCTATATGGCAAACAAGTTCCCCCTGGGCCTTCTGGCCCTTCGCTCAGTCTTACATGCACCAGCAGGGACTGTATGACCAGAGTCTTCAGGAGCATCTCTCTCGTGGGTTGGCGGCTGCAGTGGCTGCCTTGGGTGAGTATCACACACGTGGCTCTGCAGGGGCCGAGGCAGGGTGTCCTCGGAACTCTTCTGATGCAACGATATTATGGTATGTCAATTTATATAGCGCACTAATCTCCCGTGAGGGTATCCCGGCGCTTCTTTAGGTCATACAGGGTTACCAACTTACATGCCACACATGGGCGTTGGCCCAATCAGGCACGGCTAAATTCACAACCCGATTGGTGCAGCAGCCGTTTCCTCACACCTCGCTACAGGGTTCCAATTTTTTTACATTTATTTATTTATGCAGCTATGCAGGCTAGCAACATTTGGTACGTTCCCAGATGATACATATTCCCATGTAAAAAACGTTATAACTTCCAGTGCTAGCAAACAATTGTATCGAGTACCCGTACAAAAGTCCCAAGTGCATAAGATTCAGCACATATACCCAACAACACAGGACCATTGCCTTAGGAAACATGAAGGTGATGTAATGTAGACCATGCCCAAGCCCATACAACACTCGCATTACCCAAGAGTAGGCTCCCTAGCTGAGACTGTTTATGTATTATTCAGAGTGGACAAGTACGCCCACAATGTTCCCAGAAATCTCTAGGGTGTGACGCACTAGGAAGAGTCTTAGCGTAAGCCCAGACCACTCCTCACAGAGAGTCATATCTCTGAGCCAGTCTTGAAATTGTGGGGCTCTACATCCTCCATACCATTGCAACGTTATGTTTGCCTAGAAGTATTATTGTGACAGTTCATTTTCGAAACTCTTTTGGGACAATTTTCACATAACCCAGTAGCACCACGTTGTGGGTGATCTAAACTTCATGCCTCGTCATGCTCTGTGTCATGGTCTCCACAGCTTATGTTATTTGTCCCCAGAATGCAGCCATGCCAGGAGAAAGCTGTGCCATATGTATAAACTTCACTCCTAGGGCACCACATCGTTGGCATCTGGTGTCGCCTATAGGTGCATATCTAGATATGGTCATTGGAGTTAGCTATATCCTATGCAAATATTTGTAATGGATCAATCTATATCTACCATTCGGGGAGACCTCCTTGGTTTGCTGGAAACAGTATTTCCACAACGTGTCAACAATGTCTAGACCCAGATCTGCTGAACACAGTTCTCACGCCCGGGAGGTCTGTGTCTCTATCAACCCCATAAAAGTGTTATACAGGCAGGTGATCAATTTAATTGGCTGAGGAGTGGAACGTAGAATAGAAAGTACATGCCACTCAGCTGGTCAGTAGGAAATGTGGGGCAGAGACGGTGTGTTGCATGATATAGTTTCCCATAAGCAATGCTATCCATCAATGTATTGGTGGATTCTCCCAGATACTCCATATATGATTTAAATTTATGATTATTAAACAGATCCTCTAAAGTGTTGACATGTTTGGTATGGAGTTGTGTCAATTATGTGGTCTGCTATCCATCTTTAGCGGAGAATAATGTTTGATGGGGATTAAATGTGAGTATAATATCGGGACAACTCATATGGACGCGATCCGGGACAATGCCCATGTAGCACACTCAACCGTATGTATCTCTTTGGAGGGTCTGGTGAAGTGCGAGTAGGGGGATTCTGTATTGGGAGATGGTGTATCAAGCCCTTCTCAAGGGCGACGTGTGGCGCATGCCTCCTATTTTGCACCCAGTGATGGATAAATTGCCTCTGTGCCACTAAGTAGTACACTTTGAATTGAGGTGCTGCAAAACCCCCTCTCGTATGGAAGGTGGAGTTTATTCCAGCTAATTCTAGGCTGTTGCCTGCCCATGTCAATTATATCATAAATGTGTTGAGTTGAATAAAAAACATCTTGTGTAACGGGAGGGGGATATTTTGGAACATATATAGTAGTTTCGGCAACATCACCATCTTCATCAGTTTCTTTTCTGCCCGCTAATGACAGCGGAAGTTTAATCCATTTATCCACCTATGTGATAAGTATCGCCATTTAATTCACATTGTTTTCTTGTAAAATGGTCTGTATATCAGTATGGTAGCAAATGCCCAAGTAACGGATAGGTTCCATCTGCCATTGTAGTGGGCAGTCTATTGCAGGCTGTGGTGTGACGGGTGTGAGGGGAACCATGATCGATGTTGACCAATTAATTTAAGCCCCGACCACCATCCATACTGTGTAATCTCTCTTCTAATTGGATTTAAGTCCTCCTCTGGATCTCGTACTCCAAGCAGAGCATAAAATGCATACATTGACAAAAGTGTATACGGAAACCCCAGGTTGACCAACCCGTAAGTGATGAAATTCCCGTAGGATACAGGCCATGGGTTTGATTGTGAGAGCAAATAATATGGGGCATAGGTAACATCCTTGCTGTGAACCGCGACTAATCTACAGCGCTGCAGACATACCACCGTTCACTCGTACCCGGGCTAGTGGTTCTGTATATATCAAGTTGATCCATTTCAACATCGCTTTCCCAAGGCCCAGTCTTTCCAGCACTGTGAACCGGAAGGCCCATTCAACTGTGACAAATGCCTAAGGGGCATCTAGAAAGACCACAGGTAAGGTCGGGAATATTTGATGTGTGAGTGTGAAGAGCGTACAAAAGTTGTCTGCAGTAGATCTGCCCAGATATAACCAGATTGATCTGGCCACACCAAGTGTGGTAGTAAGGGCAACAGTCTGTTTGCTAGTACTTTAGTCAATATCTTCCTGTCCACACCCTCATGGATTGTGGATGTTACCCCACCCAATAGGCTTCATCATAGACCTCCAGGAGGCTAGGAGAGAGCTATTTTGCATAATCTTCATAAAAGTCGGCCGGGAGACCATTGCTGCATGGTGCACTTCCATTTTTGAGCTGATAATGATGGCTAGTATTTATTCTAAAGTAATCAGTCAGCAAAGTAATACTCGCTCTTTAATCAATCAATCAATCAATCAGGGTTTATAAGTTGGCAACACCCACGCGCCGATAGTTACACGGGATTGACCCAGGACTGCCGACTCTCATTACAGCATAAATGTTTGCATCAAAGATGTTTGCCTGATGAACAACTAATTTTTTTTTTTTTTAAATACCCAAAAAAGGAATCTATCTATTAACTAAGAAGCCTTGAAAAAGCCCTGGTCCCACTGACCTCATAGGGCGAAACACGTGTCGGCTGCTGCAGTACTCACAATGTATTCCAAATAAAAATCTGGATAAATGAGAATGTAACCGACAAGTTTGCCCAAGATGAAAATACATAAAGAATAATAAAATGTCTTCGAAAAACAATATACACTTAATGGGATTATTTTGTGGACTATCATAGAAAACGCTAATTAAGGAGGAGCAAATACTCAATTCATTCCGTACAATTAGCTAAGTGAAGCTGGAAATGTACAGTGCCTCGAGAGAATCTCCTCCACCTATCCACAACTTAATTTTGGGCAATTCTATCCGGGATCAGGATCCCTGGACCTTCCGCAATACTGGTAACATGGTTTATAAAGTGCGCCTACTCACCCATGAGGGTCTCAAGGCGCTGGGGGGAAGGAGAGGGGCTGCTGATCAGTCTGAGCACTGGGGTTCAGTCAAAGAGCCAGGTCTTGGGGTCCTGCCGGAATTCGGTCAGCGAAGTGGATTGTCTGAGATGGAGAGGCAGGGTGTTCCAGGTCTTGGCGGCGAGGTAGGAGAAGGATCTTCCTCTGGCTCTATTCTTGTGGATTTGAAGGGCGTTGGCTAGGGTCAGCTAGGCGAAGCGGAGAAGTCTGGTGTGTACGTGGAATGAGAGGCAGTGGCTCAGGTATGCTGGTCCTGCGTCGTGGAGGGCTTTTTAGGCATGCATGAGGAGCTTGAAAGTGATTCTTTTGTTGACTCGGAGCCAGTGGAGTTCTCAGAGGTGTTCGGTGATATGGCTGTGGCGGGGGATGTCAAGAACCCACCTGGCTACGGCATTCTGGAGTTTCCTGAGGAGTTTCTGGGTGATGACGGTGTAGAGTGCATTGCCGTAGTTGAGTCTGCTGCAGAAGAGTGCATGGGTGACCGTTTTCTGGATTCGGTGGGGATCCATCTGAATATATTTCGTAGAAGGCGGAGCGTGTGTAAGCATGATGAGGAGACGGCGTTGAGCTGATGGTTCATTGTGAGCGAGTAGTCCAGTATAATACAGATGTTTCGTGTGTGGTCCTTGGGGGTGGGCGGTGTTCCCAGTGTGGTGGGCCACCAGGAGTCGTCCCAAGCTGAGGGGGTAGGTCCCAGGATGAGGACTTCGGTCTGGTCCGAGTTGAGTTTGAGGCTGCTCTTCGGTGTCCAGCCAAGCTAATGTTACCCTCTCTATGTATTTATGTATGTCTGTGGTCCTCTAATTTGATTTGAAGCTATATAAGTCCTTATAGAAGTTAGCAAATACCTCTAGTATGTTATGTTATGTACCCCCAGGAGTGCATACGTGTGTTATATAGGTTGCTGCCTATTGAGGTTTTAAGACTGTAGCCATGGTGTGTCCTGATCTGTCGCCTCCCCATATTGCCTTGCAGTCTAAGTTTACTCAAGAATTTCAGTTCTCTCTCTGCTTCTTCTTTAAATTCAGTAAGTTTCTCACCTCCCTCTTGGGCCCAAGTCTCTTCCCCAATGGCGCCTTAGGGACTCCCTACTACGATCTCCTCAAGTGTTGGAGGTCCTCCGTCGCACGCTAATTGATTACCTAGCGACGAACGATAATGGCACCTTGGCCTTGGCCTCTGTATGGGAGGCGCTCAATCTAGTCACGAGGGGGGCTCTCATCGCGCAAGCGGCCTTCGATAATAAGGCAAGGAAGACTAAGAGGCAGGATCTTGAGAGCCGGGTCAAAGAACTTGAAGCCATACACAAACGCACAGGTGCTCCCCGAGTATGGCGCCAGCTAGAAAAAGAGCGGCTCCAACTAAAATGATTAGACCTCGATAGGGCTGAGTACGCGGTTTTGCGTCTCAAGCACAAATATTACGTAGGCTCCAACAAGGGCGGCCGCATGTTGGCACACTGCCTTCGCAGTCAACAACAGGCGCAGGCGGTTAATGCATTGCGTGGGCCTCAGGGATCAGAGGTCACTGATGACCCAGGCATAGCAGCGGCCTTCCGGTCCTTCTACTCGACCCTTTACACTGCTGAGGCTTCAACCCTTGCGGATCCCCATGAGTATCTACGGGGTGCGGGGATTACTCCTCTACCAGCCCATGAAGCGGATGGGCTGGAAGCACCCATCCGGATCGAAGAAGTGATCTCCGTCATCGCCCGTCTGAAACTCTTGAAGGCGCCCGGCCCCTATGGTTTTAGTGCACTTTTTTACAGGACGTTCTGTGCGGAACTAGCCCCACTACTCACCCGCTTATTTAATTCCTTTGCTGACACGGGAACACTCCCAGCCTCCATGCTCCAGGTGACAATCTCTGCCATCCCCAAGCCGGGGAAGGATCCAATGTCCTGCGGTTCCTATCGACCGATCTCCCTGCTGAATATAGATGCGAAGCTCTTCTCGAGCATCTTAGCCCACAGACTCAATCCCCTTATGCCGGGTTTGATAGACCCAGACCAATCGGGCTTCATACAGACTCGGCAGTGTGGAGACAATACCAAACGGCTGTGCCACCTGATCGACAAAGTGCACAGGTCGAAGGAAGAAGCTCTACTGCTGACAGTGGATGCTGAAAAGGCCTTCGACCGGGTGCATTGGCCGTACCTGTTCGCTACGATGGAACACTTCGGAATGGGGCCAAAGTTTCGTAGTTGGGTGGCTAGTATCTATAGTGCCCCTACTGCAGAGGTCAGGGTCAATTGCATTCTCTTGGGGGCCTTTGCGGTGGAGAGGGGTACTAGACAGGGTTGCCTCTCTCCCCGCTGCTTTTTGCCTTATATATGGAGCCCTTTGCTCAATGGCTCAGGGATGATCAGGGGGCGCAAGGCATCCCCTTTGGGGTCGATCACCACCTAATCAGCCTCTACGCAGATGATGTCATATTCTCGATGGCACATCCCTTGACCTCTATGCCGGCCATAGTGGCAGCAATGCAGACTTTCAGTCGGGTCTCCGGCTTCAAAATAAACCTGCAGAAATCTCAAGTCCTAAACCTCACCACGAAGCAAACCACCGTGGACGCACTGCGAGCCCAATTCGGTTTTGACTGGGTGACTGGGGGTATCACGTATCTAGTACTAGTTCTTTACGACAACCTGGGCAAGACTGCGGAGACGAACTATACCACCCTACTTACGGGCATCCGGAAGGACCTCGCCCGATGGCGTCTTCTGCCCGTGTCCTGGTTTGGGAGACTGGCTGCGGTGAAAATGAACGTTTTGCCACGGGCACTCTATCTTTTCCAGACCCTCCCTCTGTCACCCCCACCGCGGATGCTATTACACATCCAAGCGGAGATTGAGCGTTTCATTTGGGACACAATATCGCCCAGATTGCAGAAAGCAATGCTTCGCCGCCCTAAGAAGGAGGGGGGCTTGGCCGTGCCCGATTTCAATCGCTACTTTCAGGCTTCTCTGCTGTGCTATTTGGTAGAATGGAATCGCCCCATGACAGAAAAGCACTGGGTGTTCATGGACCAGACGGTGGCTGGTCGACACATCTGGCGGGAGGTCTGGCTGCCTCGTTCGGCACGCTCCTGGGGTCTATATTCCTCGCCTGTCACTCGCCCCACTTTGACTGTTTGGGATAGGGTGGCCACAAGAGCTAACCTCACCACGTTTCCCTCCCCCATGTCTCCAATTTTCTCAAACCCTGACTTCTCTCCTGGGATGGACAGGGGAGTGGGTGCACGATGGGTTGAGGGCGGGTGTAAGCGTCTAGGGCACTTATTTGACCCACAGGGTTGTATCCCCTTTGAGGAGCTCCGGAGGGGGTACGGCCTAAAGGATTCAGACCTCTTTTTCTATACTCAGCTATCACATTGGACATCTGGTCCTCTGGTCCGCCCCTTGGTCGGCAGGCCGTTCCTCCCATTTGAAAGATGGCTTGTCCAGAAGAAGGATGACCGCAAACTCATCTCTGAACTCTACACCTTCCTTATGAAAAGTACCCAGGGGGCCCGCTCGGCAGAGCAGAGGCGGTGGGAAGCTGAAATAGGACGAACCCTTTCGGACAAGGAACGGGAGGACATTTTTTATAGGTTGCACCATTTCGCACACTCCATGGGCCACAGGGAGACCGCATATAAAATTGTATCCTACTGGTACTATACCCCAGCGCGCTTGGCCAAGTGGAGCTCGCAGAACGATGGCCTCTGCTGGCGGGGCTGTGGGAATCCTGGCACCCTCTTGCACCTGTTGTGGAATTGCCCAAAGCTCACAAGGTACTGGGAGGGAATTCTCGATGAAATAGACAGGGCTTTCGACACCACTATCCCGCGATTCCCCACTTACACAATCCTGGGACTGCCCAATGCCTTGACATTTCCCTGGCGCTCGGTCAGGGGTAGGCAGATCACCCTGGCCTTGAATGCTGCGCATCGAGTCCTCCTGGCAGGATGGAAAACAGTTAGGATTCCGGACCACTCCCAATGGCTGTACCAACTGTGGTCCCTTCTGGGCATGGAGCGCCTGTCCATGGCTGCCATGGGGGACAAGTTCGAATATCCCAGGGTCTGGGCTCCCTTTATCTCCATCTTATCCTCGGAGTTCTGAGAACTATCATGCCCTGCCTACCTAAGGTTACTGAAGCTGATTCCTGAGAGCGGGGGGGGGAGGTTAGTGCCGGGAACTTTTGGAAATATCAACTGTCCATTGGGGGTTGGGCGTCCTTCACGGGGATCTTTTGCGACTTCCGTGTATAATGCTGGCTCACTGTGAGAGAGGAAGGGAGGGGGAGGAAGGGTTTAGGGAAGGGGTTTTAGGAATGTTTCCTTCTTTTTTTATTTTTGGTTTTCTTAAAAAGCAGATGCACCCATACCACGAGGACCTCTGGAGGCCTGGTTACATCGCTAGGGAGGCAGGTATGGGGACATGCTCCTGCCAATGCCCCCCTCCCTCGTGTGGAGTTGGTTTATCTGCTATGCCTTTTGAACGCGGCCAGCCCATCACGGGTTGTAGGCGGCATGCTGTGTTAACTACTAACTTGGCATATTTCTGCCTGGCAGGCGTTGTTCCCTCTCTCTACTGTGTCGCGGCCGGCCCGGAGGGTTGTAGGCACTAACGCGATGTATCTTCATGACTTGTGCTATGCTAATAAAAACGATTTAATTCTAAATTCAGTAAGTTTGGAGCACATGGGATGTAGGACCGTTTCATCATGAGTGAAGTCATAGCACTGCTCTAAGTCATGTAATTCTTGCTCTAACTTTATCAAACTTGTTCTGATCAATATTACGATGCCATTCGCCTTGGACATACATTCCCCTCTGATCATAACTTTTGAGGTCTCCCACAAAGACGCAGTAGAGGAGATGGAGCCTTTCTTTATCTCTAAATAATTGGTAATGGCCTGTAGTATTTTCTCCTTGAACACTGGATTGAGGAGGTTTTTAGGTTGAAGGTGCCACATAACCACCTGGCACCAAGCCTTAGGGATTGTCAGGGTTAAGATTACTGGGGAATGGTCAGATAGTGTTCTGGGTAAGGGGTTTATCTCCGTTAACCATCCTGCCACGTCTCTGCAGCACAGTCATAAGTCGATGCATGAAGAGTTATGTACCCTGGAGTGAAACGTGTATTCCCTCTTATCAGGGTGCCTCAGTCTCCATAAGTATATTAGGTTGTATTGTTGGATAATGTCTAATAGTGCTTTGCGGGTCCTGGTCGGTCTCCTATTTTGTCAGTCAGTGAAATCTTTTGCTGTAAGGAGGATGAGATTGTGGTTACCGCCCAGATGATCATGCGGGGATCACCATCTGCACAGTGTTTCATCATCATTAAGATCTGGAGTATCTGTATTCGGTCCATAGGTATTACTTAAGGTAGTGCGTGAGTGACAGATCAGACCTTGCAGGATAATGAAACGTCCCTCCTTGTCTGTTATGGTTTTGATGTGCTGGAAGTGCACGGCGAACGACCTTTACAACGCGATCGTTACACCGTGGTTCGTTTTACATCGCGGTGAATACAACGCAAGTCGTTACAACGGCTTGCGCTGGATGGCGCTATACACTAAGGAATAGTATGATTTACTATTCCAACACCTTCCCTACTGTTACATAGGCTGGAGTTGGAATAGTAAATCATACTATTCCTAAGTCCAGCGCCCTCCAGCGCAAGTCGCTGTAATGACTTGCGTTGTAATAACTGCGATGTAACGTACTGCGATGTAAATCATCGCGTTGTAACGTCACATATTCGAAGTGCACTGATTGTTTAATAATTATGGCCACCCCCCTTGAGTAGGTGGAGTATGAAGAAAAATATCTGTGGGAGCCCCACGTGTGTGCAAAGGCTGTCATGCGTTGTGGTGGAAAATTTGTTTCTTGCAGTAGTAGAATGTCCACTGGATGTCTATATATATAGGTGAGGATTTGCCTACATTCCCATGGATTGTTCATGCCTCACACATTCCATGTTGCCAGTTTAATGGACACTGGTGGTTGTCCTGCCTGCTACGTATAACAGCTTTATTTCTATCAGTGGGATTCATCTGTGCCTGTGTGATGGCCCGCTAGTATCAAATTGCTCTGCCTTAGCTTGGAATTTTCCCTGCACCCTCCCTCACTGGTACCCAGTCTCCCAGTGACATGCATACAAACCTTCTTCCCCACAACACAAAAGATAAACCAAAGTAACTGAAGATACAGTAAATAAGTTAGCATTTTGGCCTAAAGTCGGGGGCGCCGGAGTAGGAAGCCTCATACCATTGTACCTTTTAGAAGGGTTAAGCATAACAATAAGAAATTACCGCAGCAACAGTGTAAAATTGCAGCAAGGTCCTAGCTACATTCAGGGGTGAACACGTTCATAGAGCCGGCAGTGTATTAATAGACGATCAGGGGGCCCAGGTAAAGACCGATATCTTTGTGGCTAGTATGGGCCAGTCAGTCCCCACAAGGTGTGTGCTCTAATCAGGTGAATGTTCCAGTTCATACTTTTCAAGATAGACGAGCCCGTCGGTACTGCACTCAGAGTATCCTGGTACTTTCTTCACCTCTGAGCAGCAGTCGCTCCAGTCGCACTCCAGTCATTGGGGGTCACCTCTACAGAGCCTCACGATTGTCTGCAAAAGGGAGTCCCCAGCTCCAGGACTGTCAGGAGGGTCCAGCCTTGCACTGCCCTCTGGTCATCAGCTTATGTGGGATGCAACATGATTCTCCTCACAGTTGGGGGTGAATGAACAGTGACCAGCACTCACCTGCAGTGCCTTCGTTCTTCCACTAGGCCAAACTGACCTTCCAGCTGCAGTGTGGCCTCTTCCACGTGAGCTCCTCTCTCAAATACTGCCCCACCTTTGGCTACTGTAGAGACACCCTGGTCTTCTGCACGGGGAAGGGCACACACTCCTTTGTCTGGCCAGCAGCAGTGCCCGGCCGTCCATGTTTGCAATGCTGCGTCTGATTGATCTCTGGCGTTTCTTAATGAGGCACGGTTATCGAGTTGGAGCGCAGGCTGCAGCATGGATTGTCCTCCTTTGGCTTGCCGTCTCCCTGTCAGGAGCTGGGCTTCTTTCTATAGTTGTCTCTTGCTGTGATTGGCAGAGACGGTGGTACGTTCACTCTGAAGGGGGTATTGTCATGTCTAAAGGGATGGTTATGTAGGATTGTTGATCTAGCCGCTGGAGCTCCTTTAGTTTGCCGCTATCTTGTTGTGCAATCTGGCCACACCCCCTACAGGGTTCCAATTGCCAAGATCCCCCATCGTCCCCTCCAGCGCTCTCCTCTGCCACGCAGGGCCCCATGGTCCTGGAATGCAGGCAGACACTAGTGCTCCGGGTTCCAGGGGCAGGTTGTCTTGGGTGTCCCTTGGTGATGTCTCCTCACCCAGCTGGGAGAGTGGCAGACCATAACCCTGAGTCCTGGTCACAAGCAGAAGTCTTTTAGAGATTTTCCTCCTCCTTGACAGTTGACTATTTTGGGGGCCCGATCTCCCTTTCTTATAGTCCATTTCCAGGCACCAAATGTGATTTACGGTCTGAGTCTGTGAAGTCTGTGTTGGGGCCTCGATCTCTCCTTCTTATAGTCCATTCCCAGGCCCCAAATGTGATTTAGGGTCTGAGTCTTTGAAGCCTATGTTGGGGCCTCGATCTCTCCTTCTTATAGTCCATTCCCAGGCATCAAATGTGATTTAGGGTTCGAGTCTGTGAAGTCTGTGTTGGGGCCTCGATCTCTCCTTCTTATAGTCCATTCCCAGGCATCAAATGTGATTTAGGGTTCGAGTCTCTGAAGTCTGTGTTGGGGCCTCGATCTCTCCTTCTTATAGTCCATTCCCAGGCACCAAATGTGATTTAGGGTCTGAGTCTTTGAAGTCTGTGTTGGGGCCTCGATCTCTCCTTCTTATAGTCCATTTCATGGCACCAAATGTGATTTAGGGTCTGAGTCTGTGAAGTCTGTATTGGGGCCTCGATCTCTCCTTCTTATAGTCCATGTCCAGACACCAAATGTGTTTAGGGTCTGAGTCTGTGAAGTCTGTGTTGGGGCCTCGATCTCTCCTTATAGTCCATTTCCTGGCACCAAATGTGATTTATGGTCTGAGTCTGTGAAGTTTGTGTTGGGGCCTCGATCTCTCCTTCTTATAGTCCATTCCCTGGCACCAAATGTGATTTAGGGTCTGAGTCTGTGAAGTCTGTGTTGGGGCCGCGATCTCTCCTTTTTATAGTCCATTCCCAGGCATCAAATGTGATTTAGAGTTCGAGTCTGTGAAGTCTGTGTTGGGGCCTCGACCTCTCCTTCTTATAGTCCATTCCCAGGCACCAAATGTGATTTACGGTCTGAGTCTGTGAAGTCTGTGTTGGGGCCTCGATCTCTCCTTTTTATAGTCCATTCCCAGGCATCAAATGTGATTTAGGGTTCGAGTCTGTGAAGTCTGTGTTGGGGCCTCAACCTCTCCTTCTTATAGTCCATTCCCAGGCACCAAATATGATTTACGGTCTGAGTCTTTGAAGTCTGTGTTGGGGTCTGCTTCTTTTTGAGGTGCCCTCTCCTGTGCCCTGCCCTTCCTCCAGAAAGCTGTCTGTCACAGAAAGAGCGACTCAAAATCTCAAATTGTGTCATAGCCCCCACAATACTGGACATGGGGGTGACTAGAGTTTCACACCTTGGTGCCCGTCACATGACAGGTGTATCAAAAGGTTACTCCAGGAACTCAGCCCTACTCTTTATGATTCTCTTATTAGCCCCATCTCCTACCTGAGATGTGCGCAGGCCCATTTCCTCTCTGTGTCAAAGAGCACCCTTTGAAGTGTGCTGGAGAGCCTGGCTCCCCTTCCCCCAGTGTGTGTCTCACCAGCTCACAGGAATGCAGCAATCTAGAAATCTGTCTGGGGAGTTTCCTGTACCTCCCGTCAGCTCTGGGTCTCCTAAAATGCAGCCCTCCCAAGTACCACACTTGAGGGTGTCGTGTAGTTCCTATAAATCTATATAGGATCTGCGCGTTTAGACAACATAAACTGTGGGATTGGTGTCCAGACTGGTTCCAGACACCCCCACCGGGTATGTTCGCCTGTATACCAACTAGCTCACAGTGCCACTGTAAACTCCTCTTACCAAGGAGAGAATAGTTCCTGGCAATTATCAAACATGACAACTCTGTCCCATCAGGGATCGTGGAAACAGTATAGTACTTTTTGCTCAGTCACTCGTGCTCACTTTGATACACAGAATAAACGGTGGGGACGTTTTCAATAAGCATTTATTGAACCAGGGTCATTCTTGTGTAAAATAGGTGTGCTGAAACAACCATAAGACAGAAACAGCTAAAAACGATTATAAGCACCAACAGATTAAATGGATGGCAGTTTTCTACCATAGTGCTAAAACAATGAATCTATGCGGGCATATAAATCCATGACAATAATAATGCGCACTGCTACGATGCCACACTAGCTAGATGTACCTAAGTGTACTAAGCACATATATAAGTGTAGAGCCAAGAATCCCCCTAGGCTGAAGCCAACCCCATTACCTGAAGTGAGAGACTGTGGGACCCCGTCTTGGTCTCGAGATGGACATCCCGCGAGGGATGTCACACCACTGTGAGCTGGAGTGTCTGGGTGCAGGAGCCTCAGTGTCTCGTGTCAGTGTGTCATCATGGAAGTCTTTCTCCTCTGCCTGTCCCGGCAAAGATATGGTGTATATATACCCAAAAGGTACCCTCAGGGGATTCCAGCTTGCTGTGTCATGTCGGCTGAGGATGACGGAAGTGATGACCCTTATACATAGTTATTATGCAGAAGATGGTAATCCTGCTGTGATTCTGAGAATCCTCATGCATAATTAATGAGGCTAGTTTTTGGGGAAAACCACACGACATTTATGCAGCGCTTAACTAGGTAAAAGGTCAATACCAAAACCCGTTATGTAGTGTAAAGGTACGATAAATGAAGGTGAAGGGTTAGGGAACTATTCAAGCCTATATTGGGGTACCATATGAAATATAGCACCCACTCCTCATTCAACTGGATGACATACTAAACAGGGAATGTCCTTCTAAACAAGCATTAAACCAAATATGTCATTTATAAAATTTTCAAAAATTCATAAAATCTTTAAAAACAATCTAAAAGTCCTTTAAAATATGTTCATATATATAGTCTGAGCCAATAAGTACGTTTGAAAACCATGGTGCTCAGTAAAAGTAAATAAGAGAGGAAAACATTTTTGTTTAAAATTCCATATATATTTGCCATCCCTCAAAGTGTGTTAGAGAGGGAATACAAGGTGTATTTAGGTCCTTAATCTTGGCTAACCCAAGACAGGAAGTCTGTTGCACAGTGTCGTTCAGGAAAGTCATCTGTTGTGGTATAAGGCATGCTCTAAATAGTGCCTCAGTTCCCTGAACCTGCCATTCCTAGGTACCCCAGATTGATTTTATGTCAATGGTGTCTTTCCATAAGTCGAAACCCTGTACAGACAATTGGGCAATGAAGGACGCTGAATATATCTGTTTAGTGTTGGTGAGCATATTTTTCTTCGCAGATGTAGGTTAAAGCTTATAATAATATGAGCGTGGATCTGATGTATTAAAACCAGAAAAATAAGCAAACTTTTGTGCAAACGTTTGTGAACTACCTTTTGGTGGTGTTGGGCAATGTTCCCATTGGTGATATGTGAAAACATTAAGTGGTGGACTTGTTTTATGCAGAAAGTGATGACCATAATGTTGGTAGCAGTACATGGTATCAAAATCAGATGAGCCATCAAACATTTCATTTTTTGAAAATGCTGCAGACAGTCCTAAATCAAACAACATATTATTAACAGTTTCAAAATCCCAATCGTCAGAATATGTACTTGAGGTGATGATATCATTTAAAGAAATTATGAATACATGTGGTATTTTTAAAAGTTCAGTGGGACCAAATACATCATATGAAACCGTGTCCCAAACTATTCCATCAGGAACTGGAACCGCTGTAATGTTCACATAGGACATGTCTCTTTGTTCACGGTGAGATGACGTATGAGGTTTCAATACCAAGATCACTTGTGATACTGCAGAGCGTTCTGGGAGATAGTGTCCATTCACAAGTAAGGAAAAGACAGTTACTAAGCCTATCCAGAATAGTAGGAACAGTATTCCTGTTATTATCCAGAGCTGTAGCCATGGTGAGACTAGGTATTTCTTTTTCAGAAAAATGTAAAAAATCATGAAGTTGTTTTTTACGGGAAACTGGAGCTGGCGGTGACTCAGGAACACTTGGATCCAGAGAAACTGTATCGAAATCGATGAAGTAGCCAGATGCAGTTCGACCTATCTTTGTTAGCTCTGCAGGTTTTGATGAACTGGCGGTTGTCTGTTGTAGAGGCATATTGATTAGGCCTGGGCGGTAAAATACGCTCCGCTTGCGGAATTTGCGGAATTTTGGCAATTCCGCGTTCCGCGGAGAACGCGGAATTGCGAAAATTCCACGATCCGCGGCGTAGCGGAATTTTTTCCTTGTTCGCGCTTTCAAAATGCGTGTTCGCGCATGTGGTAACAACTTACCGGGATCCCTGCATTCGCCGACGAGTTTTCCTATCCGGCCGCGCAATCCCGCGAGAGTGTGCGATCGTGAACACGTCATTCGGACGCACCATCGGACATCCGCGTTCGCGAACAGGAAACACGCATCGCGAATGGGCGGGACAAGTGAAACAAGATGGCCGCACCAATTGGCGACCGCATGGGCAAGTTCATGAGATATTTCCCCCCAAGCACGCAAACAGCGTCCCCGAACAGGAAAAACGCATCACGAACGGGCGGAACAAGCAATTCCGCGTGCTCGCGGAATTCTGCGTAGCTCGCAGAGATTTTTTACATCTTTGCGGAACTTTGCGTAATGCGACTACGCAAATTAGGCCCACCCCTAATATTGATGTAGATGTCGGTGGTAGGCCAAATTGATATTTGTGTTTCACTTGAATTTTGTTGTTGTTCAATTTCAATAGGAAAGAGTTCTATTTCATTGTTGGTAACTCTATTACTCCGTATAGAAGACTCTTCAAATGTTATCAGTCTTTCTGTCTGAACCTCCTGTATGGTAGCGAGAGGAGATCGGCGGCTACCCAGGAGCCCACGCGGCCTGCTATTCAGTATCGACCACATAGTGTGGTTTAATCAGATCGATTGAGACAAATCTCTTCTCTTTCTTGCCGGCAAGAGGTGGAAGAAGTACTGTTCTTGTTTCTTCGACAGCTAGGACAGGTACAGGCTTTCTGTATGATGGCCCAAATTATTTCTTGTCCACAATCTTTTCTCTGACCAGATCCCCAACTTTTGGGATCCTGGCAGGTCTTGCCGTTACTGATTTCACTTCCCCAGTGGTGGTTCGTTTTACTTGTACGTTGCTTTATAGTGCCCAGAATTTATTAAGATCCTGTAAAACAGGCAAACGTTTATTGATGTCAAAAGGTTTTTCATCCGCCACTGTGCTTTCATAGTCGAGATCAGGTACCCACATTTGTGTCCCAAATAGGACTTTGTAAGGGGTGACACCTCCTAGGTAACTTCTTTGCATATTATTCAGTGCCCTCTGGACCCCATATAGGTGATTGAACCAGCTACCACCTAAATCTAATACCCTTGCTGTTAAAGATTGCTTTAAGTCCCGGTTTTTCCTCTCCACAACCGAATTTCCCTCGGGATGGTATGGAGAGGAGTACCGCAATGCAACACCCAAACTTCCCATAGCTTTCTTGTAAGCCCTAGAGCTAAGCGCGGGGCCACAGTCAGAATGTAATATGCCAACTGTGTATGTCCCTATGAAAACTCACAAATCTTTTATAACAGTTCGAGCGTCAGCCGAGCGCTGAGGCCAAACCCACAGGAATCTAGAACATGAATCCATTGCCACCAAGATGTACTTGTAAGCCCCATCGGATTGGAAGGGGCAGCAGTGGTCCAAATCGACACATGCGAGAGGTCTGTCTGATATCAGTAATGGTGTTTGTGGTGGACGTGCTACGGTTGAACCCTTCATCTGCTGACAGATATCGCATTTAAGTACAAATGCTTTCATCTGTTTAGTTAGACCTAGCCACCAATAGCGTTGTTTCAGTAATGAAGCAGTTGCAGTAATCCCTGTATGTGCAGAACCCAGGCCCTCATGTGCAGCTAGAATTAAACCTAATCTGCGATCTGTGTTTGGTATAACTCTATCCCCCACTCCTGGAATTTGAGCATACGGAATATTCTTTGCATCTAACTTGTAGGAGTACTTGAGTGGAATCCTTTTGGCAAGGCTGTGCTGTTTTTGCATGAAGCAATGACATCTATTATTGTGCTTCCGTCTATTCTTGTGCTAGAACGAGTGATTGCAGCTATGGCAGCAGTTCGTACTGCCCCTTTTGCTGCTTCATCAGCCAACAAATTCCCTTTAACACGAACGCCATCACGTTGATGACTCAGCGTGTGTATCATGTGAATTCTCAGCAAGTCTTTTTCAACTCTGCCACTTGTTCCCAAAGCATTTTGTGCTTTATTGTACAACCTTTTGAGTCTTTAAACCCATTCTGACCCCTGTACTGAATATATTAATTATAGGATTGGACATAATAAAACAAATCGCACACTATAAGTGTGGAGAATTCCCGATCCGTTTGTATTGGTGCCAGTAATAGTGCTTTTAATTCTGCCAGCTGTGCTGTGTAATCTCCTAGAGACTGCGTCTTCGTACTGCTAGGATGGAACTTGCCGTCCCGCATACGTTCTGTTACAATCGCACAAGCTGCGCTGTATTGCTGTTTACTTCCTATGGCAAGCTGAGCAGAACCGTCAGTGTAAGTGATCTATTCATACTGATCTAGAGGCATAATTTCATTCGGGAGAGGATATTCTTGTTCATACTGCAGGAATGCCTGTGTTTTTAGTGTAGAATCAAATTTATAGTCTACATCTGTTGCAGTGAGAAAGTTAGCCCACTGTATCCATCTTGGATGTAAGGCTTTAGCATTTGGAACGCTAGCCTTTGTAACAGCCTCTTAGACCGGTACCGGAGTCACGACAATTATTCGTTTCCCCTGAGCCAGTGCTCGTTCCCTCACTACAGCAGTCTGTACTGCTGTCAGAATTTTTTCTGTAGAAGCAAAATGCATTTCAGCGTTTGTGTACAAGTGTGATTTGTATGCTATGGGTACTGTTTCTCCTTCATTGAAGGTTAGGTAAGTGTATCCTGATTGACCCGCAATTACACGGATCACCAAATGTGTGGTATTTACACTTGTGTGCAAGTGTTTTGAAGCTATTATGCCAGCTTGTAAGGATATCCGTGTGTTCCTGTGTCAAATGTCTAATTGAAAAATCAGGTCTCATTAAGTCATAAAAAGCTTTTACTTTTTCTGCGTAATCCAAAATGTATGTTCTGCCAAAATGTAGGAATCTCAATATGGATTGTACGTTTTTCAAAGTTTTTGGTGGTTGGAGCAGTGTGCACTTTTCTAAAAAGTTAGCTGCTAAGCTCTTTCCTTCACTTGACAATTCATAACCAAAAAATAGGACATTGAGGTGGGCTGTTTTTGATTTTTTAAAGTTGAATTTGTAGCCCTCAGAGGCAAACCCCAAAATTATGTTGCTCACCCTGGTCAAATGATCCTTTAAATCATCATCCATCAGATAAATGTCATCTACATAGGAGAATGCCTCTTCGTCAAAGTTTTGAAGTAACTCTGTTACCCTAGCTGAGAACAACCCGGGGCTATTCTTATACCCTTGGGGGAGTCGACAGAATTGACGCTGAGAGCCGGGAGCTGAGAATGCTGTCAAGTATTTGCTCTCAGGCGCTATGTTTTGGCAGAAAAATCCATTTGAGATATCTAGTGTTGTTTTGTATTTTTTCTGCACAATGTTATTCTTCAATGCTGCACTGTGTGCGTTCTGTACTACAAATGTCTTTGAGCAAGTGTTCAGATTTCTGTAATCTAAGACTAGACGGTATGAATTATCGGGTTTCATTACAGAATACAAAGGATTATTTAATGGAAGAGGTGCAAGTTTTTATTGGTATTCAAGTTGATCTAAGATCTCCCTGACCTGTCTCTTTGCATCTTGTTTAATAGGGTACTGTCTCTGTGGAGTTGGAGTTGTTTTTACTGGGATTACATGGTGAGGTGACTCAGCATCCCACCCTACATGGTTACGATATAATGTTGGAGCAAGTGCTACCACCCCCTCTTGCACATATGTATGTTTTAAGTATATTGGGACGAGGTCGGAAAAAGCCGGTAAAATTACTGTTTCTTCCTTGGGGCACTCCATAACGATCTTAAGCAGCCAATCTTTTTCAGCCAAAAGGATGTCATAGCCATAAGTCAGGTTCTCCCAAAAGAGACCTTTAATTTTTCTGGGTTTGTCCCCCTCCATTTGGAGTGTTATTTCTTATAACGGGTGTGGGACACTTACCCTATGCTCAGGTGTCTACACCGCAATGTGTTAATTCAACACCGCTGTCACCAGAAATTCCATCAGGTTCTGGCGAGCTATTGTTACTTCTGCTGCGCTGTCTAGCATCATCAGAGCCCATTCCACGTTTAGAAGTTGAGTCCTCAGAATTCTGGCCATGTCTAACTTTAAGACCTGCTACCTTCTTCTTTTTAAATTGAGGTTTTAATTTTGGTTTATCTTCTTTTTTGATATTATAGTCCGAAGAACACTGTGTGCCTCTGGACTTTCTCTGTTCTTCTTGCCTGTGTTCTGACCGTCCTTCCCTCTCGGAGTTTTTTGATGAACCCTGAAAAGAACGAGAGGAACTTGTATCAGTATCCTGATACCTGTCAGGTTTTTTAATGTTATCACGATTCATAAGGTTGTACCTCCTTTTGGAGAGGTCCTGTTGAGGAGATCCACCCCTGGAATGCTACATATTCTCTCTATACTTTTGTTTTTTATTTTCCCATTTCTTCTTGGAAGAATCAGGTGCTTGCTTGGTGTTGTCCTTTTCAGGACCACCCATGAATTGAGGTTTTGTTGCTCTAGCTCCCAAATTATCTCTACCTAATTCGGCATATGTGTCTTCGATAATTTTAGGTAACTGAAGCTCCTGTTGTAAAGGAGTGAAGTCCCTCAGGTGTTGGCGTATTTCCACTGCTGCTGTCTCCCATTTTATATTTGCTAATATGATAGTTGATACTTGGGCAAAATTTCCTAACAATTTCATCCCTAAGTTCAGAGCAGGTTCTGCTCCATACTCATTCTGTATTTGTCTTAATACATCTGGTATTACTGCTATTGAAGGGATACCATGTGTTCTGGTATATATGGCAGCGAAAACTGTACCCCAAGAGGTACAATCCTCTAGCTGGGGAGCCATCCCCATTGGCAAGCAGATTGTTAGTCTTTAAGTAGCTATAAATCTATATAGGATCTGCACGTGTAGACAACATAAACTGTGGGATTGGTGTCCAGACTGATTCCAGACACCCTCACCGGGTATGTTCGCCTGTATACCAGCTAGCTCACAGTGCCACTGTAAACTCCTCTTACCAAGGAGAGAATAGTTCCTGGCAACTATCGAACATGACAACTCCCATCAGGGATCGTGGAAACAGTATAGTACTTTTTGCTCAGTCACTCGTGCTCACTTTGATACACAGAATAAACGGTGGGGACGTTTTCAATAAGTATTTATTGAACCAGTGTCATTTTTGTGTAAAATAGGTGTGCTGAAACAACCATAAGACAGAAACAGCTAAAAACGATTATAAGCACCAACAGAGTAAATGGATGGTAGATTTCTACCATAGTGCTAAAACACTGAATATATGCGAGCATATAAATCCATGACAATAATAATGTGCACTCCTACGATGCCACCCTAACTAGATGTACCTAAGTGTACCTAGCATGTATGTAGGTGTAGAGCCAAGAATCCCCCTAGGCTGATGCCAACCCCATTACCTGGAGTGAGAGACTGTGGGACCCCGTCTTGGTCTCGAGATGGACACGCCACGAGGGATGTCAGACCACTGCGAGCTGGAGTGTCTGTGCGCAGGAGCCTCAGCGTCTCGCGTCAGTGTGTCAGCATGGAAGTCTTTCTCCTCTGCCTGTCCCGGCAAAGATATGGTGTATATATATCCAAAAGGTACCTTCATGGGATTCTACCTTGCTGTGTTATGTCGGCCGAGGATGACGGAAGGGATGACCCTTATGCATAGTTATTATGCAGAAGATGGTAATACTGTTGTGATTCTGAGAATCCTCATGCATAATTAATGAGGCTAGTTTTCGGGGAAAACCACACGACATTTATGCAGCGCTTAACTAGGTAAAAGGTCAATACCAAAACCTGATATGTAGTGTAATGGTACGATAAATGTAGGTGAAGGGTTAGGGAACTACTGAAGCCTATATTGAGATACCCTGTGAAACATAACAAGGGGTTAGACTAACTAATACCCCGTGAAACATAACAAGGGGTTAGATTAACTATTCATTGCATTAAAATTAACCGTGAAAACTCTGCCACGTAGCAGAGTTAGCTACTGCACCCACAAACCCTTTCATAAAACAATTTTACTTTTACATGCTAAAAAGCATATAACCAATTCACAAAAGTGAGCTTTGAAAAATATCAGGCAATGAGAGAGTTGATGATTTTGGGGTCCCCCCTAACCTAGGGGGAGGACCAAGCAGATGCCTTGAACACAAAGAGCATATCATGCTGAACAATTCGGTGGTGGTCCCATCCTCCTAGGACCACCCCAAGCAAAGTTATGGGCAAAAATACAATGCCAACCAACGGCCCAGCAAAGCATTATGGGGCGAGATTCTAGAGTGCAGTGAATATTATAGTATTAGCTCTCAGCTGAGCCGGGAAAGCCACTGCCGCTTGAGGAATGTTTTGATATTGGATACTATAATATTTAGCCTCCTGGAGCTGGGCCTGTAGGACTTGTTGTGGTGATCCAGCATGGGGAAGCATCCTTTCTTTCCCGGCTGCTGGATCTTCTGGCATGGGCGGGGCTACATCCTGCTGCACCAATGCCAGCAGGGACCCCGGGACCCAGCTGGATAGGATAGCGGCACCTTGAGGTGAGAGCCTCATGGGCCCAGTGCATTTGTGAGAATGTGAGGATTGACCTACATGAACTCAGTGACCACAGAAGACAAAACAGTGTGTTAGGGTCAGTGTGAAGGGCAAACAAGTCCAGATGGATCCCTCTGGGATTTGAATTTGTCTGCTGTGAGAGGAGAAGGAATCAATTTCACATGTCTGATTTTTATTTTTATGATACCTTCCTCGCCGCCGAACACCTGCACTTCAAGATCCAGACCAGACCCAACACCACACTCCGAGGGACCCTCATCTTTAGGCCTCCCGGACCCCGGACACCCTTCGCCACCACCATCACCGATTTCATCGCACCCCACGCCATCGCCTCAATGAACTACATACTCATTGGCGACCTGAACTTCCACCTCGACAACCCCAACGACCACCACTCATGCCACCCTCCGAGACAACCTCGCTGACATCGGACTCAAACAACTCGTCAACACACCAACCCACATAGCAAGACACACCCACGACCCCATCTTCGCCGCAGGAAACAACGTTCACTTCTGCCACACAACGCAACCGCCATGTACCGACCACCACTGCGTACACTTCACCGTCGACAAACCCAAGGCACCCAAACCTGCCCCACGCCCACCACGAAGGAACTGGAGCAAGGTCACCGAGGAGCAACTCAACTCCACCCTCACCCAAGGCGACCACACCTGGGCACCTGACACTAACAGTGCAGCCAGAGGACTCCACACCTGGATCTCCAACTGCGCAGACAAGCTCACCCCGCTTCGCAACCCCAGCAAACAGCACCCCAGGAAAACCGCCTGGTTCACCACCGATCTCCAGGAAGCCAGGCGCACCTGCAGACGCCTGGAGAAGAACTTGAGAAACACCAAGACAACAGAAAACTACTCCACATACAAGAACGCCATGACGGACTACCACAACCAAATCAGAACCACCAAGAGAAATTTTATCCACAACAAAATCCTCGCCAACTCAACCAACTCCAAGGAACTCTTCAGTGTCATTCAGGAATTCACCAACCCACGCAGCGAAGCCACAGACATCACCCCATCCCAAGACCTCTGCGACAAACTTGGAACCTACTTCCACCTCAAAATCAAAAACCTCTACGACAACTTCAACGACCACCCACCAGGCGCCACAGCCGGATCTCTGCCCCCTAGAGACACCAGCCACCCCACCATCTCCAACTGGAAACCGATCACGACCGAAGACACCGCCTCGACCATGAAAGGCATCCACTCGGGGGCCCCCACGACCCCTGCCCTCCTCACATCTACCACAGAGCCGCGACAGCCATCGCACTCAAACTACAATGCACCATCAACACCACCTTCAAAACAAGCACCTTCCCAGACGGCAGGAAACGCGCTGAAGTCTGGCCCCTGCTGAAGAAGCACACAGAGGACCTCCTCGACCTCAAGAACTACCGGCCCATCTCGCTCCTCCCCTTCGCAGCCAAAGTGCAGAGAAAACAGTCAACAGGGAATTGACACAATTCATCGAAGAAAACGCCATCCTCGACCCGTCCCAATCGGGATTCCGAAGCAACGACAGCACCGAGACCGCCCTACTCGCCGCCACAGATGACATCCGCACCCTCCTGGACCAAGGCCACTCCACAGCCCTCATCCTACTCGACCTATCAGCAGCCTTCGACACCGTCTCCCACCGCACACTTGTCGCAAGACTACACGACGCCGGCATACAAGGAACAGCCCTGGACTGGATCTGATCATTCCTCACCGGAAGAAGCCAAAGAATCAGACTGCCACCCTTCCTCTCTGAGCCCACGAAAATCACCTGCGGAGTCCCACAAGGGTCATCTCTGAGCCCAACCCTCTTCAACATCTACATGGCCCCCCTCACTGCCATCGTCCGACAATACGGCCTCAACATCGTATCCTACGCCGACGACACCCAGCTCATCCTCTCTCTCACCAAAGACCCCACCAATGCCAAACTCAACTTCCAGAAAGGAATGCAAGAAGTCGCAGTCTGGATGACCAACAGCTGCCTGAAGCTCAACGCCAGGAAGATAGAAGTCCTCGTTCTCGGAACCACCCCCTCGGCATGGGACAATACCTGGTGGCCGATCGCCCTCGGAAGCCCGCCTACCCCCACGGACCACGGCAAAAACCTCGGCATCGTTCTTGACGCATCACTCACCATGAACCGACAGGTCAACGCCGTCACCTCCAGCTGCTTCAACACACTCCGCATCCTCCGCAAGACCTTCAAATGGATCCCCCCTGAATCAAGAAAGACGGTCACCCACGCACTCATCACCAGCAGACTGGACTATGGAAACGCCCTCTAATCTCTATTCCACAGACTTCAGACAATACAGAACGCCACCGCCAGACTCATCCTAGACATCCCCCAGCATGAACACATCAGCCAACACCTGCGGAGACTCCACTGGCTCCACGTGGAAAAAAGAATCACCTTCAAGGTCCTCACCCACGCCTATAAATGCCTACACAACAACGGGCCAAAAGACCTTAATGACAGAATCAACTTCCACGTACCCAAAAGAAATCTCCGATCCATCAACCTCGCTCTGGCCGAAACCCCATGCATCCACAGAGCCAGAGAAGGCGGAAGATCCTTCTCCCACATCCCAGCCAAGACATGGAACGAGCTACCAGCAGACATCAGGCGCGCCCCCTCCCTGAACACCTTCAGCAAGACCCTCAAGACCTGGCTCTTTGTCTAAGCAGACTGCAACCCCCCCACCCCCCCAGGGCCTTGAGACCCTCACTGGTGAGTAGCGCGCTTACAATCCCCTGATTGCTTGATTGATTGATAATTACTTCTAGTTTAATTTTCTGGGTGTAAAAGCAGGACTACAGGAGGCAATGCAATGAAAAACAAAGGCGAGCAACCTACACACGGTACAATAACTTCAGATGTTCACCTGTAACTGAGGCATCACTACAGTGCCCACTTGTCTTCTATGAACAACGCATGTGTAGGGCTAAGAAAGAAGAGTTATTAAACAGGTCATAGCTCCTCGTGCTAGAGAACACAGAGTAGTACAACTAAAGAGGGTTTTGGCCCTTAATCAGTAAGGCTAGGCCAGTCTATACAAACACACATCAACACACATGCCAATACTGATGCTGATTTGATTAATATTTCATTAGAGCACACATAACACTTACTGTGACCAAAGAAAACATTTGTTTATTACTTCTTTTCTTTCATTTAGAAACATTCATTTTTGGAATTACCAATGATAAATTGATTCAATTGGTTTTCATAAGAAAAACATGTATAGAAATTCGTTGACACACCACAAACTAAACTTACACACAATGATACACATAAAGTTTTGAAGTTGTGTCATTGAACAAGACCTGGACATGGACAAACAATTCTGCAAACCAAACAAATAAATTGTAGGTTCAATACTTCTATACAAATAGTGAACACATTCAATAACAAAAAAAGAAACAGATAATAATAAATAAATAATAAGTGAAACAGAACAGTGCAACAACTCCCAAGCAGGTTGGAATTTTTCAACAATTTACACAACCTTACACTGGGCAGAGACCAAACAGTGAACTATTCAAGGCCCCTACCTATTTTAGAACATATTGACAATATTTTTTACAACATTTCTAGCAGAAGGGGGTCAGCCTGATAGTACATTTTATCACACTTGTTCGGTCGCATGATGGTCGACGTGTTTCAAACCCAAATATACTTTAAACAGGGTTCTCATCAGGACCTAAAGCATCAAAAAAAGGCTTGTTTGAGATCAACTGATCTCATCCGGTATGTGAAAACTGTATTATTCTAATCCAGATGCTACAAACAATTGAGTCTGTTCATGTCAAACTGTCTGTGGACTGCAAACATGTGTCCAAAAGGATTAGGGACTGTTTTTGTCTGCGAGTGATGCCTCTTGGGGTTTTTTTTTGTTCTTGCGTAAACTCTTTTTAAATTGAGATGTGTTCCGGAGGGCGCATCTTTTTCTATTTTTACGTCTCTCCTTCGCTTCCTCCGTGTTTCGTTGCGGCGCCCGTATCCATTTACGGCAACAGACTTACTCTCCATCCTTGTGCCTCACACTGCTCTTCTCCTCACTCTCCGTCCTCGTGCCTCATGCTTCTCTTCGCCTCACTCTCCTTTTCTTTTGCCTCATGCTGCTCTTCTCACTCTCTGTCCTTGTGCCTCATGCTGCTCTTCTCATTCCTTGTTCCTCATGCTGCTCTCCTCCTCACTCTCCTTCCATGTGCTTTGCGCTTCTCTTCTCCTCACTCTCCGTCCTTGTGCCTCATGCTGCTCTCTTCCTCACTCTCCTTCCTTGTGCTTTGCGCTTCTCTTCTCCTCACTCTCCTTCCTTCTGCCTCATGCTGCTCTTCACCTCCTCAATCTCCTTGCTGATGCTTCATGGTGCTCCACAAATAACAATTCTAATCCAACTCAAAATATTCCACTACACACCACATACATACACTCCATAACACATGGGTACAAAACATTGCCATTTACAACACCAAAAGCTCAAAATCAAACAAATGCGAGACCTATTGCATTTCCAATGCTTGTTTGGGTATAGTATGAAGTAATGTTTGGTTCCTGTGCAAATACATTTAAAATAATTTAGTGCAAAGGAGGATTTAAAGCTTACTTTGCCTCTTTAGGTCGAGCCTGAGCCAGCGCGCAAGCGTTGCTCTGGCGATCTGCTGTAGGTACTGTACGGAGGAGAATCCCCGCCCACATTTGTCATTGGCTTGTGTCTTTGTCCTTCATAAATGCTGGCGTCTGATTCCTTAATATGCTTGTTAGTCCCTCCTTAGTATGGCCATGTCGTCATTGGTATCGTCCCAAGGCTACTGGCCCCTTTACTTCGGTTCTTACGCCGTAAGCACTATATTCTTTACTCAGTTTGTCCTGCTTGAGTCATGAGGACGTGCTTTGTTTACTTCAGCGCGCTGTGCGCGCTTTCACTTTCGAAGCTGCCGGGCTCTTGATACGTGGCTTCTGCTGCGGAAAAACGTAGTGTGGGCATTGCTAGGAAATGCAGGTCGTACCCCTTAAATGGATTGCGCTGGTATTGTGAAGCAGCAGCATTTGCACTGCCTTCAAGAAAGAATGATTGTACCCAGGGTGTGACCCAGCACCTCTGCAATTAAAGCTGCGCTTTTCAAATCCACACCAGAGGAAACGTGGCGTCATTTTCATCTCTCTGCTCCAGTACGAGCCCCTCCGATTTCAAAGGCTGTGCATGGAGCCCGTTTGAGTGAAACAGGCGGCACTGTTGCTTTAAAAAGCCACTCTGCGTGCCCTCTCCCCCCCCCCTCTCCCCCATCTACACATGCAGTTCATAGAAAGTCCTTTTGGCAGCGCAGGGAATGCCTCTCTCCCTCCGTCCCCTGCCTGAGCCGCTTTCCAGATGTGGGGCGCGCCTCGCTCCGCTGTGACTGCAGGTCCCGCTCTCCCCCTCCGAGGAAGCTTTCAAGGCGCCTTGAAGCCGCTCTGCTGGACCTGTTTGGGCGCTGGGTCGGGTTGTAGCAGAGCAGTCCGAGCGACGCGGCGGGCTCCCTTCTTTTCGTCTCGGCCATAGATTGAGAAATAAAACCACCCCTCACATATCAGCTGAACTTCAAACAGCAGCACACCTGCAGTGACAGCGCAGGTGACGGATCCTCACCCAGGGAGTGAGTCAGGATACCTCACACATCTGCACAGACAGGGAGCGCGAAGTCTGTTTATGTCAGGTCATTGAGTTGTACTCTAATTCAGTTAAATTGTTTAACACGACCCTCTCCCTCCCTCGTCCACATTCCCAGACAGTGAGAGGCTTCTCCCCGGACTCTCTTCCATCCTCACACTTTATAGTTTGGACGTGAAGAAGCAACCAGATCTGTGCGGATCTATGCACCGTTGTAATTTGATCGTTAGTCCAATTGCTTCCAGTAAAGCAAATGAAACTACAAAACCCAAAATGCATTTGGCTAGTTAAAGAAATCCAGTGGTGTAAGCACGCGTCATTCGGTGCCAAGCAGTCAGTGAGCTACCCCAAACACCTGCAGCTGGCCACGTCCCCTTGAGGGTAACCTTGAGGGGGCAGCATCCTGTTCTTAACCCTCTGCTAGATAGGATTGGCAGTGTAAGCTCCTCTGTTTATGGCCCCATCCTCATGGATTCAGAAGTGGGTGGGGTGAGGCTGCACATGGGCTGTCCTTTAAAAGGTCAACAGCTAGCCAGGGCCTCTTTTGTGGTCGCTCCCACACCTAGTGCCCCCCGTCGGCTGCCCACAAATCGCACTGGTCCATCCAAAAGAGGTGTTGCGCCGCGGCCAGGGCGACTGACGCTGGACGCTGGGGATCACGGTTCGATCCCTGGCTCCGGCGGCAGGGGTCTGCCCAGCACCATGCGACTCTGGGCAATAGCTCGCTTAATCTTCCCAACGGCCCCCAGCGCCGAGATACCCCTTCGGGGGTGATTCGTGCGCTATACAAGTACTGGATTTACATTTACATTTAAAAAGAACGTGGTGCGCATAAACTGCAAGGAACCTGCAGGGGATTGGTGACTTCAAATACTGCACATAATGAATGGCCCGTGGACACACATGGAACAGTGATGCGCGCTCCACGAACAGTGATGCGCGCTCCACACATGGAACAGTGGAACAGTGACGCGCGCTCCACACATGGAACAGTGATGCCCGCTCCACACATGGAACAGTGATGCCCGCTCCACACATGGAACAGTGACGCGCGCTCCACGAACAGTGATGCGCGCTCCACACATGGAACAGTGATGCGCGCTCTACACATGGAATGCGGCTGCCCGCGGCCCCCGCAGGGGGCCACCTAGAAGGGCGGCCCTTTAGTGCCATTTGGGCACATACGCCACCCTCCTGGTCTAGTGGTTGGACTCAGGGTAGGAGTCCTTCGCCTCGGTGCACTAGGCGCGTCACTTCCGGCGCACAGAGGTCGGGGGAGGGTACTTATACCTCCCTCCGCCTCTCTGGCATCCTCTTTGCGCCAGACACGCCGTCTTGTTTTGAATATACATTTAGGCCAGCATTGGGCTGAGTTTACTACCACTTGCATTGGGCGTCGCAAACGGAAACTAATTTACAGCGTTTTATAGTTAAGAATTTATTAAGCCTATTTGTTGTTGTAGCCAGCGTTTTTTGTGCGCGTGTTTTGGATCGCGGACTGCTGTTTTGGGCGTGGCGGCCAGTTTACACCGCTATAGGCACCAGCTGCAACATGGTATTATGACAAGGTCAAGTAGGTTCAATGTTTTAATCTTTCCATCTGCTCAACATGAGCGCAAGAATCATACCAAGTTGAGCCAGTGTTTTCTTGGCAAGTCAAGTTGTGCATCGTCTTTTATATGGAAGTGAATGTTGCGAGGCTGATATATTAAGCGACTGCATGCTTGGGTGTACTGAAGCTCCAAATTTGACCACTCCTTCCTGGTCCCGGGGGTACTATTTAGCCCTGGGACTTTGGGTTGTCGCTCAGATACGTGCAGCAAGGGCCCGGTAATGGCGACAGTTTCCCCTAGCATAACAGCGCAAACGGTTTTCAGTGTGTTGCCTCTGTAAGTTATTATCAGTCGCAATTCTAATGCTTGCCCCGGTAGTGAGAAGCACACATCTACACCTTCCACAGCATTAGAGTACCTCCCCTACACCAGGCATAGGTGCACAGCCTGGGGGGCTGAGATCAGAGTCAATGGACCCAATGGATGCATTTTCAATATGCATTGCAACAAAGCTATAATTGTGGCTTATTTATCTATTGCGACTAATAAGCATCGACAAAGCCAATAGATGGGCTTGTTGTAGGTGTAGTGCTCCTTTTGTTAGAGGTGTAAGTCAAGTGTAGTGTTCACGTTTTGTCCCGGTTTTGGCTTTAACATCCTGGTCACCGGATGCTGAGGGCGAGCTGCCAAGGATGAGAGATAAGAAGAGACGTGTATCCTGCGTTGATTCGCACTGAACATCAGCAGGTTTGGGGTGAGCCCGGCCTTTTCCGGTGCAGGGGCTGTGACTCCTGAAGTGACTTTTGAGTCCATAGTCCAGCTTGCTGTAGGTGGAATGATATGTGTTGATTACATAATTGGATGCGATGACTGAGGAGGCAGAACCATGCAGCACACTATGCTAAGCAACGTTCCTGGTGAATTGTTTTAATCCAGCGCCGAGGTGAGAGCTCCTAGTGCAGGGCCAGAATCATTAGGCGACTGCAGCATGACACAGGTCTTTTAAAGGCACTGGTGAAAAATGGTGCATGCTAAGTAGTCCTTAAGGCCTACCTCTTGCCAGGATGGCAAGCAGGGGGTATGCGGGGGAACTAGCTATTAGCTGCCCAGTCTTGTGAGCACATAACCTGAATGACATTTTGCGGTGAGGCTGCTGTGTTGCCCTGGCATTGTTTGCCTCGTTTCGGGGCCAGTGATTGTTACTTTTTAGGGATAAGGTTCGAATTCTTAGTTGCGTTTGGGACTTTGACAGGTTGCCCAATTTCATGCAACACTGCGATAAAGTTGTAATTTTGTGGAGTGATGAACTAGGTTGTAACTTACAAGAAACTCATCATAGATCTTGCAGTCACTTCATTGCAGAACAACATGGAGTTCAGGGCCAGTTCGGGACCTGTGCATAGTTTCAGGCCAAGGATTGGCGGCATGGCCCCATGGGTACTGGGGACAGTTTTGTTGGTTGGCAAGATTCGCAGAGGTTTGTCGTAAGCCTGCGCAGGCTGTTGTTTCCGCAGAGTTTGGGGCAGGTTAGCAACCCCACCTTGTCTCTGCGGGTTTGCTGTGTCTTGCGGGGCATCCTGATCAAGTAAGAGCCATTATCCATGGGTATAGCTGGACATAAGGAATGCCAGGCAAGAATCCAGGGGATTACAGTGCGAGTGTGGCCTGTTCTGGGCTTAGTATATGCAGGCGTGAGTAGCAATGGTAGCCGTTATTGCAAGTTGCAACTGGGAGATTCCCTCATTTGTCAGCAGCTGGCACATGGCCGGCAGTACACAGCCTGGGAAGTCTGGGGGCGAATACCACAGATTAATCTGTAAAGGCAAAATTACTGTACGAAAGGAGGGATAAATGGCAAGTCACGAGGACCCCCCCCCCCCTTGCTTAATGTCACATATTCCATGGCGGGATAGTCTCCAATTGACACTGGGAACCTCAGACTCTAATAGTAGCATTGGTAATATACACACGACTCCCTGGTCATGTGGGGTATGTATGTCCCACCCATATCACCAACCAGAACGGTGCCATGTGGCAAAACCAGTAAATATGTTTAAGAATGATATAGATGCGGGTCAGGAGAGGTTTGTCAAAGGTATTACTTATTGCCAGGCATTGTTAACAACCCATCCACACTAAGCCTAATGCTTAGGTTCCTGGGCCGCATCCAACAGCCCGGTACTAGGCACCTGTGGTTGTCAGCGCCATGAGTTACTAAATTACAACTGTACAGTGGGCGTACTTGCTGACCGGGCAGTATTGCTACGGCCTCCAAGGGCCGATTAGTCAGACACCAGTAGCAGTGAGTGTGGCTTGCCCTCAGTGCAGTTGTTAGAAGAATTTAAATTCCATGTACAGGTTATACTGAACTTGCTACCAGCGGGTCTAGTGTGTGAGCGGGTTAACTGCTTTGAAAAAGGCATAAAAGGAGTATGGCATAACACATAGACTACTAGGAATTAAATCGGGGACGAGCTGCCTTTACACATGGATTCCGGTGGAGGGCAATTAAGTCCGGGGTAACCAAATGTACCGGGTCTAGTGCTTTGCATCTTGGGTCGAAGCGGGTTAGCACACAGGGGGTGTCTAGGATCGATCCAGGCACACGCTGCAGTGTGGAATTCAAATGAACTGCACGTTGCCACTATTTGGAGCGTGACAGATGCAACAATTTGATCCCTGCCAAAGCAAACCAACGTTCTTATGGTCAGATGCACAACATACATCCGTTCACTCCAGCCTCACTGAAGGTAGTCTGTTAGCAGAGGTATAGAACGGGACGTTTTGTGCCAGGGTGCGGACATTGCACGGGCGACCCAGCAGATAGTCTGCTGTCAGACGAGGGTGCTTGCGGGCTAGGAGGCCAGGCAATGTAGCAGAACCAATTCTAAGGACCCCTCTCCCCCACCGGACTGCCCGAGAATGTGAGTGCAGTGGGATTGGCAATGTTACAGGTATTTTCCTGCCCATACAGGGGCAGAAGGGTACATTGCAGGAATCTGCATAAAGAGAGTGGGGGCAAGACCTATAGACAAGGTGCACCGGTAACCGCAAGAGCGTGGTGTTCAGATCAAAATCTCGCAGCAGCAAGTTAGCCAGGTGGCATGCGTCAGTTGGTTAGGCCAGAATGTGTGCCGTGGCTCCAATAGCGGCTTGAAATGTGTTTGGAGCACCATCGCTGACAATTCCAGAGCACACACTGCACCTCGGTCCAGTAGGTGAAGGCCATATGCTCATGTGCGGCTTGTTCTTGTGGAGGGCAATATTCCCTGGAATAACAATGTACTAGGTCATTAGCTGGGTTGAGCATCAAGGGTCACGGCTGGTTAGCAGGTATGTGTGTATCTGTGATCGAGCTTTAGTTAAGCAAGCCTGGTAGGTGGCGTAAGTTGTCACTCCAAATGGTTGCTGTGACTGCAATAGTGTGCGCTATGCGAACAGTCTTGTTCGCCATGGTTTATTAATCGCAAAGGTCTGTGCACGTCTGGCCAACTTCAACAAAGTAGGTGCACTCTGCTCCCAGGGCAGGTTACGGGTTGCTTCAGTGATGCATGAAATGCCCCGTCCGCATAGCCAGAGCATATAGGCTGGTTGTGAAGCGGTCTTCTAAGCAAGTGTGCTGCTGTTCCATAAATTGGGGAAACAGGTGTTAGGGAGCACGAAATGCTAGAAGGACGGTAACTACAGGTTGCAGGAGGTGGGAGCCACATCAGCTTGAAGGGTGGCAATGACCTCACTGCCATGGGTAAGGGGGCATTCTTGCAAGCAATGAAGGCTGACTTAGGTGAGATCAGCAAAGACATGGTTCAATGTGAGCTCTGGTGGTCTGAGATGATCCCCCGCAGAGGTGGCACGGAGCTAAGTCAGAGGAGGCCGTTAAACAGCCCTGTAGGAGTGAACTGTTCATGGCGTAAGTTCGCAGACCAGAGGGGTCTGGGTTTCATCAGACATAAGCTGATTCAGGCTAATGTTAAAGGCTACTTGGATAAGATGGGGTCCATTGTCACCATTGGGATGGATTTGTTCCCTGGGCCTTGCAGGGGGCCCTGGAAATTAGAGGTGGCAAGTGAGAAGACAGCTGTCTTGGTGGCACGGGCCATCCAGGCGTACGCCTAAGATTAAGTTGACAAACATGGGGTGCATTTGTCACAGGTGGGCATGGACACGTTCCACTGGACATGCAGGAGGCCCTAGAAAGAAGGTTGCAGGTGAGAAATGAGCTGTTTTGGTGGGGGGCTCTGGCGGCGACGGGGGCCGCCTCCAGAGCTGTGGCGGAGTTACAGGGCGATCTGGAAGCAGACGGGTACAGTAAGGGTACCTCGGTGGCAGACGGGTACAGTAAGGGTACCTCTGCGCGGCACAATAGGGGTGCCAGAGCCAAAGACCAGGAGCCTCAGGGCAGGTTCCTGGAAAACCGCGACGGCGCCCCGCTAGTTCTTCGGGCGGTTGGGGGCCTGACCAACCGGGGGTTTGCCCTGCTACGCTCCGCCCTGAAAGGGGCGTGAGTAATAAGGGACCAATGTGTCACGTGATCCGGAGGAGGATCACCCAAAAGGTGTAGCACTGATTGTGTTTCCCACAGTTCTGGCATATCAGGCGGGCGGGGCAGCATAGGTTGGTACAGCTGCCTGCCCTTGGATCGCCCGTAAGATAACCCACCATATTGCATACTTTTGTATGGAATAAACCTGCAGCAATATTTTCCCATAACAAAAGTTGTCTTGTGTATTTATTTTTTCATGCGTGCTCAGACTGTGGGTGGGGATGTTGCCAATAGTGGCACTATGCGGCTGCCCGTGGCCCCCGCAGGGGGCCACCTAAAAGAGCGGCCCTTTAGTGCCATTTGGGCACATACGCCACCCTCCTGGTCTAGTGGTTGGACTCAGGGTAGGAATCCTTCGCCTCGGCACACTAGGCGCGTCACTTCCGGCGTACAGAGGTGGGGGAGGGTACTTATACCTCCCTCCGCCTCTCTGGTGTCCTCTTTGCGCCAGACACGCCGTCTCCCACCCTACCGCTTAACCGGCGTGGGGTTAGCAGGCAAAGTACGTAGAACGTTGTAATGTTTTCTTTTTCGTTGCAGGCGGAGTTACAGGGCGATCTAGAAGCAGACTGGTACAGTAAGGGTACCTCGGCGGCAGACGGGTACAGTAAGGGTACCTCTGCGCGGCACAATAGGGGTGCCAGAGCCAAAGACCAGGAGCCTCAGGGCAGGTTCCTGGAAAACCGCGACGGTGCCCCGCTAGTCCTTCGGGCGGTTGGGGGCCTGACCAACCGGGGGTTTGCCCTGCTACGCTCCGCCCTGAAAGGGGCGTGAGTAATAAGGGACCAATGTGTCACGTGATCCGGAGGAGGATCACCCAAAAGGTGTAGCACTGATTGGGTTTCCCACAGTGCTGGCTCATCAGGCGGGCGGGGCAGCATAGGTTGGTACAGCTGCCTGCCCTTGGATCGCCCGTAAGATAACCCACCATATTGCATACTTTTGTATGGAATAAACCTGCCGCAATATTTTCCCATAACAAAAGTTGTCTTGTGTATTTATTTATTCATGCATGCTCAGACTGTCGGTGGGGATGTTGCCAATAGTGGCACTACAGTGACGCGTGCTCCACACATGGAACAGTGACACGCGCTCCACACATGGAACAGTGACGCGCGCTCCACACACGGAACAGTGACGCGCGCTCCACACATGGAACAGTGACGCGCGCTCCAAACATGGAACAGTGACGCGCGCTCCACACATGGAACAGTGACGCGCGCTCCACACATGGAACAGTGACTCGCGCTCCATATTATAGGGCTTGTTTTATTAGCCGAGGCGAAAGTTTTAGACGCCGAAATGAAAGGTGCTCTTCAGTTCGCACAATATGAACATTAGGTACAAACTGTTGACGCCAGGAGCCTGATCTTTACAGATTTCATGTCCTACGGAACTAGGTTAAAAGAGCAGTGGGATTTTAGCAAGGACATTTTTATTGTAGCTTTGGCATCTGATAAAATAATAGTATTTGTAAGCTTGTGTATTCTGTCAAAATGTTTAAGGTAATGAAATTAATCGTCTTTGACTTTGTGTCATTTCAGACGTTTGCTTTATAAATGATAATAAAATAAGGGTACTTTGCTAGGAAACTATATTAATTTCTTGTTTTATTTGTAATTCGTCAGAAGGATTGTACTTCATTTATGTTTCAACTAAACGAATGATAAAATGTTTATAATTGCATGCGTTTTTTTCTTAAAATATAGTCTTCTGAAGCCTTCAATGTTTTCCTTTCGCAGACATGGGTACAACTGCATGGGTGTCATTATACTATTCATCTTAGGACCCTGTACTTTGCCTCTGAAAGTTTATTATATTTCCTGTCTGCTATTTGTACGAAACTCCTGTTTCACGAAGCGTTCTCTCACCCATAGGTCCTGTCGGCGCTAGAAAAAACTGCCAATAAATAATTAAATGCATAAATACATTGCATGTGTATCAATACTTGCCTTTTATGCACACATTTGCTTTCGTAGGAATTATATAAAAAGTTTCCATCTCTGTTTTGCCTGTAAAATACGTTCGTTCCTGAAGAGTATGAATGATATGGAGGTTGCATTATTTCCTATCACGTGACATCCCCTGTGACGTCATTTTGCGTTGGCTATGCCAATTATTTCCCCATTTATGTTGTAAGATGTGTGCCCTGGTGCATAGTCTTTCGTTGCCAAGGGCCTCATGTGTCCGTCTGATAGTTCTGCCCTGGTGAAGGTCAGAGGGTCTCTGGGGCAGTCCCTTCTCTGCCCCTCCATTCTTGGCTGTGACGCATGCTGCTTGCTTGCATGCTATCCTCAGCATCTGCGTGGGCTGCCAAGCCTTGAAGATGGAGTAGCCGTGCACGGGCCCTTACTTGGAAGAGTTGCCTTATTATTATAATGAATGAATCGCATGGCCAAGTGGCCTATCCTGTGTGCTTTCTTAGAGTCAGCTAGGACATTAATGTCATGCGCTCCTGCTGTGATAGCTAGTCTGGGTGATTCATGGAGTGCTGAGACCTGAGTTTGAAGTGTCTCCTGCACTTTGGGTGGCCCTAGGGCAGGAGTTTCTGATGTATATTTTAAACTCGTTAAATCATGGTATTTGCTGGAATGATAGGTTGTTGACTTAATACGCCCATTACAGATAGCTGTAGATAGATGGACACCGTTTTAGGTCGAGCCTGGGCAGCGCATACGCTGCTGTGAGGCATGCAGTAGTGGAGTATGGCTTTGAAGCCCCACCCATATTTTTAATTGGCTTGTGTCATTGCCCTTCGTAAACGCTGGCTTCCCAGTCGTTATTAGGCTTGTTAGTCCCTCCTTGGTACCGACTTGTCTGCATTTGTTACCTCCCATAACGACTGGACCTTTTACTGGTGTTGTTACATGGTGTGCTTCACTATTTTATTTAATGCTCTTCCCCTATTCCACCCACTGCCTCGCAGCACGCTTTTAATTTTTACTAATGGCGGTCCGCTTTAACTATAGCGGCCGCGATTTTAAAATTTATTTATTTTAGCAGCGCGGTCTGCATTTAGCGGCCGCGCTCACTTATTTATATATTTTTATTTATTTTGTTTACTAGCGCCGATGCGGCGCTTTCACATTCAAAGAGGCAGCGCCCCTTTCTTTACACAAACTGCATCTAAAGAAAGGTACGCGGCCGACATTAAAGTTAAAGCGCAGCATGGGCGCTTTTACCAACAAAAAAACCATCTGTTTGTCAACTTGACAAACAGATGTTTTTTTTTGTCAAAGCCTGCATGCCGCGGTTTCACTTTAATGTCGGACACGCCCTTTCTTTAGACACGGCTTGTCTAAAGAAAGGGGCGCAGCCTTCATGAATGTGAAAGCGCTGCATAGGTGCTAGTAAAAAAAAAACAAATATCTGCAATGCAAGAGGTCTCGCATTTGCAAGAGTTTCAGCTATTGCATTGCCAGTAGCTTAAACTCTCGTTAATGCGAGACCTATTGCATTGCAAATGCTTGTTTCAACAGCAAACTAAGAACAAAAACAACAGATGTTGCTTTGCCCTAGCGATAAACATCTTGCATCCTTTAGGAATACTGTTTAGTTTCGCTTCGAAGCCTTCTCTACTGGGTTTTATGGCTACTAACTGACAGCCCACTGTGAATTATGAACTCATGTGGACACAATGTTGATAACGATCTTGTCTGCCCTCTCTTTAGTCTGCTGTCTACATTCACTTCACACTGTTTGTTTTGCTGCCATCTCCGTCTACTTAGATGCAAATCGAGCGCGTATTACAAACACTTTTGTATTACATGTAGCTTTTGCCAACACAAGTGACGTCCTTTACCGATATCTTAATGTAGATTTTAGCTGCATGATTATTGCAAAGCATTAAAACAGTGATAGTATGTGGCATTTGTTTTGATGTTTTCATGTGAGCCCCGGCATTTAATGTTTTACAAATAAAGGGCTGGGTGTAAAAAGCTGTGCTCCATGTTATAATAGTGGCCTATCTCAATGTACCCTTTATTTGCATGATTGTTGCAGTGCAGCTAAACAGGGATAGTACGTGGCGAAGTGAAATGTTCCTAAATCGTCCACTTTTATTGTTTTTGGTATGGCACGATGTAATTTTGGATTTATGTGGCAATAGATTTGAAATAATTTATTACAAAGGAAGTTTAAGGTTTTGCTTGCTTTCGCGGTGGTAACGTTTTTTGGGGGGGTGTTTTCATGTGAGCCCCGGCATTCATGTTTTACAAATTAAGGTCTGGTGGTGAAAGGCTTTTCTTCGTATTGCAATAACGGAATATCTAAATTTAGGTTTTAGTTGCATAATTGTTGCAAAGCAGCTACACAGGGATAGTATGTGGCGATGTCAAATGTTTCCACATCGGCCATTTTTATTGTTTTTTGTATGGAAAGATGTAATCTTGGATGTATGTGCCAATAGATTGAAAATAATTTATTACAAAGGAGGATTTTAAGTTCTGTTTGCTTTCGCGGTCGTAACTTTTTAGTTTTTTGGGTTTTTATGTGAGCCCCAGCATTTAATGTTTTACAAATTAAGGGCTGGTGGTGAAAGGCTTTGCTTCATGTTCCAATAACAGGATATCTAAATGTAGCTTTTAGCTGCATATTTATTGCAGAGTATTAAAACAGTGATAGTACGTGGCGTGGCGAAAGAAAAACTTTCCAAATCGACCGCCTTTATTGTTTTTGGTCTCCAAATAAATAATTAATCTATTTGCAGGGCTGGGTATGAAAGCCTATGCTCTATGCTGCAATAGCGGCACAGCTCTTTGCTACGATTACAAGTTTTATGCCCTATATATTGTACCCTGATATTAAAAAAACATTTGTTTTTAGGTCTCGCCTACGCAGCGCGCATGCGCTGCTTAGGAGAGTCCTTTAGTAATCGGTTCGCTTTTTCGCCCAAAAACGTGCACGCGTTGCATTGCTTTCAATGGCAACGCGTGCACGTTTGGCGATTCCCTTGCGGGAGCGAGCTTTGGCAACATCTGTTTGTAATTAACCTCCAAACAGATGGTGCCCAAGGCTCGCTCCCGCAAGGGAATCGCTGTGTGTTCTCTCGGCCACACTCCCCACCCCTCCCACTTGTTAACCCGTTTGTTTGCTGTTTTTTTTATAGCGTGCGCGAGTTTGTACTTGTTTACTTTCTGCGCAAACGCTTGTTTTTTTTACTTCTAAGGCAAACTCTGCGGCGTTTCCAGGCACCACCCCCCTTCTAAATCTTTGATATTAAAAATCGCATTCATCACAATCCATCAACGAGGGCTGCAGCGCCCGATTTATTACCCCCCCGAAGAGTCTGAGATTGATACAAATCTATACAGCGTGACGCCATTCTTTCGGGATAGTTAATAGCACATTCCACGCGTGAACGCGCGATCACTCACCAGCTCGATCTTGCCGTAGTCGGGGAAGCGGCCATCTGGAAGGGCAACGAGACGCGTCATGAACGTCTTAATGTGTCAGAAAGCTAGCACAAATCTGGATTTTACAAACGGATGCAACCCCAGCTCACCCGCCTCTCTCTGAAGTTTCAACAAAGTGCTTTTGAGAACAAGCAAGTTCGCAGTCGGCCAATAAAGGGGCCCTGCAAGCAAGGGCTTGAATGGACCGCGCCTTGTTAGTATCCCGGGCGCGTAAGGACGCGGCTCCGTCCGAGCAGGCTGCACGTCACTATCTCCAGGCAGCCGCCTTTCTGGGGGTGTATGCGAGTGCTTGGGTGGTGGGGGAGTCAATGGCGCCGGAGGCAGCCCTGCATGGGTGCCTCGGCAAGAGACATGGCAGGTCTTACATTGGTGGGCTCTGCAGCACTGGGGAGGGAGGTTGCAATCACCTTTATTTACAAAGTGTATTTCTTTCAATTGACAATCTGCAGCAGAAGAGATGCATATGAAATTGCAATATATGATATACCCCATAGCCCTATATGTGTAGCTTTTCGCTCAAGACCAAGGCATGCGCAAAATATGTGGGCATGCATATCTGCACTGTAAACTGGCATCTTCGGGTCCCCCAGGAAATAAATTATTAGTTTGGCTTTCTTTTTATTGATTGACGATTTTCGAATATTGAGCTTATTAGTTAATTGTCCAAACTGTTTTTAAATTGCTTGCATCAAAGCTTAAGGCAAATAGGAAACTGCTTTTTTGTTACTACACATGCCAATACTAAAGCAAACATTCAGATAAAAATACAGTCACTGTATCGCGGCAATCTTCCTGTAGGGTTCAATTACACAGTGCCTTGAGTGTAGGGTTTACATGCTCGGCGGTAAAAGCAGAAGAAATGTCAACACCATGCAGCAGGGTCGAAGTAATGCCAACCTCTGGCACGTTACAAAGCATCTTGACGTGTAAAATGCCAACAAGTTATGAAATAAGCTGACCTGAGATAAAAATGAACAAGCATTAGCATAGCCAATAGGTCTCGCCTTTGGGACCTTATAAGTGTTTAGCCATGCAACAGTTGATGTTGTTGCACCAAGGATATTGTGCTGCATAACTAAATACTTATAAGGTCCCAAAGGCGAGACCTATTGGCTATGCCAATGCTTGTTTAAAGTATGTTTACATATTATATAACCTTAGCTCTTTAGCATTTTTTACCTGTAACAAAAAATAGCTGTATATATTATAGTAATGTTTTTATGCTTTACAATATAAAACACAGTACCAACGTTTGCAGTGAAAATAAAAAAATGATTCAACAAACTGGAGCACTGTCACTTTTTTATTACATATTTACTTTTGCATCGCATACTATAACGTTACTTATAATATTTTCAATTCGCAACAAATACAAAAAAAACATAAATATGGCGAGACCGATTGGCATTGCCATTGCTTGTTTAAGGATACCTTCACAGTGGATGCGCTTCTATCGTGATCCTACTATTATCACTTCTAGGTGTGTAGGTGTGGCTGTGTTCTTTCACTATCTTTGTGACACACACGTTTCTCAGTGGCATGATTTTGACATTGCATCGCATGCCTCACTTCAATGATAAACGTGTGATTTGTGATTTACAATATGTATTCATAAGTTTGTTTTTTATGTGTTCTAGGACGGTTTTACTGACAAATACGTGCTATATTTTCCAGGATTCGGTGAGATGACTGGGCATCATCACCTGAATCTTACTCATTAGAGATGCCTTTCTCTGTGAAGATTAGGATATTTTTGGTCCTAAAGAATCTTTTAGACAAATCTCAGGTGAGAAACATGTTGACCCGCCAACAATTCGCTCGACTATCTTCACCGTTTTTAATTAGACAAGTGAGCTCGTTCATTAACTTCTCTTGACCTTGAGTCTCATTTGCTCTATTTTATTTCACTTTTTTGCTCTTTCACATCTACTATCACCAATCTACACTACTAGCCCATGCACCCCCACTTCATCAAACGGCAGCCTGTTAAAAGATCTCTGGCAAAGAGTCCTTTGCGGGTACCCGTCGGGCATTGCAGCGCCGGCCCGATGAGGAGCTTGCCCAGTGATGAAGCATGACACCCACTTGGGTGTGTGAGGGCTCTTGCTCCTATTGAAGCTCCTTCCGATCGTAGAAACACCGCACCTATCCACACTCTCCCCTAATTCTTCCTAAGGAGCTGCATACTCTTCTTGGGTTCCGAGATATATTAGGGAGCACGTATGCCGGACCTAACTGCTCCTGGTCCCCTTCCTTTTTGAGGATCACACATGGGCAGGACGTCAGAATGCTTCCATCTAGCCCACCCTCTGAATAAAAGTGGGGTAATGGGTGGGTCAGACATACTGGCATAAAAAGAAGAGGTCTATGAATATCACAGAGAGCACATTAATTCAAAAGGGCTGCCGAGGATCACATCTGCTGTTCACCACGAAGGCAGGAATCTTCTTTCTTACCTCAATTGGTTAATGGAGTCAACTCAGAGATTTAGTGTGACCAGAGAGAAAAAGCAGCGAGTCCTGCTTGGAGCACTGGAAATAGTGACTTCTGTATTATCGTGCTATGAGGTCACAGTCTGCGACTAAAAGCACTGTGAATATGCACATTGTTCAAAATTGTAGTACACACAATATAAGACAGGCTTCCACAAACATGCAGATATTTAGTGTTCAATTAAAGGCAAGTCTTAATCTTCCATTTCAGGGGTTTGCAGCAGTATCAATATATGTATAAAAGTTCTCATTGCTCCGTGCACTTCATTGCTCGTTTTACTTGCAAGTAAGTGTCACTCTAAGTGTCACACATGTGCATTTGAATGTCACTCATAAGTGCACTGAAACCATGGAAAGGTCCCACACAAGCAATCTGGAAACTTGGCAGCCATGGCAGTGGAACACAGAATCATCTGTGTATTGTACCAACCACAGACATGCATATGCCCAGCACATGCATGCAGCACAAACACACTGCACAGCACTACATAGTAACTTGATGTAGGCCAAGGGTGAGTTTAGAACACAGCAGCAGTTTTACATGAGTGAGCCTGTTGGCCTCACCCCAGTGACATAGGGTAAAAATGCTTCTTCATTTCTACTGATCACTACACGGTACGCTGCCACCACCGCACTCGTGCTGCTTAACTCCTGGCAAAGGCAGTAGCCTTTCACCGCTATGAGGGAAGCACTTTGGGCACCCCTCCCGGTCCAACAAGACCACAATCCATGAGACAGGCCTATGTCATGGCGCACACGCATTATCTGTGTTCACCTATGACAACAAAAATCACCTCCAGGGATCCAGGCATCATTGCAGCTGGGGCACTCAGGGCAGCGGTACACATCCGTGATCATTCAAGGGACTGTTCCCACAACCACCATGGAGCCATGGCATTCCTGAAGCATGCTGTGTGGGCTGCAAGTGTAATGCCTGTCATTGGTGCCAAAGCACTCTAGACTGGGGGGCCCGAATGAAGCAAGGATTGACATGTACGCTTGTGGCACCCACTGCATGTCTGTGACCCAAGGCGGCTTCACCGTAGCACTACTAGCTCCATGCCATGCAGCCCCAACTGCATGAGGATTAAGGAATGTGTCCTCAAGGTGCCAGTCAGGACTGCCAACCGCCTCCACCTAGGGAGGTCTCAGCAGAGAAGCATCTGGTCCTGCCTATTCCAAGAGGCCCACGTGCTCTGACTGAGCCCTGGAACCCAGGAGAGGGCCTGAGGTCCCTGCACCTGACAAAGCCTTCCAGAGACTCACTGTGAGGCTGGCATCCGCTTACCTGTAGCCGAACTGGCAGGTGTCACGCACACAACACCCTCCCACTGATGGGCGTTGGTTCTGCTGCCCACAGCCAGAACCAACGCAGCGCAGCCCCACACCTGAAGGAACATGTGAGAGACTAGCCGGGTCTAGAGCTTTGTAAAAGACTGTGTGCTGAGAGGTGGGGCGCACTGCACCCAGGCTAGAGACTGCACCACATAAAGTACTAGGACATCCAACTACTGAGACCCAAGGGGGTGCGTGGATAGAGTTCCTAGTCAGGGACCCCTCTTTGAAGGTCATGAGATTCACACCCACCTCTTGATTATCACACGCGATTGTATTATGTAGTATTGTGCTTTATGTGTAGTACTTGTCTTTCAGTAAGAGAAACACTGGGCTGGACAATGACCTTATTGGCTTGTGGTGTTGAGTGCTGAGCCTGAGACACCCCCTGGGATTGCTCGACCATCGCTACCACTGAGTCAAGTGTTGAAAGTGTTGTATTTGGCACAGTTTGCAGAGCCATAGTAGGACAGGCCATGGGACAGTGGTGGCAAACAACCTCAGGCCCCACAGCTGTGGTTCAGTAGCCCCTGACTGCCCGGAGGCCCCTGGACACCAGGTATAACCATGGCAGCAGAGGCAGGAGAATGGGAAGTTCAGACCGTAGGTTGAGCACAGATGTGTTCGAGGTGGTGCCAGGACACAGAAATGTTTGGATATTGGAGTCAGAGTGATGGAGGCAAATTACTAAACTCTAAGAGGAGGGAATCCCTGGCTGACCATATCGCCAGCTCTAAAAACTTCTCTAGGGAAGTTTTTAGGATAGTGAAATCCTTCACAAAACCCGCAGCGTTAGAACGCAGTTTCTGACCCTCGCAGGATCTATGCGCCAGTCTGTCGGATTTTTTCGAAGAGAAGATAATGCAGCTCTACTCCTCTTTTTCCCCGGTTACAGAGCCCAGAGTAATGGGAGACGCCCAAGGCCCCCCAATATCTCGCATGTTTTTGCGACATTTCTTCCAATCTCTGTAGAGGTGTCTCTGGCTAACTTCGGAAATGTAAATCAGGTTTGCCAGGGGACCCCTGCCTGGCGCAGCAGTTTAAGCTGTTGGCCGAGTGGTTTAATTCGGTCCTTAATCACATTTGGAATGCTTCCCTTAGGACTGGAATCTTCCCAGCCTCATGGAAACATGCTTATTTGTTACCTCTGTTGAAGAAATCCAACGCCCACTCGGAAGTACTTAGCAACTTCAGGCCTATCTCCCTGCTATCGGCACCGGCCAAGGTGCTAGAGAAGATGGCTTATCAACAATTAGCCAACTATGTGGCAGCCAATGATCTTATACACGACTCTCAATCGGGCTTCCCCTCAGGGTACAGCACGGAACTGCGTTGCTCGAAGTTGCAGACTCAGTTCAATTGTCAGCTGATGGCGGCTCTTCAGCCATGCTTGTGTTATTAGACCTTTTGGCGGTGTTCAATACTGTGTCGCATGCAATCTTGCTGGAAAGAATTAAACAGATAGGAGTACAGGGGACTGCACTCGAGTGGATTTCTTCATATCTTAAAGGCCGTGGCCAGCAAGTCTTTCTCCACCCTTTCATCTCCTCAGCTAAACCGCTCAGATGTGGAGTGCCCCAGGGCTCTGCCTTAAGTCCGCTGCTTTTTAATATCTACCTGGCTCTGCTGGCAGCCCTGAGTTTCTAGTAGAGGGGTCAAGGTGGTCTCCTACGCGGATGACACCCAGCTGGTGTTCTCCTTGAAAGATCATTCTACGGCAGCTTTTGATTCTTTTAAAGACTGCCTGAAAGACATTGCAGGATGGATGAATGAAAACTGCTTGAAACTTAATGCCGATAAGACGGAGGTCTTATTCTTTAATCCAACATCCCCCCCCCCCTCCTGGCCTATGGTGGCCTGGGGGGCTTGGCTCCCCACCCGTCCCTAAGAACTCGGTCAAAAGCCTTGGAGTCAGATGGGATAAGGATTTGGCCCTTTCGGCACAAGTCCGGCAAGTCTCGGCAGCCTGCTTCGGTAAGATGAGAGCTATCAGGAAAATCCTTGGCTTCCTGCCGGAAGAAAGCCGGAGGATCATGTTTCATGCACTGGTGACTTCCCACCGTGACTATGCCAAAGGTCTCTACCTGGAAATGCCAGGGTTCTTGATCAAAAGACTGCAGACGGTGCAGAATGCGGTGGCTAGGCTTATCCACAAGGTCCCGCTGCGCCAGCACATTTCCCCTCACCTTCAACAACTCCATTGGCTCCCGGTAGCCAGGAGGATCGAATTCAAGGCCCTCACCTTCGCCTTCCGTGGCTCTCAGGGTAAGAGCCCTGGCTACCTCAGGAAGCGGTTTAGCCTGTACAGCCAGGAGCGGATATTAAGATCCAACCATCAGCATTACCTTGCTGTCCCTGGTTTCTCAAATGCAAGGCAAGGAAAGGCTCTGAAAACCTGGCTCTTTAAGCAAGGGAAATAGTTGCTCGAGCCTCAAACTCTGAAGTCTGCTGCGCTAGCGCCGGGACACCTTGTATGAGGTAGCCGTGCGCTTTATAAATGTTCTTTGATTGATTGATTGAGGCAGGAGAGAATGGAGAAGATGAAGAGAGTTAAGTGAGTCACATGAGTGTGGTCTAGATGGAGGGAGCAGCCCGCAGTCAGAGTACTCAGAGTAGAGTCGAAGAAGAGTAAGAAAACAGTGGACTCGAGAGTCAGGAGAGGGCAGTCTAAACCCAAAGCTCTCAGACTGGAGCCAAAGACACAGGAGAGTGGATAAAAGGCAGTGAAGTGAGGAGTTCAAGAACTAAAATGTGAAAGGAGTTAGGAGCCAGTGCAAAGTAGAAACAGAAGGTCAGTGGAGTTCGAAGTCAATATAGGCAGCAGAGTCGGGAGTTATTAGAGACGGGGTTTGAGCTTGAAATGAGTGGAGTCAGGAGAGAGGAGCCGGGGATCAGTGGAGTCAGGAGAGAGGAGCCAGGGATCAGTGTAGTCAGGAGAGCAGAGCCAGGGATCAATGGAGTCCGGAGAGAGTCGTGAAGTATCCACATAGAGACAGGCAGTTTCTGGTAGATAGTTTATTGTGGAGAAGACAGCTTAGACACCCACAACTGACGGAGACCTTACAAACACTGGTCAACCGTCAGTGTAGAATGAATAGAGCCTAGAACACACACAACACTCCAAAGCAGCATTCAACATCTGAATGCCACACACCTCCCCCCCCCCAAAAACAAACAAAAACAAAAGAAGCCGAAGAAAAAACAACTATAAACCCCCAAAAAAACAAAAATACATGCAGAGGTGAAAAATGACATAATGAAAACGTAAAGCACAATCAAAAGCGAACAAAATCTTTCATTTTAACAGGCACCTGCTTGATCCGAGAACTTTTCCTCAGCTCAGTCACATGACTGTCTGGAATGCTGTCACACAATTCAGGATTGTCACAAAGTGCAGTAGAAGAAGATAAAGTATCACCCGCACCAAGGTCACTAGTACCAGAACCAGAAACACTCAACCCAGGATTGGAATCCACCTGTAAGTCCAGGTAACTTGGAAAATTATCCTCCCTCTCCAAAATCTTTGGAGCAAAAGACTGAGTACATCTATAAGAATTCACGAATTTACATAAAGAAATCCGTCTAAAATTCCAAATCTTGCCCCCATCAACTCTCACAGCTTTGTTAAAGACTTCCACTACCTTAATAGGATCGAACCATTTAGACCCTTTCTTGTTGAAGGAACCACCAAACCTTACGCGAACAAAATCACCAACTCTAATCTTAGATTCTGAAAAATTATTCCTCGGAAAATTATTTCTCATTCTTTCCTGATATCTCTCAACACGCTCCTTGACCTTAGAGAAATCCAAAGAGGAATCATAGGAATTCTGTACTTTCAACCATCAAGGCATAAGTTTAGAACCAGGTTTCCTACCACGTAACATTTCAAATGGAGACAACCCAGTGACAGAATTGGGAGAGATGCGATATGATAACAGGGTAGCCCGTAAAGCATTTCTCCAGTCCAATCCACTCTTAATGGCAAGCTGGATGGATTCTTTCACTACACTGTTGAAACGTTCCACTTGACCATTGGCCTGTGGGTTATAATTAGACACCCTCTTGTGTACAACACCATAACTTTCCAAAAATGACTCAAACTCCTTGCTGACAAATTGTGGACCATTGTCGGAAACTATTTCAGCTGGCAAACCTTCCCGACCAAAAATGTCCTCCAAGAATTCAATTACCTGAGTGGAAGTAATTTTCTCTACCATCTTCAACTCAGGCCATTTAGAGAAGTAATCTATCAAGACCAACGCAAAAACATCCTTTTGGTAGGAAGACTTAAAGGACCAATAATGTCAATACCCAATTTCCTCCAAGGACCCAGCGCATACTCAATTGGAGTTACCGCCACGGACAAAGGTTTAACTGATTTGTCACTCAAAGAACATGGAGAACACAGCCTGACCCATCTATCAACCATACCATCAATGCAAGGCCACCAATAGAATTCCCTTATACGTCTCTTCATGTTAGACATGCCCATATGCCCTTCATGAGCCATTCTCAAAATTCTCTCTAAGCTTACATGGGGGAACAATTTTGTCTCCTCTGGTAATAATTCCTTGCGAAAACATAAGCTCATCCTTGACTTTAAAAAATGCACACAACTCACCACTTAATTTCCTTTCCTCCAGCCAACCTTTTTCCAAAAACTCCACTACAGCACCCAAATCACGGTCCTCACGCATAGCGTCTTTCCATTCCTTCTCAGAGATCATTTCGGGTGAACATGGATCAACACTCCCGCTATTGACATCAACCATGGTGAAAGCCACATCACAATCTTCCTTGGCAGCAACAGAGTCATGAACACCGGCTAAAGGCAGCCGCGACATACAATCTGCATGCACATTTAAACGCCCTGGAACATACTCAACAATGCATTGATATTCCTGCAGTTTGGCAGCCAACCTTGCTAACCGGGCCGTAAGAGTTCTACCACCCCCTGCAGCCAACATACTAATCAAAGGTTTGTGATCAGTCCTTATACGAAACTGTGTACCCCACAAGAATTGTCTAAAGTGTTGAACAGCCCAAGTGCAAGCCAATAGTTCCCTTTCAATGGTAGAATAATTGCATTCAGCACCACGTAACGTTCTAGAGGCATAAGATACCACATGTTCATTGCCAAAATCCTTTTGCATTAATACCGCACCTAATCCTACGCTACTAGCATCAACATCGACAATACATTCCTTAGCAATAGAAAAGGACTTCAAAAATGGTGCACCAACAATTTCTTTTTTAAAATATCAAAAGCAACTTGTTGTTCTTTGTCCCAGTTAAATTTTGCATTCTTCTTAAGTAGTAACCTTAGTGGATGTACAATAGAAGAGTAATCATGCACAAATTTACTGTAAAATTCTGTCAAACCTAAAAAAGAAGACAATTGTTCCTTATTCAGAGGTGTAGGCGCCATTAGAATGCTGTTCACATGATCAAATTTAGGTTTGATACCCTCGCTGGAAATTTCATGACCTAAATATTCCACCTTATTTTGTCTAAATTTGCATTTGGAAAATTTCAAAGTTAAACCTTTACTCTGTACACGGTTTAGGACATTATCCAAATTCTTGTCATGTTCCTCAACATCCTTACCAAAGACTAAAATATCATCCTGAAAGGCGATAGCGCCATGACATCCTTCTAAAACTTGTTTCATCAGTCTCTGAAAGACGGAAGCCGCACTGGCCAGACCAAAAGGCATGCGTAGGAATTGGTACATGCCTTCAGGTGTGACAAATGCCGTTAAACACTTGGACTCTTCATGTAACACCACTTGGTGGTAGGCACTGGCAAAATCCACTGTAGAAAAAACACAAGCATCTGAAAGAGTGGAAATTAATTCATGTATGTTGGGTAGAGGATGTCTATCAATCCATATCTCCTTGTTCAAGCTACGAAGGTCAACGCACAAACGAAGATCGCCGTTGCTTTTAAGAGATAAAACAACTGGAGAAACCCACGGAGACGATTCTATTGGTTCAATAATATTTCCCTCTACCAAACCTGCTAACATCTCTTTAAGTTTACCTTGGTAGGCCAAAGGTACGTTCCTTACTCTGTGTCGAACAGGAACCGCCCCATCTTTGAGAATAATTTTATGCTTGAAATCAACATACTTACCAAGAGATGTGTCAAAGAGTTTTGGAAACCTGTTTTTGATGCCTAAAGCTAGGTTCTCGTTGTTGGGGGCTACAACATACACAGAAGGAGAAGCATTAGGATCTAGTCTTATTCCCAACTCTTGTTGGTGGGGCCATCCAAGTATCAACACTCCCTTTGTGGCTATATATACTTTACCTCTAGTTCTCCTACCCATAAATTCTAGGTCAGCCCACATTAAACCCTCCAGAGCAATTTTGTGACCTGAGTAAGCACCAGGTTGGATGTCAGGTAAAGATAACACCTTACTGCCCCACAATTCATTAAACACACTCTTGCCAATGATAGTGTACCAAGCGCATGAGTCAACCATCATAGAAATGTTTTTTCCATCGATGGACAGAGTACATTTAGGGAAGCCCTTACACTTAACATTACCTACACATGAAATAGTGTTGAACTCAGCCGGTGAAACTTCTTCATCATGTATCATAAAATTTATTTTCTGAGATGCTTTACAAGCCTTCCCAAAATGACCTACCTTCTTGCATTTAACACAAACTTTGTTCCATGCTGGACAGCCTTTATAACTACCAACATGTTCAAAACTACCACACCTATAACATATTATCTGGGGCCTTCTACCAAAAGGTTTGTTATCTTTACCGGCATTCTTCTTGTAGGGAAAAGGAAAAGAGTTTTTTCAGATGGTTGATTTTTAACTAAAGAAACTTCTGAAACAGTATCATTCACTTTAACAACATGCCCCCTGATTTCGGTAACAAATCTGTCCGATTGTTCTATGCCTTTAGCGATATTTATCACAGCAGATAATAGCTGTAGTGGAGTTTTTGGAAAAAGGTTGGCTGGAGGAAAGGAAATTAAGTGGTGAGTTGGGTGCATTTTTTAAAGTCAAGGATGAGCTTATGTTTTCGCAAGGAATTATTACCAGAGGAGACAAAATTGTTCCCCCATGTAAGCTTAGAGAGAGAATTTTGAGAATGGCTCATGAAGGGCATATGGGCATGTCTAACATGAAGAGACGTATAAGGGAATTCTATTGGTGGCCTTGCATTGATGGTATGGTTGATAGATGGGTCAGGCTGTGTTCTCCATGTTCTTTGAGTGACAAATCAGTTAAACCTTTGTCCGTGGCGGTAACTCCAATTGAGTATGAGCTGGGTCCTTGGAGGAAATTGGGTATTGACATTATTGGTCCTTTAAGTCTTCCTACCAAAAAGGATGTTTTTGCGTTGGTCTTGATAGATTACTTCTCTAAATGGCCTGAGTTGAAGATGGTAGAGAAAATTACTTCCACTCAGGTAATTGAATTCTTGGAGGACATTTTTGGTCGGGAAGGTTTGCCAGCTGAAATAGTTTCCGACAATGGTCCACAATTTGTCAGCAAGGAGTTTGAGTCATTTTTGGAAAGTTATGGTGTTGTACACAAGAGGGTGTCAAATTATAACCCACAGGCCAATGGTCAAGTGGAACGTTTCAACAGGGTAGTGAAAGAATCCATCCAGCTTGCCATTAAGAGTGGATTGGACTGGAGAAAAGCTTTACGGGCTACCCTGTTATCATGTAGCAACTCTCCCAATTCTGACACTGGGTTGTCTCTATTTGAAATGTTACGTGGTAGGAAACCTGGTTCTAAACTTATGCCTTGGTGGTTGAAAGTACAGAATTCCTATGATTCCTCTTTGGATTTCTCTAAGGTCAAGGAGCGTGTTGAGAGATATCAGGAAAGAATGAGAAATAATTTTCCGAGGAATAATTTTTCAGAATCTAAGATTAGAGTTGGTGATTTTGTTCGCGTAAGGTTTGGTGGTTCCTTCAACAAGAAAGGGTCTAAATGGTCCGATCCTATTAAGGTAGTGGAAGTCTTTAGCAAAGCTGTGAGAGTTGAAATAGTTTATTGTGGAGAAGACAGCTTAGACACCCACAACTGACGTAGACCTTACAAACACTGGTCAACCTTCAGTGTAGAATGAATAGAGCCTAGAACACACACAACACTCCAAAGCAGCATTCAACATCTGAATGCCACAAGGAGCCTGGAATCATTGGAGTCAGGAGAGAGGAGCCTGGGATCAGAGGAGTCAGGAGAGAGGAGCCGGGATCAGTGGAGTCAGAAGAGAGGAGCCAGGGATCAGAGGAGTCAGGAGAGAGGAGCCGGGATCAGTGGAGTCAGGACACAGGAGCCAGGGATCAGTAGATTCAGGGGAGAGGTGTGATCCAGCGCTAACAATAAAAATTCTTCTCCTATATGCTTCGGTCATCCAGGTGCAACTTATCCCTCCAACACACAAACTATATCCATATGACGGTGGGGCCCATAACACCGCATACACATTCACTTACTCATTTATTCCCTGGATTACCTCTGTCCTTAACCTAGGAGAAAACAATTCGCTGGAAGGAGACGGGCTACCTCTTTTAACACGACATAATGTTTCTCATTACTTTTAAGGTATTCCGCTCATTGGTCGATGGACCAACTAGTAGGAATCAGTTGATGGTGATTAAGACCAGCTCAATCACAATAAACTCTTTAACATTTTACCTTAATTATTGAGCTAAAGAATCACCGAGTCATTTGTTTAAAGAATAATAAAGTTTATATAAAGTTTTGAAGCAAGAAATAAGTTTAAGCTTATTATTCAGATCATTACATTTATCATCATTATAAGAATAAATTGAAATTGCAATGCATACCTATTAGACGGAAAAATAAAGTTGTTACAGCAAGAACTCCAAAAGATCAATCTATCTGTCTTGGAAAGTCTAATACCTCTAAATGAAAAATCTATCAGGAGTAAAAAGGTTCTCCAAAAGCAGCATCTTATACTCAACTAAAAATATAAAATAGCAGCAGCAGCATCAGCTCGTCAGCATCAGCAACCGCAACTTCACCCATCTACAGCATCCACTCTCTCCAGCATCTACTCTCTCCAGCATCTAACCCCTCCCCACCAAGAGTAGGTCTTCTTATACCCTAATTCTAGCTTACTGAATAAAAATGTTGCATCTCTATGGCGTGATTCTCTCTCATTGGTTCATTCAAGTCCATATACATTTTAATCAAACTTCCTTGTCTTAACCAGTTCTTTGTGGAATGTCCATGCTTGCATCGTTTCCCACAGTTCATGACATTGCTCATCCGTTTCGATCAGTCCAATTTGTATCTTTTTCTGATACTTTTTAGATTCAACAGTTCCGTCCATTTATTCAGTTTGACTTCTCACGCTTCTTGCTGATCATCTTGGCACACATTTGCTCAGAAAGGTCACAATAGCCTTGACCATACTTCCATCTTAGGCTCTCAGCACGAACACGTGGTCATCCTTTTTCACAGCCTTTCTCCTCTACCACACGGCTTCTTGCTCATGCGTACTCTAGCAAATGGCGGCCATTTTATATCGCTGCTCAACAGGCCTAAGCGCACTATTTTCAAAGATAAACAAAATATTGTTAAAATAAAGAATATAAACCCTTTCGTTTCCCTCCCGTCTTTCTACGTACCCCAATTAGGTATTACCTAGCAAAAAGCAACATATAAAGCCGTCCCTTACTTACCATCGCTTTATTTTGCCACCACACGTTTTATTTTCAAAGCACAAATCATGCGTTTATTATTTTATTAGTACGCAAATATTACGTTTATGTTAGACACGTAAACAATTATAAGTTGATTAATTTGCACACAAAAATAGCGTGTTACCTTTAACCCTTTACATGTAACATACATTGTTGGTTATTTACTTAAACGAACATGTTTATTAATTATTTTACGAAAATTATTAGGAGGTTAAAAAGTTTTCATTTATCCTGCTCCATCAACTCCCCCTTTGGTGATTTTTAATATCACCACAAAACCCAAGTTATACAATTTTCTCAGACAGCATATATCTTTTATCCGTTTGCTTTTGTTAGTTTACACAACTGTATCCCTTTCAACTTGTCTCTTCGTCTTCTTGTACATGTTCTCTTTTATTTCTTCTAGCTCTATTTCTCCCATTTCTCTCTCTCTCTCCTTGTTTATCATGTTTTCTTTTTCTATTTTATTCTGTCTTCTTCTTTTCTTTATACATGTAATTACAAGCTTCAGCACTAAAATTATTATTATTATCATGGTCGCTATTATTATAACTTTCCCTATTATTAATCCACTCATTCTTGTTAACCAATTTATTACTGAAGAAAACCCTTTACCAAGTTTTCCAAATGCACTTTCAACCTCCAGTGGAACAAGTTCTTTGTGCAAACTTGTAATATTCGTTATATACTTTTGTATATTTTCACTTTTATCTGGAATGTAAGTGCAACAATGTTGGACTTTCAGCATTCCACAGACTCCACCCTCTTTTGCCAAAAGAATGTCAAGGGCAAGTCGATTTTGCATCACCATAGCTCTCATGGCAACCATCTCGGTATTTACCATCAAGAACCCTCCAGCAGTATCTGTAGATAAACGATCTACCACTGTGGATAATTTCCTAATTCTAAATGCATTCAAAGATATTCCCACTGCTGGTATCAATGCACCAAAAATATCACCTACTATTTCTGAAAAACTTTCCCTTTTTCTACGTGTAAAGGTATTTATCATTTTGTGTGTTCCTTTTTCTTTTCTATCCATATGAAAAATCTTTGGAAAGACCAGGCCTAAATAACATGACCCATACCAATGGTCCGGCAACCTGTAATAAGCCCTATTACCGCAAACATAATAGATCCCTGGAAATATTGGATCTTTTCCCCCTTTGAATCCCCATCCACCTAAAATTTGATAATTGTCATGGCAAATACTGGAACCCACAAAATAATTGTCATATTTTGTTTTATTTCTTCTAATGCACAACCTTCCCTGTTGGGGCCAATCCAGAGTCATAGCTGCATTTGTCTTTTTCTTGTCATGATTGTCTTCCTCAAACGCCCAAAGAGGTGTTTTTGTCTCTTCTATCACTTTTCTTTGAAATTTCACTCTTCTTTCTTCAACCATCTCTAAAAATACTTTTTCTTCCTTCTTTAACTCACAGGTAAGGTTGTTTTTAACTATATTCTCTAATGTTAAAATCTTATCTTCTATAAAATATTCACCAAACGTTTTTCCCTCTTTTATTTTGTTTAGCTCAGGAACTACAGAAACTTTCGCAAAAATCTTATCTATGTCAGTGTAATAATATTCTAATCTACCTGTTTTATAAAATAAACTTGCTAAAACACTACATGTTATTCCATACGTCAAAGGAAGGTGATGATAAGTCACACCTTCTGCTACAGACGCAGGCAATTGCATACAAACATAGCAATCTCTTACATCCATTGTTTCTACATACTCATATAATAATTTAGTAAAAACATTCTTTGAAAAATCTGTTATTGATTTATCTTTATGTAACTCTGCACTACTTTTTAATATAACTGGTTCTTGAGTGTTAGCTCCTTTTTCTTTCTCTGTTTTATTAGACGTTTCTACTACAGCTAAACTAATTGGAATAGTGATTGCTAAAACCACCCATACTGTCATTAATAATCCTGTACAAAAGAAGCACATCTTACACCATTTACTTAAAAACTCACATTTACATTTTCTATCTCTAGTATCCTCCATTTTGTTTTATAACCTTATTTATTTATTTTCAAGAAAATTGTGTCACTACACCTCAGAAATGACTTATTAGCCACTCTGCACTCCAATGTTTTTGTTTTTGCTTGGTACTTTCTTTTAATTCTTTTCAGAATTCTTTCTTTGTCAAATCCAGTATTTTGTCAAATCCGGTAGAAATTCGTCAGATCCAGTGTTTTGTCAAGTCCGGTAGAAATTTGTTTAAATTTCTTCAAGTTTGTTGCACCTCACCTTCACCCATTAGGTTTCTGTGTTCTGGGTTCTCGTGAGTGTTCTTTTCTTCTTTGATATCAGTCAAAGCAAGATACAACCATTCAGGCGATCTATACTTCGGATTTACCTTCTTTACTCTTTTCGTTTTCTGCAAGTGTTTTCCACCTTGTTTTTCTTGCTCTTTCTGGCTTGTTATTTCATTCACTTGTTCAGCACTTTTTCCATCTAACCTTATGATCCTGTATCTTAACTTTCTTACTTCGTTGGGCCAATTGTCTCCTTTTCTTGGCCTTTTTGCCTCACTTCCTTTTTCCTCTCTTTCTGTTTTCCAATTCCTTTTTCTTGACTCTAGTTTTTGGTTTCTTTCTTCTCCACTTTCTTCGGACTCTGTTTCAATTTTTTCTTTATTGTCTCTTATTTTGAATCTTATAATTTCATTTTCTTCCTCTACTTGTGGTTCTTTTCTTATCTTCCTTCGTTCACCTATTTCTGTCCCTCCTCGAGGTTCTTCCGAATTTGTGTCAATCTCTCTATCTGCTTCTAAATTTCCCTGTTCTTTTGTTTGGCTATCTGTCCCTATTGCTCCTCGGGAATCTTCCGATTTTTCTAACTTTCTGTTTGAAACTCTCCCTTCTTCATCTATTAATATTATCTCCGAAGGATTTTTACCACAACTTGTACTTGGTTGCTCACTGTTACTATCTTCTTGCTCAGTTTCTTCTCTTATGCTTTCAAATTTCCAATTTCTTTTCAGAATTTCTTCACAATCCGAATGATCTGTATCAGATTCTGAACTGGTATCTGATATTTCCAGATGTCGACTCACATGTCGATCTTCAAGTTCTGGAACTTCAGCTATTTCCTCTACTTCTTCTGTCGTTGCACTTGTAGTTGGGTCTTCCAGATGTCGACTTACAGGTCGATCTTCAGATTCTGGCACCCTGTTTGTTTCTTCTTCTGCTTCTGATGCTGAACTGTTATCCAATACTTCCAGATGTCGACTCACATGTCGATCTTCAGGTTCTGGAACTCTGATGGTGTGACTGGCATGCACCCAGTGTTTCACTCCTGCACATTTGACTGCAGTGGTTGTCACCAGGATCACTTGTCGTGGTTCGTCCCAGCGAGGAACCAAACAGTTTCTTCTCCTGTGGACTTTTATGCGGACCCAATCTCCTGGATTCAAGTCGTGAGCTGGTTTTCTTTCAAGAGTGGTCGCATCCGGTCCAACCTGATGAAACACAGAACGCACCACATCAGCCAATCCTTTGCAATAATCCAGCACTAGATCATCAGTTATAGTCAGTAGTTTGTTGACAGGTACATGTGCTTGTCTCATTGCTCGTCCCATAATTATCTCATGGGGACTGAGTCCAGTTTTCCTTTCCGGAATACTTCTGATTGTCATTAAAACTAATGGCAAGGCATCTGGCCATTTGAGTCCTGTAGCTTGACACATTTTTCCTAACCTGTTCTTAATTGTTCCATTCACTTGCTCTACTATTCCAGAAGCCTCTGGTCTGTATGCACAATGCAGTTTCTGTTTAATACTAAGTGCTTCACAAATCAGTTTAACTAATTCATTTTGGAAATGTGTTCCTCTATCTGTTTCAATCGTGACTGGAAAACCATACCTCGGAATGAATTCTCGCAGCATAAGTTTTGCTACCGTGATTCCATCATTCCTTCTGGTTGGGTATGCTTCCACCCAACGGGAAAACAAACAGACGACTACTAGGACATACCTTAGTCTGTTGCTCGGGGGCATTTCAATAAAATCCATTTGCATTCTAGTGAACGGACCTCCTTCTCGTCCTATTGTTCCTAGACTCACTACTGTCTTCCTTCCTGGATTTAACTGTTGACAAATAAGACATCTTTGACAAAGACTCTCAGCTATGGCTCTGAATTTTGGATTATACCATGTTTGTCTAAAAAGTCTGATCATTGAATCTCTCCCAATATGTGCTTGTCCATGGTACATCCGTGCCATGTCAGAAATCATGCTATCAGGCATAACTGGTCTTTCATCTCTGTAAACCCAAACATCATTTTCCTCATGTTTTCTACATCCTGCTTTTATCCATGTATCTTTTTCCTCATCATCTGCTGCTTCCTGTAACTGTCTCACCTCATCCCATGTCTCAACAGGGTTAGTAAAAAGCAAAGGACAAGAAATATGCTCTCTTTCTCGGCTTTTGTTTAAAGAAACCACATTCTTTGCACAGTACTGTGCAATCTCGTCAGCATATTTATTGCCGACAGTTATGTAGTCTTCCCCATTTTTATGTGCATTGCACTTCACAACAGCAATCTGTTTAGGCAGCTGTATCGCCTCAAGCAACTTTTTCACAAAATCTCCATTTCTAATTGGCGTTCCTGCAGACGTCAAGAAACCTCTTTGTGACCAAATCTGACCAAAATCATGCACCACCCCAAAGCCGTACTGGCTATCTGTCACAATCGTAACCCGTACATTTCTTCCCAACTTGCATGCTTGAATCAGAGCTACTAGTTCTGCGACTTGGGCAGACCGTATCCCTTTCAGACAAGATGCTTCCATTACAGTTGCTACTGTGCAAACTGCATATGCTGCACTTAGAACTCCATCATTCGTTCTCAAACATGAGCCATCCACAAACAGAATATAATCTGATTCCTTTAAGGGCTCATCTCGTATGTCTGATCTCGGTTTTGTACAATATTCAAGCACATTCAGACAATCGTGATCTACTTCATCCATTTCAATCACACTCTCTTCATCTGGCAATGATGTCGAAGGATTCACATTCATACATCTGTCAATGGTCACATTATCTGCACTTAAAATTACTTTTTCATACCTAGTCAGCCGACTATGTGTCATATATTGTGTTTTCGTTCTTGTCAAGAGAATTTCCACAGAATGGGGAACATATACTCTCAGTGGATATCCCATCACTATGCCTTCACTCTGTTCCAGACTCACACAAGTAGCAGCAACTGCTTTCAAACATCCAGGCAACGCTTTCGCTACAGGGTCTAAAACAGCTGAAAAATATGCAATGGGTCTTTTCATAGTTCCATGTCTCTGTACCAAGACTGAAAATGCACATCCATCTCTTTCACTGCAATACAACTCAAAATCTTTCTCATAGTCAGGCATTCCCAATGCTGGAGCTTCACACAATTTCTTTTTCAGCTCTCTGAATGCTTTCATTTCCTCATCATTCATTTCAAAAGGATCTTTAACATCCTTCTTTGTTAGTTTTTGCAACGGTTTAGCAATCAGCGAAAAACCGCTTATCCATTGTCGACAATATCCAACCATTCCCAGAAACATTCTTACCTCTCTTTGCGTCATTGGAGCTCTCATTCCTTGAATCATTTTTATTCTTTCAGTCGTTACCTTTCGCACTCCTTTCTCAATTTTATGCCCTAAATATTGGACTTCTTGTTGACAAAACTGCAATTTTGATGGGGACACTTTATGTCCTCTTTTTGCTAAATGATTCAGCAAAGCAATTGTATCATTGACACATGCTTCCTTCGTTTTTGATGCCACCAGTAGGTCATCAATATACTGAACCATCACTGACTTTTCTGGCATTTTTAAATCTTCCAAGGATTTCTTTAGAATCTGATTAAAGATTGAGGGGCTTTCTGTGTACCCTTGAGGAATTCGGCACCATGCCAAAATACGCTCTCCAAACCTAAACGCAAATAATGGCTGGCTATCTGGATGCAATGGAATAGAGAAAAATGCATGACATAAATCAATTACTGTGTACCATTCTGCTTCACGTGGAATCTGGTATAGAATCACAGCAGGGTTCGGTACTATTGGGCAACAAGGCACTACAATTTTGTTTACCTTCCTCAAATCCTGTACAATTCTATATGTTCCGTTTGGCTTTTTCAGTCCCATTATTGGCGAATTACATGGACTGCTCATGATTTCTTTTAGAATCCCTTGTTCAACCATTTTATTTATTACTGGCGTTATTCCTTCAATTATTTCTGGTGTCAATTTATACTGGGGCGTATTTGGGTAACTCGTTCCTTCTTTTACGGTTATTTTAACGGGATCTACTTCTTTCATTAATCCTATATCTTCTCCTGTAAAGTCCCACACTTCTTCTTTCACTGTCTTTTTCAATTCAATTGGGATTTTCTCTGCATCAAATACAGGAAACAAATCATTTACTTCTGGTTCTAAATTTACCATTGTCATTTTATACAGTACATCTTCATCTGGGGTCTGAAATGCAATTCCATCTGGAGTACAATAGATAGTGCAATTCATTTTGCACAATAGATCGCGTCCTAATAGGTTCACGGGACTACAATCGCATACCACAAATCGGTGCATTTCACTAAATGGACCAATCTTTACCTCCACTAATTTAGTAAGAGGCGTCTTTATTTGCTGATTCGAAACTCCAACTACTTGGATATGTTCACCTGAGAGAGGAAGGTTTGGAATTTCCACTGACCTAACAGTAGAACGGGTAGCTCCAGTGTCCACAAGGAATGTTACATTTGCACCATTCACTTCTCCATCCACAAATGGACCAGACTGATCTACCTCTAGAGTTGCGCCAAGCACGCACTCTTCCCCCTCTCCTAGGCACCGTCAGAAGCTTTCATCCGTTTCATCCTCATCCTGTCGTAACCAATATTGAGAAATGGCAGCTGCACGCGGCAACTGTGTTACCTGTTCTCCTCCGTAGAATCCTGTTTCTGCACTGTATTTCTGTTGGTTAACACTCTTGGGAAGTGGTGGTTGTGGCACCTGACTTTGTTGAGTAACTACCTCACTCTGCACCTGTGAATTTAATGATTGATTTTCCACATTAAGTTTTGGAGGAAATTTACACTCGTTTCTCCAATGCCCTAGCTTTCCGCAGTTGTGGCATGGCCACTTTTTCTTTGCCTCATCTATGCTCATTTGTCCTTTTCCTTTACCTATATTTGGTCGAGATCTAGCCTGTCCTGCTTCATTACCTGTATTACTCAATTGAGCTTCTTGCTTCTCTGCAACTTTCACCTGTGCCCACATGGCTTTTTCTTTCAATTTACGCTGTCTACTCTCAATATCATCACTGCAATACTTAGCATATCTCAAAACTTCGTCGACTGTGCTATTCTGCCAACAAATCATATGCTGTTTAATCATCTCACTTATCTCTGGTTTCAACCCATATACAAATCTATATACAAAATGACTCATATCCTTCTCATTTAGTGTCTCATAACCACTATACTGTTTGAAAACTAACAACAGCCTTTCATAATAAGCATGCACTGATTCTTTACTTTCCTGCGTTGTTCTGTCTATTTTTACCCAATCTGTTTCTTTAGGTGGAATCTTATTCTTCAAAAAGGTAATTACTTGGTCATACTTCCTCATCACTTCTGGTCCTGGCGCTCCTGTTTTAGCGTCCCTTGGATATTCTACAGTTGGCCAATCAATAGTAATCTTACATTCTGTCCACAAATCAGCTGGCACTACTATATCAAACAATCCATCCAAGTCTATCCACAACACCTTTGAAACTTTAACAAATCTCTCCACTTGTCTGTACCATTCTACTGGCTTTTCTCTCAACTTTGGGAAGTCATTTGTAAATGACAGTATATCCTGTCTAGTCCATGGAACATGCACATAACTACCTCCTGGAGTCTCTCTCATCGGGTACTCCCTTACAACTGGTTCCTTATCTGTCACTGCAAAAGCCAAAGATGCTTTATCTGTAACTTTCTCACTCCTTTTCGTCCATCTATTTCTCCATCTATCCACATCACCCCATTTTCTCAGTAAAACAATTAACTCTTTTATTTGGGTCAATCTTCCTGATGTATTCAGATTCTCTATATCTTTCTCACAAAAATCTACTCTGTATGGTTTCTGCAACGTTCTCACTTTTGCAAATTCTACTCCTAGTTCACTTGCTGTCTCTTCTAATTTGTCATGTAAATTCCTAGCTCTCCATGTAAGACTTTTGCATAAAAACATAATCTCATCATCCTGATAATTTTTTAATTTTTCTGTACCAATCGTTCCTAAAATCAATTCTTCCATGTCTATTTTTAACCTAATTACATCTAATGGTTTTACTTCTGTTTCTTTTGTTTTTAGCGTTTTCATCCATTCATTTAACTCATCTGGAGTCGGACCTACAGGCGTACTATTTAATTCTATCCAATTGTTACTTCTTTCTGGTGTCCCTGATGCAGACTCCGTTACCATGGGTATTCTCCTGAACTCATTCTCGTTTATCGTCAAATTAGTAGGTGGGCTTGGTCTATAGGTACTAACCAAATGGTGTGCACCTTCATTATTCAGTTCCATCCCTTCTCTTTTTCTTTGCAAATGTGAATTCATGGGAATCACTAAAGAACGTTCATCAATTTTCTGATTCTCAAAAATTGGCATTACTGGACCTATCGTCACTGGTACAGTTACAGCTTCCATATTTTTTGTCAATGCTCTTATTTTCTCAGTCAATTCTCTTGTGGTTTTTGCTAATTCAGTTGCATTGTCACTTTCTATCTCTTCATTTTGTGAAGTTTTTAATTGATCTTGTGACCTATTTATCTCATCTCTTCGTTCGGGATTTTTATTCCTCCCAGTTTCCATTGGCGGTGCATTAGGTGTCACCACCGCAGAAGTCTGTTGGTATGGAGGTGGGTTTCTGTTTAAAATATCTTCCAGCAATTCGTCATCCGTTTCACTACCACCATACCCATACTTTTCTATAACTACATGTTTCTTTTTCTCTGTACACTTTCTCTTTGCTTCTTCCTCTACTGTAAAAGCTGGAAACAAACCTCCTGTCATATTAGCACATCTCCAACGCTTTATTCTGTCCTCATGATTTACTCCCCATAACCTTCCAGGCACAAACTCATGATTCTTTAATCCTCTGAATCTCTCTCGTTCATACATTTCATCTTCCCATTCAGTTAAAGCTTCAAACTGTGTCGGTCTAGGTCTAGGTTCTAACATTGCCATCTTCTCTCTCAAATTCCGTAGTACAGCTACATTAAATGAACCATTCTCAGGGAAAGCCAATGCTCCATCATTCTTGGTATATTTTGTCCAATTTTCTAACCATATGCATGTATGATATCCATATTTCAGCATCATGTGCGAAGCTGGTGATTTCGGCGGAGGAATTACTTGTCCCTCTCTAGTCACTACCTTTTTGTCTTTCTTAAAGAAGTTCTTAACTTTCGACATCCACGACATTTTCTCTCTACCATATTCATAATACGACATGATTCACAATCGCTTTCTCTCCTCAAACTATCCGTAATTCAACACTGTTCTCTATGCGTTATTCCAACCAATACTAGCGCGACTCACACCAACACTCCAATCACAAACTTCCACGTCACTATTCTATTCAACCAATACTAGCGCGACTCACACCAACTCTCCAATCAGAGCAGTTTCTGTCTACAGCGCACTGTCCAATCCCAGCGCGGCTTTTGTCTCCGTCAGCTCTGCTCCTGTTTCTGTATGACTAGCGCACTGCCCAATCCCAGCGCGGCTTTTGTCTACGTCAGTTCTGCTCTTGACCCCTCCTTTACAAAATTTATCTGCAATTTCTTTTTCAACAATTCTTCGTTAGTTACAACATTTCAAACACATTTCCATTGTCTGATTCACTAAACAAAAGAGATAGTTTTGTCCATTTACACAAGAATTCTGTATTTTCCAGTAGGCAGCGCTTACCTCTACCCTACCACAGAATTTTCTGTTTCGCCGATAAAGTAGCACTTCCCTCTACCTTACCCTTCTTTCAAGCAAGCGGTAAACCCGTTTCTCTGGGGATAAAACACATGTGGAGACTATACTGCTCCTGAGAATTAAGGCCAGAGTTTCACAAGAAAACCGGTCACTATTTCACTCACACACCTTTTATGCGGAAAATGTCCCTATCATAACACAACCTGTGTTATCACCAATATGAACTCAGACAATGCACTATTCCATGTGACTTCTCTTGCCACACGTGTTCCACTTCCTACTTCCCGGAAGCGTGAAAACTTACATATAACATAACGCGACTCAACATAAAGTGTTAGACATGAACTTATCAATAATCAATAATCACTAATCAATAATCACCAAACTAATCTATAGTAACCATAACTCTGCTACCAAGAAATCTGATCCAGCGCTAACAATAAAAATTCTTCTCCTATATGCTTCGGTCATCCAGGTGCAACTTATCCCTCCAACACACAAACTATATCCATATGACGGTGGGGCCCATAACACCGCATATACATTCACTTACTCATTTATTCCCTGGATTACCTCCGTCCTTAACCTAGGAGAAAACGATTCGCTGGAAGGAGACGGGATACCTCTTTTAACACGACATAATGTTTCTCATTACTTTTAAGGTATTCCGCTCATTGGTCGATGGACCAACTAGTAGGAATCAGTTGATGGTGATTAAGACCAGCTCAATCACAATAAGCTCTTTAACATTTTACCTTAATTATTGAGCTAAAGAATCACTGAGTCATTTGTTTAAAGAATAATAAAGTTTATATAAAGTTTTGAAGCAAGAAATAAGTTTAAGCTTATTATTCAGATCATTACATTTATCATCATTATAAGAATAAATTGAAATTGCAATGCATACCTATTAGACGGAAAAATAAAGTTGTTACAGCAAGAACTCCAAAAGATCAATCTATCTGTCTTGGAAAGTCTAATACCTCTAAATGAAAAATCTATCAGGAGTAAAAAGGTTCTCCAAAAGCAGCATCTTATACTCAACTAAAAATATAAAATAGCAGCAGCAGCATCAGCTCGTCAGCATCAGCAACAGCAACTTCACCCATCTACAGCATCCACTCTCTCCAGCATCTACTCTCTCCAGCATCTAACCCCTCCCCACCAAGAGTAGGTCTTCTTATACCCTAATTCTAGCTTACTCAATAAAAATGTTGCATCTCTATGGCGTGATTCTCTCTCATTGGTTCATTCAAGTCCATATACATTTTAATCAAACTTCCTTGTCTTAACCAGTTCTTTGTGGAATGTCCATGCTTGCATCGTTTCCCACAGTTCATGACATTGCTCATCCGTTTCGATCAGTCCAATTTGTATCTTTTTCTGATACTTTTTAGATTCAACAGTTCCGTCCATTTATTCAGTTTGACTTCTCACGCTTCTTGCTGATCATCTTGGCACACATTTGCGCAAAAAGGTCACAATAGCCTTGACCATACTTCCATCTTAGGCTCTCAGCACGAACACGTGGTCATCCTTTTTCACAGCCTTTCTCCTCTACCACACGGCTTCTTGCTCATGCGCACTCTAGCAAATGGCGGCCATTTTATATCGCTGCTCAACAGGCCTAAGCGCACTATTTTCAAAGATAAACAAAATATTGTTAAAATAAAGAATATAAACCCTTTCATTTCCCTCCCGTCTTTCTACATACCCCAATTAGGTATTACCTAGCAAAAAGCAACATATAAAGCCGTCCCTTACTTACCATCGCTTTATTTTGCCACCACACGTTTTATTTTCAAAGCACAAATCATGCGTTTATTATTTTATTAGTACGCAAATATTACGTTTATGTTAGACACGTAAACAATTATAAGTTGATTAATTTGCACACAAAAATAGCGTGTTACCTTTAACCCTTTACATGTAACATACATTGTTGGTTATTTACTTAAACGAACATGTTTATTAATTATTTTACGAAACTTATTAGGAGATTATAATGTTTTCATTTATCCTGCTCCATCAGGTGTCAGGGATCAGTGGAGTCAGAAGAGAGGAGCCAGGGATCAGTGGAGTCAGAAGAGCGGAGCCAGGGATCAGTGGAGTCAGGTGAGAGGAGCCGGGATCAGTGGAGTCAAGAGAGAGGGGATCAGTGGAGTCAGTAAAGAGGAGCCAGGGATCAGTGGAGTCACTAGAGAGGGGCCGGGATCAGTGGAGTCAGGAGAGAGGGGCCAGGGATCAGTGGAGTCAAGAGAGAAGGGATCAGTAGAGCCAGTAGAGAGGAGCCAGGGATCAGTGGAGTCACTAGAGAGGGGCCGGGATCAGTGGTGTCAGGAGAAAGGAGCCGGGATCAGTGGAGTCAGGCAAGAGGAGCCGGGATCAGTGGAGTCAGGAGAGAGGAGCCAGGGATCAGTGGATTCAGGAGAGAGGAGCCAGGGATAAGTGGATTCAGGAGAGAGGAGCCAGGGATAAGTGGATTCAGGAGAGAGGAGCTGGGATCAGTGGAGTCAGGGATCAGTGGAGTCAGGAGTAGGGGCCAGGGATCAGTGGATTCAGGAAAGAGGGGCAAGGGATCAGTGGAGTCAGTAGAGAGGAACCTGGGATCAGGGGAGCGGAGCCCGGGATCAGTGGAGTCACTAAAGCGGAGCCGGGATCAGTGGAGTCGGGAGATAGGAGTAAGACACCTGTGGAGTCAGGAGAGAGGAGCTGGGGATCAGTGGAGTCATGAGAGAGGAGACAGGGATCAGTAGAGTCAGAAGAGAGGAGCTGGGATCAGTGGTGTCACTAAAGAGGAGCCGGGATAAGTGGAGTCAGGAGAGAGGAGCCGGGATCAGTGGAGTCAGGACAGAGGAGCCAGGGATAAGTGGAGTCAGGACAGAGGAGCCGGGGATCAGTGGAGTCAGGAGAGAGGAGCCAGGATCACTGGAGTCAGGAGAGCAGAGCCAGGGATCAGTAGAGTTGATCCAGCGCTAACAATAAAAATTATTCTCCTATATGCTTCGGTCATCCAGGTACAACTATTCCTCCAACACACAAACTATATCCATATGACGGTGGGGCCCATAACACTGCATATATATTCACTTACTCATTTATTCCCTGGATTTCCTCCGTTCTTAACCTAGGAGAAAACGATTCTCTGGAAGGAGACGGGATACCTCTTTTAACATGACATAATGTTTCTCATTTGCTTTAAGGTATTCCGCTCATTGGTCGATGGACCAACTAGTAGGAATCATTCGATGGTGATTAAGACCAGCTCAATCACAATAAACTCTTTAACAAGTTACCTTAATCATTGAGCTAAAGAATCACTGAGTCATTTGTTTAAAGAATAATAAAGTTTATATAAAGTTTCGAAGCAAGAAATAAGTTTTAAGCTTAATATTCAGATCATTACATTTATCATCATTATAAGAATAAATTGAAATTGCAATGCATATCTATTAGACGGAAAAATAAGGTTATCATAGCAAGAACTCTAAAAGATCAATCTATCTGTCTTGGAAAAATCTAATAGTTCTAACTGAAAAATCTATCAGGAATAAAAAGGTTCTCCAAAAGCAGCATCTTATACTCAACTGGAAAATAAAAATAGCAGCAGCAGCATCAGCTCGTCAGCATCAGCAACCGCAACTTCACCCATCTACAGCATCTAACTCTCCAGCATCTCACTCTCCAGCATCTAATTCTCCGGCATCTAACCCCTCCCACCAAGAGTAGGTCTTCTTATACCCTAATTCTAGCTTACTGAATAAAAATGTTGCATCTTCATGGCGTGATTCTCTCTCATTGGTTCACTCAGGCCCATATACATTTTAATTAAACTTCCTTGTCTTAACCAGTTCCTTGTGGAATGTTCATGCTTGCATCGTTTCCCACAGTTCATGACATTGCTCATCCGTTTCGATCAGTCCAATTTGTATCTTTTTCTGATACTTTTTAGATTCAACAGTTCCGTCCATTTATTCAGTTTGACTTCTCACGCTTCTTGCTGATCATCTTTGGCACACATCTGTTCAGAAAGATCACAATAGCCTTGACCATACTTCCGTCTTATGCTCTCAGCACGAACATGTGGTCATCCTTTTCCACAGCCTCTCTCCTCTACCAAACGGATTCTTGGACATGCGTACTCTAGCTTACGGCGGCCATTTTATATCGCTGCTCAACAGGCCTAAGCGCACTATTTTCAAAGATAAACAAAATATTGTTAAAATAAAGAATATAAACCCTTTCGTTTCCCTCCCGTCTTTCTACGTACCCCAATTAGGTATTACCTAGCAAAAAGCAACATATAAAGCCGTCCCTTACTTACCATCGCTTTATTTTGCAACCACATTTTATTTAAAAAGCACAAATCATGCGTTCATTATTTTATTAGTACGCAAATATTGTGTTATGTTAGACACGTAAACAATTATAAGTTGATTAATTTGCACACAAAATAGCGTGTTACCTTTAACCCTTTACATGTAACATACATTGTTGGTTACTTACTTAAACGAACATGTTTATTAATTATTTTACGAAAATTATTAGGAGGTTAAAACATTTTTTCATTTACCCTGCTCCATCAGAGTCAGGAGAGAGGAGCAGGGATCAGCGGAGTCAGGAGAGAGGAGCCAGGGATCAGTGGAGTCACTAGAGAGGAGCCAGGGATCACTGGAGTCAGGAGAGAGGAGCCAGGGATCAGTGGAGTCAGAAGAGAGGAGCCGGGGATCAGTGGAGTCAGGCGAGAGGTGCCAGGGATCAGTGGAGTCAGGCGAGAGGTGCCAGGGATCAGTGGAGTCAGAAGAGCGGAGCCGGGATCAGTGGAGTCAGGGATCAGTGGAGTCAGGAGAGAGGAGCCGGAATCAGTGGAGTCAGGAGAGAGGAACCTGGGATCAATGGAGTCAGGAGAGAGGAGCCGGGATCAGTGGAGTCAGGAGAAAGGGGCCAGGGATCAGTGGATTCAGGAAAGAGGGGCAAGGGATCAGTTGAGTCAGTAGAGATGAGCCAGGGATCAGTTGAGTCAGTAGAGAGGAGCCAGGGATCAGTGGAGTCAGGAGAGAGTAGCCAGGGATCAATGGAGTCAGGAGAGAGGAGCCGGGATCAGAGGAGTCACTAAAGAGGAGCCAGGATCAGTGGAATCAGGAGAGAGGAGTAAGACACCCATGGAGTCAGACGAGAGGAGCTGGGGATCAGTGGAGTCCGGAGAGAGGAGACCGGGATCAGAGGAGTCAGGAGAGAGGAGCCAGTGATCAGTGATCAGTAGAGTCAGAAGAGAGGAGCTGGGATCAGTGGTGTCAGGAGAGAGGAGCCGGGGATCAGTGGAGTCAGGAGAGAGGAGCCAGGGATCAGTGTAGTCAGGAGAGCAGAGACAGGGATCAATGGAGTCCGGAGAGAGGAGCCTGGAATCATTGGAGTCAGGAGAGAGGAGCCAGGGATCAGAGGAGTCAGGAGAGAGGAGCCGGGATCAGTGGAGTCAGGAGAGAGGAGCCAGGGATCAGTGAAGTCACTAGAGAGGAGCCAGGGATCAGTGGAGTCAGGACAGAGGAGCCAGGGATCACTGGAGTCAGGAGAGAGGAGCCAGGGATCAGTGGAGTCAGAAGAGAGGAGAGAGGGATGTAATGAATACGCGTTCAAAGTAAATGGTATTCCTTAATGCTTTATTGGCAACCTCGAGACAGCCCAGGCATGTAGGTGTTAGCACGTCCACAGCTACACCGCATCTGCCGGTAATCATTCTACATTACACATTTGGAATACAGAATCAACATGAACATTCCAAACTCTAAGATCTATTAAAGACATATCACTACACATCCCTCCTCTTTATTTCAACAATACTCTTATCCTCTCCAAATATATAGAAAACAAAAACAATAAAAAAACAACAACAAAAAAAACTTCAAATATAAGTGGTACAAACATAATCTTCAAGTTTTTTTGGTTTAATAATTTTCCTGCCGAAACCGCTAACTTTGTCAGGGCAAGAAGAAGAATTTTGGTTTGCTGGTAAGTTGGAAATTGTATTTTCCTCACATGAATCCAATGTATGATTGGATTCAATGTCTGTGGATACAGGTACTTCTTCATAAGGGACAGGTACATTAACAGTGTTCGCGTGGTCAATGGTAATCCACCAGTACTTGTCAATTTGGGAGCCAGCCTTAGTACCCTGAGTTTTTTCCTTAACATCACAAGTTTTTACTATGGCTAATTTGCTCATATGGTAAATAGATCCATCTTCTAATTGCACTGTGTTTTTATTTACTTTGACAATTTTTTTTGGTTCGCTATATCTATTTCCTCCCTTCACAACTTTTCTACTGGATTTCACTTTTACCCACTGTCCTACCTGAATCTTGACGTCCTTGACTCCATATTTACTGTCAAAATATATTTTGTTCTTCTGTTGAGATTTAGTCATGCATTCTTTAATGTCACTGACGTCCCAATCAATTTTACAACCTTTGTTCATCCAACCTGGATTTACTTTGGAATGGGGAACCCTGCCTCTCATAATGGCAAAAGGACTATTACCAATAGAATCATGTACAGTGACTCTATGACTCCACACCATTTTCATTAATTCCACTTTTAGATCTTTCTTATTCCTCATGGCCAGTTGTAAAATCCCTTTAATAACTCTGTTTATCCTCTCAACAACAGCATTTCCCCTAGGATGGTATAGTGCAGTGAACCTTTGCTCAATACCCGCATATTCCATAAACATTCTCATTTCTAAAGATTTAAACTGAACACCATTGTCCGTAAGTAAGGATTTTGGAAAACCTTCTCTCAAGAAAATATTTTCAAGGAATTTGATAACTGAACAAGTGTCTATTTTAGTAACTATTTCAAGTTCAAGCCATTTTGAAAACAGATCCATTAAAACGATGATATATTTTTGAGATCCATCAGTCCATAAAACAGGCCCCATTATATCTAGAGCTACATCTTCCCACGGTAAATCGGGACAAGCTAAAGAACTTAATGGAGGATATAAGGTTTTCTGAGACTTATCAGCTGACATACACTCCACACAAGATCTAACAAAACGTTCTGTTTCAATGTCAACTTTGGGCCACCAATATAGTGACTTAATACTCCGTTTGGTATGGGCAATACCTGGATGACCTTCATGACAAAGAGCAATTATTTTGTTTCTTAAAGCAGAAGGTGGAATGATTTTTTCTCCTCTTGTTAAAAATATACCTTCAATGCCTAGCTCATTTCTTACTTCCCAAAATGCTTTGAGTTCGCCAACAAGGTCAGGTTTGTTACATCTTTCCCAACCATGTTCTACACAATCCATTACTTTTTCTAAATTAGAGTCTTTCGCTTGAGCCTCAATCCATTCTTTTTCTTGCAATACTTGACACTTTTCATCCACAAAAATACCAGCTACGCATACATCATTCCAAGGACTGGAATCAATTTCAGTAAGGGGTAATGACATTCTACTTAGAAAATCAGCAGTGACATTCATTCTGCCAGGAACGTACTGCACAATGTAAATAAAATCTTGTAATCGCATGGAAAGTCTGGCGATTCTGGCTGAGGCTCTTGATAATCCTTCTGTTGTTAATACTTTGGTCAACGGTTTATGATCCGTTCTCAATGTGAATTCTCTTCCCCAAATGAACTTCCTAAAGTGCTCAAGAGCCCACACACACGCTAAGGTCTCCCTTTCTATAACCGAGTATTTCTCCTCAGTGGGAGATAAAGATCTAGAAGCAAAGGCTATGACAAACTCACTCCCCTTCTCATTGCTTTGGGTAAGAACTGCACCCAAACCCTTCCCACTGGCATCTGTAGTTATGAAAGTAGAAGCAGAAGGGTTAAATCCTTTTAGTGTGGGAGCTTTAACAATAGCAGATTTAATACTTAGAAAAGAAGACTGACATTCGTCTGACCACTCAAATTTACTCTTATTCTGAAGTAGAGAATGCATATCATGTGTTTTGTCCGCAAACTTTTCCACAAACTTTGAATAATATTCCGCTAAACCTAAAAATGAGCGAAGTTCATCTTTGTTACATGGTGGGGAAGCTTTGGATATTGCCTCAATGACTTTGACTTTAGGTTTAATGCCATCTCGACATATCACATGACCCAAATAAGTTACATTGGATTCTGCAAATTTGCATTTGTTAATCTCGCCCGTTAGACCCTTTTTCTCAAGCACTTGTAGAACTTTCCTTAAAATCTCATCATGGTGTTTTTTTGATTTACCCATGATTAATATATCGTCCTGAAAAAATACTACATCTTGGATGTTACCAAATAACTGTGTCATGAGTCTGTGGAACACAGCTGCCGCTGATGCCAATCCAAACGGCATTCGGCAGAATTGAAAACAACCAAAAGGTGTACAAAAAGCTGTCAAGTGTTTGCAATCAGGATCTAACATGATTTGGTGATACGCCGATGACAAATCTAATGTGGAAAACCACTTTGCATCCCTGGTTAAAGATAACATTTCATCAATGCGAGGTAACGGGAATTGATCAACAATAATACTGTTGTTCAGCCCTCTTAAGTCCACACATAATCGAACTTTGCCGTTGGCACGTCTCGCGACGACCAACGGAGATATCCATTCGGATGATTCTATAGGTTCAATGATATGTGAACTTAAAAGTTTATCCAATTCATGCTTTACTTCGTCTCGCACAATAAATGGAATATTCCGTGTTTTGTGAATTTTGGGGATAGCATTTTGTTTCAATTTAATATAATGGGAAAAACCTTTAACTTTCCCACTTTGCCGTTGAAAACATTAGGAAATTCTTCCAACACCCATTTCTTAGTGTCTTCAGATTCGCAGGCTACTAAGACTTGTTCAGGTCTATTGGGATTCAAAATAATATTCAATTTGCGTTGATCTTTCCATCCAAGGACGGATGGTCCATCCTTGGCTACATATAATTTGCACAAGGCAGATCTGCCTTTGAATCTGAAAACCAATTGTCTGAAACCAATGATGTCAATTTTCTCACCAGTGTAGCTTTCCGGATTGATATCCGGTGATTCCAAATGGTTTCCAATGGTGGAACAAAAATGGTGTGCCCACACATTCTCGGCAATAATTGTATAGGGCGAGCCAGAATCTGCTGCGACCTGTAAGGACACCCCCCCAAAGGAAACCCAACACAAAGGTTTACTGTCGCCCATCTCACCTGAGATTTTCAGGACAACTTTCTTTTTTTTATCACACTTTACTTTGACATTATCGTCGCTATCATCTGAGGAAGATTCCTCACTATCACTCTCTCTCACACATGCAACTTTTTTATTATTCTTGTATGTTTTACGCCTGCAGGCTTTGGCAAAATGACCAATCAATCCGCATTCTAAACATTTGGCAGAACGTGCTGGGCACTTGTAATACTGCGCAGAATGTGAAGTGCTACTACAGCGGTAACAAGAATAATGCTGCTGCTTATTTTTAAAAGAATTATCATTTTTTTTCATATCATTCTTATCAACCTTTTTTTTGTATGTCTGAGAAGGTTTGTTATAATCTTCTGAAATCTTGTTAACAGAGTCGCTACTTTCTTTTTTATCAGATGATAATGTAACTTTTGCGCAACGCTCTGATAACTCCGCTTTTTTAACAATAGTAATAATTTCTTTTAAGCTTGAGTCACCCTCTACCCACAATCTATCTTGGATGGCCTTATTCTTTGCATACATAACTATTTGGTCTCTTATGAGTTCCTCATTAAAATTACCAAATTTACATGTGATAGAAAGTTTACGTAAGGCAGATACATAATCCTCAACGGATTCATGTTTTTCCTGTTTTCTTTGGAAGAAAGCGTGGCGCATGACAGCAACGCACACTGTGGGTGAATAATGTTCATCTAAATCCAATAAGGCAGATTTAAACACGTCAATATCACCGGCTCTTTCTTTTTGCTGCAACTGTCCAAAAACACGAAGACCTTCTGGACCCAGACAGTACATTAAGAGTCTTTTTTTTCTTTCAGGTGAAAGAATCCCACTACAATCTTCAAGGTTGGCAATGTAGTTTAAAAAATATTCCCTCCATTCATTCCACTGAATGATAGGTTCACCTGGAGAGGAAAGAAATTCCTTGGGGGTAGTAAGATGTAAAGCAGATTCATTACGTGGAACTATTTCTCCATGAGAAGGTGCTGCTGGGGTGGTCATTCTAAATATTATTTTTTTTTTTTAAAGTATATTAGATATAAAGCGTACTCACAGACCGGTTGAGAGATTTATATTAAAAAAAAAAACGTTTCCGATGCACTCCTCTTGTAAATACGAGTGATGCTTAACTTTTCCGGCAAGGTTCCGTGAATACTGAAGCTGAAATTGAGTTGAGGTCAAATTTCAAAGATGGCGTCACGTCGGGGTCAGGACCTGCGCGGTGACGTCAGGGCGCTAGACCACGTACCCTAGTGATGCTCGAAACAGAATTCTGGTGAGAAAGCAGCAGTTCGCAGAGGAAGCAGCTCGAGGCTCCGCAGCGTTGTGTTCGAAGGTAAACAGCGCGCGTGAGAGCACTTAACTGTCAGCAGTAGAGCGTTTGATGATGGGTTGGATTTCCGCACATAATCCTTTCACGAAAATAAAGGCTTTCCATCCCACGGTCGTCCGCTTACCCTGAAGGAAGTAGGACGTCTTCAGTGAAACGTAGCTTCAAATTTTTCAAACAGCCAGGCTGACCTTGACTTCTTGAAGGCGATTAACTCAAAGTAAAAATTTAGCGTGAGTTCTTCGAGGTTGCCAAGCCAATCATCGTCGCCAGATTTGTAATGAATACGCGTTCAAAGTAAATGGTATTCCTTAATGCTTTATTGGCAACCTCGAGACAGCACAGGCATGTAGGTGTTAGCACGTCCACAGCTACACCGCATCTGCCGGTAAACATTCTACATTACACATTTGGAATACAGAATCAACATGAACATTCCAAACTCTAAGATCTATTAAAGATGCGTCATCATCGTAGATGCAAGCCTATACGGTATTGGAGGTGTCTTATCCCAGAGGTGTGGAAAAGATGAATGGAATGTGTGTTTTGCTTCCCGCACTCTAAATGAGACTGAACGCAGGTATGCTGTGATCGAGAAGGAACTGCTGGCATGTGTATGGGCGATTGAACACTACCGAAATTACATTTGGGGTAGTAAATTCATTTTAAGGACAGACCACAAACCATTAGTCAACATTCTCTCCCCGGGAGGTGGGTGGAATTCCACCCTGCGGAGTCAGGAGAGAGGAGCCGGGATCAGTGGAGTCAGGAGAGAGGAGCTGAGGATCAGTGAAGTCAGGAGAGAGGAACCGGGATTTGTGGAGTCAGGAGAGAAGAGCCGGGGATCAGTGGAGTCAGGCGAGAGGTGCCAGGGATCAGTGGAGTCAGAAGAGCGGAGCCGGGATCAGTGGAGTCAGGGATCAGTGGAGTCAGGAGAGAGGAGCCGGGATCAGTGGAGTCAGGAGAGAGGATCCTGGGATCAGTGGAGTCAGGAGATAAGAACCTGGGATCAATGGAGTCAGGAGAGAGGATCCTGGGATCAGTGGAGTCAGGAGAGAAGAACCTGGGATCAATGGAGTCAGGAGAGAGGAGCCTGGGATAAGTGGATTCAGGAGAGAGGAGCTGGGATCAGTGTAGTCAGGAGCCAGGGATCAGTGGAGTCAGGAGAAAGGGGCGGGGATCAGTCGAGTCAGGAGAGCAGAGCCAGGGATCAGTGGAGTCAGGAGAGAGTAGCCAGGGATCAATGTGTGGTAATGTTCATTTAACCAAGCTTGGTTGAATGAACATTCTTTTCTCCCTCATCATTGTGTCTCTTATTTCATTGGTTAGTGTATGAGCATTCCATTCTTTGTTGTGTTCTAGTCAGTTGACCTGTGGCTGCCTATATGCGTGGATGCTCCTATTAAAGCTCTTAGTGAACTTCTTCTGTGTCGGACCTTTACTTCATTTTGACGACGAGCGGGATCTGGCAGGAGCATCCACCTTTCAAGTATTGCTGAACTAATCATTCGTGAGTCTACATTGAAACTTAGACTCATTTTGAAGAACGGACTAATTGCTCCGCTTCCTCCGGACGGCTGCCGCTTTCTTTTTCATTGTTTGGCGTTGCGGTAAGCCTTTCATTCATTCCGTAACCTGGCATTCATCTGCGCTTGGGCTGTTTTCATATTTTTTTTTTTTTTTTTTTTTAAATGTGACATTCTGCTGTTACGCTCGTGCCTTTGCTCTCAAGACTGAATCCTCGAGAGTGTTGCCTAGCCACGAACTTGCCTTTCATTCCTGCTTGTGTTGCCTGGACACAGCTGTCTTCTTTATGACGCATGAGCTCCGAGGAGTAAAAGCTCATGTTTTCGTCAGTTTCAGATACTGTGTTGTCTAGCTACAGCATGCCTTTCAGCCACACTGTCATTTAAGCTTTTCTTTGGGAATCCTCAAAGTATTTCCTGGATTTTAATTTCAGCCAGCTTTGGAGACTGTCATTTCAAGCTATTTTTCTGAAAGTTCAAGTTTTCTATATTTTTGCTCTGCTTTATTTTACACGTTGTGTTTGGAAGTTGGATTTCTTATTTCAACATGGCAAGTTCAAGTTGGGGTAACCCTCCACCACCGTTTTTCAAAGGTCCCAATCAACCCAGCATGAAATGGGACAAATGGCTTCGTCATTTTAACAACTATTTACTGGCTATAAATGGCGCTACATTTTCTCCGCAAACAAAAACAGCTTTACTCCTTAATCTTATGGGTAATGATGCTGAGGATATTTTTGAGCACTTACCTGCTTCAGCACCCCCACACGGAGTAGAAGCTGGGGATTATGATTGTTTTTCTGAAGCCCTTGATAGACTAAAGAAGAGATTTAAGGAGGAGCCACACATAGTTTTAGAGAGATTTCACTTCTACACTCGCCATCAATTGATTGAAGAATCTGTAGATGCATATGTCTCTACATTGAGAGTTTGGCTGCTGACTGTGCGTTTGGCGCTGAGGTTGATAACTATATCAGAGATCAGCTTATAATTCGTTGTTCTAACAAAAAGATACAAGAGCAGCTCCTTCATCAACGCAATCCTTCTCTCCAAGAGACTATTGACATTGCCAAGAGTGTAGAACGTTCTATTAGTTCTTTTAAAACGATTAATGTTGATTCAACTATTGATGGTGTAGCAGCATTATCCGTTAAAGATAGTAACAAAACCAATTTTTCAAGAACTACATTTTCGAAGCCAACTACTACATATAATAATTCTTTTTCGAAAATGGGATGTAATCGTTGTGGATCTAAAACTCATTCAGCTCATTTTAAATTTTGTCCTGCCAAGAATAGAGAATGTTATTCTTGTGGTAAAATGGGTCATTTTGGCAATGTATGCTTAAACAAAGGTAAAAGAGTTTCCGTTATCCAAGAAAATGTCAATGAAGAACAATGCACACAAAATGTTATGTTATGCATTAGAGAAAGTTCTACCTTTTCTGAGCAGAAGAATGATTGCATGGTTGATTCTCAAGATTCAGTTTCTGTTGAACATATTAATGATTTATCTTCTGATTTGAGTTGTTTGGAAGCAAATCAATTGATTTCTGGTGTTTCTTTGGAAGGCATTGATGGCGAACCTTATGTTCCACCTATGTGTGAAATTAGTATTGATGATAAAACTTTACAAGTCATGGCAGACTCGGGCTCTCCATACACCTTTATTTCTGATTTATTTTTTAAGAAGAATTGGATAAACAAAATTTTGGAACCCTCTGACATTAAAGTTTATGGGTTTGGTGGAAAAGAAATCGCCATAAGCGGTTATTTTGTGTCTGAGATTAAATTCAGACATAAAGTTATTTTAGGAAAAGTATATGTAGCTGTTGATGGTTTACAGGTCTTAGGCTGGAGACATCAAGGAAAGTTTAACATTACTCTTCGCCCAAATTCAAAAGTACAAGTTTGTTTTGCTGAAGATCTGGACGTTGTTCAAAGTGTTTTGGAGAAAGATAACAGACTAGAATCTATCCTTGATGAACATAAAAATCTCTTCCGGAAAGAATTAGGTCAGGTTAAAGAATTCTCACATCACATTCAACTTATAAAAAATGCTGTTCCTGTGAAACATAAATTGAGACACGTTCCTCTGTCTATTCGTTCTGAATTATCCCAAATGCTTAAAAATATGTGCGCTGAAGGTATTATCGAACCTGTGAACTCATCAGAATGGGTTTCTCCCATTGTTTTAGTTAAAAAAAAAATGGGGAACTTCGTCTTTGCTCAGACCTTAGGTCTGTTAACAAACAAATCCTAATTGATTGTCATCCCCTTCCCCGTATTCAGGATTTGTTATCTAAATTGGATGGTGCTAAGGTCTTTTCCACCATAGACCTTAAATCGGCTTATCATCAAGTCACACTTTCTCCCCAGTCAAAACATATAGTTACCTTTATTACACCTGATGGAGCATTTAGATATATCAGAATGCCGTTTGGATTGGCGTCTGCCGCTTCGGTCTTTCAAAAATTGATGTTCTGTCTTTTGGGAGTATCGAAGGGGTAGTCGCTTTCCAAGACGACATTCTTGTTTTTTTCCAAAAACAATGATGAGCATGCTTCCTTACTAAGTAGAGTTTTGTCTATTTTGGAGGACAAAGGTATGACTGTACGCTTAGATAAGTGTAAATTTTTTACAAATGAAGTTGAGTACTTAGGACATACCATATCTAGCTCTGGTATTGCTCCTAAAGAAGATTTACTTAACTCTATCCGTGACATGCATGTTCCCAAATGTAAAGACCAACTCAAATCGTTTTTAGGCTTGTGTGAGTTTTATGCAAGATTTGTGCAAAAGTTTTCTGGCATTGTTTTACCTTTAAGGTTATTGTTAAAAAAAGGTGTCAAATTTGAGTGGCTGAAAGTGCATGATTCTGCTTTCAATGCCCTTAAAAATTCTATTATTGAATCCAAACCATTATTTGCCTTTTCACAAGATGGAACTAATGTCATCACTGTTGATGCCAGTTCTACGGGGCTCGGAGCAGTGTTTAGTCAAATCAAGGATGGTGTTGAACGCACTATTGCTTTTGCTTCCAGACCTTTAACTACTGCAGAATCAAGATACTCCACCATTGAGCGTGAAGCTTTGGGATGTACATGGTCTGTTGAACACTTTAAAATGTATTTGTGGGGAAAACATTTTCATCTCAGAACTGATCATAAACCTTTGATTTCTTTACTTTCCAAACATGCCATGGGTAAGGCTTCCTCTAGATTAGTTAGAATCTTATCGAAGCTTTATGAGTATAATTTCACTGTGTGTTACATTCCTGGAGCTCAAAATGTCCGGGCGGATTGTTTTTCTCGGTTGACAGGGGATGTTATTTCAAGTCCTATTTGTTCTTCTTCGGAAGAATGTGTTGTTGCATCCATCGATGATGTGATTCTCTCTGTTGGTGAGGTTATTTCTAAAGAGGAATGGCTTGCAGCTATGTCCCAAGATGAGGTTTTAGTTTCTCTCAAAAATTTTATTTTGGATGGTTGGCCTTTGGAAAAACATTTCTCTAAGGAGTTACAAGTTTTCTGGAATGTCAGAGATGATTTATTTCTCGAAAATGATCTTATCATTAAAAATTCTTGTTTTGTTCCTCCTTCTGGTATCAGAAACAAATTGATTTCTATTGCTCATTTAGGTCATTTGGGTCAATCTAGCACTGTTAAAAAGTCAGGATTTTTTTTTGGTGGCCTTACATGGACAATGATATTGTCAAATTTGTTGAAAATTGTCCTTTTTGCATTTAATCTGACAAGATTTTAAAAACTCAACATGTCGATCATATTCAAACTACTTTTCCAGACAGACCCTGGTCTAAGTTGGCCATGGATTTGTTAGGACCTTATGAAGGTATTGATTCTAGGAAGATTTATATTTTAGTTCTCATTGATTATTTTTCAAAATGGTTGGAATTAAAATGGATTTTTCATCCTGATACCTTTTCGGTTATTGAGTTTTTGCAAGAAGTCTTTAAGAAGGAAGGTTTGCCTGACAGTATTGTTACTGACAATGGTTCTTTGTTTACTTCGCTTGCCATGGAAGATTTCTTTAAACAAGTTAGTATTTGTCACCTTACTACAGCACTTTATTCACCGAATATGAACGGTTTGGTGGAAAGGTTTAATAGAACTTTAGTGGAAGGAATTCAACTGGCTCGCAAGTCTAGAATTGATGTTAAAAAACATATTGCTGATTTATTGTGGTCATATCACTGCACTCCCCACTGCACCACAAAATATTCGCCTTTCTTGTTACTTAAAGGGAGGTCCCCAAGACATAAACCTAATCCTGGATGGTTATTTCCCAAAATAGATTCTTGTAATCTTAAACATATGTATGATGTGGCCAAACATAATGTAGAAACCAAGTCTTCGAAAACAATGATTCAAGATTCTAATGTTTCAAAGAAAAAGTTAGTTATTGGTGATTGTGTTAAGATCAAACTTCCTTTTCATGTGCATAAGGGCTGTTCTAAATTTTCTGCTGTCAGGAAAATTGTCAAAATTGGGAAAACATCAGCTTTATTAGACAATGGATCTTGGTGGAGCTTGTCCAGATTAGCTAAAACATGCTCTTCTGCTGGTACTTCCTTACCCGTATCTTATCCACAAACTTTTTCTAATATTCCTGATTTTGGAAGTAATTCCTGTTCTAGTAACAGTTCCAACAAGGAAATTTTTTGTGAGTCGGTACTTGAAGCTGAATCTGTTGAAAGAATTAAGAGGAGTGTTAAGTTACCTTCAAAGTACAATGATTTTGTTATGTATTAAGAATCTGTTAAGTTTCCTTCAAAGTACAATGATTTTGTTTTGGTATTAAGAATTTCTTTTTCTTGCTGTTCATTTTGTTTTGTTTTAAGGAAGGGAGGTATGTGGTAATGTTCATTTAACCAAGCTTGATTGAATGAACATTCTTTTCTCCCTCATCATTGTGTCTCTTATTTCATTGGTTAGTGTATGAGCATTCCATTCTTTGTTGTGTTCTAGTCAGTTGACCTGTGGCTGCCTATATGCGTGGATGCTCCTATTAAAGCTCTTAGTGAACTTCTTCTGTGTCGGACCTTTACTTCACAATGGAGTCAGGAGAGAGGAGCCGGGATCAGTGGAGTCACTAAAGAGGAGCCAAGGATCATTGGAGTCAGGAGAGAGGAGCCAGGGATCAGTGGAGTCCGGAGAGAGGAGCCAGTGATCAGTAGAGTCAGAAGAGAAGAGCTGGGATCAGTGGTGTCACTAAAGAGGAGTCGGGATCGGTGGAGTCAGGAGAGAGGAGGCGGGATCACTGGAGTCAGGAGAGAGGAGTCTGGGATCACTGGAATCAGGAAAGAGGAGCCAGGCATCAGTGCAGTCAGAAGAGAGGAGCCAGGGATCAGTGGAGTCAGGCGAGAGGTGCCAGGGATCAGTGGAGTCAGAAGAGCGAAGCCGGGATCAGTGGAGTCAGGGATCAGTGGAGTCAGGAGAGAGGAGCCGGGATCAGTGGAGTCAGGAGAGAAGAACCTGGGATCAATGGAGTCAGGAGAGAGGAGCCTGGGATAAGTGGATCCAGGAGAGAGGAGCCGGAGATCAGTGGAGTCTAGAGAGAGGAGCCGGGATCAGAGGAGTCAGGAGAAAGGGGCCAGGGATCAGTTGAGTCGGGAGAGAGGAGCGGGGATCAGTCGAGTCAGGAGAGCAGAGTCAGGAATCAGTTGAGTCAGTAGAGAGGAGCCAGGGATCAGTGGAGTCAGGGGAGAGGAGCCGGGATCAATGGAGTCAGGAGAGAGGAGCCGGGATCAGAGGAGTCACTAAAGAGGAGCCAGGATCAGTGGAATCAGGAGAGAGGAGTAAGAAACCTGTGGAGTCAGGCGAGAGGAGCCAGGGATCAGTGTAGTTAGGAGAGAGGAGCCGTGATCAGTGGAGTCAGGAGAGTGGAGTCAGGGATCAGTGGAGTCAGGAGAGAGGAGCCAGTGATCTGTAGAGTCAGAAGAGAAGAGCCGGGATCAGTGGTGTCACTAAAGAGGAGTCGGGATCACTGGAGTCAGGAGAGAGGAGTCTGGGATCCCTGGAGTCAGGAAAGAGGAGCCAGGCATCAGTGGAGCCAGGGATCAGTGCAGTCAGAAGAGAGGAGCTGAGGATCAGTGGAGTCAGAAGAGAGGTGCCAGGGATCAATGGAGTCAGGAGAGAGGAGCCAGGATCAGTGGAGTCAGGAGAAAGGAGCCAGGGATCACTGGATTCAGGGGAGAGGAGTCAGGGATCAGTGGAGTCAGTAGAGAGGAGCCAGGGATCAGTGGAGTCAGAAGAGAGGAGCCAGGGACCTGCAGAGTCAGGAGAGAGGAGCCGGGATCAGTGGAGTCAGGAGAGAGGAGCCGGGGATTAGTGGAGTCAGGCGAGAGGTGCCAGGGATCAGTATAGCCAGGAGAGAGGAGCCAGGGATCAGTAGAGTCAAAAGAGAAGATCCGGGGAATAGTGGAGTCAGGAGAGAGAAGTCAGGGATCAGTGGAGTCAGGAGAGAGGAGCCGAGATCAGTGGAGTCAGGAGAGAGGAGTCAGGGGAAAGGAGGAGCCAGGGATCAGTGTAGCTTGGATAATGGAAACTAGTGTCAGTGGAGTCATTACAGAATAGGCTGGAATCAGTGGAGACCGCAGAGCGGAGCCTGGACTCAGCTAAGACAATTGAGTCAGGAATTAGTGGAATCTGAATAGAGAGGTTGGAAGTCAGTGACGTGAACTGCCTCAATAATCAGTGGAATTGGTGAGGAATAAGTAGAGAGGAGTCATGAATCTGTACAGTCAAGAATCAGTGGAGAGGGGTAGAAGGAGTGAGGAATCTGGAAGGAGTCTGGAATGAGTGGAGACTTCAGAAATAAGCCAGGAATTGCTGGAGTCAGGAGGGAGGAGGAGGCAGGAATTCGTGACAGACTTTACTGTAAAAGAAATTCACAAAAACTATGGAAAGCTCCTCATCAGATCTCACTGTTGATTCACATGATATCAGCAGCAAATGACTGACCCTGGAGTAACACGACCCACATCCTTTTGTCATCACTGATCAGTTGATTCCACAGGATAGAGAACTCTAGGACCGTCAAACGTCTACACTTAGTCACACTGTAAGAGCTTCATATAAAAGTCAGTTACTTCTGCATCCATCAGACAGACAAACAGACACACACCGCACACAAAGGAAATTAATGTGTTCTGTGCACAATCTGACCCTGCATCTGTGGGGACAGCAGTCTGGGCTTTTAACGTTACCATACCGCAGTGCAGGCTGGCTTTGGCGATACAATATGAAGGGCGAGTACACGATTATTGGTTATGGTGTAATTGTGCGTACATAGGAATCTCGGACTTTATATTATTTGTATTTGTAAAGTGCACTATCACCTGTGAGGGTATCCTGGTGCTGAGCAGGTGTGTGTGCCTAGCCCTGCCTATGAGGTTAATTGAAATGTCAGGTCTTCAGCTTCTTGCAGAGTTCAAGAACAGAGGAGGAGACTGGGATGTGGAGTGGGAGGTAATTGTAATTGTAATTGTAATTGTAATTGTAAAGCATTTATAGAGCGCATGGTTACCAAAGGCATCCCAGCGCTAGAGGCCGAATTCATAGTCTACATCTCAGTCATGGAAACAAGAAGGTTTTTATGCGTTTCCGAAAGGCCAGATGGTTAGTTTCACACCGAATGTCAAGGGGGAGGGAGTTCCAAAGCCTAGCAGCATTATATGAAAAGAGGCGACCCCTGTGCGGGCCTTCCTAATTCTAGGAACAACCACCAGCCGTTTATTACACGATCGCAGGGTTCTCTCAGGATGATAAAAGGACATGAGAGATCGTGTGATAGGTGGGCTAGGGCCTAACAGCACCTTGTGTGTGATACAGAGCGCCTTAAACTGCACTCTCTGTTGGATAGGCAGCCAGTGAAGGGCGGCCAGAGCGGCCCCTGCTGACTGTCGGCTGGGGATATTCATGAGTTGTCGTGCCGCACAATTTTGGACAGTTTGTAATTTCTTAATCGTGGAGCAAGATGTTCCTAAGTATAGGGCATTGGCATAGTCGAGCCTAGAAAGTATAAGGGACTGGACTACCACTTTCCTTGCGGAGATAGGAAGGAGGGGAATGATTTTCCGTAGCATCCTCATCAGCCCAAAACAGCTGCCAGCAACCTTCCTTGCTTGTTCCCCAAAATCGAGGTTACGGTCAAGCCAGACTCCCAAACTCTTGATATAATCTTTGGGGGAGGTGGAGGACCGAAACAACTCGGCCACGAGGTTATTATGTTGGGTATAGAAGGTTTACCCAGAAACATAAGCTCCGTTTTAGATCCGTTGAGCTTCAGGAATGAACCCTCCATCCACACTGCGATCTCTCGAAGACACATTGCCCAGTCCGGGACGATGGTGTTGAGCTGATTAAAAGAGACAATCAGCTGCGTATCATAGGCATATGTGACAATTTGAATGCCGAAAGGCTCCACGACACCTGCCAAGGAGCTCATATATACGTTAAAAAGAGTGGGGGACAAGGAGGATCCCTGAGGGACCCCACATCGAAGGGGTAGAGGGTCAGAGATAGAGTCTTCATGAAACACCTGGAAAGATCGATCATCCAAAAAGGAAGAAATCCATTCAAGGGCCAAATCAGTCACTCCTATATCTCTAAGCCTCTGAATGAGCAGCTGATGATTAACCGTATCGAAGGCTGCGCTCAGATCTAAAAGCACGATGACAGCGCAGCCCCCGTTATCCAAAATTTTCCTGGTACCCTCTACCACCGCTAACAGAGCGGTTTCTGTGCCTTGTTGGGGCCTAAAGCCAGTCTGAGATGGGTGAAGGCAGTTATTATTTTCCAAGAACCCGGACAGAACAACATTCACATGTTTTTCAGCAATTTTGCTGATCCCTGGTAACAATGAGATGGGGCGATAATTCCCTAACATTTCAGGGTCCAAATTTGGTTTTTTCAGCAAGGCTTTAACCATTGCTTGTTTCCAAGGGAGGGGAACTATGCCTGTCCTGTATGTAGCGTTAATTAAATCTAAGATAGTTGTAGAAACTGTGTCAAAAATCCGATTTAAAAAGAGGGGGGAACTATATCCTTGGGAGAACCTGACTTCAGCTGACCAAGAATACCTTGCAGGGCAGAAAGATCCAAAAGAGGAATTTCCGCTAAAATACAATTATCAGTGCCTCCTTTGTTATTGATTGGGGGGAGATTAATTGAAACGATGGTCTGATGAAAAGAGGAATAGATATCTTGGATTTTATTAAAGAAAAAAGTAGCTAAAAGATTGCAGCGAGATGACATCATCGCAGGAAATAGGCGGGGGGGAGTTTAATAATAGATTTAACTATGCGAAATATTTCGCGAGAGGAATTGGGGGCTGAAAGTATTTGGTTTCCATAATAAAGTGACTGAGCGCACTTAATTTCTTCCTTATATTTCTTGATATCTTCCCTATAGATCGTTTTATTAATGGTGGAGTAGTCTTTCCTCCACTTTCTTTCAGACCGTTTACAGGACTGCTTAAGTTTACGCAGCTTGGGGGTATACCAGGCTGTTCTATTTGCGCCATTTTTATCCTTAATTTGTTTCTTTGGAAGTACTATATCTAAGGAAGAGCTCAGCCAATTTTCAAAGTTATAGTTTGCATTGATAGGGTTGGACTCAGATGCTGGTCTGGTGTCATTAAGTTTTGACACCCAGCGTTCTACTGGGAGTTGTGACCATGGTCGAAGCAGTTTGGTAGATGTTACCATCGATCTGTTACTAGCTTTACAGGTCCAGGAAAAGGAAATGAGGGAGTGATCTGTCCAAGGAAGTGGAGTAGGATTTCCAACCTGAAGATCTGTGGCATTGGTAAAAATAGGATCAAGTAAATGACCCTGAGAGTGGGTGTGGCCTTTCACTTTTTGGAAGAATTGGAGTGCTTCCATACTATCCACTAAGTCACGTGTAGCTGGTAAAGAATAGTCATCAAAATGCATATTAAAATCTCCCAAGAGGGAGAAGTTAGACAAAGGGCTGGCTAGGTTAGCTGTGATCTCGGGGAGCTCATTGCAAAATTTGCCCAATGCCCCCGGAGGGCGATAAATTAAAATCCCGGAAAAAGTACATGTGTGGGAGAAGCCGATGGAAAAGAACAAACTCTCGCAATCGGCTATGGGATTCCCTAACACACGGCAGTTAAATCCAATTTTGTAAATAATGGCTATGCCACCTCCTCTGTTATATTCTCTATCATGTCTTTGAATGGTATACCCAGAGGGTATTCCACACTTTAGGAGCGATGTAAGAGAATGCCCGTCCTTCTGATCTGGTTCTGTGTATGTCTGCGATGTGTGCAGAGCGAAGGTGTCTGGGTGGTTCGTGGAAGGAGATGCGTCTGTTCAGGTAGATGGGGCCTGAGTTGTGTAGTGCCTCAAAGGAGTGTGTGAGGAGTTTGAACTGGGCGTGTTTGTATATCGGGAGCCAGTGTAGTTTGGTGTAATTTCTGTGTGGGAGGTTAAAGGTGAGCCTGGCTGCCGAGTGCTAGATATTTTGTAGTCTTCTGGTGAGTTGCTTGGTGGTCGCGGCATAGAGGGCGCTTCTTTAGTCCAACTTGCTGGTGACTAGGGCGTGAGTGACAGTTTTTCTAGTGTTGCCTGGGACCATTTGAAGATCTTTCTCAGCATCTTCAGGGTGTGGAAGGAGGATTCAGTGACAGCGTTGACTTGTGTGATCATGTCCAATTTACTGTTAATGATTATTCTGAGGTTTCTGACATGGGTTCTTGGCGGGGCCCTGAGTGTGGGCGTGGTCCAAGTTCAGCCGGTTACCAGTTGGAGTCACATGGTGAGGTGTTCTTGATGAAGATCACTACTTCTGTCTTGTTGGTGTTGAGCCTGAGACGTTGGCTTTCATTTAGTTGGTGAACTTGTTTCTTGTGCTGGGGGTCTTGTCAGAGAGGGATAGTATGAGTTTTGTGTCATCTGCGTAGGAGAGGATGTTGATGCCATATGCGTCGATGACATTGGCCAGAGGGATCATGCATGTGTTGAAGAGGGTGAGGCTGAACAATGAACCTTGGGGCACTCTGCAGATGAGTTTAAGGGCTTCCGAGGAGGAAGGTGCCAGGCTGACAGCTTGTGTTCTATCTGTTAAGGAGCAGATCCAGTGGAGAGCGGGTCCTTGGATGCAAATCTCATGCAGGCACTTGATGAATATGGAGTGTGAGACGATGTCAAATGCTGCAAAGAGGGCAGCCGTGTCTCCTCTGTCATGGATTATGTGGATGTCATCTGTGGCAGCGATGAGTGCTGTTTCTGTTCCTTGGTTGGGCTTGAATCCGGACTGTATGGTGTCAAGGAGCTGATGGTTGCTGAAGTGGTCGGCAAAGTGTCGGTTGATTATTTTCTCTAAGACCCTTGCCGGATATGGTAGGAGGGAGATGAGTCTATAGTTAGAAAGAGTAGCTGGGTCAGCGGGTGATTTCTTGAGCAGCCCATGATGGTGGCATGTTTCCCGTTGTCCATGAATGTGGCTAACTCGATGGAGGTATTGAGGATGGGTGTTACTGCTTCGCTGATTGGTAGGAGTCCTTTGCTGAAGGCATGAAGAGGGCAAGGGTCAGATGGAGCCTATGAGTGGATGGTCTTCATGGTAGCAATGATTTTGACAGGGGTGATGGCAGCCACAAGGTCAGGGTTCATTCATCAGCCATGATGGGAAGTTGAGTTGCAGCAGTGATGGGGTCTGGTTGAGGGTTGAAAATGCAGTATATGGAGGTGATTTTGAAACAGAAGAATTCCGAGAGCTCATTGCAAAGGTCTTGTGAGAGGGTGATGTTGCTGGAGGCAGCAGATGGAGCAGTGCAATCTGATGATGGCAGAGATCTCCTTGCTGCTTTTAGTGCTGGCGTTGATGCGATCTGCAAGAGCTATGCGCTTGGTATTCCGTATTTCTTCTTTGTGAGACTGTGGGGTGCCCAAGCCATTGCTGCCCCAGGTGTTTCTCCTTATGGACAAGCTGTAGGGCACCAGGGTCGGACGGTCTCACCCAAAGGCCTGGTGGTGCAGATCTGTCCATGTGTAGAGTGGGTTATGCTCCTCCTGCCCCAGCTCCCCGCAGTCTTCCTTTTCTAGGCACCCTCACCTTCGTACAAGTGTACCTCCTGCACCAGTCTTCCTTTACTATGCAGCCTCACCTTCGTACAAGTGTACCTCCTGCACCAGTCTTCCTTTACTATGCAGCCTCTATTTCATACAAGCGTACCTCCTGCACCATTCCTCTTTTTCTATACCCTTTCCTTAATAAAAGGGTACGTCCAGCACCGGACTTCCTTTTCTATGTAGCCTCTCCTTCATACAAGGGCACCTCCTGCTCCAGTCTTCCTTTTCTATGCAACCTTTCCATCACACAAGGGTACCTCGTGCTCCAGTTTTCCTTTCTTTTCTATCCAGCCTCTCTATTATACAAGGGTACCTCCTGCACAAGTCTTCTTTTCTATGCAGCATATCCTTCGTACAAGGGCACCTCATGCACCAGCCTTTCTTTTCTATGCTACCTTTCCATCACACAAGGGTACCTCCAGCACACGGTCTTCCTTTCTATATCCTTACTTGCATAAAAGGGCTTCTCCTGCACTGATCTTCCTTTTCTAAACCCTCTCCTTCATACAATGGGTGCTCCTGCACTGGTCTTCCTTTTATATGAAGCATCTCCTTCGTACAAGGGCCCCTCCTGCACTGGTCTTCCTTTTCTATGCAGCCTCTCATTCATACAAGGGCACCTCCTGCACCGGTCTTCCTTTTCTATGCAGCCTCTCCTTCATACAAGGGCCACTCCTGCACCGGTCTTCCTTCTCTATGCAGCCTCTTCTCCGTACAAGGGCCCCTCCTGCACCAGTCTTCCTTTTCTATGCAGCCTCTCATTCATACAAGGGCACCTCCTGCACCGGTCTTCCTTTTCTATGCAGCCTCTCCTTCATACAAGGGCCACTCCTGCACCGGTCTTCCTTTTCTATGCAGCCTCTCCTTCGTACTAGAGCACCTCTTGCACCGGTATTCCTTTTCTGTGCGGCCTCTCCTTGATACAAGCATATGTCCTTCACCGGTCTTCCTTTTCTATGCATCTTCTCCTTCATACAAGGGTCTTCCCTTTTCTATGCAGCCTCTCCTTCATACAAGGGCACCTCCTGCATCGGTATTCCTTTTCTATGCAGCCTCTCCTTCATACAAGGGCCACTCCTGCACCGGTCTTCCTTTTCTATGCAGCTTTTCCATCATACAAGGGTACCTCCTGCACCGGTCTTCCTTTTCTATGCAGCCTCTCCTTCATACTAGGGTACCTCCTGCATCAGTCTTCCTTTTCTATGCGGCCTCTCCTCCGTACAAGAGCTCCTCCTGCACCGGTCTTCCTTTTCTATGCAGTCTCTCTTTCATACAAGGGCACCTCCTGCACCGGTCTTCCTTTTCTATGCACCCTCTTCTTCATACAAGGGCTCCTCCTGCACCAGTCTTCCTTTTCTATGCAGTCTCTCTTTCATACAAGGGCACCTCCTGCACCGGTCTTCCTTTTCTATGCAGCCTCTCCTTCATACAAGGGCCACTCCTGCACCGGTCTTCCTTCACTTTGCAGCCTCTTCTCCGTACAAGGGCCACCCCTGCACCGGTCTTCCTTTTCTATGCAGCCTCTCCTTCGTACAAGTGCCACTCCTGCACCGGTCTTCCTTCTCTATGCAGCCTCTTCTCCGTACAAGGGCCACTCCTGCACCAGTCTTCCTTTTCTATGCAGCCTCTCCTCCGTACAAGGGCCCCTCCTGCACCGGTCTTCCTTTTCTATGCAGCCTCTCCTTCGTACTAGAGCTCCTCTTGCACCGGTACTCCTTTTCTGTGCGGCCTCTCCTTGATACAAGGGCTCCTCCTGCACCAGTCTTCCTTTTCTATGCAGTCTCTCTTTCATACAAGGGTATCTCCTGCACCGGCCTTCCTTTTCTATGCACCCTCTCCTTCATACAAGGGCTCCTCCTGCACCGGTCTTCCTTTTCTATGCAGCCTCTCCTTCATACAAAGGCCCCTCCTGCACCAGTCTTCCTTTTCTATGCAGCCTCTCCTTCATACTAGGGTACCTCCTGCATCAGTCTTCCTTTTCTATGCGGCCTCTCTTCCGTACAAGGGCTCCTCCTGCACCGGTCTTCCTTTTCTATGCAGTCTCTCTTTCATACAAGGGCACCTCCTGCACCGGTCTTCCTTTTCTATGCACCCTCTTCTTCATACAAGGGCTCCTCCTGCACCAGTCTTCCTTTTCTATGCAGTCTCTCTTTCATACAAGGGCACCTCCTGCACCGGTCTTCCTTTTCTATGCAGCCTCTCCTTCATACAAGGGCCACTCCTGCACCGGTCTTCCTTCACTATGCAGCCTCTTCTCCGTACAAGGGCCACCCGTGCACCGGTCTTCCTTTTCTATGCAGCCTCTCCTTCATACAAGTGCCACTCCTGCACCGGTCTTCCTTCTCTATGCAGCCTCTTCTCCGTACAAGGGCCACTCCTGCACCAGTCTTCCTTTTCTATGCAGCCTCTCCTCCGTACAAGGGCCCCTCCTGCACCGGTCTTCCTTTTCTATGCAGCCTCTCCTTCGTACTAGAGCACCTCTTGCACCGGTATTCCTTTTCTGTGCGGCCTCTCCTTGATACAAGGGCTCCTCCTGCACCAGTCTTCCTTTTCTATGCAGTCTCTCTTTCATACAAGGGTATCTCCTGCACCGGCCTTCCTTTTCTATGCACCCTCTCCTTCATACAAGGGCTCCTCCTGCACCGGTCTTCCTTTTCTATGCAGCCTCTCCTTCATACAAAGGCCCCTCCTGCACCAGTCTTCCTTTTCTATGCAACCTCTCCTTCATACAAGGGGCCCTCCTACAACAGTTTTCCTTTTCCATGCAGCCTCTTCGTCCGTATAAAGTCACAACCTGCACCGGTTTTCCTTTTGTATGCACCCTCTCCTTCGTGCCAGGGTACCACCTGCGCTGATCTTCCTTTTCTATGCAGCCTCTCCTTCATACAAGGACACATCCAGCACTTGTCTTCCTTTTCTATGCAGTCTCTGCTTTATAAAAGGGAACATTCCGCAACGGTCTTCCTTTTCTATGCAGCCTCTCTGTCGTACAAGTGTATCTCCTGCACAGGTCTTGCTTTTCTGCACCCTCTTCTTCATACAAGGGTATCTCCTGCACTGGTCTTCCTTTTCTATGCACCCTCTCCTTCGCACAACTGCACCTCCTTCACCAGTTTTCCTTTTCTAAACCCTCTCCTTCGTACAAGGGCCCTTCCTGCACAGGTCTTCCTTTTCTATGCAGCCTATCCTTCGTACCACGGTGCCTCCTGCACTTGTCTTCCATTTCTATGCAGTCTCTCCTTTCATAAAAGGGCTCCTCCTGCACCAGTCTTTCTTTTCTATGCACCTTCTCCTTCGTACAAGGGCACCTCTTACATCCTTCTTCCTTTTCTATGCAGCCTCTCCTTCGTACAAGGGCACCTCTTGCACCGGTCTTGCTTTTCTATGAAGCGTCTCCTTCATACAAGGGCTCCTCCTGCACCGGTCTTTCTTTTCTATGAAGCATCTCCTTCCTACAAGGGTACGTCCTGCACCGGTCTTCCTTTTCTATACAGCCTCTCCTTCATACAAGGGCCCCTCCTGCACCGGTCTTTCTTTTCTATGCTGCCTCTCCTTCATACAAGGGCACCTCTTGCACCCTTCTTCCTTTTCTATGCAGCCTCTCCTTCATACAAGCGTATGTCCTGCACCGATCTTCCTTTTCTATGCAGCCTCTCCTTCGTACCACGGTGCCTCCTGCACTGGTCTTCCATTTCTATGCAGTCTCTCCTTTCATAAAAGGACCCCTCCTGCACCAGTCTTCCTTTTCTATGCAGCCTCTCCTTCATACAAGGGTATCTCCTGCACCGGTTTTTCTTTTCTATGTAGCCTCTCCTTCGTACAAGGGCCACTCCTGCATCCTTCTTCCTTTTCTATGCAGACTCTCCTTTGTACAACGGCCCCTCCAGCACCGGTCTTCCTTTTCTATGCAGCCTCTCCTTCATACAAAGGCCCCTCCAGCACCGGTCTTCCTTTTCTATGCAGCCTCTCCTTCATACAACGGCCCCTTCTGCACCGGTCTTTCTTTTCTATGCAGCCTCTCCTTCATACAAGGGCCCTTCCTCCACAGGTCTTCCTTTTCTATGCAGCCTATCCTTTCATAAAAGGGCTCCTCCTGCACCAGTCTTCCTTTCTATGCACCCTCTCCTTCGTACAAGGGCACCTCTTGCACCCTTCTTCCTTTTCTATGTAGCCTCTCCTTCGTACAAGAGCACCTCTTGCACCGGTCTTCCTTTTCTATGAAGCGTCTCCTTCATACAAGGGCTCCTCCTGCACCGGTCTTTCTTTTCTATGAAGCGTCTCCTTCATACAAGGGTACGTCCTGCACCAATCTTCCTTTTCTATGCAGCCTCTCCTTCATACAAGGGCCCCTCCTGCACCGGTCTTTCTTTTCTATGCTGCCTTTCCTTCATACAAGGGCACCTCTTGCACCCTTCTTCCTTTTCTATGCAGCCTCTCCTTCATACAAGCGTATGTCCTGCACCGATCTTCCTTTCTCTATGCAGCCTCTCCTTCGTACCACGGTGCCTCCTGCACTGGTCTTCCATTTCTATGCAGTCTCTCCTTTCATAAAAGGGCCCCTCCTGCACCAGTCTTCCTTTTCTATGCAGCCTCTCCTTCATACAAGGGTATCTCCTGCACCGGTTTTTCTTTCTATGTAGCCTCTCCTTCGTACAAGGGCCACTCCTGCGCCCTTCTTCCTTTTCTATGCAGCCTCTCCTTTGTACAACGGCCCCTCCAGCACCGGTCTTCCTTTTCTATGCAGCCTCTCCTTCATACAACGGCCCCTCCTGCACCGGTCTTCCTTTTCTATGCAGCCTCTCCTTCATACAAGGGCCCCTCCTGCCCCGGCCTTCCTTTCTGTGCAGCCTCTGCTTCATACAAGGGCTCCTCCTGCACTGGTCTTTCTTTTCTATGAAGCGTCTCCTTCATACAAGGGTACGTCCTGCACCGGTCTTCCTTTTCTATGCAGCCTCTCCTTCATACAAGGGCCCCTCCTGCACCGGTCTTTCTTTTCTATGCTGCCTCTCCTTCATACAAGGGCACCTCTTGCACCCTTCTTCCTTTTCTATGCAGCCTCTCCTTCATACAAGCGTATGTCCTGCACCAATCTTCCTTTTCTATGCAGCCTCTCCTTCGTACCACGGTGCCTCCTGCACTGGTCTTCCATTTCTATGCAGTCTCTCCTTTCATAAAAGGGCCCCTCCTGCACCAGTCTTCCTTTTCTATGCAGCCTCTCCTTCATACAAGGGTATCTCCTGCACCGGTTTTTCTTTTCTATGTAGCCTCTCCTTCGTACAAGGGCCACTCCTGCACCCTTCTTCCTTTTCTATGCAGCCTCTCCTTTGTACAACGGCCCCTCCAGCACCGGTCTTCCTTTTCTATGCAGCCTCTCCTTCATACAAGGGCCCCTCCAGCACCGGTCTTCCTTTTCTATGCAGCCTCTCCTTCATACAACGGCCCCTTCTGCACCGGTCTTCCTTTTCTATGCAGCCTCTCCTTCATACAAGGGCCCTTCCTACACAGGTCTTCCTTTTCTATGCAGCCTATCCTTCGTACCACGGTGCCTCCTGCACTTGTCTTCCATTTCTATGCAGCCTCTCCTTCATACAAGGGCCCCTCCAGCACCGGTCTTCCTTTTCTATGCAGCCTCTCCTTCATACAACGGCCCCTTCTGCACCGGTCTTTCTTTTCTATGCAGCCTCTCCTTCATACAAGGGCCCTTCCTCCACAGGTCTTCCTTTTCTATGCAGCCTATCCTTTCATAAAAGGGCTCCTCCTGCACCAGTCTTCCTTTTCTATGCACCCTCTCCTTCGTACAAGGGCACCTCTTGCACCCTTCTTCCTTTTCTATGTAGCCTCTCCTTCGTACAAGAGCACCTCTTGCACCGGTCTTCCTTTTCTATGAAGCGTCTCCTTCATACAAGGGCTCCTCCTGCACCGGTCTTTCTTTTCTATGAAGCGTCTCCTTCATACAAGGGTACGTCCTGCACCAATCTTCCTTTTCTATGCAGCCTCTCCTTCATACAAGGGCCCCTCCTGCACCGGTCTTTCTTTTCTATGCTGCCTTTCCTTCATACAAGGGCACCTCTTGCACCCTTCTTCCTTTTCTATGCAGCCTCTCCTTCATACAAGCGTATGTCCTGCACCGATCTTCCTTTCTCTATGCAGCCTCTCCTTCGTACCACGGTGCCTCCTGCACTGGTCTTCCATTTCTAGGCAGTCTCTCCTTTCATAAAAGGGCCCCTCCTGCACCAGTCTTCCTTTTCTATGCAGCCTCTCCTTCATACAAGGGTATCTCCTGCACCGGTTTTTCTTTTCTATGTAGCCTCTCCTTCGTACAAGGGCCACTCCTGCACCCTTCTTCCTTTTCTATGCAGCCTCTCCTTTGTACAACGGCCCCTCCAGCACCGGTCTTCCTTTTCTATGCAGCCTCTCCTTCATACAACGGCCCCTCCTGCACCGGTCTTCCTTTTCTATGCAGCCTCTCCTTCATACAAGGGCCCCTCCTGCCCCGGCCTTCCTTTCTGTGCAGCCTCTGCTTCATACAAGGGCTCCTCCTGCACTGGTCTTTCTTTTCTATGAAGCGTCTCCTTCATACAAGGGTACGTCCTGCACCGGTCTTCCTTTTCTATGCAGCCTCTCCTTCATACAATGGCCCCTCCTGCACCGGTCTTTCTTTTCTATGCTGCCTCTCCTTCATACAAGGGCACCTCTTGCACCCTTCTTCCTTTTCTATGCAGCCTCTCCTTCATACAAGCGTATGTCCTGCACCAATCTTCCTTTTCTATGCAGCCTCTCCTTCGTACCACGGTGCCTCCTGCACTGGTCTTCCATTTCTATGCAGTCTCTCCTTTCATAAAAGGGCCCCTCCTGCACCAGTCTTCCTTTTCTATGCAGCCTCTCCTTCATACAAGGGTATCTCCTGCACCGGTTTTTCTTTTCTATGTAGCCTCTCCTTCGTACAAGGGCCACTCCTGCACCCTTCTTCCTTTTCTATGCAGCCTCTCCTTTGTACAACGGCCCCTCCAGCACCGGTCTTCCTTTTCTATGCAGCCTCTCCTTCATACAAAGGCCCCTCCAGCACCGGTCTTCCTTTTCTATGCAGCCTCTCCTTCATACAACGGCCCCTTCTGCACCGGTCTTTCTTTTCTATGCAGCCTCTCCTTCATACAAGGGCCCTTCCTCCACAGGTCTTCCTTTTCTATGCAGCCTATCCTTTCATAAAAGGGCTCCTCCTGCACCAGTCTTCCTTTTCTATGCACCCTCTCCTTCGTACAAGGGCACCTCTTGCACCCTTCTTCCTTTTCTATGTAGCCTCTCCTTCGTACAAGAGCACCTCTTGCACCGGTCTTCCTTTTCTATGAAGCGTCTCCTTCATACAAGGGCTCCTCCTGCACCGGTCTTTCTTTTCTATGAAGCGTCTCCTTCATACAAGGGTACGTCCTGCACCAATCTTCCTTTTCTATGCAGCCTCTCCTTCATACAAGGGCCCCTCCTGCACCGGTCTTTCTTTTCTATGCTGCCTTTCCTTCATACAAGGGCACCTCTTGCACCCTTCTTCCTTTTCTATGCAGCCTCTCCTTCATACAAGCGTATGTCCTGCACCAATCTTCCTTTCTCTATGCAGCCTCTCCTTCGTACCACGGTGCCTCCTGCACTGGTCTTCCATTTCTATGCAGTCTCTCCTTTCATAAAAGGGCCCCTCCTGCACCAATCTTCCTTTTCTATGCAGCCTCTCCTTCATACAAGGGTATCTCCTGCACCGGTTTTTCTTTCTATGTAGCCTCTCCTTCGTACAAGGGCCACTCCTGCGCCCTTCTTCCTTTTCTATGCAGCCTCTCCTTTGTACAACGGCCCCTCCAGCACCGGTCTTCCTTTTCTATGCAGCCTCTCCTTCATACAACGGCCCCTCCTGCACCGGTCTTCCTTTTCTATGCATCCTCTCCTTCATACAAGGGCCCCTCCTGCCCCGGCCTTCCTTTCTGTGCAGCCTCTGCTTCTAGCTAAGGGCTCCTCCTGCACTGGTCTTTCTTTTCTATGAAGCGTCTCCTTCATACAAGGGTACGTCCTGCACCGGTCTTCCTTTTCTATGCAGCCTCTCCTTCATACAAGGGCCCCTCCTGCACCGGTCTTTCTTTTTCTATGCTGCCTCTCCTTCATACAAGGGCACCTCTTGCACCCTTCTTCCTTTTCTATGCAGCCTCTCCTTCATACAAGCGTATGTCCTGCACCAATCTTCCTTTTCTATGCAGCCTCTCCTTCGTACCACGGTGCCTCCTGCACTGGTCTTCCATTTCTATGCAGTCTCTCCTTTCATAAAAGGGCCCCTCCTGCACCAGTCTTCCTTTTCTATGCAGCCTCTCCTTCATACAAGGGTATCTCCTGCACCGGTTTTTCTTTTCTATGTAGCCTCTCCTTCGTACAAGGGCCACTCCTGCACCCTTCTTCCTTTTCTATGCAGCCTCTCCTTTGTACAACGGCCCCTCCAGCACCGGTCTTCCTTTTCTATGCAGCCTCTCCTTCATACAAGGGCCCCTCCAGCACCGGTCTTCCTTTTCTATGCAGCCTCTCCTTCATACAACGGCCCCTTCTGCACCGGTCTTCCTTTTCTATGCAGCCTCTCCTTCATACAAGGGCCCTTCCTACACAGGTCTTCCTTTTCTATGCAGCCTATCCTTCGTACCACGGTGCCTCCTGCACTTGTCTTCCGTTTCTATGCAGCCTCTCCTTCATACAAGGGCCCCTCCAGCACCGGTCTTCCTTTTCTATGCAGCCTCTCCTTCATACAACGGCCCCTTCTGCACCGGTCTTTCTTTTCTATGCAGCCTCTCCTTCATACAAGGGCCCTTCCTCCACAGGTCTTCCTTTTCTATGCAGCCTATCCTTTCATAAAAGGGCTCCTCCTGCACCAGTCTTCCTTTTCTATGCACCCTCTCCTTCGTACAAGGGCACCTCTTGCACCCTTCTTCCTTTTCTATGTAGCCTCTCCTTCGTACAAGAGCACCTCTTGCACCGGTCTTCCTTTTCTATGAAGCGTCTCCTTCATACAAGGGCTCCTCCTGCACCGGTCTTTCTTTTCTATGAAGCTGCCTCCTTCATACAAGGGTACGTCCTGCACCAATCTTCCTTTTCTATGCAGCCTCTCCTTCATACAAGGGCCCCTCCTGCACCGGTCTTTTCTTTTCTATGCTGCCTTTCCTTCATACAAGGGCACCTCTTGCACCCTTCTTCCTTTTCTATGCAGCCTCTCCTTCATACAAGCGTATGTCCTGCACCGATCTTCCTTTCTCTATGCAGCCTCTCCTTCGTACCACGGTGCCTCCTGCACTGGTCTTCCATTTCTATGCAGTCTCTCCTTTCATAAAAGGGCCCCTCCTGCACCAGTCTTCCTTTTCTATGCAGCCTCTCCTTCATACAAGGGTATCTCCTGCACCGGTTTTTCTTTTCTATGTAGCCTCTCCTTCGTACAAGGGCCACTCCTGCGCCCTTCTTCCTTTTCTATGCAGCCTCTCCTTTGTACAACGGCCCCTCCAGCACCGGTCTTCCTTTTCTATGCAGCCTCTCCTTCATACAACGGCCCCTCCTGCACCGGTCTTCCTTTTCTATGCAGCCTCTCCTTCATACAAGGGCCCCTCCTGCCCCGGCCTTCCTTTCTGTGCAGCCTCTGCTTCATACAAGGGCTCCTCCTGCACTGGTCTTTCTTTTCTATGAAGCGTCTCCTTCATACAAGGGTACGTCCTGCACCGGTCTTCCTTTTCTATGCAGCCTCTCCTTCATACAAGGGCCCCTCCTGCACCGGTCTTTCTTTTCTATGCTGCCTCTCCTTCATACAAGGGCACCTCTTGCACCCTTCTTCCTTTTCTATGCAGCCTCTCCTTCATACAAGCGTATGTCCTGCACCAATCTTCCTTTTCTATGCAGCCTCTCCTTCGTACCACGGTGCCTCCTGCACTGGTCTTCCATTTCTATGCAGTCTCTCCTTTCATAAAAGGGCCCCTCCTGCACCAGTCTTCCTTTTCTATGCAGCCTCTCCTTCATACAAGGGTATCTCCTGCAACCGGTTTTTCTTTTCTATGTAGCCTCTCCTTCGTACAAGTGCCACTCCTGCACCCTTCTTCCTTTTCTATGCAGCCTCTCCTTTGTACAACGGCCCCTCCAGCACCGGTCTTCCTTTTCTATGCAGCCTCTCCTTCATACAAGGGCCCCTCCAGCACCGGTCTTCCTTTTCTATGCAGCCTCTCCTTCATACAACGGCCCCTTCTGCACCGGTCTTCCTTTTCTATGCAGCCTCTCCTTCATACAAGGGCCCTTCCTACACAGGTCTTCCTTTTCTATGCAGCCTATCCTTCGTACCACGGTGCCTCCTGCACTTGTCTTCCATTTCTATGCAGTCTCTCCTTTCATAAAAGGGCTCCTCCTGCACCAGTCTTCCTTTTCTATGCACCCTCTCCTTCGTACAAGGGCACCTCTTGCACCCTTCATCCTTTTCTATGCAGCCTCTCCTTCGTACAAGAGCACCTCTTGCAGCGGTCTTCCTTTTCTATGAAGCGTCTCCTTCATACAAGGGCTCCTCCTGCACCGGTCTTTCTTTTCTATGAAGCGTCTCCTTCATACAAGGGTACGTCCTGCACTGGTCTTCCTTTTCTATGCAGCCTCTCCTTCATACAAGGGCCCCTCCTGCACCGGTCTTTCTTGTCTATGCTGCCTTTCCTTCATACAAGGGCACCTCTTGCACCCTTCTTCCTTTTCTATGCAGCCTCTCCTTCATACAAGCGTATGTCCTGCACCGATCTTCCTTTTCTATGCAGCCTCTCCTTCGTACCACGGTGCCTCCTGCACTGGTCTTCCATTTCTATACAGTCTCTCCTTTCATAAAAGGGCCCCTCCTGCACCAGTCTTCCTTTTCTATGCAGCCTCTCCTTCATACAAGGGTATCTCCTGCACTGGTTTTTCTTTTCTATGTAGCCACTCCTTCGTACAAGGGCCACTCCTGCACCCTTCTTCCTTTTCTATGCAGCCTCTCCTTTGTACAACGGCCCCTCCAGCACCGGTCTTCCTTTTCTATGCAGCCTCTCCTTCATACAAGGGCCCCTCCAGCACCGGTCTTCCTTTTCTATGCAGCCTCTCCTTCATACAAGGGCCCCTCCTGCCCCGGCCTTCCTTTCTGTGCAGCCTCTCCTTCGTACCAGGGCTCCTCCTACAATCCTTCTCAGCAGTCAGGCAGCCCCTTCCCTTAAGGCAGGTACAAGCAGCTCTTCTCTGGGCAGGTCAGAAACCTTCCCAGATTCCTAGAGTCAAACCTGTGAAAGGGGGATGGGCAGTGGCCCAAAGGTACAAAAAGTCTTTCTCACTCTTTAGGGGATCCTAGATTCTTGGGGTAGAGAAACCTCAGCAGACTGACTGGTGAGTTCTGTCCTACATCAATGATTTGTCTTGAGATTGTGTATTCCACAAGTCCAGCTCTAGGTCACATTTCAGGCAATTCCTGACTGTTGTGTTTTTGGCCATGACTGGTCCAGGCACAGCTTTGTCTTACAGCATCAGCAGGGCGGTGGGTGGAGTCAGGAGCTCCCTGCCAGAGAGACCCAAAAGAAGGGAACAAAAGAGGGAGTGGTGATCCAGCGCTTACAATAAAAATAATTTCTCCTATCATGCTTTTTGGTCATCCAGGTGCAATTATTTCTCTAACAAACACACATTATCCATATGACGGTGGGGCCCATAACACCGCATATACATTCACTTACTCATTTATTCCCTGGATTTCCTCCGTCATGAAACCTAGGAGAAAAACGATTCGCTGGAAGGAGTCGGGATACCTCTTTTATAATGACACAATAATTCTCATTTTCTTGTAAGGTATTCCGCTCATTGGTCGATGGACCAATTAGTAGGAATCAGTTGATGGTGATTAAGACCAGCTCAATCACGATGAACTCTTTACCATTTCATTATTAATCATTATATTAAAGAAAAAACACTGAGTCATTTGTTTAAAGAATAATAAAGTTTATATAAAGTTTTGAATGCAGGAAATTTGAGATTAATCTTATTATTCAGATCATTGCATTTATCATCAATATAAGAATAGTTGAATTTGCATGGCACTTTTATTAGACGGAAAAGGAGGTTATCATACTAATAACTATATAGATCAACCTATCTATTTCTCTCTGGGAAATCCTAATAATTCTAAAATCTATCAAATAAGAGTTCTCCTAAGCAGCATTTTATACTCAACTGGAAAAGGAAAATAACAGCAGCAGCATCAGCTCGTCAGCATCAGCAACCGCAAACTCTCCCATCTACAGCATCTAACTTCTTCAGCATCTCCCGCAGCATCCCACAGCATTCTAAAACCTCCCACCAAGAGTAGGTCTTCTTATACCCTAATTCTAGCTTACAGCATAAAATGTTTCTTCTTACATGGCGCGATTCATTCTCATTGGTCAAAAACTCAGGTCCCTATACATTTTAATCAAACTTCCTGGTCTTAACCAGTTCCGTGTGGAATGTCCATGCAAGCATCGTTTCCCACAGTTCATGCACTTGCTCATCCGTTTCGATCAGTCCAAATTGTATCTTTTTCTGCAACAATTTGTATAACACAGTTCCTTCTATTGATTCAACCAGGCTTCTCATGCTTCTTGCTGATCATCTTGGCACACATCTGCTTAGAAGGGTCACAGCAGCCTTGACCATACTTTCATCTTAGCCTCTCGGCATCAGCACGTGATCATCCCTTTTCCACAGCCTCTCTCCCTATCACATGGTCGCATCCGCTCATGCGCACTCTAGTATCTCGCGGCCTTTTTATATTGCTGCTCGGCAGGCCTAAGCGCACTATTTTTAAAGAAAACAAAATGTTATTAAAACAAAGAAATATAAACCCTTTCGTTTCCCTCCCGTCTTTCTACGTACCCCAATTAGGTATTACCTAGCAGAAGCAACATATAAAGCTGTCCCTTACTTACCATCGCTTTATTTTGCAACCACACGTTTTATTCAAAAGCACAAATCATGCATTTTATTATTATTTTAGTACGCAAAATATTATGTTATGTTAGAAACGTAAACAATTATTAGTCCATTACTTTGCACACTGAATTGCGTGTTACCATTAACCCTTTACATACATTGTTGGTTATTTACTTGAACGAACATGTTTATTAATATTGTACGAAAATATTAGGAGGTTAAAATTTTTATTTTTACCCTGCTCCATCAACTCCCCTTTTTGGTGATTTTTAATATCACCACAAAAAAAACCAAGTTATACAATTTTCTCAGACAGCATATATCTTTTATCCATTTGCTTTTGTTAGTTTATACTTCTGTATCCCTTTCAACTTGTTTCTTCGTTTTCTTGTACATGTTCTCTTTTATTTCTTCTAACTCTATTTCACCTATTTCTCTCTCTCTTTCCCTGTTTATCTGTTTTCTTTTTCTATCTTATTCTGCTTTCTTCTTTCTTTATACATGTTACTGCAAGCTTCAGTACTAATATTATTATTATTATCATGGTTGCTATTATTATAATTTTCCCTATTATTAATCCACTCATTCTTGTTAACCAATTTGTTACAGAAGAAAACCTTTACCAAGTTTTCCCCACACACTTTCAACCTCCAGTGGAACAAGTTCTTTGTGCAAATTTGTAATATTTGTTATATACTTCTATATATTTTCGCTTTTATCTGGAATGTAAGTGCAACAATGTTGGAATTTCAGCATTCCACAGACTCCGCCCTCTTTTGCCAAAAGAATGTCAAGGGCAAGACGATTTTGCATCACCATAGCTCTCATGGCAACCATCTCGGTATTTACCATTAAGAACCCTCCAGCAGTATCTGTAGATAAACAATCTACCACTGTGGATAATTTCTGAATTCTGAATGCATTCAAAGATATTCCCACTGCTGGTATCACTGCACCAAAAATATCACCTACTATTTCTGAAAAACTTTCCCTTTTTCTACGTGTAAAGGTATTTATCATTTTGTGTGTTCCTTTTTCTTTTCTATCCACATGAAAAATCTTTGGAAAGACCAGGGCTAAATAACATGACCCATACCAATGGTCCGGCAACCTATAATAAGCCCTATTCCCACAAACGTAATAAATCCCTGGAAATATTGGATCTTTTCCCCTTTGAATCCCCATCCACCTAAAATTTTGTAATTGTCATAGCAATTGCTGGAACCCACAAAATAATTGTCATATCTTGTCTTATTTCTTCTAATGCACAACCTTCCCTGTTGGGGCCAATCCAGAGTCATAGCTGCATTTGTCTTTTTCTTATCATGATGGTCTTCCTCAAACGCCCAAAGAGGTGTTTTTGTCTCTTCTATCACTTTTCTTTCAAATTTCACCCTTCTCTCCTCAACCATTTCAAGAAATACCTTTTCTTCCTTCTTTAACTCACAGGTAAGGTTGTACCTAAATATATTATCTGATGTTAAAATCTTATCTTCTAAGAAATATTCACCAAACGTCTTTCCCTCTTTTATTTTGTTAAGCTCAGGAACTACAGAAACCTTTGCAAAAATCTTATCTATATCAGTGTAATAATATTCTAATCTACCTGTTTTATAAAATAAGCTTGCTAAAACACTACGGGGCCGATTCCGATCTCGGCCGGTAGGGCTCGAATCGGATTCGCTAACCGGATCCGATTCGAGCCCTATTTCCCGACCGATCGTGACGCGCGTCCGGGCGAGCGAGTACGATGCGTATTCGCCGACCGACTCGTCCGGGCATCCCGACCGCTCCGACTGACTCGTTCCCGGTCCAACCGCACCGACCGACCTCGCTCGGACTCGACTCGCACCGCGCAATGGAGACGTTCCCCGGCCGGGTAGGCACGATGCGCCGCCGCGAGCAGTCCGACCGAGCCGCGCACTCCGGCTCGGAAAGAGCTGTCGGAGCCGTACTTTGGGGTCCGTGTCGGACCCCCTGTACGCCGCAGCCGTGCGAGTCCGCACACAGGGGGACCCATGGGTCACCCCTACCTGTGCGTGTACGGCGCAAATCGCTTCACCGCGTACACGCTGTAGGGGGCGCACTTGTCCGCATCGCACCCATTGAGTCAATGGGAACCCGCTGTACGCGTTGTACGACAGGCTCCCATTGACTTCAATGGGAGTCCGACCGACTCGAGTCCGATGGCATACGTGCGCATCGTACTCGTTCGGTCGGACTGCACGGGTCCGACTCGGTCGGAAATCTCTCCGGGTCCGGCTCGGTCGGAGAGATTTCCGGCCCGAATCGGAATCGGCCCCTACATGTTATTCCATATGTCAAAGGAAGGTGATGATAAGTCACACCCTCTGCTACAGATGCAGGCAACTGCATACAAACATAGCAATCTCTTACATCCATTGTTTCTACGTACTCATACAATAATTTAGTAAAAACATTTTTTGAAAAATCTGTTATTGATTTGTCCTTATGTAATTCTGCACTACTCCTTAAAATAACTGGCTCTTGAGTGTTAGCTCCTTTTTCTTTCTCAGTGTTATTAGACTTTTCCACTACAGCTAAACTAATTGGAATAGTTATTGCTAAAACCACCCATACTGTTATTAATAAACCTGTACAAAAACAGCACATTTTGCACCATCTACTTAAAAACTCACATCTACATTTTCTATCTCTAATATTCTCCATTTTATCTTTTAACCTTATTTACTTGTTTTCTAGAAAAATTATGTCACTACACCTCAGAAATGACTTGCTTGCCACTCTGTATTTCCAATATTTTGTCTTTGATTGGTACTTTCTTTTAATTCTTTCTCAGAATTCTTTCTTTGTCACATCCGGTAAATTCGTCAGTTCAGTGTTTTGTCAAATCCGGTAAACTATCTAAACTTCTTCAGTTTTGTTGCTTCAGGTTTGTTGCACTTCACTTTCTCCCATCAGGTTTCTTTGTTCTGGGTTTTCGTGAGTGTTCAATTCTTCTTTGTGACTAGTCAAAGCACGATACAACCATTCAGGCGATCTGTACTTTTGATTCACCTTCTTTATTCTTTTTGTTTTCTGCAAGTGTTTACCACCTTGTTTTCCTTGCTCTTTTTGACTTATTTCATTCACTTGTTCAGCACTTTTCCCATCCAATTTTATTATTCTGTATCTTAATTTTCTTACTTGGTTGGGCCAATTGTCTCCTTTTCTTGGCCTTTTTGCTTCACTTCCTTTTTCCTCTCTTTCAGTTTTCCAATTTCTTTTTCTTGTCTCTATTTTTTCATTTCTTTCTTCTCCACTTTCTTCTGATTCTGTTTCAATCTTTTCGTTGCTTCCTCTTATTTTGAAGCTTATGATTTCGCTTTCATCTACTTGTGGTTCTTTTCTTATCTTCCTTCGTTCACCTATTTCTGTCCCTCCTCGAGGTTCTTCCGATTTTGTGTCAGTTTCTCCAACTGCTTCTAAATTTCCCTGTTCTTGTGTTTGACTATCTGTCCCTACTGCTCCTCGGGGTTTTTCCGATTTTTCTAACTTTTGGTTTGTAACTCTCCTTCTTCATCTATTAATATTATTTTCGAAGGAATTTTACCACAACTTGTACTTGGTTGTTCACTGTCACTGTCTTCTGGCTCAGTTTCTTCTCTTATGCTTTCAAAATTCCACTTTCTTTTTGAAATTTCTTCTCCTTCTGAATGTTCTGTATCAGATTCTGAACTGGTATCAGATATTTCCAGATGTCGACTTACAGGTCGATCTTCAAATTCTGGAACTTCAGCTATTTCTTCTATTTCCTCTTCTTCTTCTATTGTTTCACTTGTAGTTGGGTCTTCCAGATGTCGACTTACATGTCGATCTTCAGGTTCTGGCACCCTGTCTGTCTCCTCTTCTCTTTCTGATGCTGAACTGTTATCTGATATTTCCAGATGCCGACTTACAGGTCGATCTTTAGGTTCTGGAACTCTGATGGTGTGGCTGGCATGTACCCAGTGTTTCACTCCTGCACACTTGACTGCGGTGGTCCTCACTAGGATCACTTGTCGTGGTTCGTCCCAGCGAGGAACCAAACAGTTTCTTCTCCGGTGGACTTTTATTCGAACCCAATCTCCTGGATTCAAGTCATGAGCTGGTTTTCTTTCAAGAGTGGTCGCATCCGGTCCAACCTGATGAAACACAGAACGCACCACATCAGCCAATCCTTTGCAATAATCCAGTACTAGATCATCAGTTATAGTCAGTAGCTTGTTGACAGGTACTTGTGCTTGTCTCATTGCTCGTCCCATGATTATCTCTTGTGGACTGAGTCCAGTCTTCCTTTCCGGAATACTTCTGATTGTCATCAGAACCAATGGCAAAGCATCTGGCCATTTCAGTCCTGTAGCTTGACACATTTTTCCTAACCTGTTCTTGATCGTTCCATTTACTTGCTCTACTATTCCAGAAGCCTCTGGTCTGTATGCACAATGCAGTTTCTGTTTAATACTAAGTGCTTCACAAATCAGTTTAACTAATTCGTTCTGGAAATGTGTTCCTCTATCTGTTTCAATCGTGACTGGAAAACCATACCTTGGAATGAATTCTCGCAACAACAGTTTTGCTACTGTTATGCTGTCATTCCTTCTTGTTGGATATGCCTCCACCCAACGAGAAAACAAACAGATACCACTAGAACATACCTCAATCTACTGCAAGGTGGCATTTCAATGAAATCCATCTGCATTCTGGTGAAAGGACCCCTTCTCGTCCTATTCTTCCTAGACTCACTACTGTCTTCCTTCCTGGATTTAACTGTTGACAAATAAGACATCTCTGACAAAGACTCTCAGCTATGGCTCTGAATTTTGGATTGTACCATGTTTGTCTAAAAAGTCTGATCATTGAATCTCTCCCAATATGGGCTTGTCCATGGTACATCCGTGCCATGTCAGAAATCATGCTATCAGGCATAACTGGTCTCTCATCCCTGTAAACCCATACATCAGTTTCTTCGTGTTTCCTACATCCTGCTTTTAACCAAGTATCTTTCTCTTCGTCTTCTGCAGCTTCTTGTAATTGTCTCACCTCATCCCATGTTTCAATTGAGTTAGTAAAAAGCAAAGGACAAGAAATATGCTCTCTTTCGCGACAATTATTCAAAGAAACCACATTCTTTGCACAGTACTGTGCCATTTCGTCAGCATATTTGTTGCCAACAGTAATGTAGTCTTCCCCATTTTTATGTGCATTGCACTTCACCACAGCGATCTGTTTAGGCAGCTGTACCGCCTCAAGTAACTTTTTCACAAAATCTCCATTTCTGATGGGTGCCCCTGCAGACGTCAAGAAACCTCTTTGTGACCAAATCTGACCAAAATCATGCACGACTCCAAAGCCGTACTGGCTGTCAGTCATAATCGTAACCCGTACATTTCTTCCCAACTTACATGCTTGAATCAGAGCTACTAATTCTGCAACTTGGGCAGACCGTACACCTTTCAGACAAGATGCTTCCAACACAGTTGCTACTGTGCAAACTGCATATGCTGCACTTAAAACTCCATCCCTCGTTCTTAAACATGAGCCATCCACGAACAGAATATAATCTGATTCTTTCAAAGGCTCATCTCGTATATCAGCTCTTGGTTTTGTACAGTATTCGAGCACATTCAGACAATCGTGATCTACCTCATCCATTTCAATCACATTCTCTTCATCTGGTAATGATGTTGAAGGATTCACATTCATACATCTGTCGATGGTCACATTATCTACACTCAAAATTACCTTTTCATACCTAGTCAGCCGACTATGTGTCATGTATTGGGTTTTCGTTCTTGTCAAAAGAATTTCCACAGAATGGGGAACATACACTCTCAATGGATATCCCATCACTATGCCTTCACTCTGTTCCAGACTCACACAAGTAGCAGCAACTGCTTTCAAACATCCAGGCAACGCTTTCGCTACGGGGTCTAAAACAGCTGAAAAATATGCAATTGGTCTTTTCATAGTTCCATGTCTCTGCACCAAAACTGAAAATGCACATCCATCTCTTTCACTGCAATACAGCTCAAAATCTTTCTCATAATCAGGCATTCCTAATGCTGGAGCCTCACACAATTTCTTTTTCAGCTCTCTGAATGCTTTAATTTCTTCATCATTCATTTCAAAAGGATCTTTAACATCCTTCTTTGTCAATTTCTGCAATGGTTTCGCAATTAGTAAAAAACCGCTTATCCATTGTCGACAATATCCAACCATTCCCAAAAACATTCTTACCTCTCTTTGTGTCATTGGAGCTCTCATTCCTTGAATCATTTGTATTCTCTCTGTCGTTACCTTTCGTACTCCTTTCTCAATTTTATGCCCTAAATACTGGACTTCTTGTTGACAAAACTGTAATTTTGAAGGAGACACTTTATGTCCTCTTTTTGCTAAATGATTCAGCAAAACAATTGTATCATTGACACATGCTTCTTTTGTTTTTGATGCCACCAGCAGGTCATCAATATACTGAACCATTACTGACTTTTCTGGCATTCTTAAATCTTCCAATGATTTCTTCAGGATCTGATTAAAGATTGAGGGACTTTCTGTATACCCTTGAGGAATTCGGCACCATGCCAAAATACGCTCTCCAAACCTAAACACAAATATTGGCTGGCTATCTGGATGCAATGGAATAGAGAAAAATGCATGACATAAATCAATTACAGTGTACCACTCTGCTTCGCGTGGAATCTGGTATAGAATCACAGCAGGGTTCGGTACTATTGGGCAACAAGGCACAACAATTTTGTTTACCTTTCTTAAATCCTGTACGATTCTATATGTTCCATTTGGCTTTTTCAGTCCCATTATTGGCGAATTACATGGACTGCTCATGATTTCTTTTAGAATTCCTTGTTCAATCATTTTATTTATTACTGGCGTTATTCCTTCAATTATTTCTGGAGTTAATTTATACTGGGGCGTATTTGGGTAACTCGTTCCTTCTTTTACCGTAATTTTAACGGGATCTACTCCTTTCATTAATCCTACATCTTCTCCTGTCAAATCCCACACTTCTTCTTTCACTGTCTTTTTCAACTCAATTGGGATTTTCTCTGCATCAAATACAGGAAATAAGCCATTTACTTCTGGTTCTAAATTTACCATTGTCATTTTATACAGCACATCCTCATCTGGAGTCTGAAATGCAATTCCGTCTGAGTACAATAAATTGTGCAATTCATTTTACACAACAAATCGCGTCCTAAAAGGTTCACGGGACTACAATCACACACCACAAATCGGTGCATTTCACTAAATGGACCAATTCTTACCTTTACTAATCTAGTAAGAGGCGTTTCAATTTGCTGATTGGAAACTCCAACCACTTGTATATGTTCACCTGAGAGAGGAAGATTTGGAATTTCCACTGACCTAACAGTAGAACGGGTAGCTCCAGTGTCAACAAGGAATGTTACATTTGCACCATTCACTTCTCCATCCACAAATGGACCTGACTGATCTACCTCTAGAGTTGCGCCAAGCACGCACTCTTCCCTCTCTTTTAGACACCGTCATGAACTTTCATACGACTCATCTTCATTCTGTCGTAACCAATATTGTGAAATTTCAGCTGCACGTGACAACTGTTTTACCTGTTCTCCTCCGTAGAATCCTGTTTCTGCACTGTATTTCTGTTGATTAGCACTCTTGGGAAGTGGTGGTTGTGGCACCTGACCTTGTTGAGTAACTACCTCACTCTGCACCTGTGAATTTAATGATTGATTTTCCACATTAGGTTTTGGAGGAAATTTACACTTGTTTCTCCAATGCCCTAGCTTTCCGCAGTTGTGGCATGGCCACTTTTTCTTCGCCTCATCTGTGCTCATTTGTCCTTTTCCTTTACCTATACTAGGTCGGGATTTAAACTGTCCTGTTTCACTGCTAGTATTATTCAATTGAGCTTCTTGCTTCTCTGCAACTTTCACCTGTGCCCACATTGCTTTCTCTTCAATTTACGCTGTTTACTCTCAATTTCATCACTGCAATACTTAGCATATCTCAAAACCTCATCCACTGTGCTATTCTGCCATCCTATCAAATGCTGCTTAATCCTTTCGCTTATCTCTGGTGTTAATCCATACACAAACCTATATACAAAGTGACTCATGTCCTTCTCACTTAGCGTCTCATAACCACTATACTGTTTGAAAACCAACAACAATCTCTCATAGTATGCGTGCACTGATTCTTTGCTTTCCTGTGTTGTTCTGTCTATTTTCACCCAATCTGTTTCTTTTGGTGGAATTTTATTCTTCAAAAAGGTAACTACCTGATCATACTTCCTCATCACTTCTGGACCTGGCGCTCCTGTTTTGGCATCCCTCGGATATTCTACAGTTGGCCAATCAATTGTAATCTTACATTCTGTCCATAAATCAGCAGGCACTACTATGTCAAACAAGCCATCTAGATCTATCCACAGCACTTTTGACACCTTAACAAATCTCTCCACTTGTCTGTACCATTCTACTGGTTTCCCTCTCAATTTTGGGAAGTCATTTGTAAATGACAGTATATCCTGTCTGGTCCACGGAACATGCACATAACTACCACCTGGTGTTTCTCTCATCGGGTATTCCCTAGTAACTGGTTCCCTATCTGTCACTGCAAAAGCCAAAGATGCTTTATCTGTTGTTTTCTCATTCCTCTTTGTCCATCTATTTCTCCATCTATCCACATCACCCCATTTTCTCAATAAAACAATCAGCTCTTTTATCTGGGTCAGTCTTCCTGATGTGTTCAAATTTTCTATGTCTTTCTCACAAAAATCTACTCTGTACGGTTTCTGCAACGTCCTTACTTTCACGAATTCCACTCCTAGTTCACCTGCAATCTCTTCCAATTTGTCATGTAAATTTCTAGCTCTCCAAGTAAGACTCTTACACAAAAACATAATCTCTTCATCCTGGTAATTTTTTAGTTTTTCTGTTCCAATTGTTCCCAAAATCAACTCTTCCATGTCTATTTTTAACCTAATTACATCTAATGGTTTTTCTTCAGGTTCTTTTGCTTTAGCGCGTTCATCCATTCATTTAACTCTTCTGGAGTCGATCCTACAGGTGTACTATTTAACTCAATCCAATCACTGGTTCTTTCTGGTGTTCCTGATGCGGACTCTGTTACCATAGGCATTCTCCTAATCTCACTCTCATTTATCGTCAAATTTGTAGGTGGACTTGGTCTACACGTACTAGCCGAATTGTGTGCACCTTCATTATTCAGTTCCATCCCTTCTCTTTTTCTTTGCACATGTGAATTCATGGGAATCACCAAAGAATGTTCATTTATTTTCTGATTCTCAAAAATTGGCATTACTGGACCTATCGTTACTGGTATAGTTACAGCTTCCATATTCTTTGTCAATTCTCTTATTTTCTCAGTCAATTCTTTTGTCGTTTTTGCTAGTTCAGTTGCATTGTCACTTTCTGTCTCTTCATTTTGTGAAATTTTAAATGTTTCTTGTGACCTATTTATTTCATTTCTTCGTTCAGGCTTTTTATTCCTCCCAGTTTCCATTTGCGGTGCATTAGGTGTCACCACCACAGAAGTCTGTTGGTATGGAGGTGGGTTTCTGTTTAAAATATCTTCCAGCAATTCGTCATCTGTTTCACTACCACCATACACATACTTTTCTACCACTACATGTTTCTTTTTCTCAGTACACTTTCTCTTTGCTTCTTCCTCAACCGCAAAAGCTGGAAACAAACCTCCTGCCATGTTAGCGTATCTCCAACGCTTTACTCTGTCCTCATGATTTATTCCCCACAACCTTCCAGGTATAAACTCATGATTCTTCAATCCTCTGGATCTCTCTCGCTCATACATCTCATCTTCCCATTCCGCTAAAGCTTCAAACTGTGTCGGTCTAGGTCTAGGTTCTAACATTACCATCTTTTCTCGCAAGTTCCGTAATACAGCTACATTAAATGAACCATTCTCAGGAAAAGCCAATGCTCCATCGTTCTTGGTGTATTTTGTCCAATTTTCTAACCGTATGCATGTATGATATCCATATTTCAGCATCATATGTGAGGCTGGTGATTTCGGCGGAGGAATTATTTGTCCCTCTCTAGTCACTACCTTTGTCCTTCTTAAAGAAGTTCTTAACTTTCGACATCCAAGACGTTTTCTCTTTTCCATACTCATAGTACGACATGATTCACAACCTTTTTCTCCTACAACAATCGGCAAATCAACTCTGTTCCCTATGCGTTATTTCAACCAATGCTAGCGCGACTCACACCAACACTCCAAACACAACGATTTCTGTCTACGGCGCACTGTCCAATCCCAGCGCGGCTTTTATCTACGTCACTTTGCTCCTGTTCTCATGTGACTATTGCACTGTCCAATCCCAGCGCGGCTTTTGTCTATGTCACTTCTGCTCTTGACCCCTCCTTTACAAAATTTATCGGCAATTTCTTTTTCAACAATTCTTGTTAGTTACAACATTTTATCCACATTTCCATTGTCTGATTCGCTAAACCGAAAAGATAGCTTTGACCATTCACACAAGAATTCTGTATTTTCCAGTAGGCAGCGCTTACCTCTACCCTACCACAGAACTTTCAGTTTCGTCGATAAAGTAGCACTTCCCTCTACCTTACCCTTCTTTCAAGCAAGCGGTAAACCCATTTCTCTGGGGATAAAACACATGTGGAGACTATACTGCTCCTGAGAATTAAGGCCAGAGTTTCACAAGAAAACCGATCACTATTTCACTTACACACCTTTTATACGCAAAACGTCCCTAAATAACACAACCTGTGTTATTACCAAAATGAACTCAGACAGTGTAAAATTCCATGCGACTTCTCTTGCCACACGTGTTCCACTTCCTACTTCCCGGAAGCGTGAAAACTTACATATAACATAACGCGACTCAACAAAAAGTGTTAGACATAAACCTATCAATAATCTATAATCAAATTTCAATAATCACCAAACTAATCTATAATAACCATAACTCTGCTACCAAGAAATCTGATCCAGCACTTACAATAAAAATAAATTCTCCTATCATGCTTTTTGGTCATCCAGGTGCAATTATTTCTCTAACACACACACATTATCCATATGACGGTGGGGCCCATAACACCGCATATACATTCACGTACTCATTTATTCCCTGGATTTCCTCCGTCATAAAACCTAGGAGAAAAACGATTCGCTGGAAGGAGTCGGGATACCTCTTTTATAATGACACAATAATTCTCATTTTCTTGTAAGGTATTCCGCTCATTGGTCGATGGACCAATTAGTAGGAATTAGTTGATGGTGATTAAGACCAGCTCAATCCCGATGAACTCTTTACCATTTCATTATTAATCATTATATTAAAGAAAAAACACTGAGTCATTTGTTTAAAGAATAATCAAGTTTATATAAAGTTTTGAATGCAGGAAATTTGAGATTAATCTTATTATTCAGATCATTGCATTTATCATCAATATAAGAATAGTTGAATTTGCATGGCACTTTTATTAGACGGAAAATGAGGTTATCATACTAATAACTATATAGATCAACCTATCTATCTCTCTCTGGGAAATCCTAATAATTCTAAAATCTATTAAATAAGAGTTCTCCTAAGCAGCATTTTATACTCAACTGGAAAAGGAAAATAACAGCAGCAGCAGCATCAGCTCGTCAGCATCAGCAACCGCAAACTCTCCCATCTACAGCATCTAACTTCTTCAGCATCTCCCGCAGCATCCCGCAGCATTCTAACCCCTCCCACCAAGAGTAGGTCTTCTTAAACCCTAATTCTAGCTTACAGCATAAAATGTTTCTTCTTACATGGCGCGATTCATTCTCATTGGTCAAAAACTCAGGTCCCTATACATTTTAATCAAACTTCCTGGTCTTAACCAGTTCCGTGTGGAATGTCCATGCAAGCATCGTTTCCCACAGTTCAGCACGTGATCATCCCTTTTCCACAGCCTCTCTCCTCTATCACATGGTCGCATCCGCTCATGCGCACTCTAGTATCTCGCGGCCATTTTATATTGCTGCTCGGCAGGCCTAAGCGCACTATTTTTAAAGAAAACAAAATGTTATTAAAACAAAGAAATATAAACCCTTTCGTTTCCCTCCCGTCTTTCTACGTACCCCAATTAGGTATTACCTAGCAGAAGCAACATATAAAGCTGTCCCTTACTTACCATCGCTTTATTTTGCAACCACAAGTTTTATTCAAAAGCACAAATCATGCATTTTATTATTATTTTAGTACGCAAAATATTATGTTATGTTAGAAACGTAAACAATTATTAGTCCATTACTTTGCACACTGAATTGCGTGTTACCATTAACCCTTTACATACATTGTTGGTTATTTACTTGAACGAACATGTTTATTAATATTGTACGAAAATATTAGGAGGTTAAAATTTTTATTTTTACCCTGCTCCATCAGTGGCCTCCTCACTCTTTACCTGCTGGAGGTAACACATCCTGGGAACAAGAAGGATTATGGGGGGAGGTCCCCACACTTCAAAGGGTCTCTCTGTCTCCTCCCTCCACACCCCAGACTCTGATGCACTTCAAAAGACACCCCGAAAAATGCTTTGAAGAAGCCTTGTGAGTCACGTGGCTGATGGAGGGTCTTTCCCACTGTATTCCACTCTAGATCTGGAAATGAAATGGATTCCTGGGGTGCCACAGACACATGCAGCATCCATGTTCCATGAACATCCCACCGCTTACACATATGTCAAACACAACACGTTGCCCATGTCCCACATGTGTGGACGGAAGGACACTGCTACAGGGGACTGACAGACATGCAACGCTTCCTGGAAGGTGATAGGTCAATGGCCTAAAATCACCAGGAACTCACTATGGGGACCTGGAGGCAGCGGTGCGTCCTCTCCAAAGCCATGCAGGGGACCTTCTGCATCCGATCAGGGGTTCACCTGTAAGAAAAAAGAGAAGGAAAGAAACAAAACAAAAAGCTTGAAGGAAGAAGAAGGGAAACATGATCAAAAGAGAAAGGAAATAAAGGAGGGTTCAGAAGAATAGACCGTGGAGGAGAAAAAGAAAAGTCAAAAAGTCAACAAAAGATTTAAATGGGCAAAGGAAAAGGGGCAAGAGGAGGAACACGAAGTGATTAAAAGAAAATATAAAGTGAAGCACAAAATGAGAAGCATAAAAGAAAAGAGCTGAGAATCAAATACTTACAAGCTATGAGCTTCATTAAAAAAAAAAAACACAATTACCGTTTCTCCCCTCACAGAAGCCTGGTGGGAGGTTAAACATCCGGGGCTTTGGTCACTTCCGCTTCTTAGAGGTATCATGACGTCACTCAGCCCCAGCCAAGGAGCCTCCTGGACATACAACTGATAATCTAGGGTTGTTTGCCACCAAATAAACCTTCCCCCCCCCTCCCCTCCCCTCGAGCCTGACTGCATTTACTACCAGACAGAAGCCATTTCTCGACCCTACCTTCGGGCGTCTTTACCTTTAGGTTTCTGCTGCTTGCAAGACCTTTACTTCGAGGAGTTACCAGACCTGCTGTTTTTACAAATGTGAACCCTTGAAACCCTGGACGGTGGCTGTGATGAAATCTTCAGAGTAACACATCATTTATAGAGTCGTGGTTACAGAAGAGAAGACACAAGCAGGTCATGGCATGACGTAGGAGGGTTGCATGAGCAATGCTTCATTGTAATAACCAATCAATCTGTTAGGTTCTGCGACGCCCATACAGCACCTACTTCCTACCATAGGCTATTGGTGAGGGCCATGCATAATTAATTAAGGACGTGACGTCACCTATTGTGATACATAGGAATACAACGGCCTGTTTACCTGTGACGTAGCTTGGCTTGATAGCCTTGTAGCTAGCCACAGAAGGGACATTCTGAGCCACACTTCTTACCAGAGAGGCCAACAAAAACATTATATTTGTATGAACGTGAAGACCACGGCTGAGGTGGTATTTTCCATGATTTTCTGTAATATAGAGACGTGTGCACGTGGAGTGCGCGTTCACATAAAATAAACAGACACTTTTCTTCAATATGTGCAATGCAGCCGGCTGAGGCCTAGTCATGCCAACTAACGCCGTCCTAAATTAATCATTATTTGTAAGTTAATTAAACTCTCTAACAACACGTTGACTGTATCCATGCCTTTGACCCCGAACAGCGCTAGTTTTTGTCTTTGTTGCGCTCTTAAAATAGCACAGGCATTCATTCATGCATACGTATGTGGAGGAGAGTAGGATCTGCTTCACATGGGTACCCCCACTTTTTGCTGATGCTTCACTGTTTTTCGACCTTAGTCTGGCTGGGGCCCTGCTAATCAGAACCCCAGCCTAGCTGCTTCCTCTCTAAAATGGTTTCCATGTGCCTTAGGCACATCTCTGATTGGAATCTGGAGTGCCCTTATAAGTCCCTAGTATATGGTATACTATGTACCCAGGGCATAGGTACCTCAGAGGCCTACCAGGGGCTGCAGCATGTATTGTGCCACCCCTGGAAGGCCATCCAAACTGACACCACAGGTCTGCTACTGCAGCCTGGGTAAGGTGGTGCATGCACCCCTTACTGTGATATAGGCTACCTATATCACTACATACATACACACATATAAACCTATAAGTCACTCCTATGGCAGGCCTTATCAATCCTGAAGGCAGAGTGCGTGGTTCCTATGTGAGAGGGTGCCCCTGCATGAGCAGGGCCCCTCTGCAGCGTTCGGAGACCCTTCTCTGATGCTGTTTGTAGTGCAGCCTGACCATATACTCTTAAGCGCATTATAACCTCGCGTTAAATGCTAACTTTGGGATGGCTGCACGGAAACATGTCGTGTTTGGTGTCAAACATCTTGGAATACTACCCCCCGCCAGTTCTGGCGGCGGGGGTAGCATTCCACCCTTCTAGAGGGAAAGACATGTACACACCGGTATACCCGATACTGACTTTCCAGAGCCCTGGCATCACAAAATGGATGCCGCTGCCACAGACACGAGTCTGGCCTCCTGCTGCTGACCGAAACTCTGGCAGGGGAGGCCTGGACAATAGGTTTCCTGTCCTAGGGAGGTGTGACCACCTCCCCAGACAGGATAGTGTGTATTGGGGCTGGGCGGAAGCACTCTCTGGTGCTTTGAAGTCCTGCACTGGGGGCACACTTGGTGTCCCTGTGCATACCCCAGTTCAAACCGGCTCAGGGGCTTCCAGCCCCTGCTCTGGCGTGAAACTGGACAAAGGGAAAGGGGTGTAACCACCCCTCTGCCCTGACCCTCCCATAGGTGGGGCCACAGAGTATGTCCAACCCCCTACCTTAGTATAAGTATGGGACCCCAGTCCTTAGGACTTTAGATTTACCTGGATGAAACTCTGATACAGAATCCTGGACCTTCGACGCTCTACTTCAAGATTAGAGGACTGAAGAATCTCCCTTGGGGTCAAGGAGTGACTCCTCTGCTTGGCAGGCACCAAAGAAGCAATTGTCCGGTCTGCATCGCTGAAGCTCCCGTCGGACGCCGAAGTCTTTGCATCACCAGAGGTGGATTTCCAGACTTCCCCGAGGCTGCCCTGAGTCCCCAGCAAAGCTGAGGCCCGTTGCTGTCGTGGGTAACGTGGAACCGTGACCCCTGTTCACTGATCGCATTTGCAAGTGCATCCTCTTTTGGGTCACCCACGAAGTCGTGCTTTGGGCTCCAAGTAGCCCCAGCCTCCAGCACCAACTGCACCGAAGATCACTGGCCTCCACTCCACGAGTGTCCTGTGAGCCAGCTCCACGTGCATCGACTCGAGGCTCCTTCGTGGTCGCTAGTCCGTTGGCTAGTAGGCCCTCCCGAAAGCCAATATTTTTCTGCTTGGGCTCCCTGGTTGCGCCAGGCGTGCCCTGACTTACCTTCGCTGGGTGAGTCCCACAGACCTTGCTGGTCTGCAACATCATCCTTCTTTCATTTCCACGAGACTTGCCGTTGCCAAGGCTTGTTGGGTCCAATCCGGTCGCCGACACCCCTGCAATCGACAGACGTCGTGGGACAGCTCGAATCCAGCTCCTGGTCATCGTCGACGCCTCCTGGACCTCGTGGCTGAAGAGTCAAGACGACTGACAACCTACCTGAAGCACTCGACATCGGTGGGCATCTGCTCATCGCCTTCCTGGTCACTGGCTAGTGACCCAGACTCTGTCCCCTCTGCTTTCAGGTTCTTCAGATCTCCGATCCACCTTTGGATCCACCCGAACACTTTCGACTTGGCCGCCAGCAGCACTTTGCAGCAGATCGCCATTGAAAGCGACGACGAAACCCGACCCCGAAAGACACCTATGCACCCGGCTCCCCTGGGTGAGGTAACTCGAGTACTCCGGTGCTCCCGTGGGTATTGACACTAGAACAGCCTAGTTCTCAAAGGGTTTGCTCCAAGTCCTCCTCTAAGTGTCCCTTTTCTTTTAAATTCTAATCGCGACTTTCCCCATAGAAGTTAACGGCGATTCGCGGCTGTGTTCATACACTGCACGCGTCCCCCGTGGGTCCCCTGTGTCACTACCTTGGGTGGTTCCTTGTGGTCCAAGCACTTCTACAGGCTCTAGGCCTTGTGTCTAGCTCAGTCGTGGTTCTTATACCACTTTATTGGTATATGGTTTGGTACGCCCCTGGGGCTCAAACGTGTATTTGTGCTATTACTGTAGATAACTAACTTATACTTTATGTACTTCGAACTCTAGCCTCATAAAGAGACTAGAGGGGTGTGTTTAGCAATAAATACATATATTTTGAATATATACCTGGTGTGGTCCTCTTTCATTTGGTCACTCAAGAGATTATAGACTGGTAAAACAAGCTGCTTTACATTCCTTCAAGACTTAGCCTGAAGGCTGCTCTCCATAGCTACCACTAGGATAGCTTTCAATAAAGGTTGTCTTTAACCTATCTCCAATAAGGGGTTGTTTGGACTGGTGCAAGGTGCCCACTACAAATAGTGGACAGCATATGCCAGGCCAACTTCTCACATTGGTGTGCAGCGTGTGGGATTCCAGCTTGCTATTGTTTTACCAGATAATCTCAATTGAATTGATCAACTGAAAACCACTAAGGGTACCTAAGGTACATATAAATCAAGCTTAGTAATACAGTAAGTTCTACTGAACTTAGAGTTGTGTGTTAAGGGATAGCACACCCTTTCTACAACTCAAGAGAGTTTAGTAGGCCACACTAGAGTAGGTAGTGCATACACCACACCTCACTAGTAATGTCTTCAAAGCCAGGACCCAGTGAGTCCTTGCCAGAAGCCAGTGGGCTTCTTCCCTCCAAGTATGATAAACTCCCATTCTTGGAATTGAGAGCATTATGCAATACTAGGAAGTTGAAGGCAGGCAAAAGTGCCAGCACCCAACACCTCAGGGAGGTGTTACTAGCTGATGATCTCAGCAGGCCCCTAGGGTCTGAAGGGGTAGGCAAAGAGGGTGGGGCAGAAGATGAGGAAGGGGCCAGGGGTGAAGAAACCCAGGCCCCCCCTCTGAAACTGGCCAGGAAGGTGAAAATGACCTTGTCCTGGAAAACCCAATTCCTCCTGTGGAGGAGGAGGGGAGGATCAGAATGACCTCCCCTTTGTCCCCCCAGGAAGAGTTCTGAGTGTGCCCAGAAGGTCTAGGTCTCCTTCTCAGGAGTCTAACCACTCTGACACCTCAATAGGGACCTCTGTCTCCTCTCATAGGAGGGAATCCTCCCAGGAAAGGAGAAAGAGACTGATTCAGTATGAGCAAGCCCAGCTTGAACTCAGAAGACAGCAATTGGCTATAGACAGGGAGTCCCTAGATCTCTATAGAGAGAGACAAAAGATGGGACTAGAGTCCCATGGTGGCAGCAGTTTCCCCAAAGATAGGGAAAGGTCTTATGACCATAGAAACCTGAGCAAGATTGTCCCTCCCTACCAGAGTGGGGATGACATCCACAAATGGATAACTGCTCTAGAGAGGGCCTGTAAAGTACAGAGGGTCCCTCAGGAGCAGTGGGCAGCAATCTTGTGGCTCTCCTTTGCAGACAAAGGTAGAGACAAGCTCCTCACTGTTAGAGAGGAGGATGCTGATAATTACAAAGTCTTGAAGAGTGCTCTAATTGATGGGTTTGGCCTAACCACTGAACAATACAGGTTAAAGTTCAGGGATACCCAAAAAGCACAGACTCAAGACTGGGTGGACTTTGTTGATTGTTCTGCCAAGGCTCTGGAAGGTTGGTTATTGGGCAGTAAGGTATGTGACTTCACAGGATTGTACAATCTGATCATGAGGGAGCAGATTCTTAATAACTGTCAAAATCAGCTGTTGCATCAGCACCTGGTAGACTCTGATCTGACCTCTCCCCAAGAATTGGGAAAGAAGGCAGACAAATGGGTCAGAACCAGGGTGAAGCAGAAGGTACAGAACCAAGGTGGTGACCCTAAGAAGCAAGATTCGAAAACCTCTGATAAGGGTGGGGAGAAGGGTAAAGATCAAAAGTCTTCACAAGGCCCCCAAAAATCTTCTTCAGGTGGGGATTCACAGTCTACCAAAGGGAAAGGCCAAAGGAAACCATGGTGCAAGGTCTGTAAGCAAAAGACCCACTGGACCAGTGATTGCACCAAGTCCAAAGACTCTACTCCAGCCCCCACCAATGCCCCTAAGGCACCTGCTCCCCCTAGTGCAGTTACAGTTGGTGGTGGGACTACACAAGCCAAGGGTTTAGTAGGGTTGACCCTGGGTAAAGAGATGAGCTCTGACCTAGTCAGAGAACTCACTCAGGCTGTCCTAGTCTGTGATGGAGGCATGGATATGACCTCCTCTGTGAGTCCCAGTAATCTGGGCAAGTACAGACAACAGCCCTTAATCAATGGAAGAGAGGCTTTGGCATTTAGGGACACAGGGGCAAGTGTCACCATGGTGACACAAGACCTTGTGAATCCTGGGCAGATTATACTTGGTGAAATGTACCAAGTGACCAATGCTAGCAACGTCAGAACAGACCATACTCTGGCAGTTGTTAACTTCTCCTGGGGAGGGGTAACTGGCCTTAAGAAGGTTGTGGTAAGTGCAGACCTACCCGTTGAATGCTTGCTTGGCAATGACTTAGAAACTTCAGCTTGGGCAGAAGTGGAGCTCAGGACCCATGCAGAAATGCTGGGCATCCCTGCAGATGTGTTTGCTGTGACCAGGTCACAAGCCAAAATGTCTAACACTGAACAGGCCTTGGATTCTGGAATAATGGACCAAGTGCCCTCCAAGAAGAGGAGTAGTAGGGTAAAGGCAGTGCCTTCCCCTTGGCTCAGAAGGAAGATCAGTCCCTTGAGGGGGATGATCTCAGTCCTGAGGAAGGAACTGTCCCAGAGGAGCTTGAACCTGACCAGGTTGAGTTCTTGGGGACAGGGGGCCCTTCCAGGGCAGATCTGAGCCAGGAGCAGCAGAGCTGCCCCTCTCTTGAACCCCTCAGACAGCAAGCTGCTGCTGAGGCTGCTGGGAAAGCTAGTGGTCCCCATACTGTGTATTGGGATGATGGACTCTTGTACTCAGAGTGTAGAGACCCCAAGCCTGGTGCTACCAGGAGGTTGGTTATACCTCTGAAGTTCAGGGGCTTCCTATTGACCCTAGCCCATGACATTCCCTTAGCAGGTCACCTGGGCCAGAACAAGACTTGGGACAGAATTGTCCCTCACTTTCACTGGCCCCACATGTCTGAAGACACCAAGGAGTTTTGTCGCTCCTGTGTAACCTGCCAGGCCAGTGGCAAGGCAGGTGGCACTACAAAGGCCCCCCTGATACCACTACCTGTGGTGGGGGTTCCCTTTGAAAGGGTGGGGATTGACATTGTTGGTCCCATGGATCCCCAAACAGCATCTGGGCACAGGTTTATCCTGGTGGTAGTGGATCATGCCACCAGGTACCCAGAGGCTATTCCCCTTAGGACCACTACAGCACCTGTGGTGGCAAGGGCCCTCCTGGGAATTTTCTCAAGAGTGGGCTTCCCTAAGGAGGTTGTATCAGACAGGGTTGCAAACTTTATGTCTGGATACTTAAAAGCAATGTGGAAGGAGTGTGGAGTGACTTACAAGTTCACCACACTCTATCACCCACAATGCAATGGTTTAGTTGAGAGATTCAACAAAACCTTGAAGGGCATGATTAAAGGGCTCCCAGAAAAGCTTAGGCGAAGATGGGACATACTCTTGCCTTGCCTTTTATTTGCATACAGGGAGGTGCCTCAAAAGGGGTTGGCTACAGCCCTTTTGAACTTTTGTTTGGTCACCCTGTCAGGGGTCCATTGTGCTTGGTGAAGGAAGGATGGGAGTTACCTCTCAAGCCCCCAAAGCAAGACATAGTGGACTACGTACTTGGTCTCCGCTCCCGGATGGCTGAGTATATGAAAAAGGCAACTAAAAACCTTGAGGCTAGCCAGGAACTTCAAAAAGCCTGGCATGACCAAAGGCTGTACTGACTGTTTACCAGCCAGGACAGAAGGTGTGGGTGTTGGAGCCAGTGGCCCCAGCAGCTCTCCAAGACAAATGGAGTGGACCCCATACCATTGTTGAACAGAAGGGTGAGGTTACCTACTTAGTAGACCTAGGAACACCCAGGAGTCCCCACAGGGTTCTCCATGTCAACAGGTTAAAACCATATGTGGACAGGGCAGACATGGGCTTGCTCATGGCTACTGATGAGGGACAGGAGGAAGAGAGTGACCCACTCCCTGACCTGCTCTCACAGAACCCTGATGATGGGTCAGTGGATGGTGTAGCCTTGGCAGGCAGCCTCACTACCCAGCAGCAGACTGATTGCAGACAGGTGCTCAATCAGTTCAGACACATATTCTCACTGACACCCAGTCAGACTACCTGGTGCACTCATGAAGTGGACACTGGGGACAGTCTGCCTATTAAAAATAAGATTTATAGGCAACCTGACCATGTCAGGGACTGTATCAGGACAGAAGTCCAGAAGATGTTGGATTTGGGAGTTATTGAACCCTCAGATAGCCCTTGGGCTAGTCCAGTGGTCCTTGTGCCAAAACCTCACACCAATGGTGGGAAAAGAGAGATGAGGTTTTGTGTGGACTACAGGGGTCTCAATGCAGTCACTAGGACTGATGCCCATCCAATACCAAGGGCAGATGAGCTAATAGACACTTTGGCCTCAGCCAAGTATCTAAGCACATTTGACCTGACAGCTGGCTACTGGCAGATCAGACTAGCTGATGATGCAAAGCCAAAGACAGCATTCTCAACCCCTAGTGGGCATTATCAGTTTGTGGTGATGCCCTTTGGTCTGAAGAATGCACCTGCCACTTTTCAGAGGTTGGTGAATACAGTCCTTACAGGTCTGGAAGCCTATAGTGCAGCATATCTAGATGATATTGCTGTCTTTAGCTCCACCTGGGAGGATCACCTGGTCCACCTCAGAAATGTTTTGCAGGCCCTGCAGAAAGCAGGCCTGACTATCAAGGCCACCAAGTGCCAGATAGGGCAGAGTCAGGTTGTGTACCTGGGCCACCTTGTGGGTGGAGGCCAGGTTCAACCACTGCAGAGCAAGATCCAGACCATCATGGACTGGACTGCTCCAACTACCCAGACTCAGGTGAGAGCCTTCTTAGGCCTGACTGGGTACTATAGGAGATTTCTCAAGGGGTATGGATCAATAGTGACACCCCTGAATGACTTAACTTCCAAGAAAATGCCCAAAAAGGTTCAGTGGACAGTTAGCTGTCAAAAGGCATTTGATGACCTAAAGCAGGCCATGTGCACTGCTCCCATTCTACAGAGTCCTGATTACTCCAAAAAGTTCATTGTTCAAACTGATGCATCTGAATTGGGGGTAGGGGCTGTACTGTCACAATTGAATGATGAAGGTCAGGATCAGCCAGTAGCTTTTATTAGCAGAAGGCTGACCCCTAGAGAGAAACGTTGGTCAGCCATTGAGAGGGAGGCCTTTGCTGTGGTCTGGGCTCTGAAGAAGTTGAGGCCATAATTGTTTGGTACTCACTTCCTTGTTCAAACCGACCATAAGCCCCTCTTATGGCTAAAACAAATGAAGGGTGAAAACCCCAAACTGCTTAGGTGATCCATTTCCCTACAGGGGATGGACTTCACAGTGGAACATAGACCTGGGAGTAACCATGCCAATGCAGATGGACTCTCTAGGTACTTCCACTTAGAACATGAAGACTTAACTGGGCAAGGTTAGTTTAATGTCCCTACATTTGGGGGGGGTTGTGTAGGAGAGTAGGATCTGCTTCACATGGGTACCCCCACTTTTTGCTGATGCTTCACTGTTTTTCGACCTTAGTCTGGCTGGGGCCCTGCTAATCAGAACCCCAGCCTAGCTGCTTCCTCTCTAAAATGGTTTCCATGTGCCTTAGGCACATCTCTGATTGGAATCTGGAGTGCCCTTATAAGTCCCTAGTATATGGTATACTATGTACCCAGGGCATAGGTACCTCAGAGGCCTACCAGGGGCTGCAGCATGTATTGTGCCACCCCTGGAAGGCCATCCAAACTGACACCACAGGTCTACTACTGCAGCCTGGGTAAGGTGGTGCATGCACCTCTTACTGTGATATAGGCTACCTATATCACTACATACATACACACATATAAACCTATAAGTCACTCCTATGGCAGGCCTTATCAATCCTGAAGGCAGAGTGCGTGGTTCCTATGTGAGAGGGTGCCCCTGCATGAGCAGGGCCCCTCTGCAGCGTTCGGAGACCCTTCTCTGATGCTGTTTGTAGTGCAGCCTGACCATATACTCTTAAGCGCATTATAACCTCGCGTTAAATGCTAACTTTGGGATGGCTGCACGGAAACATGTCGTGTTTGGTGTCAAACATCTTGGAATACTACCCCCCACCAGTTCTGGTGGCGGGGTAGCATTCCACCCTTCTAGAGGGAAAGACATGTACACACTGGTATACCCGGTACTGACTTTCCAGAGCCCTGGCATCACAAAATGGATGCCGCTGCCACAGACACGAGTCTGGCCTCCTGCTGCTGACCAAAACTCCGGCAGGGGAGGCCTGGATAATAGGTTTCCTGTCCCAGGGAGGTGTGACCACCTCCCCAGACAGGATAGTGTGTATTGGGGCTGGGCGGGAGCACTCTCTGGTGCTTTGAAGTCCTGCACTGGGGGCACACTTGGTGTCCCTGTGCATACCCCAGTTCAAACCGGCTCAGGGGCTTCCAGCCCATGCTCTGGCGTGAAACTGGACAAAGGGAAAGGGGTGTAACCACCCCTCTGCCCTGACCCTCCCATAGGTGGGGCCACAGAGTATGTCCAACCCCCTACCTTAGTATAAGTATAGGACCCCAGTCCTTAGGACTTTAGATTTACCTGGACGAAACTCTGATACAGAATCCTGGACCTTCGACGCTCTACTTCAAGATTAGAGGACTGAAGAATATCCCTTGGGGTCAAGGAGTGACTCCCCTGCTTGGCAGGCACCAAAGAAGCAATTGTCTGGTCTGCATCGCTGAAGCTCCCGTCGGACGCCGAAGTCTTTGCATCACCAGAGGTGGATTTCCAGACTTCCCCGAGGCTGCCCTGAGTCCCCAGCAAAGCTGAGGCCCGTAGCTGTCGTGGGTAACGTGGAACCGTGACCCCTGGACACCGATCGCATTTGCAAGTGCATCCTCTTCTGGGTCTCCCACGAAGTCGTGATTGGGCTCCGAGTAACCCCAGCCTCCAGCACCAACTGCACTGAAGATCACTGGCCTCCACTCCACGAGTGTCCTGTGAGCCAGCTCCACGTGCATCGACTCGAGGCTCCTTGGCGGTCGCTAGTCCGTTGGCTAGTAGGCCCTCCCGAAGGCCAATCTTTTTCTGCTTGTGCTCCCTGGTTGCTCCAGGCGTGCCTTGACTTACCCTTGCTGGGTGAGTCCCACAGACCTTGCTGCTCTGCAACATCGTCCTTCTTCTATTTCCACGAGACTTGCCGTTGCCAAGGCTTGTTGGGTCCAATCCGGTTGCCGACACCCCTGCAATCGACAGACGTCGTGGGACAGCTCGAATCCAGCTCCTGGTTGTCATCGACGCCTCCTGGACCTCGTGGCTGAAGAGTCAAGACGACCGTCAACCTACCTGAAGCACTCGACATCGGTGGGCATCTGCTCATCGCCTTCCTGGTCTCTGGCTAGTGACCCAGACTCTGTCCCCTCTGCTTTCAGGTTCTTCAGATCTCCGATCCACCTTTGGATCCACCCGAACACTTTCGACTTGGCCGCCAGCAGCACTTTGCAGCAGATCGCCATTGAAAGCGACGACGAAACCCGACCCCGAAAGACACCTATGCACCCGGCTCCCCTGGGTGAGGTAACTCGAGTACTCCGGTGCTCCCGTGGGTATTGACACTAGAACAGCCTAGTTCTCAAAGGGTTTGCTCCAAGTCCTCCTCTAAGTGTCCCTTTTCTTTTAAATTCTAATCGCGACTTTCCCCATAGAAGTTAACAGCGATTCGCGGCTGTGTTCATACACTGCACGCGTCCCCCGTGGGTCCCCTGTGTCACTACCTTGGGTGGTTCCTTGTGGTCCAAGCACTTCTACAGGCTCTAGGCCTTGTGTCTAGCTCAGTCGTGGTTCTTATACCACTTTATTGGTATATGGTTTGGTACGCCCCTGGGGCTCAAACGTGTATTTGTGCTATTACTGTAGATAACTAACTTATACTTTATGTACTTCGAACTCTAGCCTCATAAAGAGACTAGAGGGGTGTGTTTAGCAATAAATACATATATTTTGAATATATACCTGGTGTGGTCCTCTTTCATTTGGTCACTCAAGAGATTATAGACTGGTAAAACAAGCTGCTTTACATTCCTTCAAGACTTATCCTGAAGGCTGCTCTCCATAGCTACCACTAGGATAGCTTTCAATAAAGGTTGTCTTTAACCTATCTCCAATAAGGGGTTGTTTGGACTGGTGCAAGGTGCCCACTACAAACATTGGACAGCATATGCCAGGCCAACTTCTCACAGTATGCACCCTCACTCTCTTGTTATATGAGGACTCTGTTACTATATGTCCTAACTCTGGGCCTCGTTTTGATGTCAGTGGGACCGCCACTGACAGGCGGTCGGTGGTGGTCCCACCGACATCCAGGCCATCGGTCCAACCGCCACATTACGATGCGGACGGTCGGAATGCAGCGGTCTGGGGTACAGACCGCCACCTCCGACAGGCTCAAGGAGCCCGTCGGGGCGTTGGTCGGACACTAATCCCTACAATGGAGGCAGTGCCTGCGCTGGCACCGCCCTAGGGATTAGGAGTCCATTTCCCACTGTCTTTTCATGGCAGACCCTCCGTCATGTAAAGGCTGTCGGAAAGGGACTTTGGGGGCCCCAAGCAGGGCCCCCGTCCCCCATGGGCCACTGCTAAGTGGCCAGGGGGCACATATAGTGCCCCCCCAAACATCCCTGCACCGTGTTCCAGGCACCGCCTGGTGCCAGGCACACAGTGCAGGGATGTTTGAAAACATCATCAACAATAAGGAGCATAGGAGGGAATAATCAATCAGGTCGCCCTCCACTCATAACATCACTATATCAACAAAGACCTGTTTGTGCTCGGACACAAAACTTTTGAGGGTCCTACAGGCAGGGTAATAATATCTCTGCCCAAAAGCTGGCCTCAAAAGAATGCCAAAAGCAATCCGGACCTCGGTGTCCAAATTTCAGTGTTTGTCAAGGCACCACACTTGTACCCCGACTGATTAGTGTATACAAGAAAAATTGTGTGAGAGGTCAGAAAGTACGTCACGTAAGCATCACCAAGGGAGCTGCTGGTAGGTACTCACCAGTTTGCTCACGTTTGTTCATCATCGGTGACTTTCATGACCATGAAAAATGAAATAAGTGTCAAATATGAGTTTAAGAAGTGAGGAAAAGAAAAGATAAGTGGTGAAATGTGAACAAAAGCGCAAACAGTACTTATTTTGTGCTATCCCTCTTGGACCTCGTAGTGAGAGAAAGGTAAACTCGCTTCTCCCAGCTAAAATGAGTTGGGACTCACTGGCAAATAAGCCTACTTTATAAGATGCCGTGAGCCCACTCAAATTAAAAAAGGAAACAAAATGTTGCGGCCACTTCGGTTATGAAAAGGCCAACATGTTTCATTGCCAAATACCTTGCGGCAATTTCATCAGGGCTCGGGCCGGTCTTCACCTCACTAAAGTTTCAATCTGAGCCTGGATTGACTGACAAACATAGAAAAGAGATAAAGACAATGCCAAACAGTGAGGACATCTTAAAAACATTAAAATGTTACCAGGCATCTTTGCCCAAAGGGTAACATATGTTACTTAGCAGTCATGGTATATTTACCAGGTGGTTGCCATCAGCATTCGTACCGGTCAACCACCTCCTAGGGGGTATTCTCCAAACGTTAGCCACACACCCCTGTAATCACAGGCAGTTGCAGCCCGTCAACCTGTGGGTATATGCGCAAATGTAAATCACTATGTGTACTTTGCTTCGTTAATTATTCGCCGTGTTCCTCTTCACAAACTGAAACATTTGGCCATCCCTTGCTAATTTATTCAGTAAAAAATGGATACGCCAGTTAACATTGCAGTATATGTAGCAGTCTCAACTTATGTAAGGGTAATACAGTGACCGCCTCTGCACCTCTTAACTACCCCCGACCCCCTTTTTTTTTTTAGATTAAATATTCCAAACAAAGTCTGCACGCTCCGATCCGAAGCGCTTTTGCACCACACACAACCTAAAGTACTCCCGCGCTTAAGTGCCACGGCTCGTAAATTGAAAAGACAACAGGCTCTCTCGCAGCCCTGCACCCAGGCACGCTTACTCTTATCGCAAGTGGACTCGAGTCCAGCTTTGCTCCACTCGAACTTCCATGCCGGTCGCGCTCTGCTTCAATAGCGGCCACCGGAAGGACCCGTGGAGCACCGCCCAACACCTCACTTCACTGATGTCACATCCGGGTGGCATTTATCAGCGCCATCTTGTAATGGTGTGGTAAAGCCAATTTTTTTATTTTTATTGATAAGGAATGTAACCCCACTGGGTCAAATGGGCAGTGTAATTCATGGGACATCAAAGTAACAGTTCGTTACCAGTTGGCCCTCACCAGAAATTTTTTCGGCTTTAAGAACCAGTTGTACCTGCAGGTGTCCGGGACCTCTATGGGGGCTACTTTTGCATCGAGTCTGGCCTGCACTTATGTGGGCCAGTTTGAGGAGAATTTTATCCATCACATCTCTAATCCCTTCCAACAGAACATCTCCCTTTGGAAGAGGTTCATAGATGATGTGATATGCATTTGGACCGGCCCTGAGTGTAGACTGTTGGATTTCTTGGAGTGGCTCAACGAGTTGGATAGATGCCTTAGATTTACATGGACCATTGATCCAGCGGTTCAATAACAACAGATACTCCACTTCCATATACTCACCTGGGCCCATAAATTCACAGTGCGTAAACCCGCTGGCGTCAAGTTTGTTGATTTCCACAATATATTAGGATTAGTTATTTAATACCTCTGTTCACCTTTAACTAACCCTTCACGGATCAAAAAGTTCTTTCCTTTGGTTGATGGACCATTAGTTGAACTAGTTGATGGTGAGATTAACCTAAACTAACTTACTTATATCTTAAATATGATAAAATAACCACAGACTCTTTTATGATTTCAAAACTTTATCTAAATTCAAGTGCATGTGAACCATCTCAAATATACAGTGCAGTCACCATCATTCATGGGAGGAAAAATTCAATTAATAAACACCATACATTGTCTCGGACTCATACAATAATCAATGCTCAGAAAGGGAGAGGACAAAGAGAAAAGAGCATTAATCAAATAACGAGAAATTATAGTTACCAAGGATGGTGTGGAAGACAAACCCCCTGGCCAAAGGGCTGGTAAGGGTCCCCTGGATAGATCAGGAGACAAAGACTTCAGGACAGGAATCAGGACAGGATATTTGACCTCTCTAGAATAGCGACGATTGCGCCGCACCCCTCTCTGACACTCTTCCTCCTCGAGATTCTTCCGCAGTCTTCAGATCTAACCCAAATTAATTAGGATAGAAAGTTCTGCTTCAGGTTCTGCAATCAGCTCACTCCACCCAGCTCTGCGCTTCTTCAGCTCTCCATCAGCATCACCAGCATCTCATGCGTCCAACAGCATCATTCGCTCGCTTCTCTAACTAACTAACTAAGGCTATCTTAATTATACCTTTCGTTTTCCATGTCCCACCCATTAAAGTTTCAATATCGGGAAAGTGCTAAATTTGATTGGTCAGGCAAGGGGGGTTCTTCATCACACCATGCTTACATGTCACAAAAATCAGTTCCGTCATTGTTCGCAAACCCATCCCCTTACTTTTATTCATACATTTTATTCCCATCCACTAATTGTATCTATTCTGCAACAATTTGTTCTTATTATGTGTTTGTCTTTTCATTGTTGAACTCTGCACCATCCTGTTCCCATGATGTTGCACTTGCTCCTTGGCTCCATTTCAATTGTCCCATCCTTGTCCATGGTTCACTTTCAGTGGACATGCGCAGACTTCACGTCACCCAACTCAATTCAGTTATACGAGAGAGGCCCAAATACGCACTAATGATAAAAGTCAGAAGACAAATATTAGTTTCTCAAATAAAGTGGTTGCACTGTATACCACCCACCTCTACTCTATCCCATTTTATTTATTAAAACTTTTCCCCGCATTAGCATTAGTAAAATAGCTTGTTTTCATTTCAGCTAAGCAGGTGCCATGCATGTGAGCCTTCAAGCCTCCATTTTAAAAGCTTCTGCTCATGCGCAAGAATTTCCCTCCAAGAATTAGCTCGTCATCCTACGTAGATGTAGTTGACGCATGCGCAAAACAGATTTCCCGTTTAAAGCGGTATTAGTCCTTCCTCAATGTTATCCGCGTTAGTATATACATGCGCAAGCTTCACTAACCCACGTGTTCATGTGGTGCGCGTTAGTTTTTTACAAAACTTTATTAATGACTTGTTAGTGAGTTAAACGAGTGGATTGCTTCCGAGCAAGTCTCTTTTTAACGAGTCCTTGCTCCATCACCACCAGTAGGCATTCTGACACTTATTTACACCTTGACATCACTGCAGTGGATAAAAAACTCCATACTATAGTCCACCAAAAACCAACTGACAGGAACTCGCTGTTACACTATCGTTCCTATCACCCCAGGGCCTTGCGTGATAATCTGCCCGTGGGCCAATTCCTACGATATCGATATCGCAGGAACTGAACGTCAACCAAAATGTATATGGAGCAGTCTCAGGATTTGGCAACCAAACTTGAAAGCAGAGCATATCCTACCCAAGTAGTGAAAAGAGCTCGCAAGAGGGCGCTTAACACCCCTGCGATGCCTTATTGGAAAGGAATGAGAGGCAGAAGGAGATTTGCTTGCCAGTCGTCACGACTTTTGACCCTATGTCAACAAAAATGAGACGAATCATCAGAAAACACTGGTCTCTGTTGAACACAAGTGATTTTAGAATGCCGCCCTGAGGTTTGCATTCAGGAGAGCACCCAACTTGCGAGATCGGTTGGTTCACACCCGCCCCATTCAACGTATTAAAGATTCTGGGATTCCATCTGGCCACTATCCATGTGGTGGTTGCTCTGTATGTGATCTAACAGAGACAACAAAATGTGTGCAATTGACTAACAGAAAGACATGGTACCTGAATAAGTTTAGCAATTGCAATACCACCAATGCGATATATAGACTAACCTGCTCCTGCGGACTGCAATATATTGGTTTAACAACGCGCAAAGTCAGTATTCAGGAACATATCAGCACACTGAAGGCGGGAAAACTAACCACACGCCTGGTTCGACTCTTTCAAGAACAGCGACACAATTTCAGGGATGTGAGGTGGACAGTGTTAGAAAGAGTAGTCGGAGATGCACACAGTGTTGAAGCCATATTGGATAGGAAAGAGGCGCGATGGATTTTTTCAGAGCGGGTGGACCAAGTGGGTCTGAACGACTATATTGAATGGAACAAAGTGGGCAGGTAGTCTATGTGAGTTATGGACCAGAATAAAATGAAATAAGTACATCCGGTTCATTGAGACCTTAGTGTGGTATTGTTCCAAACACCAATATTATTGATGTCAGTGATGGTGGTGGGTGCCTATCTTAGTACATTCCATTCAAATACACTCCCTTTATTAAAATATAGGGGTACCAGGGATGGTCTTGGATGAGCAGCTACTTGTTTGCCAATAAAGTAACTTTGTGTCCCATGGCACCTGGATGGTACAAGGTGGGCGTTTGGGCAGGCGGTCGTGGGATTATGCCAAATATGCGTTGAGAGGTACACGTGCATAATCGGTATATTGACGCACTCCTAATATAATTTCTTAGGCTCACATATTGGAGACAAATGAAACACCAACTAGGTCTCACTCATGCATGTTGTTGAGCAATTACACTAAATATCAATAGTAGTGCATTCGTTTTAAAAAAAAAAGCTTTTTTTACTGCTAAACGAACTGTTACTTTGATGTCCCATGAATTACACTGCCCATTTGACCCAGTGGGGTTACATCCCTTAGCAATAAAAATAAAAAATTGGCTTTACCACATCATTTCAAGATGGCGCTGATAAATGCCACCCGGATGTGACATCAGTGAAGTGAGGTGTTGGGCGGTGCTCCACGGGTCCTTCTGGTGGCCGCTATTGAAGTAGAGCGCGGCGGCATGGGAGTTCGAGTGGAGCAAAGCTGGACTCAAATCCATGTGCGGTAAGAGTAAGCGTGCCTGGGTGCAGGGCTGCGAGAGATCCTGTTGTCTTTTTGATTTACGAGCCGTGGCACTTAAACGCGGGAGTACTTTAGGTTGTGTGTGGTGCAAAAGCGCTTCGGATCGGAGCGTGTAGGCTTTGTTTGGAATATTTAATCTCCAAAAGGAGGTCAGAGGTAGTTAAGAGGTGCAGAGGCGGTCACTGTATTACCCTTACATAAGTTGAGACTGCTACATATACTGCAATGTTAACTGGCGTATCCATTTTTTACGGAATAAATTAGCGAGGGATGGCCAAATGTTTCAGTTTGTGAAGAGGAACACGGCGAATAATTAACGAAGCAAAGTACACATAGTGATTTACATTTGTGCATATACCCACAGGTTGACATGCTGCAACTGCATGTGATTACAGGGGTGTGTGGCTAACGTTTGGAGAATACCCCCTAGGAGGTGGTTGACCGGTACGAATGCTGATGGCAACCACCTGGTAAATATACCATGACTGCTAAGTAACATATGTTACCCTTTGGGCAAAGATGCCTGGTAATATTTTAATGTTTTTAAGATGTCCTCACTGTTTGGCATTGTCTTTATCTCTTTTCTATGTTTGTCAGTCAATTCAGGCTCAGATTGAAACTTTAGTGAGGTGAAGACTGGCCCTGAGCCCTGATGAAATTGCCGCAAGGTATTTGGCAATGAAACATGTTGGCCTTTTCATAACCGAAGTAGTCCGCAACATTTTGTTTCCTTTTTTAATTTGAGTGGGCTCACGGCATCTTATAAAGTAGGCTTATTTGCCAGTGAGTCCCAACTCATTTTAGCTGGGAGAAGCGAGTTTACCTTTCTCTCACTACGAGGTCCAAGAGGGATAGCACAAAATAAGTACTGTTTGTGCTTTTGTTCACATTTCACCACTTATCTTTTCTTTTCCTCACTTCTTAAACTCATATTTGACACTTATTTCATTTTTCACGGTCATGAAAGTCACAGATGATGAAAAAACGTGAGCAAACTGGTGAGTACCTACCAGCAGCTCCCATGGTGATGCTTACGTGACGTACTTTCTGACCTCTCACACAATTTTTCTTGTATACACTAATCAGTGGGGGTACAAGTGTGGTGGCTTGACAAACACTGAAATTTGGACACCGAGGTCCGGTTGCTATTGGCATTCTTTTGAGGCCAGCTTTTGGGCAGAGATATTACTACCCTGCCTGTAGGACCCTCAAAAAGTTTGTGTCAGCGCACAAACAGGTCTTTGTTGATATAGTGATGTTTGAAAACATGCCTTTTTGTACTGCGACTTGTGCTGCAGCCCTTTTGTGGTTGGAAACTGCCTACACAGAAGTTCTTATCAAAATAGGGTGGGTGAGACGGCCGAATACTTGTCAGGCAGTCTCAATCCCGCTCCGATGGAGGTCGAATGCTTGTCCGACCGCCATTGTAATGAGGCCCTCTGTCATTATTATAGCAAGACTCTTTTATTATACGCTCAAACTCTGTCGTCTCTGTTGTGTCAGGACTCTGTTTCTTTGTCCTCCAACTCTGTCACTATAATCTCAGGACTCTTTCACTACAACATCAAACTCTGTTGTTGTGATAGCAGGAGTCTGTTACTGTATCCCCTAACTCTTTTACTATAAGGCAGGGCTCTGCCCTATCATATCAGGACTTTGTTACTATATATATAATTTTTTGAAAATACCAGGTCTCCAGTGCTATGTACAGGTCTTTGACTATGCCGCAGCTCTAGCACTATCTGCAAGCCTTTTGAGGGCACCTGCAAACTGTATGCAAAGCACTGAATATGGCAGGGCTCTATCACTCTACTCAAAGCTCTGAACATGGCAAGGCTCGATCACTCTATTCAAGGCTCTGAATATGGCAGGGCTCTATTGCTCTACTCAAGGCTGTCAATGTGGGAGGGCTCTATCACTCTACTCAAGGCTCTGAATATGGGAGGGTTCTATCGCTCTGTGCAAGGCTCTGAATATGGCAGGACTCTATCACTCTACTCAAAGCTCTGAACATGGCAAGGCTCGATCACTCTATTCAAGGCTCTGAATATGGCATGGCTCTACTGCTCTACTCAAGGCACTCAATGTGGGAGGGTTCTATCACTCTACTCAAGGGTCTGAACATGGCAGGGCTCTATCACTCTACTCAAAGCTCTGAACATGGCAGGGTTCTATCACTCTACTCAAAGCTCTGAACATGGCAGGGCTCTATCACTCTACTCAAAGCTCTGAACATGGCAAGGATTGATCACCCTACTCAAGGCTCTGAACGTAGGAGTGCTCTATCGCTCTACTCAAGGCTCTGAATGTAGGAGGGCTCTATTGCTCTATTCAAGGCTCTGAACGTATGAGGGCTCTATCACTCTACTCAAGGCTCTGAATATGGCATAGCTCTATCGCTCTACTCAAGGCTGTCAATGTGGGAGGGTTCTATCGCTCTACTCAAGGCTCTGAACATTGTAGGGCTCTATCGCTCTACTCAAGGCTCTGAACGTTTCCCCTTGTGCTGGCACTAAATTTAGCTGCCTAGTGCCAACGCAGGCACCCTTGCACCACAGTGCAAGGGTGTCTGCGTTGCAGGGGAAGATTGTTTATGTGCAGGAAGGTCTCCAACCTTTAAATGGTGTTTTGTAACTTCTATGTGTGCTGCTTAATGCAGCACACATAGAAGTTGCAAACATCATTTTTTTAATGTTTATGAGCAGGAATGGTCACCTTCCTGCACATAAACAATCAATGGCATTTTGCTGTTTCCATGTGTGCTGCACAACGCAGCACACATGGAAACAGCAAAAACGAGGAGAAATTAAACATTTCTCCTCGTTTCGCCAGGGTAAGGCCAGGTTTTCTTTGGTCTTAATTCTGGCGCTGCCCCATATTTACGCCTCCCTTGTAAATAGGGGGCAGCGTCAGAATCAATGGGTGTTGCGGTGGAACGCCCACAGCAACACCCTTTGCCCTCCCCTTTCACGCTAAATACAGCGTGAAAGGGTGCCTTATTTACAAGGTGGCGTTAAGCCACGTTAAGTGGCTTAACGCCACATTGTAATAAGGCAAATCCTGTATCACCACCACAGTGTCCAAATATGTGATGTTCCCGTGGCGATAGGGGCTTGTAAATATGCCCCTGAGTGTGTCAGGCCTCCATCAATAAATGTAAGTCTGTGAACATCCCAGCGCTTTGTGGCACCACGTAAAGCTCTGAATATGGCAGGTTCTGTTAGTATATCAAGTGTATAAGTAGGTCAGGGCCCCGTTGATAAATGTAAGGCTCCAAATAGGGAGGGCTCTGTCACTCTATGTAGGGTTATCAGCTGTGGCGGCTGCATCTCAACGGGGGTGGTGAGGCGGGGGAGGGATGAAAAGATGAAAAAAATCAAAATCAACTTACCTGCTTTGCTGCCGCCTCCACCGCACGCCTCTCCTCCGTCTTCTTGTCTTCTTCCCGGCTGATGCCTGCACCCTGCACCGGAAGCACCCAGGCTTCCGGGCTCTGGCAGCCAATCACGATGCTGCAGGAGCAGCGTCATGATTGGTCTGAGAGGGCTGTTTGACCACTCAGGGAGTGCCGGGGGGGGGCTGGGCATGTTCTCTACGGTGCTGTGCAACACAGCCCAATGGAGAACATGCCAACTATGCATGACTGTCTGGCCGGCCCTAGAGGGCCGGTCAAAGCATCATGCGCACTTAGGGAGGGAGTGCAAACCACTCCTGCTTCCTCTGCTGCGAGCCAGCCCTGCCCTGCCAGTAGTCGCAAAGGAAAATAAAATGATAACTTCTTGTTATTACCATTTTATTTTCCACTGCTCAATGAGCAGTGGGGCGACGCTCCTCCGCCTTAGCGGAGGAGCCGCCACCGGTTATCACTATGCCATGGCTTGATCAATAAATGTAGAACTCTGAATACGGCTGGGTTCTGTCTTTATATTTAATGATATTAGATTTCAGGGCTCCTGCCCCCTATACAGGGGCTCATACTGTCGTTAACCCAATCAGACCTCCATAACATAAACTATGTGTGACAGATCTCAGCTAAATTCAACTGAAAGATGGATTTTTCATTGCAGACACTGAGGTTGATGCTGTATAATGGCTGATGGAAGCAGCCCAGAGACAGCCAGGGATGTGATCTATCGTTGTTTAGAAGAACTAACTGACCAAGAGTTCAAGCTATTCCAAACTTGGCTCCAAGACTCCATGGAGAAACCTGGACAATCAAAGATTTCAAGAGCACGACTTGAAAACTCCGACCGTATGGATACAGCGAACACTATGATTGAATATTACGTGGATCAAACAGCCACTGAGATCACACAAAATGTATTGAAGAAAATTCCTAGAAACGACCTCGTGGAGAGACGTAAGTACCCGGATGTTGTACTGTGTGTCTTGGAGCTCAGCAATGTGTTCCTGTCGAGCTCAGAATACAAAATGTGTGAATTGAAATCCCGTGTTCAGGGGCACTTTGGGGCTTTTCTCCCATTGACCTTCCTAAGAGCAAGTTACACCAGCAGAAAGAAGCAACAAGGCCTTCTCAGGTGGAACACAACTGTTGTGTCATGTGTGAGGTTGTGTTATATTAGGTTATGTTGTGTTGTTTCATCTAGTTGTGTAAAGTGTGTTTGTAACTCCTCACCTGAGAAGTGATGAGCCTGGGTAAAGTTCACTTCACAAGAGTTCAGCATTTCAATGACATGACAAGATGAAGGGGTCGTGGGGGGCGGCGATTTATCTGCTGTAACTAAGACGTTTTACTGTTCATTAGCCGTCGGCCGGGTCAATAGCAGAGGAATATTATTTACTCTATGTGGATACATAGCAGAGATGGGCGGAGACAGAGAATAAACACAACTTTTCACCTGAAATATAGTATAGTATTTACACCAAGGCCCGTGTGTCCCTCCATGCTGCACTAGAATGGGACATGTATGTTACGTGTGGCTGGTATTCATAAGTGTCTTGCGTCCCAGTGGGTCACTCAGTGATTTGGATACCTGGCACTATGTTTGATGTGACTACAGGTAAGGCCACCCAGATGACAAAAATAAATAAGCAAAACAAATAGATAAGCAAAGCCTTCATATATTCAACAGAAAAAATGATGAACAGATGTAACAGTACTCAGTAAAATAGAAAGGTTTTATTTCATATCAAATATAACAGTATTGTTTGTTTATCCCTCTTCAATTGAGGAGGCTAAAGCAGGTCGTTGTTTGCTTAATATTCCATGAACTAATGTTGAAACCTTCAACCTCTTGTTGTTGCTGTTATTAGATGTACTTTCCGCATGTGGAACCTTCTGGACTGCGCCCAGCCCACACGTGTTTCCCCCCTATATCCCTGTATGCCCGGGGCTTCCTCAAGGCTCTCAGAGTCATAAAGAGAGGATGAGGTCCAGTCGTTAACGTGCAGGAAACCAGAACCCAATCTGTCTGGGACGATGATGGTCTAGAGTCTGGAGTAGGAGGACACACTTTTGTTACCCCAAGTAGCACAGGGAGTTGGAATCTGCGGAGGAGCAATTGTCGCTCATGACTGCAGGGATAAGGTGAAGGCTGTACTAGTTGGAGAGGACGTAGAGTGAACCCAGAGAGCAGGGTGAGAAGAGAGATGAGGGGTTGGAAGGGGTTTGATTGTATAAAAGTCTCTTTGTGAAGGTTTAAATGGGGCAGACGCCCTTAGGGGACGTGGATCTTGGAACCCCGGGGCACCTGGTCTCAAGCATGCAGAGTTACAGGCCTAGTCGCATCAGCCCCTGTAGTGGATCAACCTGGCCATAATCTCTTCGAGTTTCTTCATGGTGTGAAACCCCTTACCCAGCTCCCCACATGTCAAGGCCCGATGCTTGCGTGGAACAGATTGCTACGGCGCCCGCCCACACATTTGAGCAGCCATGAACGGTTCACTGACAGAATATCGATGTAAAACATATAGAAGTAAAAAATATCGATGAAAAAATATAGAATGCAAAAATATCGACTCCCTATACTTAAACAGGTAAGTATAAAAATATTGAGGAAAAAAAAACGATGTAAAAAATATAGTTGTACAAAATATCGATTTTTATATATATAAAATAAGATAAAAAATATTAAATATGTTGAATAATAAAATTAATATAAAAAATAAAGTAGATTTAATACAAATTTCAACAAATATAATAAATAAACGTAATTAAAAAAAAGTTAAACACACATATATAATAATTAATATATATTTACTTTAAAACACTTAATAAACTATTAATTTTCAATTATTTTATAATTTTATAATTTTAAAATTATCTAAAAATGTACAAATATACATATATATATATATGTGTACCAACAACATAAAATCTAATTTAAAAAAAACATTCTATTATAAATTAAGACATTAAAATATTTCAAAATCTTCAAACTTACATTTCCTACTCCAGTCAGTGCAACAATAGAGAAAGTGTTGGATAGCGGAGGGGTAAAAATTACTATTCCCACTTCAGTGAGTGCAACAGTAGGGAAAGTGTTGGATAGCGGAGGGGTAAGAATTACTATTCCCACTCCAGTGATTGCAACAGTACGGAAAGTGCTGGATAGCGAAGGGGTAAAAATTACTATTCCCCCACCAGTCAGTGCAACAGTAGGGAAAGTGTTGGATAGCAGAGGGGTTATTCCCACTCCAGTGAGTGTAACAGTAGGGAAAGTGTTGGATAGTGGCGGGATAAAATTTACTATTCCCACTCCAATCAGTGCAACAGTAGGGAAAGTGTTGGATAGAGGAGGGGTAAAAATTACTATTCCCACTCCAATAATTGTAACAGTAGGAAAAGTGTTGGATAGCGGAGGGGTAAAAATTACTATTCCCACTCCAATGAGTGCAACAGTAGGGAAAGTGTTGGATAGCGGAGGGGTAAAAATTACTATTCCCACTCCAGTGAGTGCAAAAGTAGGGAAAGTGTTGGATTGCGGAGGGGTAACAACTAATATTCTCATTCCAGTCACTTCAAAATTAAAAACAAACAAAATATTAACAACAAAAATATTTAAAAAACAAAATAAATTAAAAAATATATAAATATGTTAAAAATTAAAATACAAATATATTTAATATTACGTAAAAAAACATATTATAATGTTAAATACATATGACAAATACCTACAAATATTATATTAAATAAAATAAAAAATAATTTTCAAAGAAATAAATATTTTTAATTAGAAATTATTTAGAAACAAAAACATTAATTGTTACATACATTTACTTTTTTATTTCCTACCTTATAACACCACACAATTCACAACCCACATCTACATTTAAAAAAAAATGCACTTCCATAATTAACATAACTAATTACCAATTAAAGAAATATTATTAATTAAAAACAAATTAAAACTCATAAAAATTAATTAACTTCCCACACTTTACTCCTATAATCCCCACAGCCCACAGCTACAATTAAAATGTAAAAAATTAATTGCACAATTAAAACTTATTAAAAAACTAATAGTATTTAACAACTAATTATAAAGTAAGTAAAATGTATTTACTCCCCATGCTTTACCCCTATAAAAGTAAAACCCACACACAAAAAATATAAACAAATATCCTAATTAAATATCAATTGATCAATTAATATTAATGATCAACTAATTATTAATTAATTAAACATAAATTACTTCCCAACCTTCCCACCCCACAACCGGCACCTAAAATTAATAACACAATTTCCATAATTAATTTACAATCAATTAATATAAATTAACAAATAATTATTAATTAATTAAACATAAATTACTTCCCATCCTCTACCCCTATAAACCTCACAATCCGCACCTAAAATTAATTACACAATTTCCAATATTAATTTTCAATTAATTAATATAAAATAACAACTAATTATTAATTAATCAAAGATTACTTCCCACCCTTTACCCCTATAAACCCCACAACCCGCACCTAAAATAAATTACACAATTTCCATAATTAATTACCAATTAATTCATTAACATTAACAACTAATTAATAATTAATTACAAATAAATTACTTCCCACCCTTTACCCCTATAAACCCCACAACCCGCACCTAAAAAAATTACACAATTACCATAATTAATTACCAATTAATTAATTTTAATTAACAACCAATTAATAATTAATTACAAATAAATTACTTCCCACAATTAACACTATAAAATCTCAATTAAATAAATATTAATAAATAAAAAATAATCATTAATTTAATATAATTAAATTACTTCCCAACCTATTCCCCTAAAAACCCACAACCCGCTACGGAACTAAAAAACGCAAAATTTACTTCAAATAAATTTGATAACTACTAAAAATGTAACACATATATTAAAAAACAAACAATACTTATACAAAAAAACATACATGACATGCATTTAAAATATAAACTAAAATACATAACACTAATTAAAAAATCAATATTTTAAACAACTATATTTTTGCAAATGATATTAATGACTTCTTTATTTTCGAAAACGATATTTCTTACCTTAAATTCGATATTCTTGACCACGATATTCTTGCTGTCGATATTTCTGTGTCACAATATTTCCAACTCGATATTTGTGTAAGTCGACATTTACAACTCGATATTCTGTCTGAATACCACCATGAACGTACCAAACAACAGACCTGGTTAAGGCAGGGGAGGAGGATTAGGATGGGACAGCAGAGAATAGATCCGGTGAAGACAGTAGAATCTGTCACTGTTGGTTCCTCCATTGCTAGATCTTGACTCATAACTACATTCACATAAATCAAGTGAAAACGTCCCACCTGCAGGTTGCATTGCCTTGACCCACGGCTGAGAACTTGCCTTCAGGATTCAATCTGCTTTTGGGTTTGCAAAGGGGATAAATGTTACTGAGAAAAAGAGAAAAGCATCTATTGGTGTTAAACCTCCTTACTGATCACCACATCCATTCATTACTACACCACACATTTCTACTCGACTCACTATTAAGTTTTAGTGTCCACCTTCCTTTCCAGACTGTCCTTTTCCACAATCCAAAAATAGTTAACAGTCTCACAAGATCACTCAATGAAAGTCTTTTTTTTCCAACTCTGAAAGTCAGATTACTGCTTACTTACAGCAAGAATTACCCTTCAACCTCTCAGTACACTCAAAAGGTGCTCCAAGTGGATTCATTAAAGTTTCTTCCATACTGCTGATCTTGCTAACACCATGGGTTAAAGGTCAGTGTAACAGAAATCCCCAAGAATTATCAAGGGTGCGTGCTTTGAGTTCAAAACGTTGAATTGGAACAAACCATTCTAAAAAAGGAAACAAAGCTTTATCCAGGAAGCCTTCGGTCTTTCCTGGATGTCAAATGGAGGATAACAAAGGGGTCGATTATGATGGCGGGCGGATCCGCCCGCCATCGCATTGGCAAAAGGGACCGCCCCCCACGCTGGCGGGCGGATCCTGTATATTTTACATTGCGGCGGCGGAGCTGCAAGCAGCACCCGCAGCACTGTAAAATATACATGTCGTGCTTTTACATGCACAACTTGACAGGCACCGCGCGGTGCCTGCCACATTGCACATGCAAATGCAGGGGGGTACCATAGGTACCCCCCATCTGCACCCCCCACCCCCCCAACACACTGGGGGCCCGCAACAGGCCCCTAACAGCAGGAACCGCCAGCCATTCCATGGCGGCAATGCAGCCATGGAAAGGCTGCTCTCAGCCTGCATAGTAATATGGATGGCAGTGTCTTCCAGACACCGCCACCATATTCAACACTTTTTCCGCCGGTCGATGAGTCGACCGGCGGAAAAGCGGCGGACGGTCTTTCCGTCCGCCGCGGACCCCCCAGCCATCCTGATATGGTGGGGGGTCTTTGCTGTCTGGATGGCGGGCGGATCGCCCCCGCCGGGCCGGCGGTGACCACCGCCGGCCCGGCGGGGGCGATCCGCCCGCCATCGTAATCGGCCCCAAAGTCTTCTTCTGAGGAGCAGAGTCGCATCTTTCCACACTATTGCATCCATCATCGAACCCATGTTGGCCAGCAGTTATGGCTGGAAATGTCTCTTATTTATACCAGGCCCATGCCCAGGGCAACACCGAATATCAAGAGACTTAACAAGTTCTTGCAGGACTTGGCAAGATTCAAGATGACTGCTGTCTGCACCCCTCGAGCAGTGCAGCCCAGTACATATTTTAACTACGAGGTCTGCACGTGACTGAAACTATTTCATGCCACATCTTGGTTCAATCAATCAATCAATCAATCAGTACATTTGTAGAGCGCACTACTTACCCGTGAGGGTCTCAAGGCGCTGGGGGGGGTGGCTACTGCTCGAACAGCCAGGTCTTGAGGAGTCTCCTGAAGGCCAGCAGGTCTTGGGTCTGTCGTAGGTGGATGGGGAGGGTGTTCCAGGTTTTGGCGGCGAGGTGGGAGAACGATCTTCCGCCGGCGGTCGCTCGACAGATGCGGGGGACGGTGGTGAGGGCGAGGTCAGCGGAGCGAAGCTGGCGGTTCGGGGTGTAGAAGGTGAGTCGTTCATTGAGGTACGCTGGTCCGGTGTTGTAGAGAGCTTTCTGAGCGTGGGTGAGGTTCCATAGACCCACTTTTGATACTCCCTTACTCCACAACCAGTGTAGCGTTGAGGATCCTAACAGTTCCCAGCCCAAGGGTTTGTCAAGATATTTCTGATGAAAAAGTCATTCAGCTTTTGATACATGGACGTGAGACGCTTGTTTAAAGAGCATTCCAGGGGGAACCCAGACAATCAATTAAAGACCACATTTCTTCATTCCACATTCGAGAGTCAATGATTGTTTAACCTTCTAACCTTCATCTCCTTGTAGTAATACCAAGGACTTTGGCGAGGTCGCTCAAACCGTGGGATGAGATTTGTTCCCTAGAGACACAGGAAAGAGGATGGAACCTGTAAAGTGTGGATGACACAAGCTTTAGAAAGGGTGACCCTGAAGTGCCATTGAATCTGCTCCACTACAAATAAATAATCATAAATGCACCGCAGCAGGGCTCAGTATTCACTGAATACGGAAAGGTCCCTGAATGGGCTTTTAAATTTAGCAGGTCCTTTCATTGTCAGCAACCGGCTAGAGAGCCCTGCGTGGTTCCCTTCTTTTCTGTGTATGATCTGTAGACTTCCTGATCTTCATATAAATTCTTTAGAGCACAACGTAAGGTTCTTCGAATTAGACTCCTTCGTTCATGTTCAGAGGATGAGGACCTTGTCAAGAATGGAATAAGGAATATCCAGTAGAGGAAAGCTTATCATTGTAATCTACAAACAACCATGTAAACGCCATCCAACCATGAATCCCCAAGATGAAGAAAGGGGCATCGTACGCATTGTTCCAAAGATTGGTTAGCACACTCTTATTGTCCATCAGTCTGAGGGTGCTAGCTGGTAGATAACTTAACTGAAATGTCCAACAGTCTACAAAGGGCTGACAAACAATTTGAAGTATACTGAGGTCTCTGACTGGAGACAAAACATAGTTGTAAGAAATTGGTTACTGGTAGAGGGGGTGAAACCCATCTCAATCAGGAACTATAATTCTTCTCAGGGTCAAATCACAAGCAAACCCTGAATGAACCTGTACTCAACCCAGGGGTAGCTTGCCACAAAGCATTCAGGCTTACCACAGAGGCAATGTGTAACGTGTTTATGCAACAGTTCAAACAATGCCACAGTAATAACACACCACCAAAGGAACACACAACAGTATTAAAAAGATAGAGTGATTTTTAATAAATACAACAAGACCAAAACAACAAAAATCCAATTAGTAGAACCGGAGATATTGAATTTGAAATATTTTAGAGAAAATAGTGGCAAAAGGGGTAAAGGGCCAACTGTGGATGTCTGGTCACACCGGACTGGGACAAAGGGCCAGATGTACAAACATTAGGAATACTGATTTCCTAATTACGATTCTCTCTTAATCTCAATTAGGAAATCGGTATCCCTAATGTATGAAATTAATTGATTTTCTTTAGGGATTCTTTATGGGTCGCAAATTGACTTAACTCATGCATATTAATGAGGTAGGTTGCAGTTTGCGACCCATTAGGAATCACAGCCATCACAGGAATGGTGGCATACCACGTCTGTGATTGCTTCTTAATAAAGCAAACTTTTCTTTTTTCTTTTACATGCAGTCCTTTTTCCTTAGAGAAAAATGGGATGCGTTTAAATTCAAAAAAATGAAACCTTTATTTTTGGGAGTATTATACTGCGCAAACTCGACTCAAAGATATCAGAGCGCTTTACATGGGCACCAGTTACGTTACAGACGGACGCATTAATTTTTGTTAGGCACTGGGAGCTTAAGTGATTTGCCCAGAATCACAGGATGTTGAGCGTCCCTTCCGAGACTCGAACCCAGCTCCTCAGCTTCGAGGTCGACCGCTCTAGCTGTTAGGCCACATCCTCTTCCCTTGAAGTTTCATAAAAAAAAAAAAGAATCATAAAAAAATATTATTATTTACATTCCCAAAGGAGAAGAGGTCCCTTGGGGACCCCTTTCCCTTTGCGAATGGGTTACCTTCAGTTTTAAACTGGTGGTAAAGAATTACTGTTTGCGACCAGAATTGTCGCGCAAAACAGTAATACATACCATACCAATTCGGTAATTGGAAGGGACACCCTAAACACGACCCTTCCAAATACCAGACCGCAAATGCAAAATGCGATTCAATTCAGTAACAAGTTACTGAATCACATTTTGTACTTTTGTACATTCTATGAATCGAGTCGTTTGTGACTAGAAAAATGCTTTGTACATCTGGCCCAAAGTCACAATTCAAGCCAACCGCGATGGAGTGCAGACAGGCTACAGGGACATAGGTAGGGCCGCTGAACAGAGTACCTTAAATCTTGGTTTGCTGAGCATTGCGTGGATCCGTGTCGACGATGCATTACGCAGTCGAAGCGATGCATCGAATCCGAGATGCGGTGAAGCTGCGGTGCAAGGTCCTGTTGCGTAGACATCGAGGATCCCATTGAAAGTGCTTGTGATGCAAAGTCTGGAGTCTGGGATGCGTCACACAGTCAGAGCAATTTGTCAGTTCCAAGAAGCTGCGAGGCTGTGATGCGGAGTCCGTAATCGTCGTCGAGGCTGCCATCGATGAGAGATGTGAGGGTCTGTGCCAAGGATGCGTTGTGTTGCCACAGTTCTGTAGACAATGTGGGCTGCAATGTGAGTTTTGAAACAGGTCTAATATAATGCATCAATGGAGATGCATCTGTTCTGCTCGGGGTTGTGCTGCGCAGCATTGGAGATGCGTCAATTCCGCTGGATCCACATAAGCCTGCAAGCACCTTAAGCCCACTTCCAAGGGTCCAGGACTGAGGTGGCACCATTTGGCAGGGTGGACTCACAGTTGTGAGAGTGCAGGTGCAGATGCATGGTTGTTGGATGCCTGTTATGTTCCTGAGGCTTCAGATCAGGAGGCCAGCCGACTAGCCCTGGGAGTAACTCAGGGTTCTGGGTTCAAGAGATGGAGTTCCACTCCTTCTCTTCTAGGCAAGAGTGCAGCAGGCAGTAGGTCAGCACAGCAAAGCAGGAGCCCAGCAGAGTGCAGTCCAGCAGAGTGACAATCCTTCAGCAGCACAGCAGTCTTTCTTCCTGGCAGAGTATCCACAGGTCCAGACGTCTACTGAAGTGGTTGTGTCTTCGGTCCAGTATTTACACCTAGTTGTGCCTTTGAAAAGAGGGAGAACCTTCCCTTTGAAGTCCCTAGGCATCCTGCCTTCCCTGCCCTGGCTCCAGTCTAACTACAGGGGATTTGCAACCCTTTCTGTGGAGGCAGGACACAGCCTATTGAGGTATAAGTGGGTCTGTGCCTAGCTCCCCCCTTCCATCCTGACAGTGATGGCCCATCCGGGAACACATAAGCTCCCTATTTTGTGTGGCTGTTAAGAAGGAATACATAAAGCTCAACTGTCAGATGCACCGAGTCATGTGACCAGAGACAGGCTACAGGGAATAAATGGCTGAAACAAGAAAATGCCAATTTTCCAAAAGTGCATTTTCAGAATTCCAATTTAAAATCCGACTTCACCATAATTTAGGATTTTAAATTGTTATGCCAGAGACACCAAACATGAACTGGTTATCTCTACCCATTTGGAAATTACACTTATAAATTGTAATAAGGCAACTCCAACGGTATCCTATGAGAGTGATAGGCCTTGAAGTAGTGAAAAAGACATTTGAGAGATTTTCACTACCAGGACATGTAAAACTTAAAAGCACATGTCCTACTTTCTAAATACACTGCACCCTGCCCTCTGGCTGTCCATGGCCTACCCTATAGGTGGCTTTTATGTATTAAAAAGGGAAGTGTGAGCATGGAAAAATGTTTAATTTGCCAGGTTGAAATGACAGTTTAACCTGCAGATATAGGCTCTGCAATGGGAGGCCTGAGTCTTGTTTAAAGGGCTACGTAAGTGGGTGGCACAATCTGTGCTGCAGGCCCATAGGTAGCATTTAATTTACAGGCCCTGGGCACATGTAGTGTCACATTACTAGGGACGTATAAGACAATTAAATATACCAATTTAGAATAAGCCAATACTGCCATGCTCTTTAGCGCTGGTTAGTGGTGGTACATTGCACACAGTCCTAAGGACAGCACAAACAAGGTCAGTAAAAAGGAGGAGGAAGGCAAAAGGAAGGCAAGAAGTTGGAGTGAAGACCGCCCTAAGACTGACAGGTCTAACAATAGTGTTTAGAAACAAAGCTGCCATCTTGACATTTACTTGGGTACTGGAGGTTTCTCCTTTGCTGGAACAAAGCCACTACAATAAAAAGCATATTGAATCAGTTTCCTGCAGGTAGACCTACTAGAAAATCCATGGAAAGATTTTCCAGTAGTTTCCAAGGGTTATACAAAAGACTTAAGAGACCTAGAGGTTTCCTATGATCTGCCTTGTGTTGTTCGCAGATCTGATATTGCGCAATACAATTCTCCAGAGAGTGAAGGCCACCAAAACGGACGTTTGATTTTTCCTATAGTCTTATCAATTCCTATATTTCCCACTAAAGAATTACCATGAAACCATTCCAGGAGATTAATTCAAATTCATTAGTAAGTGCATAAATGTGTTCATTCTCGTATGGAATGCCTTGCTTGACTCTGTGAGTGTGTTTTTGAGCTGACAAGCTATGAAAATCAAAGTTAGTTCCAAGATAGACAACCTGTCCAGATAATTTTTCATTTTGAACTGGAGTGGCAAAATCTTTTGCAGAAGTTAATGGTTTTGGGTCTAGTCTGACCTTGTCCTTTCTCTTTAACCTAGACAATTGGTGCACTTTGCGGTTACAGGTTCCTGAGTTGAATGTTGTGCTGAAAGAATATTCTGAGAACAATAAAATAATCACAGTTGTTTAGCCATTGATGTTGTCTCTGATTTCAGAAACTTAAAGTTGCAGTAATCAGTATATATTGTTGTACATGAGGGGTACCCAACAAGTAGTGCCTCCATTGTACAAAATCGTCTCGAATGGCTAACATTTCTTTGTCAGAGACAGTATTATTCCTCACACATTGTGTAATTTTTTGGGAATAGAAAAGGCTACTGCGGAGGGAATGGGGGAATGGGGTGTATTTTTACGGTGTGGTAGTGTGACCACACAGTGTAATACACTCATCGGTCTGTGTTGGGTCCAGTCAGGCTTGTTTGCAAAACCTTAGCTCAACCCTGGGTAGCTGTGGCTTCGAGCAGTCAGGCTTAGATGAAGTAACAAGTATAAAACATTATAAACAATGTCCACACCTGGATAAGAGGGGAGACATCCATTAGAATGCAGGCATTACAACGCAATGCCTTTACAACGCAACCATTACAACGCAGACACCATTACATCGCATGTTTTTACATCGCATGTTTTTACAACGCATATATCATTACAACGCATGCTATTACAACGCATTGGTAAGTATTGATGGTGTTTGTTTGGTTATAATTTAATATTTAGCTAATCTTTAATATAAAAGTATTACAAATATTATGATAGATAATATTAAAAATTATATTTAATGGTATTTAAAAAAAAATGTTTTAATAAGTAATGGAAAAATGGTTTTAGTGTATAATTAAATGTTTAGGAATAAATTGAAAATTAATACTCAGGTATTAATAAAAGTACTAAAGTACTAAAATAATGTATACGGTATTTAAAGGTATTGATAATGGTGGGTAAGGATGGGTAAGGATTTTGGAGTTTAATTAAATATTTAAAAATGTATTGCGAATTAATACTCAGGTATTAATAAAAGTATTAAAATTATTTTTGATAGAAAGAAAAAATTATATTTAATTATTAATGTAACTAATTAAAAAAGAATATGTAATGGAAAAAGGCTTTTAGTGTTAAATTTAATAATTAGGTAATAATTGAAAAATAATAATCAGATATTAATAAAAAAAATGTATAGGGTATTTTAAGGTATTGATAAGGGTGGGTAAGGATTTTGGAGATTAATTTAATATTTACAAATTATTTGCGAATTAATAAACAGGTATTAAGAAAAGTATTAAAATTATTTTTGATAGAAAGGAAAAATTATATTTAATTAATGTAATTAATTAAAAAAGAATATGTAATGGAAGAAGGCTTTTAGTTTAAAATGTAATAATTAGGTAATAATTAGGTAACAAATAAAAAATGAATGCTCAGGTATTAATTAAACTAATAAATTATTTAATAAGCAAAGAGAAAAAATGTAAAATAATAAGTTAGTACTCAGGTATTAATATTAATTTTCAATTATTATAAAGCTAGAAAATACAGTATTTATATTAAATAATATTATTTTAAGATTTGATATTAAATTATATTACTATGAGTTATTGTTTAATTTTGAGGAAAAACAATGTCACAGAAGTACAAACTAAATACATTTACATGTATAATAAATATAAATTTAATTTGGAATTTTTAATATTATTTACATATACAAGTATACGAAGAAAGAAATACAAGACAAGAAATACATTAATAACAATAATTTATTAATCTTTTTATTATTTTTTAATAAAATATAAATTTACAAAAAATATTTAGAAAAATAGTATACATACATACATATTTTTGAAAAATACATTTGTAATTTAATATGTACATTTTCAATTTATAATATATTTTAATACTTTGTTCTCACGTTTTTCCATTGAAGTCAATGGGAGAAAATGTCTGTTTTTCAATTTTATAGAAAGAGATGACGTCACCGCATAAACGTAACTTTTTTCATTACGGGGATCATCGCGGGAGAGAACAGATGCAAGGGAGAGCTCCGTTAAGGTAAGACAAATTTAAAATATTAAAATACATAGGGGCTCATTACGATGGCGTAACGATCGCCACCGCCGAGCCGGTGGTGACGACCGTTACGCCATCGTAACGTGAAATACCCCCTGCCATATTATGATGGTGGGGGGTATCGCGGCGGACGCAAAGTCTGTCCACCGCTTTTCCGCCGGTCGGCAATCGTTCCGATTGCCGGCCGGGCGGTGCTGGGCCAGTAACATGGTGGCGGTGCCTAGCAGGCACCGCCAGTCATATTACGATGTTGCTTGCGGACAAGCCTTTCCATGGCGGCGATGCCGCCATGGAAAGGCTGGTGGAGATTGGATTTGGGGGCCCGTTGCGGGCCCCTGGGGGTGGGGGGGTGCACTTGGGGGGTACCCATGGTACCCCCCTGCAATTCCCTGCACCAAGTGGCAGGCACCGTGCGGTGCCTGCCACGTGGTGCAAGGAAATGCTGTGCATACACTTTTAGCATTGCGGACGGTGCTGCAACCAGCAGCACCGTCCGCAATGCTAATTGGTCCGGTGGGACCGCCGCACGTCTGGCGGTCGATCCCATCCCCGTTATGATGGCGGGCGGACTGATGTCCGCCCGCCATCATAATGAGCCCCATAGTGTAGTGGTAATGTGTATTGTAAGGAGAGAGGAGGGAGGTAGATCGATGTAGAAAATGTGTTTTAGGTATTTTTGATGTGTGTTAACCAACAATTTCACTCCATTACAGGTTGCAGTAGTAGACCCACGTCGGGTATCGTTTTTTCGAAACAATTTTGGTTTAATAAAGTTAATAATAATATATACATTAAAAACTTTATTAAACTAAAGTGTTTTGAAAGGTATGCTTTGTTTGTTTTGCGACATGATTTTTATTTTAAAAAAAGACACTTTTATCTTTGTCGCAGTTAGATGTATTTATAATGTGATTGAAAGAAAAAGATTTACAGTTCTAAAAATAGGCAAGTGGCTATTTTTTAAATCACCCAGGTTTGGGTTTAGGTTTTTGGATGTGCTAATCCTCATTTTTCAAAAAGGATTTTCGGGCCAGATGGATTGCAATCTTGTAATTTGTTGCGTTGTTTAGAAGAAAAAAAAACACTTTTCGGGATTTTTTTGTTGGGTGCGTTTATTTTGGATCTCTACAGATATCCAGATGGGATTGTCTTCTAAAAAGATTTGGATTGCAACGTTTGGATTTTTTTATTGGGTGCGTTTTTTAAGATATGCACAGTTTGTTTTGTACATATTAAAATAGTTTTCATCGGGTTATGGATTTTCTCAATGGATTGTGGATTATTGGTAATGGATTTTCAAAAAAATAAAGGACTCTTGGGGGCTCATTACGATGGCGGGCGGAAGCACCACCGCCGTGCTGGCGGATGCAAAAACCACCAGTTACCGCCGGCACGCAGCAGTCCACACGCCCGCCCAATTACGATGCGAAAAGTAGGCCAAACACCGCCGGCAAGCCAGCAACACCGTCCGCCATCAAAGTGCGCCCGTACATGTAGCGGCGCAGCCTAACTGACACACACCGTCCGACGAAACACGTCCCGCCCGGCGCATAAATTACGATGCCGCAAACAAACGGCTCCCACGGCCAAGAGATACCGTACGACAAACCGAAGCGGTAACACGGACGCCGAGCACGGACAACGAAGAAGCGGCTCCCCGAGCATGAATCCAGCACTGCAGGCACTCCCCATGCTCCTGCTGATGCACCACCAAGGACGCAATGTACCGCGGAGACGCAGGTAGGCACACACACAACAAGTGCACGCAAACAGCGCACACAGTGCAAGGGCGGAAAAAGCGGACAACCCCCCACCAGCGCGTGTACACTACACATCCACCATCGCATCCACATATGACACACAGGCCAAATCGTAACATCGCAGAACACATGTGTACACACCACCTGGGACTAGGAACCAACCACCCCGTCACGGCCCCAAAGCGCCGATGACACCGCCACACATGCGCACAACGCAGAGGCCAACCGCAGCGCCATGCATGCGTCGCACACAGACACAGGGACACAACCAAGCAGCACACACATCAGCCCCACCCCGAACGCACATGACACGTGACAGGCCGGCCACAGACATGTCCCCAACGCCCAATTCACGGACAACACCCAACGCCACACAACCGACGCACACATATCAGTGAAGACACGCAACAGCAGGACACACCCCAGTGTAACAAACATGGCGTAGCACACAGCGGCGGCAACACCAACTAGGAGAAGCAGGGCCCCTTCGGGAAGAGGAACGCCAGTACCACACAGAAACACCCATACCACCCTGCACATATGAACAAGACATATAAAACGGAACACCAAAGAGCCCGGGGACCGACAACAGGTGGCCCAAGAATAACATTCACACACAAGGCCCAACGCAGAGCGGAAAGGCAGCCTGCCGCCCACACAAGGGAGAGCAGACAGCACTGAATGACCTTCCATTCCAACTCCGAAACCACAGCCCTACGACAGAAGCCGGTGAATACAGCCATTGTCCAAGAATAGACCAACACAGGCATGCCGAGGAGACCGACCACAGGGCAGATAGCGCATATCACAGAAGCACACAACGGACGGGGAAGAAAGAAGAAAACACTCCCCCATGTCGGCCACATGCAAGTTAATTGGAAGGAGTCACACAGCACTGACCTTGAACTGTCTGAGAAGCATGTGGGAAGAGGGCCCGTGTCCTCCAAACAAGCCAACAGAACACAAGTCCTGTCTCCCTACGACTACACAGAGCTCACAGCAACCCCGGAGCGTGCACATTGCAGACTGCACACACAGCCGGAGCACGCCACCTCAACGAACCGCTGCGAAATGGCAACCGCAACACACCTACCCAACTACGCCGAACAGCTCAAGCTGTACAAAACCAACCTGTGCCATACATTGGGATGCGATCTCCTGTCCCTGCTGAACGTAAGTTACCGACTGACTTACCGCATCACATTGTTCAGCTGCGTCATGCCCGTCTTCTACTGTCGGAGGTGTCCCTACCAGCATCCCGTCGAGATATGCCTCTCCAACCCGGCATGTCTGAAGGCGGACCTGCTACCACTACTCCTCCCTCTGGACGCACACTACCGGGCCTGCTCTGCCTATGGGGGCATGGCGTATGTGGCCAACATCGCACCCGCACTGAAATGGGACCACTGTGCCTCCACACGACGGATCATCGATAACAGCTACATCGAATGTCACCCAGCATGCCCCATCATGGTCCTCCAAGGGACAACCTACGAACAACACCTTGACAGCCACCATCCGCTTCATTGGCTGGCAAACATGTACACCACCAATGACATGGAAGCCCTGCTGGACGGCATCGCATACCTGACAACCTGTAAATACGTCGGACCACAACGCAGGTTCCCGAGTGACCTATGATGTCCAGCCCCGCACCCATGCTTAGCTTCCGCACGGACTGGCCAGTCACCACCACAACAGCCATACCAAACGACCGGCAACTGTAACCACACCATCAACGACATCGCCATGACATCGGATATGACCGGGACATGCACACTGTTCCCCATCACATCCAGGAACACCGCATGCATCGTGGGAGGCAGTGGCATGGGCTCTGTGTATCGCACCCACATGGACGGAACTGCACGAACAACCAGGACACGACATGGATCCAGCGCCCATGGACACACACACCGCTCAGTGGACATGAATAGGTCGCCTGGACTGGGTGCTGCACCCCTCCCACCCCCGCCCCGGGAATCCCATACCAGGACCTTTGCATGGACGACAAGTGCATACAACAACAACACGACCCCAGTGACTGTGACATGTCCAGTAACCACCACAGTGCAACAACAAGTGGCACGCCGCTGCATGCACGCAAGCACATGCCCTGATGTCATCTCACATGCATGCGTGCATGAGGAACAACCGCAGCAAACCTGTCACATGGAACTGAGATGGACTGTGCCCATGATGCCAAGCGGTCTGGTAGGCTACATGTATACCGTCTGTGTCAAAGTCCGCAGCTCCGCAGCTATACGTAAATGTACATTAGCACAGCCTTGGCCAAGCAGATGTCACTCTGAAGCCCACATCCCACATGCAACAGCCAATCACATGTAACCCCACACCCTATCCCATTTGCAATCATGCTCAGTATATCCTCAACATGTATTCCGCTGCCAGTAGTGTCCACTATACTGCATCACAGAGGACAGAAGACTCAATATAATGTTTGAAACCAAAACTGTCTCCGCTGACTCATTTCACAAGTACGAATGAGAGAGGATGAGAGTATGTGAAGTACACGGCAGTCGTGACATGACCATGTAGTCCACTGGTATTGGATGTCAACGCAAATGAGTAGCACTACTGTGGAAGACACACATGTGTCGTGTGAAGTCGTATGGACGCAGTGCTCAGGTGGGTGGGTGCAACGGGTAGATGCGCACATGCCAAGTTGGAGCACGCCGTGTCGGGAGGGGTCATGAACAGTACACCACCGCTTCCCTGGGCATTGTGAGAGGACACCTGTCGGGGGAGTGAACACGTGTGTGCACAGCAGCCGGGCACACGTACAAAGCGGTACCAGGCGCACCTCAGCCCACCCTCTGTGGACAAGCTGGATCCTGTTGTGCGCCCGCCATGCCCCTTGACAAGGCACACACAGCCCCAGTCGACCAGGTGTAACCCCAACATAGTCAATCCGCACAGGCGATACAGGGCACGGGATGGCAGTGGAGCATGGTGTGTGAGAGGTCTCCTCGCGCTCCTCCTGGTCATATCACGCAGGCAATAGAACCTCAACGTCTAGCATGGCACAAGTCAAATGGAAGTGTAGGGGGACGCACCACAGCACGAGCAGCACTGACGTCACGGGAGGTGGCTCGCACCATCCCATCCATTGCCCATCATACCAACCACGCCACATGCCATTGCGACTAAGTGCAAGCGCGTGCGCCACCACCCCCGAGCCCTCCCCAGAGAGGCCAAAGAGTGAATGTGTGGGCCATCAGTCACAGACGGACGTGGCCTGGCCGCAAGGGCAGCCACAGCTGGTGTCGCAGGTGGCGGATCCGGAAGGCGAAGACTGTGATGCATAGTCCATGCAGGCCGGGTCTCCATTTGGGGCACCACGCAGGTGGACGGCGTCCCGCAACACATCATACCCTGAGACAGCCCACTCGTGCGACTGGACCCACACATACACTCCTTGCCCTCTCTGGTGCGAGCTTGGGGCTGCCTGTGCAAGCGCTAGCCTCGCAGGTGAGCATGCATATTGGGGGAGCGAGGGGAGGACATGTAGGGCTGGGGCGAAGATGACTGTATCACTGTCAGTTAGTACAAGGGATGACCCAGATGTGGAAAGGAAGAGACGTGTCCCGTGTGTACTGCAACTAGTCGCCAATCCAACTACCCCCCATGTCCGGAATGTAAGCCCGCACCTAGGCCCGCCCATCCGCCACATCGAACATACCACCAGCACGACAACCTTCCCATTCGAAACACTGACTGGGGGTGGCGACCAGTGTACAATCATGTGTAGCCTACCCACGCGTACATGTGGGCCCTCCATGATCCATGTCACCTGCGGCAAAGTCATGACATGCGCAATGAGGAAGTGAGGAGAGCTGCCCGCCCACGCGCAGAAGGTGCATCAGCTCCACAGACCCAGCAGCGAGTCCAGCAGGGGTCACATGTGCAGGGGCAGCTGTGCCTGGTGTGAAGGCACATGCATATAGACAGCACATCGACCAATGTGTAGTCTGCCCACATCTACAGTCCATCATCATGCGGACATAGGAATTGAACACAGGGCAACACATCTTAGTGGGTGCACCCACCGTGACCAACAATGCACAATCATCGACGTACCCGCCCTGTGCATGGCCCCCACCCAACGGAGGCACATCCAGTGCCACCATCCCACACACACAAGCCTTCCACGGAACATGCTGTGTCCAATGGTCAGTACAGAGTCAGCGCCCATCTGGTGGATCCTGAACAGGAGACACATGCACACACATGCCAGCTCCCACTATGTACGACTGCCACCTGGCACGTGCAATGTAACCTCTCACCTGTGACGTGTGACTGCAAGCACACAGCCGTCTTGGCATGGGGCTGTCAATGTGGACACCTGTCAATGTTTCGGGAGGTGTGATCCGTACAGTGCTGTACATAGGGTGCAGTGCTGACACCTACTACTGTCTCATATCCCCTCGTGCCACAGGTCCCACTTGTTTTGGCCGCTCAGCCTGTGCCCACATCGTCGTCGTCGTGTGCCATACTCATCCAGCCACGGAAGCAGTTCCATGCTCAGCAGACATTCATGTTGCCGTGGCGTTGCCGCTTGACGGATATGCAGTCAGTCCCCATCAGCACGCCCCGCAAGTCATTGGGGCCTAGATCCCCATGTGCATGCACATGGCAGTGGTTTGTATCACTAGCCATTGCCATTGTTGGGAGACCTGTGTAAGTGTATTGTGGCCGTGCCGTCCCAGCTTGACAGCTGGGCTGTGGCTCATGTGCTTGCTCAGTCATGTCAGTGATGTGTATGCGAAATTGCTATGTGTCGTGTTGCTTTGACATGTGTCCTCTGCCAATGTCCCTAGGCGGAGACCGAACATTGACCGCCCATACCAATTGCTGGCGGACATGGACGATACAGAGGTTATTAGGAAGTTTCGGCTGGACAGGCCAACCCTGCATCGACTGTGTGCCATGTTAGAACCCCATCTCCGTCCCCGCAGGGTGTATCCGACTGCTGTCACCCCCACGGCTAAGGTGATGGCCGCCATGCATTTCTTCGCCACTGGGTCATTCCAGCACACAGTGGGCATTGGAGGAGGGATGTCCCAGCCCATGTTCAGCAAGGTGCTGAGGGATGTACTGGCAGCCATGATGCTGTACCGAAACATGTACATCCGCTTCCCCAGGGCTCGTGAATTGGCGGCAGTGAAGGGTGCATTCTATGCCCTTGGCAGAATCCCACACGTCGTTGGAGCCATTGACTGCACACATGTCGGCCTTGTTCCACCACAGGCCACTGAGCACCTGTACCGCAACAGGAAGCACACGCACTCCCTGAATGTGCAAGTGGTGTGCCTTGCGGACATGGTGATCACCCACGTGTGTGCAAAGTTCCCAGGCTCGGCCCATGACGCACACATAATGCGCAACAGCATCTTGCCACGACTGATGTCCAATATGCAACAGGATCGTGCCTGTATTGTCGGTGAGTATGTGGAGTGGTGTAGCGTGCTGGTTGTGCGATGCTGTCCCCTGTCCAGTTGGAATTGCAACGGTTCTCTGTGTCCCTCACACCCAGGTGACTCTGCGTATCCGAATGGGGCATGGCTGCTCAGTCCATTGAGGAATCCTCGCACCCCAGCAGACGATCGCTACAATGAGGCACGTGGGAGGACCAGACGTGTGGTCGAGCGTACCTTTGGCCTCCTCAAGTCCAGGTTCAGGTGCCTGGACCGCACCGGGGGTGCGTTGGCGTACTCCCCACAGAAGGTGTGCCAGATAGTGGTGGCGTGCTGCATGCTGCACAATCTGGCCATTCGGAAGCAGATCCCCCTCATCGTGGATGACGGAGATCAACCAGGGCCCCAGCCCGCAGACCAGGACAGCTCGAGTGAGGAGGACAGCGGAGAGGAGGAAGCTGGTAATGTGCGGCAGCAGCTCATCGCCCGCTACTTCACTTGACGGTGAGTGTCCATGTACGACGGCTGATGTGGCTGTATCTGTGCAGGTGTGTGTGTGCTGTGTCAGGGTGGCCGTTTGTTCACTGCGTGCTGTGTGTCAACGCTCCATGGCCAGGGTAGTATGCCACTGTTGGTGGCTGTGGCATTGTGCCCTATTGCTCTGTGCGATGTGTGTACATTGCTTGTAGTTGTTGACATGTACTGTGTGATGGGTGTGTGACACACTCATTGAATGTGCTCCTGTTCTGTCTCCCACCCCTAGGTCCCTACAGGCCCTCCGGTTCCATTGCCATGCCACGCATCAGGTGCCTTTCCGCCCAAGGTGGCCGTTGTATTCCGTACAATTAAAACACAGGGCACAAACAGCAGTTAGTGAAAAAGGTGCATTTATTACTAACTGTGACATGTGATTGTGTGTAAGGTGATGACAAAAGTGGTGCGTGCAGTGACAATGAGCTGTCGGTCATGGCTGCGTGATGATCAGGGTGTACCCACTGGTTCTATGTCCATAGTCCAACACACACATGCCATCCAGATGGCTGTGTGGAGTGGGATCGTAGTCCAAGTCAATGCAGTGGCTGGTCAAGGAAGGCTGGCGGAAGGCTGGCTGGCTGCCTCACTTGCGGCTGGAGCGTGCGAAGTCCTCCCGGGAGATCTGTTTCCTCTTCGGACGGCCCCTTCCACGTTTGCGAGGGGGTGCCTGCTTGCGACATGCTGGTGGTTGAGGTGTGATCACTGGCTGTGGACGCAGGGGAACTGGACACTGCTGCTCCACCCTGCGCCCCGGCAGGTGGTGGCGGAGGGGAGCTGCTGTCCCTGGCTGTGACCTCACCGCCACCACCAGCTGTCCCATGAGGTCCACGATTTGGCCCATACGGGCGTCCATGGACCTCAGCACCCCCAGCACCTCACGCGTGTCTGAAGCAGACTGGACCCATTGTCCTTGGGCCTCTTCATAGGCCCCAAGGACTCTGGCCATGTGAGGCAGGGCATGGCTCCCAGGGGAGGCTGGCGTTTCCCTGACCCTGCTCCTCCTACCAGTCCTGCTGCCACCGGCCTGCCCACTAGCCACATTGCTCACCACGGTCCTCGCTGTGGCTCCCAGGGTGGATCCAGTCGTCCGGGCCACCACCTGCGCTGGGGCTGGTGCCAGCGAAGACGTGGCGGTGGTGGCGGCGGTGGTGGTCGGTGCGGCGATGGTGGCGGTTGCGGCAGTGGTAGTGGCCACAATGACCGTGGGTGTGGCCGCAACGACAGTGGCAGCAGGGGGCTGGGAATGTTCAGCAGCCCTGGATGATGGGTTGGTGGGTAGGAGGGGTCCTGGGGAGCGGCTGGGCCCTGCCACACCAGATGGGCCTGCTTGGTTGTCCGTGTCCGAAGAGGAGGACAGATCCTCCAGATCCGTGTGTCCTCGTTGGGGGCTTGTAGGTTGGCTGTGCTGGCTGCTGGCTCCATCCCCAGCATCCAGCAGTTCGTCACCTGTGGAGAGAATGAGATTTGTTATTGTGTTGCACCTGGCGAAGTATGTATTTGTCGTCTGACATTGACAGTTCGTGCAATCTCGTACATGGGTTTCCCGGAGGCGTGTGTGTGGCTGTAGCATCTGTAGTTGTGTGTGCTTGGCAATGGGACTGTGTGCTGTGCACATGTGGCATGGGACGGATTGGCCATGCCGATGGGTGTGTTGCTGTGCCCCTACTTATTGTGACTCTGGTGTATGCGGGCTCCTGGCCCATCCTGGGTCTGGTTTGTACTTTGCTTTTGGGGTTCAAATGGAACAGCTTAGGAACGCATATGGCAACATGGGGGCTATGCCCCAGATTCGCATTTGGGAGGGGATATGCTTTTGGGGTTTAAATGGAACGCTTAGGAACGCATATGGCAACATGGGGGCTATGCCCCAGATTCGCATTTGGGAGGGGATATGCTTTTGGGGTTCAAATGGAACGCTTAGGAACGCATATGGCAACATGGGGGCCATGCCCCAGATTCACATTTGGGAGGGAATATGCTTTTGGGGTACATGCTGTGAGCCATGGGTGCCGAACGTGACATGTGTTGTGGCAGCATGACAGTGCATGGTTTGAGGTGTGTGCATGCTTGACATGGCCTGCATATTTGCTGTCTGTTGTGATTACTGGACATGGCATTGGACGCATCGTTATGAGTGAGTGATGGTTGTGTGCCAGCCAACGTATTGCAGTTGTCCCATCTCCTTGGTGTGCGTGCTGCCCTGTGCCATGTGCATCACTGCAGTGCTCGGGGGTGTGTGGCCCATGTTGTGTGTTGTTGCTCACAGTGTGTCGTGCACTTCATTGACTTCTGGCACATGGTTGGTCATGGGCATGTATCTTAGCGTGACTGCTGTATGTGTGGCAGCTGTGCGGATGACATGCCTTTCATGAGACTGGGGCTGACGGATGGGATGGATGGTATGTTGTTTGTGCATGGTGTGTCTGTGTGTTTGATGGGTTCAGTGGTGTTCGTGTGCATTTATGTTGTTCCGCTCTGTTGCGTCTAGTGTTGTTTGTCTTACATAGGCGTAGTTGTGGGGTGTGTGGTTGACAGGCAGTTGGGGCTACATGGACAGGACTTCAATGGTGTTTCGGTTGTGTGTGATGAGTTGCACAGTGGCTGCCGTGTGGTACTATATTCAGTGTGGCTTGTGCATGCAGACGTGGCTCCTTGGGTGTTGCTGTGTCTGTGATGGGTCATGTGAGGTGTGAGTCTGTGGTTCATGTCCGTGTGCACATTGTTCACTTGTTCGTGACGGTGGGCGGTGCTGCGTGTTCGTCTGCTACGTGACATGTCCCATGTGTTGGTCGTGTTATGGTCCTCATGCCTCCAGTAATCCAGCCCTGTCCAGTTTCCCACCTGCAAGTTGTTCGTGCGTGCACTGTACTGGATGCCACATGGCTCTAAGCGGGGGTGCTCCATGTTGCAGGTCTGTGGGGGTGGGAGGGTGTTGTGGGTCGTGGGGGTGGCTGGATACCCACTGACACCGATTGCTGTGGGCCGTGATGTCTGCCTTTCGGCTGTCGTTGTGCACTGCGGTGGCTGACACGTGGCTGTGGGGTGTGGGGGATGCTCCTCCTTGCTGTGCTGTGGGACTGGGGCCTGGTGTGTGTTGTACTTGGGCTGTCCACCCTCCCACCCACTGCACTTTGTGTTCCTGCCACTTACCTGTTACTTGTCGGTTAGTGCAGCTGTGGCGGACACATGGGTGTGGTGGGTGCTCGTTGTGGCGCTTCTGGCATATTTGGGGACCTGTTGGTGGTTACGTGGCTGGCTTAGTGTACACATGTCCCCACGCATCTTACAGTTGTTCGGTTTGGGCTGTGTGTGGTAGTGTCTGTTGCATGTGTGTGTGATGTGTATTGTGTGCTGGACATGGGGGTGTTTGTCCCTGGGAGCTGTGGCATGGTGGTAGTGCATGTGAGTACATAGCGGTGTGCTGGTATACATTAGTTTATACTTACCAGCCTCCACTCCCCCTGCTAATCCGGCGAGGATCTCCGGATGTATTACGACTCGCACCTTCTCCTCCCACGCTTTGAAGGTCTTAAAGAGCGTGGGATTCCCTCCGCCAGTGACGGCAGCCAGCTCTCTGTTTTTGCCCTCCTTCTTCTTGACCAGGCTCTTTACGTCATTCCAACGTTTGTTGATCTCGACTCTGTTCCTGGGCAGGGTCCCGACTGCATTGACCTGGTCTACGATCCGGTTCCACATTCTGTTTCTGGTGGCTAGTGGTGTGTGCTGGACCATGTTCCCATAGATTTGTGGGTACACCTTGATGATCTCGTCGACCATGACCGTCAGCTCCATGGGCGTGAACTTGGGCATTCTTTGTGGTGCCATGATGTTTGTGGTGCTGGTGCGGTGTGTGTTGTGTAATGTGCAGGGGTTTGTGGTGCCGGTGTTTGGTGGTGGTGGTGGTGGTGGTGGTGTTTGGTGGTGGTGGTGGTGGTGGTTGTGATGTGTGCGTTTCTGTGGTGTGCTGCTGTCCTTGCTGTGTCACTGTGTCCTCTCCTCTCCTCTCTGGTTTGCAATGTAGCAAGGGGTTGTGGTCTGTGGGACTGCTGCTTTTGTACTCACCTATGTGGGTGTGTCCTCATGGTCTGTTGTTTTCAGGTGTGTTGTGTCTGGGGTTCTGGCCTTTGTATTTTTGTTTGTCCGGGGGGTGTTTTCGGGATGTGTACTGTGCTTGTGTATTTGTGCGTGCCTTGCTGTGTGGACTTGTTGGCCATGTTGTGTGCTATTGGTTTTGTGTGCGGATGGTTTCTGTGCAGGTACGTGGGCGCCATGGCTTCTGCCGTGTCGATTCTCATCGGCGTTGTTTGCGCTGGCGGGCGGTATATTTGTGGATTTTCCGCGCTCATGTCGGTGCGATCGTAATTTCTCGTGCGGTGTGTCGGCCGTGAGGGCGGGCGGTTTTGTGTTGTCGTGCGTGTTTCCGTCCGTGGCGGGCGGTTTGTCTCCGACTCGGACGTTGGCGGGCGGTATTTTGTGTGCTTTTTCCGCCGATGGCGGTATTCGGTTTGTGTAATCGTAATGGCGTGGTCGGTGTTCAGGCGGTGTGTGCGGGCGGATTTTTGCCGCTTCCATGCCTGGCGGATTTATTTACGCCGGGTATCGTAATGGGCCCCTTGGTGAACTAATGGATGGATTGTAAGTCCAAGAGTTGAAGAAAGAAAACATCTGAAGGTAAGGAGACCTGACTTTTATTATTAATTTAAAAATGTTTGGAAAAAACCAATTGAATTAGTTTGATTTTTTTAGGGCAAAACAGACAAGTAAGAAGATAGTGTGGGTTAGAAATGGAGGATGTTTGCAAGATTATCAAGGTAGTCTGAAGCCACTGTCAACGTAAACTGTTGAATTACACCCAATAGTCTTTCAGACATTTCCTTAGTTCTTTTAGAAATACGTGGGTTCAGACTCCCTGTTAATGATTGCGACATTCTCATTTCTTGGAAATTTTGCTACTTCCTCAAAATTTCCAAGAAATGATAGAAATTAGGATGAGGTTTGCCAATTGATTTATTGAAGGAGTTGTGCCATCCCTCTATGGCATTGTTTGTTTTTGCTCCTCCCTCTAAGCAGGTCGAGTAGCAGTTCCACCACTCCACATGGAAATGTGGCCTCCTCCTGTGACCTGACCTGCTTAGATGGCCAATCCATGTGTCTTCAAAATAATTTAGAATAGGTGCCAATTTATCTTCGTTTGATGTAAAATATTCAGATTCTGTAATTGAAGTGTAGTACTCGTCTACACTGTCAGGAGGAACAAAGCAAAGGGCAGTTAGTTTTTTTTAGTTCAAACTGTAGTTTGCTATCTGACATATAATCCTCAATTAAGGATGTTTTTGAATTTTTCGCCAATATGCCTGTGAAAAGTGAAAAAAACATCCTTGAATTTGGGAATCTGTGTACGTTTTGGTAATAGTTTTAATCATAGTTAATTCAAAGTCAATTAGTACTTTTCTAGGACTTTTGTTTGATGTTTTAGATTTTATCACTGACAATAATTCAGTGTATGTTGAGGATTGTTTATCAGGGAGTAAACTGTAAACTAAGGGAACTACTGTATTGTTAATGTATGCGTGAATAGTGTATATTTGGGTGAATGGATGGGGTGTGCTTTTAAATGTTCCATCCATCATCCAAATATCACTGTTCTCTAGCCTTACACGATTACAGGGTGTGCTAAAGATTAGTATTCTCTTTTGAGGGTTTTTGTTGTCATGCAAAAGGAAAGGTTAATTAGAAACAGTCACAGAGAGTTCAGGTGGAATGATTATGTCAGAGTAGGTTTGGGGTGTTACTCTTTGTGGGTTACTTGTCTGTTTTTGACATTGAATAATTCTTCTCAAATTAGGTATGGTGGGCATACTACTTGCAACATGTGGAGGAATGTGTTGGGCTACCTCCCTTAAAACTGCACCACAGGGTTCATTGGAGGTGGATGCAATATTTTTAATTTCATTTATCCTTTCTCTAACCTTAAGCTCCATTGCAGAGTCAGAGTGGTTATGATCTGTAGTTCTTAAAACAGAGTCACCAAGAGTAACTGCTCTGCCTGTGTAATGGGTTGAGTAGTATTGCACACACCTCCAATGACACCTGGGCTCAGATAGTCTCTCCTTACAATAAACATACCCACTATGATTCAGTAATTTGTTTCTTCTTTTTGATGTGACATATTTGGCTTCGTTGCATGACATTTTCTGTTATGGTTTGGAAAAGAAAAAAAGAAGATTTTTTTTTTTAGTTTCTTTATAATTTCTTGTGTATACCTGTTTAGAGGAAAAACATACAGTACAATTTATGTAAATAATTTAACAGTTTAAAGTTTATGCATTTTCAAGTTATGTTTAATTTTTTCAACGTGTTGCATTTCTATATTTGATGATTTGTTTTTTAAAAAAAGCTTCATTGGGAGAAAAAAATGGTTAAGTTGTTTTATTAATAAATATTTTTAGTTTCTTACCTTTTGATTAGATGTTGCTTGATGCTTTTACTTCGGTGGATGGTTTTCTTTATTAGTTGAATCTGAAATGAAAAAGATTTCATGTGTTTTATTAGACATATATAATTTAAATAAAGTCTACTAGGGAGAGAAACATTGTTAAGTATTTGGATTGTTTTTTGTTATTGCAATCTTACCTTTTTTGAAATATTTAGGTTATTTTTTTTTTGCTAAGGTCGAATTGTATTGCGGTCTGAAAAAGTAGAAAAAAATTCATTGTTAGGAGATTGAAAATATTTTCAAATATTTATCTGAAATAGAATAACAGATTTTTGGTTAAGGAAGAACAGGTTAATGTTTTGTATTTTTACAAAACGTTTTCTCTTTTTACAGAACAGATACATTTGTGTTTATTTGGCTATATTAATTAAGTGAAGTTTAACATATTTATTTACCTGCAAAAGGTATTTTTCATTTGGAGAAGAGCATTTTTGAATTAAAATAATATTAGTAAAAACTTTATTGAAATATTTTATTGATGTGAAAATTACCTTGTTATGTTTTTGGTTTTGATGTGTGTTGAGAGATTTCAAAGCTGAAAGAAAAAATATTTTAACATTGTTTAAAAAATGTAATGAGAATGTAATTCTATTTCGCACATTTGTGTTCTCATACTATGGGGTCCATTACGATAACCGGCGGTAAAAAAACCGCCATCCGCCATAGCCTGAAAATACCGCCCACCTGCTACATTGAAATACCGAACGAGCAATTATGATGACGCAGAGCAACCACCGCCCGCAGCGTAAAAAAATAATAGAATACCGCCCGTCCATATCAGAGTCCAAGACAATCCGTCCGCCACGGAGGCAATACCGCCCGAAAAAGCCAAATACGACCGCGCGGACGGAATACACACCGGCCATCTAATTATGATCCCCCCGACATGAGGGCGGGAAACCAACACATTTCCCGCCCGCAACGGTGAACTACAGAAATGAATAACTGACAAGGCGGAAGACCTGGCGGCCACGTCCGTGCACGGAAATCAGTGGCGGCACAAACAAATACACACAACACGGCCAACAAGTCCACACAGTAAACAACGCCAAAATACCCAGACACAGAACCCATCCCAAAGACACATCCCCCTGCCAAAAAAATAATTGGTATAAATCCCAGGACACCACGCCCAACACACCTGAAAACGATAGACCATCATGACACACCCACATAGGTGAGTACAAAAGCAGCCCCCTCACATACCACAAACCCTTGCACCACAACAAAGCCAACACCACAGCAGAGAACACGGAGAGCCACAGAGGAAAGCAGTATACCACACGCACACACACATCACATTCATCACCACAACCACCACCACCACCTAAACACCGGCACCACAAACCCCCTGCACATCACACACCAAACACACCACACCAGCACCACAAAAACTACACTACGCACCATGGCAACACAACGAATGCCCAAGTTCACTGCCACAGAGTTGACGGTCATGGTCGACGAGGTCATCAAGGTGTACCCACAAATCTATGGGAAACAGGTCCAACAGACACCAGTATCCACCAGAAACAGGATGTGGAAAAGGATCGTAGACCAGGTGAATGCAGTTGGGAACGTGCCACGCAACCGGGGGGAAATAACTAAGAGGTGGCAGGACATGAAAAGCGTGGTCAGAAAGAAGGAGGTCAAGAACTGTGAGCTGGCTGACAGGACTGGCAGCGGAACTCCCGCGCCATTCAAGACCTTCAAGGCGTGGGAGGAGAAGGTGCGAGGCATACTACATCCGGAGAGTCTCATCGGAATACCAGGGGGAGTGGAGGCTGGTGAGTACAAACAAATGTATACCAGCACACCGCCATGTACAGACATGCACTAACACAATGCCATAGCTCCGAGGGACGAACACCCCCATGTCCAGTACACAATTCACAAGACATCCATCACATATGCAACAGACACTCACACACACTCAGCCCATAGGCACCAACAAACAAAACCATGGGGGCATGTGTACAGTCAGCCAGCACCACAACTCCCACCAGGCCCCTCTGTACCCCAGATGTGCCAGAAGGAGCACTCCCCACACCCACACCCATGTGGCAGCCATTGCAGTACACACCTACACCCGACAGGTAGATATGTTACCCTACATGGAGGGCTGTCTGTGGAAGGTAAACCATCACCACGACTCACAACAAAGCCCCCACACCCAGAGACCAGCAAGATGGAGCACCCCTCCCTCTCATAACCATGTGGTAGCCATTGCATTTCACCCTCAAAACAAACAATTAGGTAGACCACTGTACAGAGCTGGGTGTCCGTAGGCATGAGGACTGTACTACGACTAACATGTGGGACATGTCACTTAGCAGAGGAACAGGTAGCACTGCTCCCTGTCACAAACATGTGACCAATGTGCACCCGGACAGCAATTACAGAGTCATATCCCACATGAGCCATCTCAAATGCAGTAACACGTAACGAGTCACGTCAGCATGCACAAGTCTAACTGGAGCACTGACCCACATGGCGTGCACTGTGCCAGTCATCACACACATCAGCAACACCATCCAAGTCTTGTCCCTGTAGTCGTGTCTGCTTCTACCCTTGACATAGTACAACATCACCCATGTAAGTCCATCTCGTCCAAATGAAACATAGTGGAACCCCAGTAATGTCACATACACCATTGGACCTATGAACCACACAGCTACACAATGCACATTCAAAATCACATCCATCTCATCATCCAGCCCCAGTGTCATGAAAGGTATATCATCTAAACAGTTGCCCCATAGACAGTAGTACAGCAAAGGTTCCTGCCGATGACCAATAATGAGTCTGCTGTGTCTGAAGCGCACGTCACACTGTGAGTAACAACAAACAAAATGTAGTCAACACCCCAAGAGCACTGCATTGCTGCACATGGGTGAGAGTAGTGATCCAGCGCTAACAATAAAAATAATTCTCCTATATGCTTCGGTCATCCAGGTGCAACTATTCATCTAACACACACACTATATCCATATGACGATGGGGCCCATAACACCGCATATACATTCACTTACTCATTTATTCCCTGGATTTCCTCCGTCAATAACCTAGGAGATAACGATTCGCTGGAAGGAGACGGGATACCTCTTTTAACATGACATAATGTTTCTCATTTGCTTTAAGGTATTCCGCTCATTGGTCGATGGACCAACTAGTAGGAATCAGTTGATGGTGATCAAGACCAGATCAATCACAATAAACTCTTTATCATTTACTTTAATCATTGAGATAAAGAATCACTGAGTCATTTGTTTAAAGAATAATAAAGTTTATGTAAAGTTTCGAAGCAAGAAATAAGTTTTAAGTTTATTATTCAGATCTTTGCATTTATCATCATTATAAGAATAAATTGAAATTACAATGCATATCGATTAGACGGAAAAATAAGGTTATCATAGCAAGAACTCTAAATGATCAATCTATCTGTCTTGGGAAAAATCTAATAGTTCTAAATGAAAAATTTATCAGGAATAAAAAGGTTCTCCAAAAACAGAATCTTATACTCAACTGGAAAATAAAAATAGCAGCAGCAGCATCAGCTCGTCAGCATCAGCAACCGCAACTTCACCCATCTACACCATCTAACTTCTCCAGCATCTGCTCTCCAGCAACTCCTCTCCAACAACTCCTCTCCAACAACTAACCCCTCCCACCAAGAGTAGGTCTTCTTATACCCTAATTCTAGCTTACTGAATCAAATGTTGCATCTTCATGGCGTGATTCTTTCTCATTGGTCAAAACTCAGGCCCATATACATTTTAATCAAACTTCCTGGTCTTAACCAGTTCCATGTGGAATGTCCATGCTTGCATCGTTTCCCACAGTTCATGTCTTTGCTCATCCGCTTCGATCAGTCCAATTTGTATCTTTTTCTGCTACTTTTTAGATTCAACAGTTCCGTCCATTGATTCAGTTTGACTTCTCACGCTTCTTGCTGATCATCTTGGCACACATCTGCTCAGAAAGGTCACAATAGCCTTGACCATACTTCCATCTTAGCCTCTCAGCACCAGCACGTGATCATCCCTTTCCACAGCCTCTCTCCTCTATCACATGGTTCCCTGCTCATGCGTACTCTAGCAAACGGCGGCCATTTTATATTGCTGCTCGACAGGCCTAAGCACACTATTTTTAAAGATAAACAAAATATTGTTAAAACAAAGAAATATAAACCCTTTCGTTTCCCTCCCGTCTTTCTATGTACCCCAATTAGGTATTACCTAGCAAAAAGCAACATATAAAGCCGTCCCTTACTTACCATCGCTTTATTTTGCAACCACACATTTTATTTAAAAGCACAGATCATGCATTTATTATTTAATTAGTACGCAAATATTATGTTATGTTAGACACGTAAACAATTATAAGTTGATTATTTTGTACACGGAATAGCGTGTTACCTTTAACCCTTCACATGTAACATACATTGTTGGTTATTTACTTAAACGAACATGTTTATTAATTATGTTACGAAAATTATTAGGAGGTTAAAAAATGTCATTTACCCTGCTCCATCAACTCCCCCTTTGGTGATTTTTAATATCACCACAAAACCTAAGTTATACATTTCTTTCAGACAGCATATATCTTTTATCCATTTGCTTTTGTTATTTTACACAACTGTATCCTTTTCAACTTGTCTCTTCGTTTTCTTGTACATGTTCTCTTTTATTTCTTCTAACTCTATCTCACCCATTTCTCTCTCTCTTTCCTTGTTTATCATGTTTTCTTTTTCTATTTTATTCTGCCTTCTTCTTCTCTTTACACATGTTATTACAAGCTTCAGCACTAAAATTATTATTATTATCATGGTTGCTATTATTATAACTTTCCCTATTATTAATCCACTCATTCTTGTTAACCAATTTATTACTGAAGAAAACCCTTTACCAAGTTTTCCCAATGCACTTTCAACCTCCAGTGGAACCAGTTCTTTGTGCAAACTTGTAATATTTGTTATATACTTCTGTATATTTTCACTTTTATCTGGAATGTAAGTGCAACAATGTTGGACTTTCAGCATTCCACAGACTCCGCCCTCTTTTGCCAAAAGAATGTCAAGGGCAAGTCGATTTTGCATCACCATAGCTCTCATGGCAACCATCTCGGTATTTACCATCAAGAACCCTCCAGCAGTATCTGTAGATAAACGATCTACCACTGTGGATAATTTCCGAATTCTAAATGCATTCAAAGATATTCCAACTGCTGGTATCAATGCTCCAAAAATATCACCTACTATTTCTGAAAAACTTTCCCTTTTTCTACGTGTAAAGGTATTTATCATTCTGTGTGTTCCTTTTTCTTTTCTGTCCATATGGAAAATCTTTGGAAAGACCAGGCCTAAATAACATGACCCATACCAATGGTCCGGTAACCTGTAATAAGCCCTATTACCACAAATATAATAGATCCCTGGAAATATTGGATCTTTTCCCTCTTTGAAACCCCATCCACCTAAAATTTGATAATTGTCATGACAAATACTGGAACCCACAAAATAATTGTCATATCTTGTCTTATTTCTTCTAATGCACAACCTTCCCTGTTGGGGCCAATCCAGAGTCATAGCTGCATTTGTCTTTTTCTTGTCATGATTGTCTTCCTCAAACGCCCAAAGAGGTGTTTTTGTCTCTTCTATCACTTTTCTTTGAAATTTCACTCTTCTCTCTTCAACCATCTCTAAAAATACTTTTTCTTCTTTCTTTAACTCACAGGTAAGGTTGTACCTAATTATATTATCTAATGTTAAAATCTTATCTTCTAAAAAATATTCACCAAACGTTTTTCCTCTTTTATTTTATTTAGCTCGGGAACTACAGAAACTTTCGCAAAAATCTTATCTATGTAAGTGTAATAATATTCTAATCTACCTGTTTTATAAAATAAACTTGCTAAGACACTACATGTTATTCCATACGTCAAAGGGAGGTGATGATAAGTCACACCCTCTGCTACAGATGCAGGCAACTGCATACAAACATAGCAATCTCTTACATCCATTGTTTCTACATACTCATATAATAATTTAGTAAAAACATTTTTAGAAAAATCTGTTATCGATTTGTCCCTGTGTAATTCTGCACTACTTTTTAGAATAACTGGTTCTTGAGTGTTAGCTCCTTTTTCTTTCTCAGTGTTATTAGACTTTTCTACTACAGCTAAACTAATTGGAATAGTGATTGCTAGAACCACCCATACTGTCATTAATAATGCTGTACAAAAACAGCACATTTTACACCATCTACTTAAAAACTCACATTTACATTTTCTATCTCTAGTATTCTCCATTTTGTTTATAACCTTATTTATTTCTTTTTCCAGAAAATTGTGTCACTACACCTCAGAAAATGACTTATTTGCCACTCTGTACTCCAATGTTTTGTCTTTGCTTGGTACTTTCTTTTAATTCTTTTTCAGAATTCTTTCTTTGTCATATCCGGTGAAATTCGTCAGATCCAGTGTTTTGTCAATTCCGGTAGAAACTATTTAAATTTCTTCAGGTTTGTTGCACCTCACCTTCTCCCATTTGGTTTCTTTGTTCTGGGTTTTCGTGAGTGTTCTTTTCTTCTTTGTTATTAGTCAAAGCAAGATACAACCATTCAGGCGATCTATAATTCGGATTTACCTTCTTTACTCTTTTCGCTTTCTGCAAGTGTTTTCCACCTTGTTTTTCTTGCTCTCTCTGACTTGTTATTTCATTCACTTGTTCAGCACTTTTCCCATCTAACCTTATGATTCTGTATCTTAATTTTCTTACTTCGTTGGGCCAATTGTCTCCTTTTCTTGGCCTTTTTGCCTCACTTCCTTTTTCCTCTCTTTCTGTTTTCCAATTTCTTTTTCTTGACTCTAGTTTTTGATTTATTTCTTCTCCACTTTCTTCAGACTGTTTCAATTCTTTCGTTATTGTCCCTTATTTTGAAACTTATAATCTCCTTTCCTTCCTCTACTTGTGGTTCTTTTCTTATCTTCCTTCGTTCACCTATTTCTGTCCCTCCTCGAGGTTCTTCCGAATTTGTGTCAGTCTCTCTATCTGCTTCTAAATTTCCCTGTTCTCGTGTTTGACTATCTGTCCCTACTGCTCCTCGGGGATTTTCTGAATTTTCTAATTTTCTGCTTGAAACTCTCCCTTCTTCATCTATTAATATTATCTCCGAAGGATTTTCACCACAACTTGTACTTGGTTGCTCACTGTTACTGTCTTCTGGCTGAGTTTCTTCTCTTATGCTTTCAAATTTCCAATTTCTTTTTAGAATCTCTTCACAATCCGAATGATCTGTATCAGATTCTGAACTGGTATCTGATATTTCCAGATGTCGACTTACAGGTCGATCTTCAAGTTCTGGAACTTCAGCTATTTCCTCTACTTCTTCTGTCGTTGCACTTGTAGTTGGGTCTTCCAGATGTTGACTTACAGGTCGATCTTCAGGTTCTGGCACCCTGTTCCTTTCTTCTTCTGCTTTTGATGCTGAACTGTTATCCAATACTTCCAGATGTCGACTCACATATCGATCTTTAGGTTCTGGAACTCTGATGGTGTGACTGGCATGCACCCAGTGTTTTACTCCTGCACACTTGACTGCAGTGGTTGTCACCAGGATCACTTGTCGTGGTTTGTCCCAGCGAGGAACCAAACAGTTTCTTCTCCTGTGGACTTTTATGCGGACCCAATCTCCTGGATTCAAGTCGTGAGCTGGTTTTCTTTCAAGAGTGGTCGCATCCGGTCCAACCTGATGAAACACAGAACGCACTACATCAGCCAATCCTTTGCAATAATCCAGTACTAGATCATCAGTTACAGTCAGTAGTTTGTTGACAGGTACTTGTGCTTGTCTCATTGCTCGTCCCATAATGATTTCATGGGGACTGAGTCCAGTTTTCCTTTCCGGAATACTTCTGATTGTCATTAAAACTAATGGCAAGGCATCTGGCCATTTGAGTCCTGTAGCTTGACACATTTTTCCTAACCTGTTCTTAATTGTTCCATTCACTTGCTCTACGATTCCAGAAGCCTCTGGTCTGTATGCACAATGCAGTTTCTGTTTAATACTAAGTGCTTCACAAATCAGTTTAACTAATTCATTTTGGAAATGTGTTCCTCTATCTGTTTCAATCGTGACTGGAAAACCATACCTCGGAATGAATTCTCTCAGCATAAGTTTTGCTACCGTTATTCCATCATTCCTTCTGGTTGGGTATGCCTCCACCCAACGGGAAAACAAACAGACGACCACTAGGACATACCTTAGTCTGTTGCAAGGTGGCATTTCAATAAAATCCATTTGCATTCTAGTGAAAGGACCTCCTTCTCGTCCTATTGTTCCTAGACTCACTACTGTCTTTCTTCCTGGAATTATCTGTTGACAAATAAGACATCTCTGACAAAGACTCTCAGCTATGGCTCTGAATTTTGGATTATACCATGTTTGTCTAAAAAGTCTGATCATTGAATCTCTCCCAATATGGGCTTGTCCATGGTACATCCGTGCCATGTCAGAAATCATGCTATCAGGCATAACTGGTCTTTCATCTCTGTAAACCCAAACATCATTTTCCTCGTGTTTTCTACATCCTGCTTTTATCCATGTATCTTTTTCCTCATCATTTGCTGCTTCCTTTAACTGTCTCACCTCATCCCATGTCTCAACAGGGTTAGTAAAAAGCAAAGGACAAGAAATATGCTCTCTTTCTCGACTTTTATTTAAAGAAACCACATTCTTTGCACAGTACTGTGCAATCTCGTCAGCATATTTATTGCCAACAGTTATGTAGTCTTCCCCATTTTTATGTGCATTGCACTTTACAACAGCAATCTGTTTAGGCAGCTGTATCGCCTCAAGCAACTTTTTCTTATCAAAATCTCCGTTTCTAATGGGTGTTCCTGCAGACGTCAAGAAACCTCTTTGTGACCAAATCTGACCAAAGTCATGCACCACCCCGAAGCCGTACTGGCTATCTGTCACAATCGTAACCCGTACATTTCTTCCCAACTTGCATACTTGAATCAGAGCTACTAATTCTGCGACTTGGGCAGACCGTATCCCTTTCAGACAGGATGCTTCCATTACAGTTGCTACTGTGCAAACTGCATATGCTGCACTTAGAACTCCATCACTCGTTCTCAAACATGAGCCATCCACGAACATAATATAATCTGATTCTTTTAAAGGCTCATCTCGTATGTCAGACCTTGGTTTTGTACAATATTCAAGCACATTCAGACAATCGTGATCTACTTCATCCATTTCGATTATACTTTCTTCATCTGGTAACGATGTCGAAGGATTCACATTCATACATCTGTCAATGGTCACATTATCTGCACTCAAAATTACTTTTTCATACCTAGTCAGCCGACTTAGGGGCCGATTCCGATTCCGGCCGGAAATCTCTCCGACCGAGCCGGACCCGGAGAGAATTCCGACCGAATCGGACCCTAGCAGTCCGACCGACCGAGTACGATGCGCACGCATGCTATCGGACTCGAGTCGGTCGGACTCCCATTGAAGTCTATGGGAGCCTGTCGTACAACGTGTACGCGGGCTCCCATTGACTCAATGGGTGCGAGGCGGACAAGGGCGCCCCCTACAGCGTGTATGCGTCCATGCGCATCGCGGCGTACATGCACAGGTAGGGGGGACCCATGGGTCCCCCCTGTGTGCGACTCGCATGCCTACCCGTACAGGGGGGTCCGACGCGGACCCCCAAAGTCTGGCTCCGACAGCTTTTTCGAGCCGGACGGCGCGAGTCGGTCGGACTGCTCGCGGCGCGCATCGTACTTACCCGGCCGGGAAACGTCTCCATAGCGCGGTGCGAGTTGTGTCCATGCGAGTCGGTCGGAGTGTGTTGAAGCCGCGTTCGAGTCGGTCGGCGATTTCGCGGGTGCTTGCATCGTACTCGCTCGGCCGGACCCGCGTACGATTCGGTCGGGAAACAGGGCTCCGAATCGGATCCGGTGAATCCGAATCCGATTCGGAGCACTACCGGCCGAGATCGGAATCGGCCCCTATGTGTCATGTATTGGGTTTTCGTTCTTGTCAAGAGAATTTCCACAGAATGAGGAACATATACTCTCAGTGGATATCCCATCACTATGCCTTCACTCTGTTCCAGACTCACACAAGTGGCAGCAACTGCTTTCAGACATCCAGGCAACGCTTTCGCTACAGGGTCTAAAACAGCTGAAAAATATGCAATTAGTTTTTTCATAGTTCCATGTCTCTGCACCAACACTGAAAATGCACATCCATCTCTTTCACTGCAATACAGCTCAAAATCTTTCTCATAGTCAGGCATTCCTAATGCTGGAGCCTCACACAATTTCTTTTTCAGCTCTCTGAATGCTTTCATTTCTTCATCATTCATTTCAAAAGGATCTTTAACATCCTTCTTTGTCAGTTTTTGCAAAGGTTTAGCAATCAGCGAAAAACCGCTTATCCATTGTCGACCATATCCAACCATTGCCCAAAAACATTCTTACCTCTCTTTGTGTCATTGGAGCTCTCATACCTTGAATCATTTTTATTCTTTCAGTCGTTACCTTTCGCACTCCTTTCTCAATTTTATGCCCTAAATACTGGACTTCTTGTTGACAAAACTGCAATTTTGAAGGGGACACTTTATGTCCTCTTTTTGCTAAATGATTCAGCAAAGCAATTGTATCATTGACACATGCTTCCTTCGTTTTTGATGCCACCAGTAGGTCATCAATATACTGAACCATCACTGACTTTTCTGGCATTTTTAAATCTTCCAACGATTTCTTTAGAATCTGATTAAAGATTGAGGGACTTTCTGTGTACCCTTGAGGAATTCGGCACCATGCCAAAATACGCTCTCCAAACCTAAACGCAAATAATGGCTGGCTATCTGGATGCAGTGGAATAGAGAAAAATGCATGACATAAATCAATTACTGTGTACCATTCTGCTTCACGTGGAATCTGGTATAGAATCACAGCAGGGTTCGGTACTATCGGGCAACAAGGCACAGCAATTTTGTTTACCTTCCTCGAATCCTGTACAATTCTATATGTTCCGTTTGGCTTTTTCAGTCCCATTATTGGCGAATTACATGGACTGCTCATGATTTCTTTTAAAATCCCTTGTTCAATCATTTTATTTATTACTGGCGTTATTCCTTCAATTATTTCTGGTGTCAATTTATACTGGGGCGTATTTGGGTAACTCGTTCCCTCTTTCACTGTTATTTTAACGGGATCTACTCCTTTCATTAATCCTACATCTTCTCCTGTAAAGTCCCACACTTCTTCTTTCACTGTCTTTTTCAATTCACTTGGGATTTTCTCTGCATCAAATACAGGAAACAAATCAGTTACTTCTGGTTCTAAATTCACCATTGTCATTTTATACAATACATCTTCATCTGGGGTCTGAAATGCAATTCCGTCTGGGGTACAATAGATAGTGCAATTCATCTTGCACAATAAATCGCGTCCTAAAAGGTTCACGGGACTGCAATCGCATACCACAAATTGGTGCATTTCGCTAAATGGACCAATTCTTACCTCCACTAATTTAGTAAGAGGCGTCTTAATTTGCTGATTTGAAACTCCAACTACTTGGATATGTTCACCTGAGAGAGGAAGGTTTGGAATTTCCACTGACCTAACAGTAGAACGGGTAGCTCCAGTGTCAACAAGGAATGTTACATTTGCACCATTCACTTCTCCATCCACAAATGGACCAGACTGATCTACCTCTAGAGTTGCGCCAAGCACGCACTCTTCCCCCTCTCCTAGGCACCGTCAGAAACTTTCATCCGTGTCATCCTCATCCTGTCGTAACCAATATTGAGAAATTGCAGCTGCACGCAGCAACTGTGTTACCTGTTCTCCTCCGAAGAATCCTATTTCTGCACTGTATTTCTGTTGGTTAACACTCTTGGGAAGTGGTGGTTGTGGCACCTGACCTTGTTGAGTAACTACCTCACTCTGCACCTGTGAATTTAATGATTGATTTTCCACATTAGGTTTTGGAGGAAATTTACACTCGTTTCTCCAATGTCCTAGCTTTCCGCAGATGTGGCATGGCCACTTTTTCTTTGCCTCATCTATGCTCATTTGTCCTTTTCCTTTACCTATATTAGGTCGGGATCTAACCTGTCCTGTTTCATTTCCGGTATTACTCAATTGAGCTTCTTGCTTCTCTGCAACTTTCACCTGTGCCCACATGGCCTTTTCTTTCAATTTACGCTGTCTACTCTCAATATCATCACTGCAATACTTAGCATATCTCAAAACCTCGTCCACTGTGCTATTCTGCCAACAAATCATATGCTGCTTAATCATTTCACTTATCTCTGGTTTCAATCCATATACAAATCTATATACAAAATGACTCATATCCTTCTCATTTAGTGTCTCGTAACCACTATACTGTTTGAAAACTAACAACAGTCTCTCATAATATGCATGCACTGATTCTTTACTTTCCTGCGTTGTTCTGTCTATTTTTACCCTATCTGTTTCTTTAGGTGGAATCTTATTCTTCAAAAAGGTAATTACTTGGTCGTACTTCCTCATCACTTCTGGTCCTGGCGCTCCTGTTTTAGCGTCCCTTGGATATTCTACAGTTGGCCAATCAATAGTAATCTTACATTCTGTCCACAAATCAGCTGGCACTACTATATCAAACAATCCATCCAGATCTATCCATAACACCTTTGAAACCTTAACAAATCTTTCCACTTGTCTGTACCATTCTACTGGCTTTTCTCTCAACTTCGGGAAGTCATTTGTAAATGACAGTATATCCTGTCTCGTCCATGGAACATGCACATAACTACCACCTGGAGTTTCTCTCATCGGGTATTCCCTTACAACTGGTTACTTATCTGTCACTGCAAAAGCCAAAGATGCGTTATCTGTTGTTTTCTCATTCCTTTTTGACCATCTATTTCTCCATCTATCCACATCACCCCATTTTCTCAATAAAACAATTAACTCTTTTATTTGGGTCAGTCTTCCTGATGTGTTCAAATTCTCTATATTGTTCTCACAAAAATCTACTCTGTATGGTTTCTGCAACGTTCTCACTTTTACAAACTCCACTCCGAGTTCACTTGCTGTCTCTTCCAATTTGTCATGTAAATTTCTAGCTCTCCATGTAAGACTTTTGCACAAAAACATAATCTCATCATCCTGATAATTTTTTAATTTTTCTGTACCAATTGTTCCTAAAATCAATTCTTCCATGTCTATTTTTCACCTAATTACATCTAAGGGTTTCACTTCTGTTTCTTTTGTTTTTAGCGCTTTCATCCATTCATTTAACTCATCTGGAGTCGGACCTACAGGCGTACTATTTAATTCTATCCAATTGCTACTTCTTTCTGGTGTTCCTGATGCGGACTCCGTCACCATAGGCATTCTTCTCATCTCATTCTCATTTATCGTCAAATTAGTAGGTGGGCTTGGTCTATAGGTACTAGCCAAATTGTGTGCACCTTCATTATTTAGTTCCATCCCTTCTCTTTTTCTTTGCAAATGTGAATTCATGGGAATCACTAAAGAATGTTCATCAATTTTCTGATTCTCAAAAATTGGCATTACTGGACCTATCGTTACTGGTACAGTTACAGCTTCCATATTCTTTGTCAATGCTCTTATTTTCTCAGTCAATTCTCTTGTGGTTTTCACTAATTCAGTTGCATTGTCACTTTCTATTTCTTCATTTTGTGAAGTTTTTAATTGATCTTGTGACCTATTTGTCTCAACTCTTTGTCCGGGATTTCTATTCCTCCCAGTTTCCATTGGCGGTGCATTAGGTGTCACCACCGCAGAAGTCTGTTGGTATGGAGGTGGATTTCTGTTTAAAATGTCTTCCAGCAATTCGTCATCCGTTTCACTACCACCATACACATACTTTTCTACCACTAAGGGGCCGATTCCGATTCGGGCCTGAAACCTCTCCGACCGAGCCGGACCCGGAGAGATTTCCGACCGAATCGGCCTCTGGCAGTCCGACCAAACGAGTACGATGCGCACGCATGCACCCGGACTCGATTCGGTCGGACTCCCATTGAAGTTAATGGAGCCGGTCGTACAACGCATACGCGGGCTCCCATTAACTCAATGGGTGCGAGGCGAACAGGGGCGCCCCCTACAGCGGGTACGCGTCGATGCGCATCGCGCCGTACATGCACAGGTAGGGGGGGCCCATGGGTCCCCCCCTGTGTGCGACTCGCGCGGCCACACGTACACAGGGTCCGACGCGGACCCCCAAAGTCCGGCTCCGACTGCTCTTTCGAGCCGGACGACGCGAGTCGGTCGGACTGCTCGCGGCGCGCATCGTACTTGCCCGGCCGGGGAACGACTCCATCGCGTGGTGCGAGTTGTGTCCATGCGAGTCGGTCGGAGCGTGTTGAAGCCGCGTACGAGTCGGTCGGCGATTTCGCGGGCGCTTGCATCGTACTCGCTCGGCCGGACCCGCGTACGAATCGGTCGGGAAACAGGGCTCCGAATCGAATCCGGTAAAGCCGAATCCGATTCGGAGCCCTACCGGCCGAGATCGGAATCGGCCCCTAAATGTTTCTTTTTCTCGGTACAATTTCTCTTTGCTTCTTCCTCAACTGTAAACGCAGGAAACAAACCTCCTGTCATGTTAGCACATCTCCAAATCTTTATTCTGTCCTCATGATTTACTCCCCATAACCTTCCAGGCACAAACTCATGATTCTTTAATCCTCTGAATCTCTCTCGTTCATACATCTCATCTTCCCATTCCGTTAAAGCTTTGAACTGTGTCGGTCTAGGTCTAGGTTCTAATATTGCCATCTTTTCTCTCGAGTTCCGTAATACAGCTACATTAAATGAACCATTCTCAGGGAAAGCCAATGCTCCATCATTCTTGGTATATTTTGTCCAATTTTCTAACCATATGCATGTATGATATCCATATTTCAGCATCATATGCGGCGCTGGTGATTTCGGCGGAGGAATTATTTGTCCCTCTCTAGTCACTACCTTTTTGTCTTTCTTAAAGAAATTCTTAACTTTCGTCATCCAAAACGTTTTCTCTCTTCCATACTCATAATACGACATGATTCACAATCTCTTTTCTCCTTAAATGATCCGCAATTCAACACTGTTCTGTATGCGTTATTCCAACCAATCCTAGCGCGACTCACACCAACACTCCAATCACAATCTTCCACGTCACTAGGTTATTTGACCAATCCTGTCGCGACTCACACCAAAGCTCCAATCAGAGCGATTTCTGTCTTCCGCGCACTGACCAATCCCAGCGCGGCTTTTGTCTACGTCAGTTCTGCTCCTGTTTCCGTGTGACTAGCGCACTGTCCAATCCCAGCGCGACTCTTGTCTACGTCACTTTTGCTCTTGACCCCTCCTTTACAAAATTTATCGGCAATTTCTTTTCCGACAATTCTTCGTTAATTACAACATTTAAAACACATTTCCATTGTCTGATTCGCTAAACCAAAGAGATAGCTTTGACCATTTACACAAGAACTCTGTATTTTCCAGTAGGCAGCGCTTACCTCTACCCTACCACAGAATTTTCAGTTTCGCCGATAAAGTAGCTCTTCCCTCTACCTTACCCTTCTTTCAAGCAAGCGGTAAAACCCGTTTCTCTGGGGATAAAACACATGTGGAGACTATACTGCTCCTGAGAATTAAGGCCAGAGTTTCACAAGAAAACCGATCACTATTTCACTTACACTCCTTTTATACGGAAAATGTCCCTATCATTACACAACCTGTGTTATTACCAATATGAACTCAGACAATGCACCATTCCATGTGACTTCTCTTGCCACACGTGTTCCACTTCCTACTTCCCGGAAGCGTGAAAACTTACATATAACATAACGCGACTCAACATAAAGTGTTAGACATGAACTTATCAATAATCAATAATCAATAATCACCAAACTAATCTATAGTAACCATAACTCTGCTACCAAGAAATCTGATCCAGCGCTAACAATAAAAATAATTCTCCTATATGCTTCGGTCATCCAGGTGCAACTATTCATCTAACACACACACTATATCCATATGACGGTGGGGCCCTTAACACCGCATATACATTCACTTACTCATTTATTCCCTGGATTTCCTCCGTCAATAACCTAGGAGATAACGATTCGCTGGAAGGAGACGGGATACCTCTTTTAACATGACATAATGTTTCTCATTTGCTTTAAGGTATTCCGCTCATTGGTCGATGGACCAACTAGTAGGAATCAGTTGATGGTGATCAAGACCAGCTCAATCACAATAAACTCTTTATCATTTACTTTAATCATTGAGATAAAAAATCACTGAGTCATTTGTTTAAAGAATAATAAAGTTTATGTAAAGTTTCGAAGCAAGAAATAAGTTTTAAGTTTATTATTCAGATCTTTGCATTTATCATCATTATAAGAATAAATTGAAATTACAATGCATATCGATTAGACGGAAAAATAAGGTTATCATAGCAAGAACTCTAAATGATCAATCTATCTGTCTTGGGAAAAATCTAATAGTTCTAAATGAAAAATTTATCAGGAATAAAAAGGTTCTCCAAAAACAGCATCTTATACTCAACTGGAAAATAAAAATAGTAGCAGCAGCATCAGCTCGTCAGCATCAGCAACCGCAACTTCACCCATCTACAGCATCTAACTTCTCCAGCATCTGCTCTCCAGCAACTCCTCTCCAACAACTCCTCTCCAACAACTAACCCCTCCCACCAAGAGTAGGTCTTCTTATACCCTAATTCTAGCTTACTGAATCAAATGTTGCATCTTCATGGCGTGATTCTTTCTCATTGGTCAAAACTCAGGCCCATATACATTTTAATCAAACTTCCTGGTCTTAACCAGTTCCATGTGGAATGTCCATGCTTGCATCGTTTCCCACAGTTCATGTCTTTGCTCATCCGCTTCGATCAGTCCAATTTGTATCTTTTTCTGCTACTTTTTAGATTCAACCGTTCCGTCCATTGATTCAGTTTGACTTCTCACGCTTCTTGCTGATCATCTTGGCACACATCTGCTCAGAAAGGTCACAATAGCCTTGACCATACTTCCATCTTAGCCTCTCAGCACCAGCACGTGATCATCCCTTTCCACAGCCTCTCTCCTCTATCACATGGTTCCCTGCTCATGCGTACTCTAGCAAACGGCGGCCATTTTATATTGCTGCTTGACAGGCCTAAGCGCACTATTTTTAAAGATAAACAAAATATTGTTAAAACAAAGAAATATAAACCCTTTCGTTTCCCTCCCGTCTTTCTATGTACCCCAATTAGGTATTACCTAGCAAAAAGCAACATATAAAGCCGTCCCTTACTTACCATCGCTTTATTTTGCAACCACACATTTTATTTAAAAGCACAGATCATGCATTTATTATTTAGTACGCAAATATTATGTTATGTTAGACACGTAAACAATTATAAGTTGATTATTTTGTACACGGAATAGCGTGTTACCTTTAACCCTTCACATGTAACATACATTGTTGGTTATTTACTTAAACGAACATGTTTATTAATTATTTTACGAAAATTATTAGGAGGTTATAAAATTTTCATTTACCCTGCTCCATCAGTAGCACACACACCAAGGAATTGTACCATCTGCAATACGTCGGGTGGCATACAACCATTACCCACTCACCACAGTGCTTGCTGTGGAATGTCCATAAATGACAACAGGGAGCAGAAATGCTGGCTTAGTCAGACATACACACACCTTCGTCTCTGTAGTGTCGTGTGGCCAAAACACATGTCCCCTTCTGCACCCATATGTCACAGTATGTACCACAGTACCATATTTCAACACCAATGCGTTCATGGGGCAATAACCCTTTTGCCATCTGCGTTTCCAAGCGTTGCATGTGAACCCCATAAACAAATTTCAACACCAAAGTGTACATGGGGCTGTACCCCTTTTGCCATCTGCGTGTCTAAGCGTTGCATTCGAACCCCAAAAACATATATCATCTCAAAAGCGTCCATGGGGCTGTACCCCTTTTGCCATCTGCGTGTCTAAGCGTTGCATTTGAACCCCTAAAACATATATCATCTCAAATGCGTCCATGGGGCTGTACCCCTTTTGCCATCTGCGTGTCTAAGCGTTGCATTTGAACCCCAAAAACATATATCATCTCAAAAGCGTCCATGGGGCTGTACCCCTTTTGCCATCTGCGTGTCTAAGCGTTGCATTTGAACCCCTAAAACATATATCATCTCAAAAGCGTCCATGGGGCTGTACCCCTTTTGCCATCTGCGTGTCTAAGCGTTGCATTTGAACCCCTAAAACATATATCATCTCAAAAGCGTCCATGGGGCTGTACCCCTTTTGCCATCTGCATGTCTAAGCGTTGCATTTGAACCCCAAAAACATATATCATCTCAAAAGCGTCCATGGGGCTGTACCCCTTTTGCCATCTGCGTGTCTAAGCGTTGCATTTGAACCCCTAAAACATATATCATCTCAAAAGCGTCCATGGGGCTGTACCCCTTTTGCCATCTGCGTGTCTAAGCGTTGCATTTGAACCCCAAAAACATATCTCAACACTAAAGCGACCATGGGGCTGTACCCCGTTCCCACCAAAGCCACAAAATGTAGGGGTACTGCAACACACACCAATTGGCATTACAAATCCGTCCCATGCCAGATGCACCCATCACACTATTCCATTGCCTTGATCACGCACACACATTGTAGAGACAAACACACGCATCCGGCAAATCAGTGCACAACTGTGCACAAACTGTGCATGTCAGACAACTAACACAAACCTTGCAAGGTGCAACACAATAACATTTCGTCTCCGCCCCACAGGTGACGAACAGCATGATGCTGCGGAAGGAGACACCAGCCATCACAGCCAGTCCACAAGCCCCCCACACGGACTCACGGATGTGGAAAGCCTGGACACCTCTACTGACGAGGACACCCAACCTGGCACATCTGGCGTGGCAGGGCGCAACAGCACCCCAGGACCCCTCCTACCCACCAACCCATCTCACAGGGCTGGTGACCAGTCCCAGACCCCTGCTGCCACGGTCATTGCGGCCAACACCACCGCCGCAACCACCACCACCACCAACACCATCACCACCACCACGGCCTCCCTGACCACTCAGCCACCCCAAGAGGTGGCACAAACCTCAACATCTACCCTGGGAGCCAGGAGGAGGCCCCGGGTGACCAATGTGGCGACTGGCAGGTTAGTGGAAGCAGTCCAGGTGGGAGGAGCAGGGTCAGGCCAAGGCCAACAGAGCCTGGGAGCCAAGCCCTGCCGCAAATAGCCAGAGTCCTTGGGGCCTATGAAGAGGCCCAGGGACAATGGGCCAGGTCGGCCTCCGACACGAGGGAAGTCCTTGGGGTGTTGAGGTCCATGGATGCCCGTATGGGCCAATTCGTGACCCGTATGGGCCAACTTGTGGACCTCATGGGCCAGCTAGTGGTGGAGGTGAGGGCCCACACAAGGCCAACCACAACACCTATGCCACCACCTGCTGTGGCGCAGGGACGTGCAACATCCAGTTCCCCTGCGTCCACAGCGAGTGGGCAATTCTCAGCCACCACCAGCAGCCCACAAACACAACCCCCTCCCCTTAAACGTGGAAGGGGCCGTCCGAAGAGGAAACAGATGTCCAGGGAGGACTTCGCACGCTCCAAACGCCAGTGAGTCAGCCAGCCATGGTGTCCACCCCCTGCATTCACTTGGACTACCATCCCACCCCACACTGCCAGTCGAGTGGCAAATGTCTGTTGGACTGCGGACCCAGGACAACATGGGTACACCTTGACCATCACGCGGACAGGACCGTCAACTCATTGTATAGCATGCACCACCTCCTTGATCACCTTTCCCACAATAACATGTCACCTTTAAAATAAATACACCTGTAACACATCCTATGTCATCTGCTATGTTTATTATCAATGGTGCACAAACGTCAGCATGTTCAGAAATTCATCTGTAGTGTGTTCTGTCGATAGGCCAGGATAGGCTGTAGGGACCTAGGGGTGACAAACAGAACAAGAGTCCATTGACTGTGTGTGTCACACACTCATCACACAGTACTTGTCATCAGGCCTAAGCAATGTACACACATCTCACAGAGCAACAGGGCACAATGTCACAGCCACTCTCAGTGGCATACTACCCTGGACATGGACCATTGCCACACAGCACTCAGTCAACAATAGGCCGCCCTGACAATGCACACATACACATACACAACTACAGCGACATGAGCCGTCGTACATGGTCACCCACCGTCAAGTGAAGTAGCGGGCGATGAGCTGCTGACGCTCATTCACTGCTTCCTCCTCTCCACTGTCCTCGTCACTGGACACGGCTTGGCCTGCAGGCGGGGGCCCTAGCTGATCACCGTCATCCACTATCAGGGGGATCCGCCTGCGAATAGCGAGGTTGTGCAGCATGCAGCATGCCACAACAACCTGGCACACCTTCTGTGGGGAGTATGCCAGTGCACCAGCGGTGCGGTCCAGGCACCTGAATCTGGTCTTCAGGAGTCCAAATGTCCGCTCCACCACACGTCTGGTCCTCCCATGTGCCTCATTGTACCTAACATCAGCTGGTGTACGAGGATTGCGTAGTGGACTCAACAGCCAAGGCCCATTAGGATATGCAGAGTCACCAACAATCCATGCACGGTCCGGTTGCAGATTGGTCATCAGACGTGGGAGGATGCTGTGGCGCATGATGTGCGAGTCATGGGTGGAACCGGGAAACTTCGCACACACGTGTGTGATTATCATGTCCGCCAGGCACACCACTTGCACATTCAGGGAGTGGAAATGTTTCCTGTTGCGATAGATGTGCTCCATGGCCTGTGGTGCAACAAGGCCAACATGGGTGCAATCAATTGCACCAACAACCTGGGGGATGCGTCCGAGTGCATAGAAAGCACCCTTCACTGCAGGCAAATCACGGGCCCTGGGGAATCGGATGTACCGGTTCCTGTACAGCATCATAGCTGACAGGACATCCCGTAGCACCTTGCTGAACATGGGCTGCGACATCTCACCTCCACTGCCCACCGTGTGTTGGAATGAACCGGTAGCGAAGAAATGCAGTGCAGCCATCACCTTGGCCGTGGGGGTGAATGCAGTTGGATACACCCTGCGAGGACGAAGGTGGGGTTCCAACATGGCACATAGGCGATGCAGGGTGGGCCGGTCCAGATGGAACTTCCTTATGACCTCCACATCCTCCATGTCTGCCAGCAATTGGTAGGGGCGATGTATGTTTGGTCTCCTCCTAGGACAGATGGAAGTGGACACATGTCAATGCAACACACAACATGGCATTTACACATACACAAAACAAAGATCACTGTCAAAGCAATAGTATCACCGAACAGCTGACAAGTAGGGACAGCACAGCAACATTACTCTTACACAGGTCCCCTTACCAATAGCAAGGACCACTGACACATACCATTGCTATGAGCATGCACATGGGGATTAAGGCCATATTATCTTGATAGGCAGGATGATGGATTCAGACTGCATATGTGGGTAGCGGCAACACCACGGCAATATACCTAGCTGCTGTGCCTGACACCGCTTCCGAGGCTGGGTGAGTATGGCACACACCAACAACACAACGTACACAGGCTGAGCGGTACACCAATCGCAGCAGATTGGACACGCTGAAACAGCCCCAAGGGGGCTATATCAGTGTGGGAGGGTGACAGGCATTACCACAGCTTCCAGGGACTGCTGACTGCCACCCCTCAACAACACCTGCTGCTGCTGCCACCTGTCCACCTTAATGTCGACGACTCTGATGATATGTCCAGGTCCACTCACTTGCGAGGAGCTGCAGTTCCTGGATTCCGAGCTCCACGCACACTCCCCAAGGCGAATACCGGCAAAAGTCATGTGTGTGTAAGACAACTACAGTGTGTGTGGGAGTGCATGTGGGGGACACACATGTCGTTCATCCGCAGCACTATGAGACTGAGCCTGTGGGGTTCCAACATGCACCGCTTACCATGCTAACAACAGGTGGAAGGGGCATGTAGGCTCTCTGGTGTTTCCCCATGCATGTCCCTCCCGAGTGGTGGTACATGGCATTTTCATGTCAGACACCCAGTGACGCAGACACTTGGCAATGCATGATTCTGGGCAGCTATTGCTTGTGTGAATGGCTGGCTGGCTCCCTGCTGGCCTTCTCAGTCTCGGCAGACCTGGGCTGCACATTGACCGCCCAATCCTAGTAGGAAACTACACTGACTGTACAGTGGGTTACATGTGTCATCTCACAACTCTCAGGAAATGCGCTAACACAGCCCTGTCGATTGAACACTCCAGGCCTTGTGATAGGGATGTGTGTGAGAGATGGTGGCACTGAATGTGACCTCCATTGCGGGGTGAGCCATTCGCAGGGCGAGTACGTTGAGGGCTGCGCAGTGTTGGACACAGTGAGTCCACCCACAAAGATGTGTAGCCTTGTGAGCTATGTGTCGGTCTACCTGACAATGGACAGTAGATGTGGGCAGACTACACATTGCTCAAAGTGCTGGCATCCTGAATAGAATGGGATGGACAGGTACTGTGTACACACTCCCACCAGCATGCATTCACGTGTGGTGTACACATGCTGTTATGCCATGTCCCATACCGTCTTGGCTCTGTTACACGTCTCTGATCATTTAGGATGGCTCAGCATTATGCCACTGTTATTGGTGGATGTGGGTGATGCTGAGAAGAGTATGTGTGATATTCCAACCCTCATGTGTACCATCCCTGCAGTTGGAAGTCCACCAGCCCAAGGCCTTGTGATGAGCCATTGCATCCAAGTTGATGCTTCTGTGTATGTGTACCGACAGTGCAGCCAATCCCACGAAGAGGGTGACGTCATCTGCCGGATGTGTGACCATGTTGCGGCGACTAATCAGGGGATGCTCCCTCGTATTGTCAGGTTGGCACGGCGCTGCATTTCACCACTATTGGTCTGCAATTGACAGTTACACAGCCTGTGGTGGATGCACGTTTGTAGGGGCATCAGCTGCAGGCAGGTGTACAGTACTGTGGGATTGCGTCTTTTGCTGCGAGAGGCAGCATGTGTCCACAGCCTACCCATGTTCTGGGTAATGTGATGGTAGTTGTGTGATGCAGTGGGTTGTGAGTGTACTCTGTGCTGGGTGCATCTTACATGCATATGCGATTCCTGAGGGTCAAGATGTAATTTGGGCACTCTGCATAGTCAATGCGTTCAGAGTCGTAGGCCTCAGGGACAGCCTGTAGTCAGCTGGAGTGGCACTTCACATGTATGTTTGTGGCACTGTGCATACTCTGATTTCTTCCTAAACACATGTGTGCGATGCCTCACCTCATATTCCTGATACTCACACATCCGGCACACTGTGCAACAGTAGGTGTGCTCGTGCGATGGACAGTTGTCAGGCATGGGCTCATAACCATTGTGGACTGTCATGTTGCAGTCAGTGTGTGTGGTGACACATTCTGCTCCATGCAGGTATGTCCTTGGCCTAATATGTAGTGGTCATCCTTAACACCATCAGGAGAGTGGGTGTGTACACAGCGATGAGTGGCTATGGCTGCAGGGTGACAGTCCGGGTGTTCTCCCATGTGCACAACACATGTGTCACTTATTGGCGGGTTCATTACCTGTACGCCAGCCATTACGTGTTGATAGTGGTTGCTGTATACATTTGCACAGGTATCATGCAACATGTGCACTTGGGAATGGTTTGTGCTGGCTCCCTTGCACATGTCTGTGGATTTGATGCCAAATGAGTGAGGCCACCTCGCTCACCCTCATGTGTCATCTACCATGTGTGCTGAGGGACAGGGGACGGTCAACAGTGGTGAGGCATCGGATGGTGCAGCTGCACAGGAGCTGGGTGACACTAATGTGACCAGCGCATTGGAGGGGGCAGACGTGTGCTGGATGACTCACAGGCCCATACGACAATTGCTGCGTCATCTGAGTACAGAGGTCATGTATCCATGTTTGCTAGCACAGGGGACGTGCACTCTAGCTCCCCTGCAGCCACGCGGAGGCCAATGCCCGCCCTCCCAACTACTTCCACTGGTGCAACACGTGTCGGCACAAGGATGACGGATAGAGTGTCTTTCACACCAGGCACAGCTGCCCCTGCGACCCCTGCTGCACTCAGTGCCGGGCCTGTTGAGCATGTGCGGCATCTGTGCGTGGGTCAGACAGCTCTCCTCAATGACTTCATTGCCCATGCCAACACCTTTCCGCATTTGACATAGTTCATGGAGGGCCTACATGAACGCGTGGGTGGGCTACACCAGTATGTCCAATAGTTGTCCCCCCAGTCAAGGTGGTCCTTGAACTGGGCCACTGTCAGGCTGACATACCTGACCTTCCCCCCCCCCTGGAAAGTGGCGCATCTGACAACAGCAGGGCACGAGTCCTGACAGAAGAGGTGGTGGCACGCAGACGTCATGACAGGTAGTGGCGTCACGGAAGATGGCTTGCACCATCAGACCCATTGCCTCCCCTCGCTCACCCCACTGATGCGATTGCATCATAGGAGCACGTGCGTGAGCAGCAGCTCCAATCTCTCCCCAGAGAGGCCAAATAGTGTATGTGTGGCTCCATTCACTCCAGTCACCGAGCTCACGGTGAAATAGGTGGGGGGACGCCGTACAGCCGCATGGTACCCCGACTCGTGCCCTGGACAACAGTGACGAAGCATGGCTGTCTCCGGAGTCCGGATACACCACATGCAACACACAGTAGCTGTAGCTGCCCTAGCGGGCCATGCCGCAAACACCATCCCAGACGACATGTAGACACACCCCGGCGCGCAATGTCATAGCATCCGCTGCCATTGGCAAGGGACCAATGGTGTGCGTTATGGGCCTCATGGTGAAGAGCCTCTGAGCCATCCACCGCCAATGGGTGTCATGCAACTCACAAACTTCGCTGAAACATTAGGTAGCTATGCCTGCACACCAGGGCTCGAGTCCGGGTACCATGCGGGTGTACGGCGTCCCACCACTTATTTTACCGTGAGCTCGGTGAATGGAGCCACACATTCACTCTGTAGCCTCTCTAGGGTGAGATTGGAGCTGCTGCTCATGCGCATGCTCCTATGATGCAATCGCATCAGTGGGGTGAGCAAGGTGAGGCAATGGGTCTGATGGTGCAAGCCATCTTCCGTGACGCCACTACCTGTCATGACGTCTGCGTCCCCCACGTCGTGTTCGGGACTTGTGCCCTGCTGCACACTGAGAATGTATTGCCTGCGAGATGTGACCAGGAGCAGGGTGCCATGACCTCCCACCCACCAAGCTCCACTGCCATCCCATGCCCAGGGTAGCCTGTGCAGGTGGACGATGTAGGGGGTACACCTGAAGGCCAGGGGTGTAAATGTCTCGGCAAGGGCCTGGCTGACGCACAGCAGTATCCAGCATGTCCCCAGAGGGAGGGCCAACGTCCACACCTGATGCAGCATAGGTCGTGTGCCCGCCTGTTGTGCACACACTAGTCCACATTCATCCCCAGACAGCTGGTCTTTCCACATACCCAGAACAGTGGTAATCTACCCCGCCGGGTTCGTCCCCACACAGTCTGTATCGACACTGCATGTGTGCACCCACCCGTGCCACAGACCCACCTGTGCCAAGAAGCCCTCCCGCTTCACATGCCACATGTGTGTATTCCACAGTTGTGCTTCTCTCTCAGGGGCGGATATCCAACTGTCCCGTAGCATACAGACTGCACCCAGTCGGACTGGCATCCTGTTTGAATGTTAGGCACCCTCACACAACTACCTGTGCCACAGTGCTGGCTGTGCTGGCTATCGTGACTGCCATGGCAGTGTTGCTGTCCATGGCAGGGTACACTCATACACAATGCATACGTAGCTTATCGTATCAGTACTCTGCACATCGGACTGGCCACTGTCCCTGGTGTTGTACATTGTTGCCGCCTGACTATGTATACTGTGACTGTATGCTGTTGTTCCTGTAGTGGGTTGTGTCTGTGCAGTTGCTGTTTGCAGTTGTTACTGTGTGTGCATAGTTAAGTGAGGCACATGCCGTGAATGGTACCTCAACAATTGCAGTGTCTGGTCTCACATTCCTATGTGTATGATACGTGGCTGGGACTTCACTTATTTCAGACTCTGCTACTTGTGTGTGTGATGAAGACGTGTGTCTGTAACACGGATTGTCTGCATGTATTTGGTGGTATTTCGGTGTTAATGTGTACGTGTCATGTTTGCGTGCATGCAAAGCACAGGGTGTGTGTCTAGCCACAGGATGACAGGTAGCATGTGCAGAGTGTGCGGGTATGTGTGTGCTTACTTTCTGGCTGGCCAGCAGCGTAGGTGTATGTGTATCTTGTGATGATCATCGAGCCAGGGCACATGGTTTACTTACAATGTGTGCATTTGGGAGGTGTAGGTGTGTGTGGTGTGTGTGGTGTGACTTTGGGGTAGTGTTGGTGTGGGTGTGTGTGCGCTCTGGCAATGTCGACTACACACATGTGTTACCCAGGGGCATGGTCAGTGTTTGTATCCTTGTTCGGGTCTGTTAATGTGCGCACATGTGTGTATTGTCTGTTGCACAGTGTGTGGGTGTGTCCTTGCAGTTCAGGATGACTCCTACTTGATATGTATTGGCCATTGTGGGTCTGCAGGGTGTGTGAATGTGAAGATTGTTCCTTGTTCAATTGAGCATGTATGTACATCTTGGCGGTTCGTACTCACTGTGCAGCCCTGCCCACCCACACTGATATTGTGTGTGTTTTGGCATGCATTGATGTGGCATGCAACTGGCGTGGCTCCTATATTTGCTTTTTGAGTGTGATGTCAGACTGTGAAGGTGATTGTACACATATGTAGGACTGTGCTTTGTAGTGACCAGGCCGTCAGTGTTGATGTGATGATCTGTTGGGCCACGTCAGACACTGACATGCCAAGGCCCACGACCTGTGATATTTTACTGGGTCCACAGTGGCAGCAACTCATGTGCATTGACATCCAATGTCACTTGACTACATGGTAATCTCACGAGTCCCGTGTACTTCTCACACTCTCATCCTCTCTCATTCGTACTTGTCTACGATCAATAATTCTCCAGAGTCAGATATTAGCTTTAAGGCATGTATTTAAGCTTACTTCCTCTGTGATGCAGGATGTGGACACTACTGGCAGCGTAATGCATGTGGAGGATATACTTAGCATGGTTACACATTCAAAAGGGGTACAGGTAGATGTGATAAGTCGTTAATTGTGGAAATAAGGCTTCAGAGTTAAGAATGCCCTGCCCTTGCTATGCTACAGTACATTAGCTCATTACTGAGGTGCCCTAGGCTGTGACAGAGATAGTATTGGTTTACCCTACCAGACAGCTTGACATCATGAGCACAGTACATCTAAGTCCCATGGTACAGGTTTACGACAATAGTGACTCAGACACACCTGCGTCAGAGATGACATCAGAGCATGAGCCTACATGCATGCAGCATAGTCTCACATGTTGTTGCGATATGGTGGCTACTTTACATGACTCAATGCCCGGGGACATGTTGTAGGGTGTTGCATTTGTTGTCCATGCAAATGTCCTTGCACGGAAGTTCAGAAGAAGGTGTGATGACAGTTCTCAAGTTATTCAGCAGACAGATAAGCGTGCACTTACAGGAGCATGTGTTCAGGTGCGCGGCATGCATATTGTAGCAATGTGGTTTGTGCAATGTTGGCCATGTGGTCACTGTACACAGGTCCCATTCCTCATCCTCCCCGTGTTCATGCAGGGACATGGGATATGGTGATGGACAGGGTGCATGTCCCGGTAATGTCAGGTGTCATGACGGTGGAGTTGATGGTAAGGTGTTTGTTTCCGTGTGCATGGTATAGTTGTTGCACAGCTGACTGGCCACTGCGTGCGGACGGCAAGCATGGGTACGGTGTTGCACATGAATGTTCAATTGTGGGTATTGATTTGGGGACCCATGAATTGACAGGTTGTCAGGTATGCAATACCTTCCTGCAGAGCATCCCTCGCATTGGTGGTATTTGTGGTTGACATACAATGAAGCGGATGGTGGGATGCAACGTGTTCCTCGTAGGTTGTCCCTTGTAGAATCCTGATGGGACATGTCGGGTGACATTCGATGAAACTGTAATTCAGCATTCGTTGTGCGGAGGCACACTGGTTCCATTGCAGTGTGTGTCCTATTGCAGCCACAAACGCCATGCCCCCATACACTGAACAGTTCCTGTCGTGGGCGTCCAGGGGTGAGAACAGGTGTACCAGGTCCCCAATTGGACATGCCGGGTTGGAGAGACATAAATCCACAGGCCAGTGGTACGGGCACCTCCGACAGTAGAAAACGGGGATGACGCAGCTGAACATTTCAATGCGGTAAGTTACTCGATAACTTACATTCAGCATAGCCAGATTTGCACAGCCCACTGTCTGTATCAAGCTAGTGCTGTTCAGCTGCATCTGTCTGGCGTAGGTGTATAGTACTGGTGCCCCGTCCATTTTGCTGAAGGGTGCTGTGATGGCGTGCTCCGGCTGCCTGGGCTGTCTGCTGAGTGCGACCTCCGACGGTGCTGTGTGTTCTTGAATGGATGTTAGGCGGCAGGACTTTGTGTATGGCTTGGGAGGCGGCCACAGGCCCTCATCCCACATGCTCCTATGAATGGTCAAGGCCAGTGGTGTCTGACTCCTTCCTGATTACTTGCATTTGAGCCACAAGGAGCAGTGGTATAATTGTATTTTGTGGTTTTATCTTTCTTTCATGTTCGGCGTTATCTGCCAGTGGATGGTTGACTCAGCATGGCTATGTTTGGGTTGTGGTTGTTCCAATGGCTCCGTTCTCCTGCAGGATATGTTGCAATGTGATTTGGCTGTGGGAATGGAAGGACATTCACTGATATCTGCTCTCCCGTGTGTGGGTGGGTCACTTCTTTCCCGCTGTACATTGGGACTTGTGTGTGGGCGTCGTGATTGTGAACACCTGTTCTCAGGCAGCAGGGTTTCTCTGTTTTGGACATGGCATGGCTTGTTATTGCGTGCAGGATGGTATAGATATTGTTTGTTGTGACTGGCGTGCCTTTTGCGGTCAATGTCCATTGTTTGTGCTGTTCTGTCGCAGCTGCTGTGTGCTTCTCCATGCTTTGCACACAGGTGTGTGTCCTCTTTCGACGTCACTTTGCTCCCCTGTTCGGCACACTTATGTGACTACGTTTTGGCAACTGTGAGTTGTTGGTTGTGGGCATGATTTACGCAGGGGGACCACGTGACATGTGCCTTCAGGGTGGGGCTGGTGTGTGTGGTGTGTTGTTGTGACCCTGCGGTGTATGTGTGCAGCCCATGCATGGCGCTGTCGTTGGCCTCTGCGTTGTGCGCATGTGCGTCATCGCCGGGGCGCTGCGGTGCCGTGCCGGGAACGTCACCTCCTGGTCCAGGGTATTGGGTGCCCAGGATGTTGCGGGTTGATTATATTTTACAGGTGGGATATGTGTGGGTACAGTGTTGGATGTGTCCTGTCCCCACAGGGGTGTCTAGGGGCCCATGTACAGTTTTTCCGCCCTTGCATTGTGTGCGGTATTTGCATGCCCTTGTTGTGTGTCTGCATACCTGCGTCGTCTTTGCGCGTTCACTCCTAGGTGCTGCATCAGGTACAGCATTGGGATGGCCTGCAGAGCAGGATTCATGTCGGAGTAGGCCGGGTTGGTGTTTCTGTGGTCGACAATGTGGTTTCCGCCTCCTGTTCTCGTGCGGTGTCTCTTTGCCGGTGAGGCTGTTTGGTTGTGTCATCGTAATTTGTAAGCCGGGCGGTACGTCATTTCGTCGGACGGTGTGCCTCCGTTGGCTGGCGCCGCTACGTAAACGGGCGCACTTTGATGGTGGGCGGCGTCGCAAGCTTGCGGACGGTATTTGCCTGACTTTTCGCATTCTAATTTGGCGGGAGGGCGGGCAGTTGCTGGCGGACGGTAACTAGCGGTTTTTACCTCCGACGGCACGGCGGTAGTGTTTCCGCCCGCCATCGTAATGACCCCCTATATCATTGGTTTAGTTCTTTTTTGTGTAAATATTTAAGCAAATTACCTTGTAATATAATTTTCCGAAGGTCTTCTGTAGAATTTTTTTTCCAGTGAAAATATTGCTTTTTTTTCAGATGGTGATGGATGTTGTAGCAATCTGTTGATATATTAAAAAGTCGAATAAATATTTATATTTTGTAACAATATTTATAACTTAATAAAAAAAACAAGCACGTTTACAGAGATAAGCAAATGTTGGAGTAGGATTAGTAATTTGGCTCTCATCAATATCCAGCAGTTTCACTCAGGCAAGCACCCTTTAGAGTAGGAATAGTAATTTCAACCTTGCCACTATCCAGCACTCTCTCTGAGGTATGCACCCCTTGGAGTAGGAATAGTAATTTGAACCCCACCACTATCCAGCACTCTCTTTGAGGTATGCATCCTTTGGAGTAGTAATAGTAATTTTAACCTCACCACTATCTGGCACTTTCCTTGAGGCAAGCACCCTTCAGAGTAGGAATAGTAATTTGAACCCCACCACTAATAAGCACTCTCTCTGATGTATGCAACCCTTGGAGTAGGAATAGTAATTTTAATCACACCACTATCCAGCATTTTCGCTGAGGTATGTACCCCTTGGAGTAGGAATAGTAATTTTAACCTCACGACTATCATGCATTTTCCCTGAGGCAAGCACCCTTTGGAGTAGGAATAGTTATTTGAACCCCATTAATATCCAGCACTTTCCCTGAGGTATGCACCCCTTGGAGTAGGAATAATAATTTGAACCCTACCACTATCCGGAACTTTTTTTGAGGTATGCACCCCTTGGAGTAGAAATAGTAATTTGAACCCCACCACTATACAGCACTTTCCCTGAGGTATGCACCCTTTGGAGTAGGAATAGTAATTTGAACCACACCACTATCCAGCACTTTCCCTGAGGTATGCACCCCTTGGAATAGGAATAGGAATTTGAATCCCACCACTATCCAGCACTTACCCTGAGGTATGCACCCCTTGGAGTAGGAATAGTAATTTTAACATCACCACTATCCAGCACTTTCCCTGAGCCAAGCACCTTTTGCAGTAGGAATAGTAATTTTAACCCCATCACTCTCCGGCACTTTCCCTGATGTATGCACCTGTTGGATTAGGAATAGTAATTTTAACCTCACCACTATCCAGCACTTCCACGAGGAATGCACCCCTTGAAGTAGGAATAGTAATTTGAACCCCACAACTATCCAGCATTTTCCCTGAGGTATGCACCCTTTGGAGTAGAAATAGTAACTTGAACCCCACCACTATCCAGCACTTTCCCTGAGGTATGCACTCCTTGGAGTTGGAATAGTAATTTGAACCCCATCACTATCCAGCACTTTCCCTGAGGTATGCACCCCTTGGATTAGGAACAGTAATTTTAACCTCCCCACTATCCAGCACGTCCCCTAAGGTATGCACCCCTTGAAATAGGAATAGTAATTTGAACCCCACCACTATCCAGCATTTTCCCTGAGGTATGCACCCTTTGGAGTAGAAATAGTAATTTGAACCCCACCACTATCCAGCACTTTCCCTGAGGTATGCACCCCTTGGATTAGGAATAGTACATTTAACCTCCCCACTATCCAGCACCTCCCCTGAGGTATGCACCCATTGAAATAGGAATAGTAATTTGAACCCCACCACTATCCAGCATTTTCCCTGAGGTATGCACCCTTTGGAGTAGAAATAGTAATTTGAACCCCACCACTATCCAGCACTTTCCCTGAGGTATGCACTCCTTGGAGTTGGAATAGTAATTTGAACCCCACCACTATCCAGCACTTTCCCTGAGGTATGCACCCTTTGGAGTAGGAATAATAATTTGAACCCCACCACTATCCAGCACTTTCCCTGAGGTATGCACTCCTTGGAGTTGGAATAGTAATTTGAACCCCACCACTATCCAGCACTTTCCCTGAGGTATGCACCCCTTGGATTAGGAACAGTAATTTGAACCCCACCACTATCCAGCATTTTCCCTGAGGTATGCACCCTTTGGAGTAGAAATAGTAATTTGAACCCCACCACTATCCAGCATTTTCCCTGAGGTATGCACCCTTTGGAGTAGGAATATTATTTTGAACCCCACACTATCCAGCAGTTTTTCCTGAGGTCAGCACACTTTAGAGTACGAATAGTAATTTTAATAACAACATTATCCATTACTTTCCCCCAGGCAGGCATCTTTGCAGTAGGAATAGTTATTTTAACTTCAACATTCTCGACTATCCAGCAGTTTGTTTGAGTTAAGTATGTGTTGTAGTAAGAACAATCTTTTAATTTTTAGTACTATTCAGTATTTTCCCTGACGCATTTTCTCTGTGTGTAGCAATTTTTGTAGTAGGACTACTAATTCTTTATAAATATGAATAAAAAAATATAATCCAAATTTATACACGTGGCTAACATTGTATATATTAATAGATACAAATATTTGTTATTTTATACGACGTTAGTCATGTTTTTGGAGTTGGCATATTATTTTTGTGTTCATATTTATAATCTATGTTTGTGTTACGAGCACATTTTAGGTTATATTTAATTTAAAACGATAAAAAATGATATGTATATAGTTATGTTCACTTACTTTTTATATATTTTCGGAGACTGTGTATTTTATTCTGGTGTATCAATGCTTGAAAAGATTTTCTTAAAATCTGAAATATATTTAAATTGCGTTAGATTATTATATTTGCGCTTGGATTAGTTTGTAATTATTTTAAATTTGTTATACGTTTTACTTACTTGGAATTTTAGATGGCCCAGTTTTATTTTCACTTCTCTGGCAGCAAAACGCGTGTGGTGTGTCTGGTAATCAGGTAACCACTGTTTTTAAAATGGTGGACGGCTCCTTTTATACGTATTTTTGTGTTGTACGTTAATTGAAATGAAAATATGTTTTGTGTATATTTTTTCGTCGTTTTTTAAATGCTGTGTAAAACTATAATTAATTTTTTTGTTATATTAATGTTCGTTACTTTTTTATGTATGTTTTGTCAGCCATTTTGGTGACCTGCGGGTCAAGGTGACTTAATTGAAAGAGTTGTAGGACTTTCATTTTCGTGCACTTTAAAATGGTGGATTAGTGTATTGCTTTTATTCATTTTGTGTTATTGCATTTTAATTATGTTTAATGTATGTATGTATGTATGTACGGGATTTGTAAAGCGCAGGAATCACCCCATAGGGGTATCTCCGGGCTATCATAGAGGGAAGTCAGACAGACCAAAGCAGACTAGGATAAAGCCCTAAATAATTCCGTTTTCAGGAGTTTCCTGAAGCGGAGAAGACTAGCGCATTTGCGCAAGTCCTCAGGCAAGGTGTTCCAGAATTTTGAGGCCAAATAGGTAATAATTTTGCCTCCTGTTCGATTTTTCTTGAAGCGGGGGACCACTAGCAACCCTTTACCTTCCAATCTAAGATATCGATTCGGACAGTAAACTTTAAACTTGTCTGCCAGGTAGCTGGGGCTCGCACCATATAGAGCTTTATGGACGATGCAACAGAGCTTGAAGTTAATTCTCTGGCGGAAAGGGAGCCAGTGGAGTTGCTTCAACAATGGCCCTGAAGAGGTGCGAGGAGGTTTTTTTAGAGCCAGACGTGCGGCCGCATTTTGTACAATCTGCAGTCTGCTGAGAAGGGATTCATTTGCAGATGCCAGCAGAGCATTGCAATAGTCTAAACGGCCAATAATCAAAGCCTGAATCAGGGTTCTACGTACAGAGAGAGGTAACCACCGGAACACTCTGCGCAAAAGGCTTAGGGTATGGTAGCAGGTCCCTGCCGTAGTCATCACTTGGTCCTTCATAGATAACAATACATCTAAGCGGACCCCCAGGTTTTTTGCCACTGTAGTAGGAGAGGGGGCCGGGCCCAATTCTGCCGGCCACCACCTAGGGGACCAGGAAGTCTGAGCTGAACCAAACAGCAAGATTTCTGCCTTAGACGCATTTAGCTGGAGACAGTGTTCCGTCATCCACTCTGATATGGCTAACATACCTTTTGCAAAACGCTGATCAATAAACTCAGTGTCCTTATCAAAGGACAAGAGTAGTTGGGTATCATCAGCGTAAGAAAAAGGAGTAAAACCATACTCCCTAATGACCTTGGCAAGGGGGGCCACATAAATATTAAACAATGTAGGGCTCAAACAAGAGCCCTGGGGCACCTCCTTATTAAGTTTCACGGTTTGGCAACGGAAAGGACCCAAGTTGATAGTCTGAGTACGCTGGTCTAAGAAGCTGACAAGCCAATTAAGAGCCTGACCCTGCAGACCGGCCTTCCTCAGTCGAAAAATCAATTTCTGATGAGAGACTGTGTCGAAGGCTGCTGTCAGATCCAATAAGACCAGAAGTACTGCTTTATTATCATCCAAGGCCATTTTAATATGATCCGTGACCCCAATGAGGGTTGTCTCTGTGGAGTGGTTGGGTCTAAACCCAGACTGAGAAGGATCAAGAATGACGTGGGTGTCGAGGTAGTCCATTAATTGAGTGTTAACATAGCTCTCTGCCATTTTGCTCATCAACGGGAGGAGCGAAATGGGGCAATAATTGGAGAGCACTTCAGCAGACATCTGCTCTTTCTTCTTAATAGGTAGCACTTGAGCGGTCTTCCAGTCAAGTGGCAGAATACCTTCGCTTAAAGAAGTGTTCAAAATCTCAGCAATTGGGGCGGCCAGGAGGGAAGCAAGAAGAGCATATTTATGTGCCGGCATCACATCAAGAGGAGAGCCGGATTTTGCCATTCTAAGCATGGCTTCCACCTGCGAGACCTGAATATCATTAAAACGTTCCAGGCCTGCATTTAAGTCCCTTACCGTTGGAGAGCTTAAGTCAGTAGGCTCAACAAGACACGAGTTTTGAGGAAATTGATTCTAAATTAAGTTAATTTTGTCATCAAAGTACACAGCTATGCTGTCACATAGTCCCTGAGAGGGGGTGATCAGTTGGGCGCAAGCTGTGGGCTTAGTGAAGGAGTTGAGGACTTTATAAAGTTCCTTTGTCGAGTTTCCTGCCTGATTCAGTTTTAGTATAACATGATTTTTCCGTGCCTTTTTAAAATTCTTATGATAAGCAGCAAGGGCCAATTTGAAGTTGAGTTTTTCACTATCCAGCTGGGATTTACGCCATACTTTTTCCAGGGATTTACTTCTGGATTTTTCCCTGCGTAACTCTACAGTGTACCAATCTTCACTTTTTTTTCGAGATTTATTAGAGCGGTGTTTCACCGGAGCCAGCGTGTGTATTATTGTGCTAATGTTATCATTAAAAGCCCTCAGCTTCATTGTACAGTCCATGTGTTCATTGAAAACAGGAGGCGTATATATTTTACTAAATGAGTCATACGTGACTTTATGCCATCGCCTTTGGAGGCCATTCTGGGAGCCTCCAGCCGTATTCTTTCTGAGGCAACTAGTAATCTGAGAAGGAATCATGGAGTGATCCGACCACGTCAGAGGGCACGGAGGATCAGCAATTATGAGGGGGGAGTTAGTGAAAATAATGTCCAAAGTATGCCCAGCCAAGTGGGTGGGGCCAATATTAATCATCCCCAAACCCAAGGTGGCCATATCGGCTAAGAAGCTAGCAGCCTCAGTGTTCTCATTGTCCTCACTGTGAATATTAAAATCCCCAAGAAGCAGAAATTGATTGGATGTAATAGTGTAAGGAGCAATTTTCTCCATTATTTTTAGATTAAAATCTTTAAGTGGCCCAGGGGGGCGATATACAAGAACGCCCTTTTAAATTTCCTGAGGTGACAATTCAATTTTGAATATACACATTTCCATCGTGGTATCTAAGACTGAGTCAATAACTGTGACTTTCAGCGCCTCTTTAAATATAATGGCAACACCACCTCCCACTTTCCCTACTCTATCAAGTCTAAGAATCCGGTAGTTCTCAGGGAGAGCAAGGGAAATATCAGGCATGGAAGAGGGTTTAAGCCATGTCTCCGTTAAGAAACCTAGGTCTGGAGATTCTGAACTCACCAGATCCCAGATTTCAGTGACATGCTTAGGTATTGAGCGTACGTTTGCTAACAACCCCTTCCAGGAACACCGCTGGTTAGCAATGTGGGGTCCAACTTGACTGTGAGACACTCCAACCTCCCCTGTCAAACTCTTATCGCCAACATTATCGCCTCGTGTGTTAGATGTAATGTCACAACAGTTGTAGCAGCAATCTAAGCAGGCAAAAGGTCCTTCCAGATTGACAAATGTAAAAGCATGAAAGCAAGGTATCACGCTATGCCTCACCTGTAGAAGTTGAGAGGGCGTATAAGAGAGCCTAAGAACTTTATCTAATAGCAGATGGGCAGAGTTCCTGGCTCCTGGCAGCGGCCTGGCGCGGATGGGCGCAGGCGGGCTTGCCTTTGGCGCGCCACCGGCGCAACCGCTGCGCGTCGGCGCCATCTGATCATCATATAGACAGGATCAGTTACCCAAATGCAGGAGACTAGAACGTCTCCTCGCCAAAATTGCGGCCCTATGTGTCGCACCGGAAGTGAGGGGATTCTACTGATCCTCCCTCCAAACCACGTAGCTCCCTCCACTCAATCAGCACAACCAGCTGCGGTGGAACGGGGAGATAGCGGGTCAGGAGAGTGTGCAAAGAAGCGTCAGGAAAAGTGAATCACTAGCGGTGAGTAAAATCAGATAAAAACAATGTAACACACTTTAAAACAAATTATTAAAAGCACTTAGTCCAGCAATGCAGCAAGTAGTAAAGAAGCAAAGAGATACGGCAGTATCTCACGCAAAGGCGCTGCCGTTAATGTTTAAAATTTTAAAATGTAGATAGTTTGGTGAAAGTAAGTGTGTCTTTTTTAGATTTTTTGGGCTTTTAATTTTTAAACTTTTTTCGAAGAAATTGAAAAGATGTGTATTTAAATAAAATATTTGTATTTAAATTTAGTTGAATATTAATTTATATTAAATCATTTTTGAATGTGTGTTTACTGTATTTGTGTTTTTTTATGGAAGTGTTTATAACAAAATTATTTTATTGTAATTTTGATGAGAAAAAATATGTGAGTATTATTTATGGCACTCGAGTATTTATTTTAAAGGGAAAATCTTTTTTATTCCTTGTATTATAAAGAAATAGTAATCGTCCTTATAACTTTTTAATCTAATCTATTTTAATTTTAGTGTAATACTTGTAATATATTATTAAAACGCGAATATTAATTTTAGTACCCGAGTATTAATTTTAATACTCAGGTATTAATTTGTAATACCCACGTTTTAATACCCTACCCCACCCAAAACCTCTATTTTCCCTGCATCCCGCTACAGGGGTTTATTATACAAATCTAAAAAAAAAATAACGTTGTAAAAGTGTGCGTTGTAGTAGTATGCGTTGTAATGGATCATTCAATGTATTATCCTACTTTCGCGTTGTAATGGTATGCGTTGTAAAAACATGCGATGTAATGGTACTTGCGTTGTAAAAACTGCGTTGTAAAAGCTTGCGTTGTAATGGTTTGCATTGTAACGTCATATATTCGGATAAGAAAGACAGATGACTCAAGAAATTGGACATCAATTTATGAAAATAGATTGTATTTGTATGCATTTATAGACACCAAAACTAATAAGATCAAATGGAGGGTTCCAGAGATATAGATATTTCAAGAAACAATAAATCACAAATTTTTACTCAACTGCTAAAATTATTGGTAAGTTCTGCAAATGTGGCACTTAGAAACTTTTTGGGAAAACATTTTACAAAGGGTGGTCACTTCAAGTTACTTTGGGTCAGGAAGCAGGTCAGGGGGACTAACAAAGCCCAAGGAACAGTTACCTTGTAGAAAAAGTAGTCTCCAGTCCAGTTCCAGTATTAATAACGTATCAATCAGGGATGGTAAAGCGCAACTACTCACCCGTCTCAAGGCGCTGGGGCGGGGGAGCAGCTCCGTTGAGTGCTGGGTTCACCCGAAAAGCCAGGTCTTGAGGTCAATCCTGAACTGGGGCAATATGGGAGATTGCCGGAGGGTGCAAGGAAGGAGAGGCGGCTGTTCAGGTATGCGGGTCCAGTGTTGTGAAGGGCCTTGTATGCGTGGGTAAGGAATTTGTAGGTTATTCTTCTTTCGACTGGAAGTCAGTGGAGATTGCGGAGGTGTTGGGTGATGTGTCTGCGACGGGGGATATCGAGGATCAGTCTGGCTGCGGCGTTCTGGACAGTCTGGAGTTTGCGAAGGAGTTTCTTGTTGATTCCGGCGTAGAGAGCGTTGCTGTAGTCCAGTCTGTTGCTGATGAGTGCGTGCGTGATAGTTTTTCTGGATTTGGTTGGGATCCATCTGAAGGTCTTTCGAAGCATGCGTAGGGTGTTGAAGCCGGTCGAGGAGACAGCGTTGATCTGGCGGTTCATTGTGAGTGATGAGTCTAGCATGATGCTGAGGTTGCGTGCATGGTTCGTCGGGGTGGGGGGATTTCCGAGGGTGGAGGGCCACCAGGAGTCGTTCAATGCGGAGGGGGGGAGCCAAGGATGAGGACTTCTGTCTTTTCTGAGTTGAATTTCAGGCAACTGTTCTTCGTTCAAGTGGCGAGGGCTTTCATCCCATCTTGGAAGTTGTGTCTGGTGATGTTGGGCTCGTTGGAGAGGGAGAGGAGCAGCTGGGTGTCGTCGGCATATGAGACGATGTTGAGCCCGTGGTTCCTGATGATGGTTGCAAGGGGGGCCATGAAGACGTTGAAGAGGGTGGGGCTGAGAGAGGAGCCCTGGGGCACTCCACAGTCGGTCTCTGTCGGTTCCGGGAGGTAGGGAGGAGTCTGACCCGCTGAGTTCTGCCGGTGAGTAAGGAGCGGATCCTGTCGAGGGCCTTGCCACGGATGCTGGCGTCGCAGAGTCTGGTGGCTAGTGTGCAGTGGGAAATGGTGTTGAATTCAATGGAGTGGTCCTGATGCAAGGCATGCAGGAGGAGGTAGATGTTCAAGGATGCTGCAGTTGTCGGCCCGGTGACAGGGTGCCCTCAAGAGGTCGATGTCCCTCAAAGTCCTGATGGAGCCCAGCCAAAAACCAGTAGAATACTGGTCTCTGATGGCAATTAAACCAGAGGTTCCCTTCTTCTGGAAATAACTTTCCATCTGGGAGGCCAAATTGATCTACAACAGGCTCCCGGGTCCAGCAGACTCAGCTGTAACTTTTGAGCACTGGGGCTCAGTCTCCAAGGCTGCACTTCAGCGGTGAGCAATGATCCGGTGCTCTGGGCTACCAACTCCCCAAGGAAGGTTTCTACAGCTTTTGTGGCCTTGGTGCTGGAACTGAAAGTCAGCTGTTAGGCCTGTCAGCCTTTGGCTGGTCTTCCCCCGAACATTTTACCCTCACCCCTCCTATCTATGCTGAATTTGTTTTGTGTGGCTTAGGACTCTGCACTTTCCCAAAATGTTTGCGCACTCTCCATTAAACATGTTAAAATGGCTTATACCTGATTGGCAACTTTAATTTACCAATAAGTCCCTAGTAGAATGGTATACCATATACCCAGGGTGGGTAAATTAAATGCTACTAGTGGGCCTGCAGCGCTGGTTGTGCCACCCACTTAAGTAACACCTTAAAACATTTTGCAGGCCTGCCATTGCAGCCTGTTGGCAGCCTGGGGCTGCCTTGTCGACTTGGCACTTTAACCCCCATGCCATGCCTTAAAATCCCCTTTTATTAGATATAAGTCACCCCTAAGGTAGGCCCTAGGTAGCCCAGAGAGCAGGGTGCATTGTAGTTAAGGATAGACATATAAATTTAGGGGCATATTTACAAAGAATTGGCATACGGCAGCGCTGCACGTCATTTTGCTGCGCTGCCTTATGCCAATTCGAAAGGACAGAAATGCATCATATTTACAAGATACCTTGCATTCCTGTTCTTTCAGCCAGCATCAGCACAAATATTGCTGCCGTGCGCCAACGCAGGTACCCTTTGCAACATGGTGCACGGGTGTTTGTGTTGTTAGCTTGGTTGTTTTTGTGCAGGAAGGGGCACCTTCCTGCACAAAAACAATCACAAGAGGTGTTTTCCTTGTTCTATGTGTGCTGCAGAATGCAGCATATGTGGAAAGAGGAAAAACTAGGAGAAATGTAAACATTTCTCCTCATTACACCTGCTCTGGGTAGTTTTTGACAATGCCACAGATTTGCGCTATGTTGTAAATCAGGGGTAGTGTCAAAATCCATGGGTGTTGCGTGGGAACATCCACAACAACACCTATGGCACACCTCCCTGCTGCAATTTAATGCAACGCAGCGACTTGCGCTGCATGGCCTTACGCCTTATCTAATACACCATGAAAAGCCACGCAGGGTGACTTTGCATGGCTTCGTAGATATGTGCCTGTACTGTGCTCCACCGGAGCCTTAAAAAACGGACACTCCTGTGGCACAAGGGGCTTGTAAATATGCCCCTTAGGTTTTAAATGCCCTGCCAGTGAAAGACTTGGGATAACATTGGGGTTACCGTATTACATTTACTAGACTGTAATTTCCAATTGGGAGAAGGTAGACAGTTCATGTTTGGCGTCTACAGAATTGTAATGAAAAATCCTCTTTAGTAAAAAGGTCGGATTTCTTATTACAATTTTGGAAATGCTACTCTTAGAAGGTTCACCACCTACTGCAGGGTTTGGGCCCTAATTTGTCAGCAAGGTTGAGCCATTGAAAATTCAAAACCTCAAAAACATTGGAGACAAATATAAATTTACAAATAAGACAAAACAGTACAAAAAATGAAAATAATGGAAATACATCTATCATTTCTGAATTGAAATTGCCCAACCAGGAGATATTACTAACTTCACAACAGGACTACAATTAATTTTTCACTCCTTCAATGGGCACAGCAAACTAACAATGCTCCGCTACTGTAACCAGGAGTATTATATCAACATTTTTCATTCCCTTCTACCCTGATTTCAGTGCTACTTTGTAGTGCTTGTTGGTTGCACATATGTCGACACGTTTCAAACCCTAACTATATTTTTGGGATCACCTCAGGACTCAGAACTGTTATGCACTACAAAGGAAAAACACAAAATCTATATCACTACACTGCAACTCATTGAGGTGGTCATAAAGGTTATATCTCCATGCATTCTGTTACCAAAAGCTTTACCTTAGGTTCATATGACATTTGTGTAAATACTTGAAAGGCAAGGCATCCGGACTCCTCTAGTGAATATACCTAAAACATAAACATTGGCTATTGTCTTCTAACTAACTTCTCCTGATGAATACAGAACAAACTAAATGTTATTTCCACAAATAATCAGAATGGATCACAAGGAGCCACTCCTCAAGCCATGGCCCCTGCTGCACCGCTATATCTCACTTGCTTCAGACAAAGCTCAATCCGAAACGGAAAACAACTGATGTAATTAAAATGTACCTCTCCTAAAGGTGCGTGTAAGAACATCCTGCGCAGTGACAACCAAACAAGCGGTCTTCAAGTACTTGACCTGACCTCAGTATACCCGTTCTAAATCAGATAACTTAGCCATCACTTGGAACAACTACAAAAGCGCTCTCTTTAGAACTAGGTGTGTGCGTTCGATTTGACTAGCGAGCAACATATGAGTCAATAGGCAACAGTCTCCACAAACTTAACTCGACCTCCATGATCTCGTTCTAATTCATGTTACACAACCGTCACTGTGAGCAACTCTGAAGGAGCTCTCTATTTAAAAGTGCTTGATGTAACTGGCATGAAAAATCCCAAACCATGGTACAATGACACATGAAGCATGTATGGAGTAAGGGTGGGTGGCAAATTCCGTTCCGCTCGCGGAATATACGAAATTTCGGCATTTCCGCGTTCCGTGCGGAACACGGAAATGTCGAAAGTTCCGCGATCCGCGGCGGAAGGCATGAGGTATTAAACCTCAACACGGGAAGCACTTACAGATATAAATAAAGCAGGTGCCCGAGTTGTAGCTCAAATTCGGTAACGCATTAATCAGCCCAAATAATTTGTGAGCATGGTCGAGGCTAAGCAGGGGTGCTTTCTGCCCATATCTACCACCACAAATGAGCTGTAATCCTTGATGGAGGCCTTTGCATCCTTGATTTTCTCGTGCGTAATCCCCCTGTAGTTCCTGTGACCAGGAGGTACTTTCTCCTCATCTGCTGTTCAGATCGTGCTCTGACCCTTTATAAACAAGAGCCAGGTGAATCCCGTTTGGCTCCGCCCCACAGTCGCCAGCAGTATGCAGCGTCTTCCCGCCCTTTCCCCACTATGATGGACAGTTTACTCGAAGGACCCTGGTGACTTTTCGGTGCGCTGGCAAAGTTACAGATGGGCGCAGCCGCGCAACAAGAAATCTCCGCGAGCACGCAAAATTTTGCGTGCTCGCAGAGATTTCTTGCTGTTTCGCGGAAATTTGCGTAGAGCATCTACGCAAATTCCGCCCACCCTTAGTATGGAGCAAAACACTTTCTTTAGTGTGTCACTTTTAGAAATTAAGCGGAGACCGATCTATACTCATTCAGCTTCTCGTACTCGCTATACCTTTTTGGTAGCTTTGAACTCACAGAGCTGAATCTACTTCCTTTTGAAAACACTGCATGTCGCTCGCAGATGCTTCCTTCTTCCGGGGATACCCCAAAAGAAATTCTGGGGAATGTAGTTTGTTAAGGCAACTGTAATGGGTGGGGAAATCTGGGTTTATGTGCTACAATTGTCTGGGCCCAGTCTTAGTGGTGGCACATTCCTCACAAATGGCTACACCCAAAAGCCATTATAGGGAAAGTCTAGAGAAGGATGGAGGATTGTGCCTTTTCAAATTCGAATGTATTTTTGATAAATGATTTCCAAGCGTTCTTTGGTGATTTTCAAATGCATAATATTTATTTGGATTCTCATGCATAGGACACAAACAAGGTAAAGAAACAGCCGACACGTGTTTCGCCCATTTGGCCCATCGGCCGAGGGCTTTTTCAAGGCTGAAAAGGGGTAGGTGTAAAAGAAAAGGGTTTATTGAGGGTTGGGGGCAGGGAAAATGCACATATGAGAGAGTAGTTAAGATGTGGGGAACAGTAGTTAGGTGAAAGTGAAATTAGAATATAGTTTGAGGAAAAGTGGGAAATGGAGAGATAGTAGTTAGATAAGAGTAACTTTGGGATTGGTTTTAGAAAAGGTGGAAAGTGAAAGTTAAAAGTTTGAGTGACAGAAAACCAGAGAGGGGGGGTGGTAATGGGTAAGGTACAAAAAACCAAAAAAAACAAATTCACAAAATTAATCATGGTATAATATTCCACAGTTCTGCATGTGAAACATAAGACTAGTATTGAGAAAAATCAGATATGGTCATCAAGATGATATATATATAACATATAACACATATAACATGAGACCAATATTGAAAGAAATTTGGAGAGAAATTAGATATGGTCATCAAGATGATACATATATAGTCAGTCATCATTAGGTCACATAGTCATATTTTCAATGTAAAATAGATTAGAATGATACATCATTATGTACATAATTCCAAATTAAGCGTTCAAAGAATGGGGTTACAGGTATAATCATTAAAACGAGTCATGTGCAATCAATCATAAATTGACGTGTAAAATCATAAGGTCCTATATTCGGTACAAGTTTAGTTAGAAATGTGCAATATGCCACAATATGATATGGAATGCAAAACCTGATATTTTACATATATTAGGCCCTAGGACTTTAGGTTGCGTCATCCTGTTCTGGTAATGTAAGCCATTACTTATCTAACATATACAGTACAAAGATATAGGAAAAAAGCCACGTATGATGGGGAAGCAGAAGGGAAAATGTATCTGATATCATATCTCGGTCAGTCACCCTGAAGGAGTGTGAATGTAATTTCAGCAGAACACAGTGGCAGGATAATTAGACATGTATTGGGGCTATCTACAAGAGTTCATTAAGCAGATACAAAAGAATAAAAAGCACATTTCAACAAGAAGCGCTTACCAGGGTTCGTGGCAGACAGTCGTGTATCTAAAATAAGAAAATATACTTAAGGTCATGGAATAATAAATCTCTGAAACGGAGGCTATTGATATCTAATCCTAGGAAAGATCATTTTACAGCCTTTATGTACAGTTAAAAGTGGTTAAACAAGAAGTCCGACAGTGAATTGGATTGAACAAGGGATGCTGTTTAACACAGGCGAGAAATGGAAAAGAACTGCAGTGGGCTTTTGGTGGCTATTTGTTAACGCGCTGAAAAATGAAAGGCAGTTGAACAAGGTTAAACAAAGAGGCCAACAGTGAATTAGATTGAAAGAGGGAAGCTGTTCTACAAAGGCAAGAGGTGAAAAAGAGCCGCAGTGGGCTTGTGGTAGCATACTCCCACATAAGGAATGACAGAAAATTACATCCCCCCCAACACCATGACAAGCGTGTGTAGTCTGTGTCAAATGCCTACAAGACTGAACATGACATTGAACATACAATGTGACCCCCTATCACATGTGTCACACATAAATGTGTGTGGCCTCCACAATGCAAGCCGACCATGGCCACTGTGGCAATGGGCTCGAACACCCCATCACCACAGTGACCAAAAGGCAAGTGTGGTGTCCATAGCTGATGCACTTTTTGAACAGTGTGGCAATGGGGCCTAAAGCCCCACCACCACAGTGACCAAAAGGCAAGTGTGGTGTCCATAGCTGATGCACTTTTTGAACAGTGTGGCAATGGGGCCTAAAGCCCCACCACCACAGTGACCAAAAGGCAAGTGTGGTGTCCATAGCTGATGCACTTTTTGAACAGTGTGGCAATGGGGCCTAAAGCCCCACCACCACAGTGACCAAAAGGTAAGTGTGGGGTCCATAGCTGATGCACTCTCTGAACAGTGTGGCAATGGGGCCTAAAGCCCCACCACCACAGTGACCAAAAGGTAAGTGTGGTGTCCATAGCTGATGCACTTTTTGAACAGTGTGGCAATGGGGCCTAAGGCCCCACCACCACAGTGACCAAAAGGTAAGTGTGGTGTCCATAGCTGATGCACTTTTTGAACAGTGTGGCAATGGGGCCTAAGGCCCCACCACCACAGTGACCAAAAGGTAAGTGTGGTGTCCATAGCTGATGCACTTTTTGAACAGTGTGGCAATGGGGCCTAAAGCCCCATCATCACAGTGACCAAAAGGTAAGTGTGGTGTCCATAGCTGATGCACTTTCTGAACAGTGTGGCAATGGGGCCTAAAGCCCCATCACCACAGTGACCAAAAGGTAAGTGTGGTGTCCATAGCTGATGCACATTTTTTAACAGTGTGGCAATGGGGCCTAAAGCACCATCACCACAGTGATCATAAGGTAAGTGTAGTCATGGTAAAAGCTGCCAAAGCCAAACTGCATGGATGAATCCTGGTCACACAACAACAAACACATCAGTGGCACAGTAGTGCTTGTGTCCCATAGCAACATAGATTGGTCGAGGCAAACAGTGCAGTGTCACTGAAACATCGTTTAGGCCATGTGCATACAAACATCCCCCATGGGGGCCCACATTGTCAACATTCACAAATAACACAATGACAGAAGTGACCATCATAATGCTGACCCACATATCTGCACCAATGGACACACAAATGTAGATATCCTGTGGAGACTGTAGATGTCAGGTGAACAAATACCATACCATGGCAGCAATGGGACATACAAACCATGATTATTGTGCTGACTGATGACCTAGGAGTCCCAGGGACAGCAGGGGAAAGCCACCAAACAACATACAGCCAATGGCACACTCAAGATATGCCAATGCAGTGGTGCAAAGGCACACACACAAACAGGCAGACTCACACTGCATATCAAACACAACAGGTGATGGGGGTGTGTGCCAGTGTCCCCAGGCAACCACACAACACATGAGAATTCCAACCACACAGATGTGTATACAGTGCCATACAAAAGTTACTTATGGATCGGATACCCCTAAGTGGGCAATCAGGCATTGTTAGATGAGAGGGAGCCCAAATTACACATGTCACACAAGCTTGTAGGAACAGCAACTAACAAAGCAAGAGACAGACCCACCACAGCACTACCCCCAGGGACCCCACATTGTGCTGACACTAGCCTGCATGATAATCCCACTGTGATGACAAAGGTAGATGTTGTTCACACTGTGAACCACAGCCATGTGTCCTGAGCAACAAACTACCATCACACCTACACAAGCTCTAATCAATCAGCATGGCCTGCCAGCCAAGGCCAATATGGAGGTAGGGGTCTAGCCGTGCAACAACTCACATTTGCACACACTCAACACCACACACCCTGATCTCCACCAATGTGCAGCAGTGAAGCTCACATGGACTGGTGACATTGCACATGCACCCATGACAATACCAGGGGTGGTGGTGGGAACCTAGGTGCAGAAACCCATCACACATGGCCAGTCAACAAGACTCGCCAATGTCTGACACACAGCACAGTACGCCGTACATGGGCATGATGTGAAATCCACCACAATCAATGGGATCCTGGCCATAGTCACACACCAACGAAGAAGCCAAGGTGACACACTAAGAACACACGTACACAACTTCCAACATTGCAGCTCTGACCCTGAGGAGTGGCAGCAGTCACACACACAACGTGTCACAATCACTGAAAGCTAACACAAACTGTAAATCACTTGACTTGTGTAAACAACAAGTGCCAAGGGGAATCCTGAATGTGTCCCATCTGCGTTTGACCACATCCCCAGACCTGACAACAAAGACAACCTGGAATGACAACCTCATGAACATTAGTTTGCCATGCACCCACATCACGGAGAAACCAGGTCCAAGATGCTGGATGAACACAGAACAACTCAGCAAGCATCACAAACAGGAACATCCCTAGGGACACAGCCTGTGTAGGAAAAGGGAAGGGAACACGCACAGACATGCTTACACAACACACAACACAGGCCCACGCAATGTCACCGGATTACACACTCCCATGAGGGCACTCCACTCCTGTGGAAGGTCCGCTGTGCCAAACCTTGTCTGTGCACGACCCAAACATGTCAGCAGAACACTCCGTCAGTGAGTCAACAACTACAACACACAGAAGGCTCTGCTCACATCAGCCTGGGTACGGGAGTGTCACGTCAGTCATCTGCATACACCCAAAACACGTGTCAAGCAAGTTGCACTGTATACACAGATGAGTCCTTCGACATTGATGTGCAAAACTGCATGTCCAGTGGAGCTGGGCACACAGTCAGGGAAATCGGAACATTGAACAGTGGTAAGCCCACCAGATGTGCATCAGTGTAAGACAAAGATGTTCATTTACAAATGCAAAACGTACATCCCTGTGTCAAATGCTGAACATTACACCCTCAGACTGCAGCAAAGGATGCCATAGATCCAGACTACAACAGGACACATATCCCATGGACCACATGGAGTCCATCACAGCAACACTTCATTTTCCTGATATGAACACTATTACAACTGCAAATGCAGGATGCTACTCATCCACATCATGTACATCGAAAGAAAACCCACAATTAAACAAAAAGAGGCTTTATTCAGCAAATGTCAAGGACAACTCTGAAGTCCAAAAGAAACTAAGGCCAATGGCCAGTCCAAAATCACAGTCCCAACAGGGTGATAAGTGACAACTGGTCACCTATTGCTTGCCTGCACTGGTACGGACAGGGGACATCCCCCTTGGAGGGGCATACAAGGGGCAGGCCAGGCACCGCAGGGACAGGATCAGGGGATGGCAGAGTGAGGCAGTGAAGGGGTGGTGGGTGCAGGAGTGTCACCGGCAACTGCAGTGGAGGTGTCTGACTCAGGGGGGGCCGCCACCACTGTGGTATACAAGTCAGTTGGTGTGGGTGCTGCAACCACTGCAGTGGGCTGGTCTGATGTAGTAGACTGGGTCCCCACTGCAGTGCCTGAGTCAGACGGGGTGGTTGTGGACTCCACTGCAGTGCATGACTCCAAGGGAGTGGAAGGGGGGCAGATGAGGTGGGCAGGACAGAGGGAGGGGACCCGGTCTCCACACCAGTGACACTAACAGGCAGAGCGTCTGGGTTGGGGGTGGAAGAGCAAGTGGCAGGGGGGAGGGCCTAAGCAGTCTGGGGATGCGGTATCGGTGTGTGGGGGAACCTGGGGCAGGGTGTGGCGGGGGAACCTGTGGAGTGGTGGCCTGGGGGATGGAGGAGAGAGACTGGGTGGTGGAGCTGTGTGGTGGTGGTGGTGGGGTCTTGCTCTTCCTGGTCCGGGGGACTTCCGAATGGGGTCCTGTGTCTGCCTGCGCCTGGGGGAGGGTGTCCGGGGGTGAGGGGCACTCCCCTCTGTGTGGGTGGACTTCCTCTTCCCCCGGTATGCTGGATCAGCAGGATTGGAGGGGAAGAGGCCGAGGTCACAGAGGAAGATCTGCTGTGTAGGTGGGGTAGCAGGTGAGGCAAGGGAAGGGGTCTTGGAGGGAGAGGATTTGGAGGACTGCGGAGTGACTGTGGATGCCTATGTGTGTGTCTGTTCCCCATCCCCTGTGTGTGTGGTATCAGTCCCCTGAGGATGCTTGTGTGCACGTCTTGCCTTTCTCTTGGGTGTGTCTGTGCTGCTCGTGTCTGTGTGTTTGGGTGATTGTGCAGGTGTGCATGTGCTTTGGACAGGTAGGGTGTCAGGAAGTGTGGATGGGGCAGAGGTGGGAGGGGTGAGGGACTGTTGGAGGAGGGACACGGCTGCCATCAGGGAGGAGTCCATGGACTTATTGCTCCTCTGTAGGGCAGACATACCCATCAAGATGCCCTCCATGAACGACACCAGCTGTGTCAACAGAGTGGTGTGTGCATGGAGGACACTCAGCATTGCTGTCTGCCCTACATGGAGCTGCCGAAGGAGGTACACAGACTCCTCACTCAGGGCAGCAGGGGACACAGGGGCAGGGGGTGCGGTGCCTGGCACGAAGGAGACACGCTCCCGAGCACGGGAGCCTCCACGGACCTCAGGAATGGGAGCCAATGGGAGGGCGGTGGTGGTGGTGGTGGCGGGGACAGCAACACTAGATGGGGTGTGGTGGCTGCTGACACCCGCCTCCACAAGGGAGTCATCCTCCGAGCTGCTGTGGTCCTCAGCTGAGGTGGATGGTGCTGAGGACTCCTCGGTGTGGCTCCCCTCACCCTCTGTGCCACTGGGTCCCTCTGACCACTCGTCGGATGCTGACCCAGTCTGGCTCCGCTGCTCCTCCTGGTCCGTGGAGCTGTCCCCTCCTGTGGCCGTGGATGTATCTGCAAACAATTAGGGAAACAGACAAACATCAGTCACCTGCACTGACCGCACACACCACAGTAAGTACAGCACATCACAGAGCAAGCCCTGGCATCCTTAGTTGTACATTGCCTAAAGTCCTCACACAGATTCGGGGAAGCCAATTGTCAGTCTGATGGTCAACCATGGGACTCACACCCCTCCTGCCCTTGCACCCATCTGTCTGGTGCCTGTCTGATGGTAAGACCCCAGTGTAGAAACATGCACCACCTACACAGTTGTTGGACATTGCAGGGAACACGGTGAAGTATGTGAACATGCACACATTACATCTCTTGCCACTGAGTCAGTGCAGGTGTCCGGATCAAGGGATGTCCAGAGTCTAAATAGAAATGCATGTGATGCATACCAGCACCAGACACCATGATGCACCCATGTCCGGATAGTCAATGCCACAATGGGGTGCATGTTGCACATGTCACTCCCCTGCAGGATCAGTCTTAGGAAGTTTAATGCCATGACACAGGCATGCGTGCAAAGTCATACATCACTGTCTCCAGTCACATGGCCATGGCAGCCAGACAACAACTGTCTGCACTGTGTCACAATCCTAGGACATGGGGAATGCAAGTTATGTAACTGACAAGTGCACATGTCCATCCCCCAAAAAGCACATCATCTGAACTACTATTTGTCCACGTCATACCAATTGGACATATGGGGGACATGAAACACAACTCTCTGAACATGAGCACCTCACAGTGTGCTGTGAATGAAAAACAGCTGCCTGAAAGTCACAGTCGCATACACCAGTGTGCACAGTCAAGTGATCAGACACCTATAAGTCACAGAAGTATCGTCTATCATGGTCACATCTCCGATGGCATGCTGAGCCCTAACCGATAAACATACCAGTAGCCCTGACAACGAAGACACAGCATAATGAGACAGAGCCAGACACCTGAGGGTACATTTCACTAATCACAACATGCCAGATGATACACGGGAGTGGGAGTACAGAGTGTATTGTATGCCCTGGAGTAGGCATGACTGTCCAGCTCCACCTGTAAGAGGGATGAGTCATGGACAGTAGGCAGGTGGCTAAGCATGTGTGACACACTTGATACACATACTCCTGAGGCCCAAACATTGTTCCCACCCGCAGCATGGGTGTGTGCCAAATTCCCCAGGGACATGTGGTGATTCAGATCAGCAAGTGGATCACATATCAAAGTTACACCCAGATTACATGTCAGAACTTAGGCATTGTGTAAGCAATTGACCCACCCATGAATCGCACAACATAGTCACGGGAACAAATATTGTCCCCCACCTTGAGCGAAGCTAAATGCAATGACACAGTCGCCAAGTGACACAATTTCCTGACTGTAAGGGCCACACATATGCGTATCAGAGGAGAAGTGGGCATGTCACAGATGAGGGACAAGGGTCCTGGACCACATGACTGATGTACTGTGGAAGTTTAACCAGGCCAGAGGAGGGCACATAGCATGTCAGACAAAGTGCACAGTGCAGTCATGGACTCACCCCCTCCTTGCTGCTGTCTGCCCTTCAGCTGCCCATCCAGGTCAGGGAAGACCACCGCCAGGATCCTGAGCATGTGGGGGGTCAGGGTCCGGTGTCCGCCCCTCCTGCGAGGAGGCGACAGCTTCAGCTGGACCCTTGCGATCCTCCGGGTCCAGCCCCGAAGGTCCTGCCACCTCTTCTGGCAGTTGCGGATCCTGCGCTTGTAGACCCCCATGGATCTTACTGCCCGGGCGATGGTCAGCCAGATTTCCTGCTTCTGGTGGGCATCAACCTGTGAGAATGACAAAGTGAAAAGGCCATTACCACAAATGCAACATACACGTGCATCACACAGTTGGAGATACATGTCTCAATCACAGGGGCATATGATGTACATAGGCAGTGCAACAATGGCTATGAACAGTTTGCCAGCAGTCACTACATGGTATCATTGCATGGGAAGTAAACCTTGTTGGAAAGCACTGTTACTGCACTGTACCTGTTCAGTGCATGTAACTACACACTTTGGGGTGTGACAACTACTCAGTGAGCATGCTAGCCAGTGGTGTGCACACTGTATGTCCTGCTAGTCAGACAACACAATTAGTAAGGCAGTGGACACCACACTCACCTGCTCCCCTGGTTTCCCATACAGCTTGCTGTACTGTGGAAAGAGGTTGTCCAGCAGGGCCTGGTTCTCCTCAAGGCGGAAGGCTGGGGCTCTCTCCACAGTACGTGCCATTGCAGTAGCCAGAGGATGCATATACAGCAGCAGTGTTGGTGGCAGTTGTCGTCCTGGAGCATGTAGTGCAGGCAAGTGAGCTCTCAGGGGAACAGCCAGCATTATATGTGTGCTGCAGAGGCAGATACTGTCCCATGTGTCCAAAGTGATAGGTCCAAGTCGTTAGCATCTTCTGAATCTGACCAATCCATGGAATAGCAGCACTAATACACGCCCACAGCATCCTTCAAATCTTCAACTTCATGACACCAATGATTTTGCAACATTGTTGTGGCTGGCCAACTGAATTCACTGCATCAGACTCGTTGGAACTTCGAAAACGCGACCGTTGCCATGCCAGGCCCCAGCCAATGCGTGCGCACCGATCTGTCCATTGCTGTACAACGCGTATTTCGGGATACAACGCGTACCCGCACACAACAGATGCAATGGGCCGGCCGGGCACACCGATCGGTCCATTGCTGTACAACGCGTATTTCGGGATACAACGCGTACCCGCACACAACAGATGCAATGGTCCGGCCGGGCACACCGATCGGTCCATTGCTGTACAGCGCGTATTTCGGGATACAACGCATACCCGCACACAACAGATGCAATGGGCCGGCCGGGCACACCGATCGGTCCATTGCTGTACAACGCGTATTTCGGGGTACAACGCGTACCCGCACACAACAGATGCAATGGGCCGGCCGGGCACACCGATCGGTCCATTGCTGTACAACTCGTACCTGTACAGGTCAGTCGCATATGTCACCATGCTTGTCACTGGTGAACGTATGCCAGCCACATACACCTGCCAGAGACCCAGGGGCACACCTACAACACCACACCCAGTCCACACTGTTTCCTAAGGCATGTAAGGCTGCATTACCTTTTCTGTGTATGGGGGTTAACATGTGGTTTCTGTGGTGGCACTTGTGGGCAGCCACACCCAGGCTGTGCATGTGTTCATGGGGACAGGGTCCTTTGTGTGTTGTGCACATGACCACTGTGATGTGCAACAGTTCATTTCGGAGCATGTGGCATGGTCACATTTCCAGGTTGTGTATGTGTGTGACATGTCACATACCCCCAGGGTCCCATGGGGGAAGGCATGTACGTCACAGGATGACCCATTGCCACAATAGTGATGTCCCTCCACAGTCTGTGTGCATGTTGTGTTTCCGATGTCTCTGATTCCATGTGCACGATGGGAGACAGTCTCCACATCAACGTTGTTTGTGCATGGACTTTGATGTTGTGCATCACTGGCGTCCATGTCTGTCCTGCGGAAGCGACAGGGGTCACTACCTGTGGGAGTCATGTTTGTTTTTCTGACGTGTACATGATACGCCATGTCATGCCAGTGTCCATGTGGCAAGACAGGGTCACTGGGAATCTACCTGTCAATGAGCTGTGATGCCTGTGGCGCATCTGTCCAGACATGTCACTGTGGTGTGTGTGTGGAACGTGACAGCAGTAAATGGGTACTGTGACACAGCCTAATGGTTTCCCATAGCACAACCTGGTACCAGTTGTGCACACATGTTGTACTGAGAAGTTAGATGATGGGCATGTAGGTGCGAGTTATGTCCGAACAGAACGGCACACACATCAAGTACTTGTGTCTCGTAATGATGTATCATGTGAAATTGAGTATGGTGAATGGCACGTATGTGGGGTGACTGACAATCTTTCTTTCTTCAACCTATGCACTGCAGGGCTCCAGCTGTCCATAGACCATTCCCTGACCTGGCAACGATGGTGGAACGTGACAGCATCCGACGGTACCGCTTCACCAGGCAGCTGATTGAGGATTTGGCAGTGCGCTTGGCACCACATTTGCAACCTGGCCGGCCGTACCCTACAGCGCTGACCCCCAAGGTGAAGGTAATGGCAGCCCTACACTTCTTTGCCACTGGTACCTTTCAACACACTGTGGCGACTGCCGGTGGGATGTCACAGACTATGTTCAGCCGTGTGCTACGCGATGTTTTGGAGGCAATGTTGAGATGCCTGAACCAGTACATCTATTTCCCTACACGTAAACAACTCACTGCCGTCAAGAGTGACTTCTATGACCTGGGGAGGATGCCACATGTCATTGGCTCCATTGATGGGACACATGTGGCTTTGATACCACCACAGGCACATGAGCAGGCACACCGGAACCGTAAACATTACCATTCTATCAATGCTCTGGTGGTATGTCTTGCAGATATAACCATCACACACGTGTGTGCCCGTTTCCCTGGTTCAGCACACGATGCCTACGTGATGAGGAGTAGTCGCATCCCAAGGATGATGGCACAGATGCAGAACCAGCGTGCCTGGCTTGTCGGTGTGTACTGACTTTGTACCATTGTGTGTGTTCTGATCTGTAGTATTCCACCCACTTTTCCAAATCAGCTAATGTGCACTTGTCTGTCTGTAGGTGACTCCGAATACCCCAACATGCCGTGGTTGCTGACACCCCTCAGGAACCATGTGACACCAGCCCAGATGCGCTACAATGAGGCACATGGTCGGACCAGGAGAGTGATTGAGCGGACCTTTGGTCTCCTGAAGAGCCGCTTCCGCTGCCTGGACAAGACAGGAGGGGCCCTCCCATATGCCCCAGCAAAGGTGTGCAAGATTGTCATCGTCTGCTGCATGCTACACAACCTGGCAGTGCGGAAGGAGTTGCCTCTCATCCTGGATGACGATGACCAACGTCCGCCACCTGTGGAGGATCCTGGCCTGGACCACGATGCCAGTGATGATGATGATGGTGATGTCCGCACACAGCTCATCACCAACTTCTTCAGCTGAATGTGAGTATCCAGGGAGATGTAATGTGAATGATGTGAGTTTGCATGATATGTGTGGGTGGTGCTCTGGTGCTGTTTGAGTGTGGCCATGTGCTACTTGACTGGATGCGTGCAGCAATGTGTCCTTACAGGTAGTCTGTACTCCCCAACAGTTTTGACATGCTAACTTGGTTTTGTGTAGTTGTCTTGTGACATGTATTGGGCATGAGTATTGCAGTTCTGTCCTGTTATTCAGTGGTTTTAACTGTGTGTCATGTCTGTCCCTCACAGGGTGCTTACTGAGTACTTTGGTCAACTTGGATCCCCCGACACCATGATTCTGCTTTCAGGGTGGCAGCAGTAGTTTGCCTACAAGTGATGTGCCACACACCCCTGGACTTCATATCTTCTGCACTTGTTGACTGTGTGGCCACTGCCACGTGGGTAAACCTTGCATCTGTAGTGGAAACAACATGTTGCAAATGTGTAATAAACCTGTGCTTCACGTTGGGATGTGCGTTGTCTGTGGTCACACATCTGACTGACATTTGCTTACTGCACCTGTGGGCTAGTTGCCACAGACTCTGAATAGGTGTGGTGTCTGTGCATTCCACTGTATTTCCTGGCAACATCACTGTGGGCGATGAGTCCGATGGCCCTGGTGTCTCTGTGTTGTGTAGCCCTAGTGGTGTGTCTCCCTCATATGTGTCACGTCACCATGACTCACACGACGGTGTTGTACTTGCTGTGGCAGTTAGCATACACAGTGTAATTTAGCAGATCATCATCACCATAACAGTATCCACATTTCAATAACAACAGAGGCATGTATGGTGTACTAGTGATTTTATTTACAGAAATGTGTGTGTGTATAGTGCACAGGATGGTGGGTGCTGTACATTGGGATTGTGATCCAAAGTTCCCAGATGAGTTGGAAGTCTTGGTAGCAGAAATGTCCTGAGTGAAGTCCACAGTCATATGATACATTAGTCCAACTTGAACTCCCCATGTCATGTGGGAGAGTAGTGTTGCATTCGACAGGGTGAAACGTTTGCACACAAAGGAGAATTTCCGGAACAGGTGTTGGCTTCCTGGGGGATGTATGTGGCCATCAACCTCTCAGTTTTCCTTCCTCGGACGACCCCTCTTCTTTGGGGGGGGACCCTCATGTGCAGGCTGCTGCGGTGCAGGGGAGTCTCCGCCAGAGTCCTCCTCCCTCCCTGTGGCGGTGTCAGTTGTTGCAGCACAAGATGTTGTGGGCACACAGGGAGGTGTGGCCATGTTGGTGCTAATCTGGCGGAGGCATGTCAATATGTCCCTATGCACCGCTGTGAGTTCTTGCAATGTGTCCCACTTGGACTCCATGCCAGACATGTGTGTCTCCACACGGGACATGTGTGTCTCCACACGGGACATGTGGGAGTCCAAGCGGGCATGATGGGCAGCCTGCTGCTGTTGTATGTCCTTGAGGATCCCCACTACCTGTCTGACCTCTCCGGTGCTATCCTGGTACGCATCAGCGATGCGTGCCAGTTGTGGGTCATCATGCAGTCCAGACCCCTCTGCAAGCAGCGACCTATGTCTACCACCCCTCCCACCATCCCTGGCGACACGTGCAGGGCCTGCGATGGCACGCACAGGTGACCCGAGGCCCCCTTGGGGGTTGTTAGTGGTGTTGTCGTCCGTTGCTCCACGGTGGGCCTGGGGCCCTATGCTGTTGTCATCGGTGGTCCTTGGTCTGTCCGTGTCGGCGGGGGTGGTCTGTGTGTTGGCAGTTGTTGGAGGGGTGGGTGCAGGGGGTGCAGATGTTGTTCCAGCTGGTGCTGCATGATGACTCACACCGGAGGTGCCAGGTAGGTCTTCGCCATCCGAGGAGGGCAGAGGCTGTTCCACACCAGTGAGCTCTGTGTCCCCCGGAGCCTGGGACAGGGACTCCTCCTCGCCTGCTGCTGTGTCCCCATCATCATCACCTGTATTTGGAAGAGACACACATTGTATGTTATGTTTCTACAGGCATCAATGGTTCACACACCTGACAGTTGTAACTGTACCTCTGGATGCGGGCATCTACATTGCACTGTCCTAAGTTGTCACAGTAAGAGGTTGATATTGGTGTGGCACATTGTCATGCATACCTGGGGCATTTCAATGTGAATGTTGAGGTGTGTGCATGGCCAGCATTGGTTGTATTTGGTGGACATCCGGCCATCCTTCTCCACCTAGCCCAGTTATCCCACCATGACGCATGCCACCCTTGCAGTGGGTTCAGGTTGACTCTCAGGATGTCATTCAGTGGTGTCTTGCTGTTGGTTGTTGCACAGTTCCCAGCAGGGCCTTGTGCACCCCACAGCAGTACCCAGTGTCAGCCATCTTGTCAGTCCTTATCCACTCCCTGTGATGTGAGCATGGTTCAGAGTGGTGTTGATGGGCCAATTGTGAGGGTGAGCAGTATCTGTGACTACAACTCCCATCATGCTATTGCCTACACCCCCCTTCCCAGCATGCCCGTACTTCCTTCCTTTTGACTCTGCTTCCCTGTGGGGTAGTGTGCCTGTGCTGACAGGAAGGCTGACAGTGTTGTCCTTGCATTTGTTTGGCTACAAGTCCCAAGAGTGTCCCTGTGCTTCACACAGCATTACCCAGGGTGGTGGTTCTTTGTGGGATCTTCATTTGGTATGTGAGGCATTGCATTCTCCCAGGTGGGTTATGTGGAGTTTGTGTTGAGGGTGTGTGTGAGGTGAGCTGCTTGTAACTATGGTCAGTGCTATGAGTCCTCCTTCCCACCCAGCCAGATATCCCACCATGCAACGTGCTTGCATTGCAGGGAGTGCAAGTTGTCTTTCAGGATGTCAGTCCGTGGTGTCGTGCTGTTGGTTGATGCACAGTTCCCAGCAGGGCCTTGTGCACCCCACAGCAGTACCCAGTGTCAGACATCTTGTCAGTCCTTATCCACTCCCTGTGATGTGAGCATGGTTCATAGTGGTGTTGATGGGCCAATTGTGAGGGTGAGCAGTATCTGTGACTACAACTCCCATCATGCTATTGCCTACACCCCCCTTCCCAGCATGCCCATACTTCCTTCCTTTTGAGTGGACTTCACTGTGTGTGAGTGTGACTGCAATGGCAAGATGGCTGACAGTGGTGTCCTGCTGTTGGTTGTTGCACAGTTCCCAGCAGGGCCTTGTGCACCCCACAGCAGTACCCAGTTTCAGCCATCTTGTCAGTCCTTATCCACTCCCTGTGATGTGAGCATGGTTCAGAGTGGTGTTGATGGGCCAATTGTGAGGGTGAGCAGTATCTGTGACTACAACTCCCATCATGCTATTGCCTACACCCCCTTCCCAGCATGCCCGTACTTCCTTCCTTTTGACTCTGCTTCCCTGTGGGGTAGTGTGCCTGTGCTGACAGGAAGGCTGACAGTGTTGTCCTTGCGTTTGTTTGGCTACAAGTCCCAAGAGTGTCCCTGTGCTTCACACAGCATTACCCAGGGTGGTGGTTCTTTGTGGGATCTTCATTTGGTATGTGAGGCATTGCATTCTCCCAGGTGGGTTATGTGGAGTTTGTGTTGAGGGTGTGTGTGAGGTGAGCTGCTTGTAACTATGGTCAGTGCTGTGAGTCCTCCTTCCCACCCAGCCAGATATCCCACCATGCAACGTGCTTGCATTGCAGGGAGTGCAAGTTGTCTTTCAGGATGTCAGTCAGTGGTGTCCTGCTGTTGGAAGTTGCACAGTTCCCAGCAGGGCCTTGTGCACCCCACAGCAGTACCCAGTGTCAGCCATCTTGTCAGTCCTTATCCACTCCCTGTGATGTGAGCATGGTTCAGAGTGGTGTTGATGGGCCAATTGTGAGGGTGAGCAGTATCTGTGACTACAACTCCCATCATGCTATTGCCTACACCCCCTTCCCAGCATGCCCATACTTCCTTCCTTTTGAGTGGACTTCACTGTGTGTGAGTGTGACAGCAATGGCAAGATGGCTGACAGTGGTGTCCTGCTGTTGGTTGTTGCACAGTTCCCAGCAGGGCCTTGTGCACCCCACAGCAGTACCCAGTTTCAGCCATCTTGTCAGTCCTTATCCACTCCCTGTGATGTGAGCATGGTTCGGAGTGGTGTTGATGGGCCAATTGTGAGGGTGAGCAGTATCTGTGACTACAACTCCCATCATGCTATTGCCTACACCCCCCTTCCCAGCATGCCCGTACTTCCTTCCTTTTGACTCTGCTTCCCTGTGGGGTAGTGTGCCTGTGCTGACAGGAAGGCTGACAGTGTTATCCTTGCGTTTGTTTGGCTACAAGTCCCAAGAGTGTCCCTGTGCTTCACACAGCATTACCCAGGGTGGTGGTTCTTTGTGGGATCTTCATTTGGTATGTGAGGCATTGGATTCTCCCAGGTGGGTTATGTGGAGTTTGTGTTGAGGGTGTGTGTGAGGTGAGCTGCTTGTAACTATGGTCAGTGCTGTGAGTCCTCCTTCCCACCCAGCCAGATATCCCACCATGCAACGTGCTTGCATTGCAGGGAGTGCAAGTTGTCTTTCAGGATGTCAGTCAGTGGTGTCCTGCTGTTGGTTGGTGCACAGTTCCCAGCAGGGCCTTGTGCACCCACAGCAGTACCCAGTGTCAGCCATCTTGTCAGTCCTTATCCACTCCCTGTGATGTGAGCATGGTTCAGAGTGGTGTTGATGGTCCAAATGTGAGGCTGCCCATTATCTGTTACTACGAGTCCCATCATGCTCTTGGTTACACTGACTTCACCAGCATACACAGGATTCCTTCATTTTCTGTGAGCATCCCTGTGAGGTGGTGTTCTAGTGGTGGCTTAATATCTGACAGTGTTTGTTGGTTAGATTTGTGCCACTGCCTAGCTCAATTTGGTATTGGATTTGTACATGTCATGACACAGTTACATATCACTATGACATGGCATGTATTGTGTTTATCTGACTAACATACACTTCTTGGGATGATTATCTTTTGGTTGCTGTTGATTTGCTAGGGGTGCATGGTTTGACTGTCCCCTTGACAGTGATGTGTGTGTATTGGCACACAATATTGTGTATATTAGTTGTGTACTCACCAGGCTCTGGGATGTTTGTTAGTCCATATACGCTCACTGGTGGTAGGATGGCCTGCACCTTCTCCTCCCAGGGCCTGAGGTATACTGGTTTGGCAGGAGGGCCACTGCCGGTGTGCTGGCTCAGGAGGTAATCCTTCTTCAGTAGGTCCCTGACCCTCCTGCGCACATCATACCACCTGTTCTGGATGTCTTCCTTTGTGCGCAAACATGGTGATTGTGCGTTCACCCTGTCGACGATCTTCGCCCACATCTTGGTTTTCTGCGACATGGGGGTCTGTTGGACCAATGTGCCAAACAACTGTGGCTCTACCCTCAGGATCTCGTCTACCATGACTTACAATTCACTATCTACGAACTTTGGATTCTTCTTTAGGGGCATGGTGATGGGTGGTGGTGGTGATTGATGTGTGTGTGTGTGCAAGTGAGGGTGTGTGGGTGTAGGTTTTGCTGGGTGTGTGTGAGGGTGCTATTTGTTGAGGTGCTACTGGTGTGTGGCTTTTGTGTTGGATGGGCTGTGTGTGTGTCTGTGTTTGCTGTGTGATGGTGTTCTCTGCTGGCAGGTCAGTGGAATTTGCAAAGGATCATGGTAGGGATTTGTGGGCTTTATGTAGGTGGAGTTGGGGGGGTGTCCTTGTTCCATTTTTTTCACCCCCTGTATTTATTGGCTTTGTCATTGCTTGTTTGGCCCTTTTTTTTGTATTTTTTCATTTGTGATTATTGTGCATGTAGGAGTCGTTCTTCTGACCGAGTAGGACGTTGCAGTTGTCTCGTGCGCGCCTCTCCGAGTCGTTCCCGCTGTGTTTCAGCTCAGTTTCATATGCGGCGTACGCGTCGGTCGCGGAGTATTGTGTTTGTCCGGCTGGCTTTTGTATGCGTGTCGGTCGTACGGCTTGGGCTCCGTGCGAATCGGTCTGTATTTGCACCCATTGCATCGTACTGCGCGGGTCGGAGTTCGCGGGTACGTTTCGTTCGGGTTATTTCCTGGTGCGTGTCGGTCGGTTCGATTCGCGTGTTTTCCCCCCCGGATAGCTTGTTTCCGTCCGAGTCGGTCGTTTGCCTTGAGTTCCGTACGAGTCGGTCGTGTTTCCCATGCATTTCATCATACTACCCGGGTCGGACGGCGCCGGTACGTGTCGGTCGGACTTTATTCCCGGATCGAGTCAGTCGGTACGTTTTCCGACCCGAATCGGAATCGGCCCCTTAGTTTTAAGGGTAAAAGCACATGCACTGAGTCCTGATTGGCAGGGCTCAGATCAGTACAGAGCTGCAACACCACTGCCTAGTGGTCACAAAATGGGGGTAAAAAGTGGGCGTGAACCTGCAAAAAGCCTGTTTCCTCACATGCATGAAGTTTCAACAAGTGCAGTTTAGGATGCTGAGGGATTGGTGCAGTGGTGAAGCCTTTTTAAGGGCAGTGAAAACTACATCCACTTACAGGTACATTGGAATGATGTATCTTTCCTCAGAATTTGGGTAATAAATGAAAATATTGTGGAGAAAATTTGTATGAATCACCAATAGAAATTTGAAAAGCCCTTGTACATCTTTACTTGAGGTTAGGATTGCCCATTCCCCAGCTGCAAGCACCTCTATGGGATCCTTCATGATACCAGCAGGTGTAAGCACGTAGCCTAAAAATTCAATTGTAGACATGTGGAATTCAGACCTGCTAAGAGCCTCATTACGAGATCGGCAGTCTGACTGCCTTAGTACGAGATGGTTGGATTGTCTTTCCAAAGACCTCCCGTGAACCGTCAGCACCGCCAGCCAACTCCAACCGCAGTGGCCACGGAATTGGGCCAATGCGGCTGTGGGAGGCTCAGACCGCCAGTGAAACCGCCAGCCTAATTACGAGTTGCTGTACAGCCGGCGTGACCGTGGCGGTCTAACTACCACATATGAGGTGGCGGAAAGGGAGGGACAAAACGGCGAATCCCACCTCTACTCACCTCTAAACGTCTTCTGGCGTCATGGACCCTTTGAACACATCCTGCCGCTGCTGTACCTGCTTGATCATATCCAAAACCCACTCCATCATGGACGAAATTGGCGGTAAGTCACACAACTACCAGTTTCCATAGACTCCAGAGCTAAATGATGACCCGCCATGGACTAGGCAAGGGAGTTGGGGTCCCTAACTAATTTACACATTTACAGGGACTCTGTGATTGTTTCATAAGAATAATCAAAAATGCATCCGTAGGATGCCATCCTAGGCCAAAACACTGGTACTTTACATGCACACTGTACACAAATGGACATGTGTTGGCAAATTATATACAGTGATAGTGATGTGTGCATCATTTCGTTCCACAACAGCACCTCCTCATAAATATCACACCTATTAATCTCTGTCGCACATATATTCTTCCCTTATCACTTGTCTGCCATGTTACTACTGATGGTCACTTTTCATGCACGTTACCATTTCTCAAGTGTTGGTAAAGCGAGATTGAAGTGACTACAACTACCATGAGGCCCTCTCACTCCAACTCTAACGAAGATGCTATAGTGAACGTGACACACTCACATTGCACACATTCCAGGTCCTGTTTTAATGTCAAAGAAACAACTGTATGGATGTGTCGTGAAAGTGAAAGATACCTTCTCTGCTGCAACTCTGTATTGGACTCTCACACATCACCCACATGAAAAGGCAATGTCAGTCAATGAGATTACATAGAATCAGTGTGAGAAGCATTCTAAGGGCACAATGGAAACACTCTGCAGGATAGCTATGCCTCTATCAGGGGGAACCCCGAAAGGCTGGGGCCCTGGGGCACAGTACATTTTGCACGTGTCTGACAAACTCAATGTGCACTGGACCTGGGAACTGAAGTATATCAGGGACAACCAATGGGAAACATCCTTTACCACGAAACCATTACAACGCAGTATGGTTACATCATGGTTTTCACAACGCAAGTCGTTACATCGACTTGCACTGGAGGGCGCTCTAGACTAAGGAATAGTGTGAATTACTATTCCAACACCTTCCCTACTGTACGTAGACTGGAGTTGGAATAGTAATTCACACTATTCCTAAGTCCAGCGCCCTCCAGCGCAAGTCGATGTAACGACTTGCGTTGTCAACACCGCGATGTAACATACCGCGTTGTGATGGTACGCGTTGTATCATCATACATCCCAACCAATAGCATAACCAGGTGCTGTGTGTGTGTAGGGACTGTAAGTCAGGGAGAGGCTTGGCGCAGCGGCCAGTTCAGCTCACTCCAGAGCACGGGGCTCACGGTTCGATCCCCGGTGGCGGTGGCAGCTCAGCAACATGTGACTCTGGGCAAAAGCTCACTTAATCTCCCCAACGGACCCTAGTGCGTTGAGACCCTTAGGGGTGATTAGTTCGCGCTCTACAAATACCGGGTAAGTGCAACTTATAAAGGCAACAACAGCCCTAACAGCATGTGGCACACATCTAGATGAAGTAGCTGTAAGGTACACACTGCAAAATGGACACATGTCCATGCAGAACTCCACAAAGGTATGACAAGTTGACATCCTTCATGTGTGGATATACAAATATCTAACTTGAACACATCAAATCCATATTCAACATACATCACAGGGACAACTGCAACCTAAATGACCTTGACAGAGGCCAGGCCAAGCTGAAATACTTACCATATAACATGTCACTCAATGCAATCTTTCCCATTTGGATGTCATCCCACATAGAGATCCAGCCAACATTTCCCCTTGTCCTGTGTAACTCCAGCACTGGGTTCAATGTCACATCATACAAACCACTTCAACTGGATCAGCAATCAGAGATCAAACAAACACAACTGTAGTCACACATCACCAGCTACACAATGCCATCAAGTAGCCAAATAATAATGGCAGGACCAATGTCTTCAAAAGTAGGAAACGTTTTATTGAATGGATCAAAAACATCCGCTGAAACAAAGGCCAGGGAACCTCCTCACAAAGGGACATCCATTGGACACAGCAGGCACCTCAAAGGTGGTACTTGGGAAGGAGGTTTGAGGTTCAGGTAGGGGTGGATTTGGCCTTGCAAGTGTTTTTTTTAGGCCTGGGCGGAGTTCACTAAGTTCTACTCTGCAGAACTCTGTGAAGTGCAGTGAAAACTCCACCGTGTTCCGTGGAGTTCCGCCAGCGGCAGTCTATTAAGTCGCACTGCTTGCACTGATTTTAGGCACCGGGATATGTTCCGTGCTGTAAAATCAGCGCAAACAGCACTCCACCTCACACCGGAGGGTGCTGCTGCTTTCAACTGCATAGGTAGACATTCTACTCAAGTGTCAGCTTCCTCAACGCGAGCAGCGGATTTCTCAACGCGAGCAGTCATGACATGCCACTACTGCCCGCATTGAGAAATCTCGCCAGGAGATCTACCATTTGATTTTTTCTCGTGAGCGCTCGCCAACATAATGTTGGCGAGCAGCGCGAGAGAAAAAACTGCTTGGCGTTACTTCGTGGTGTTTTGCAGAACTCTGCGCTCCGCCAGGAGCGCAGAGTGGGCAAAACTTCACGAACTCCGCCGGCAGAGCAGAATTCTTCTCAGACCCCTAGTTTTGTGGGGATTTTTTGTTTTCTTTTTTGGGCTGGGATCAGGTGGTGGGGAGGCTGTTTTTCACAGAGGTGGATTGGGATGTGGAAGGGATGGGTTTGGGTGTGTGAGAGGTTTTTGGGACTTTGGGAGGGGGGGTCAGGTGTCACATGGGTAAGGACAAGGGCAAACATGATAGATTCACAGTGAAAATGGGTAGGATGTTTCGGATGAGTTCAGTTTGGGAGGAAGAGGGAGTGGAAGTGTGAACTGGGTCTGCTGTCTGCACTGTGTGTTGTGTTGGTGTCTGTCATGTGGGTGACTGTGATTGCATTTTTTTGGTGTGCGTGATGTGGATCTGCTGCCTGTTGTGGAGGGGTCTGTGGCTGTTGGTGTGGTGTGGTTACAATGGCAGTGAGGACTCAAAACAAAGGCACACTGGTGTCTTATCAAGACAAATTCCATTATCACACCCCCACACTCAACTTTCAGTTGCCCCACCGCCACTGGGCCACATACATACAAAGTCCAGTTTTCATAGAAATGAGCGTGTCCTACTCAGTCAATAATTTTCTTTCAATATTCCCAGAGTAATAATTGTTATTTCATAACTCATTGGGCTGAGCTGACTACTTGTGATGAATAGTGTTGATTGAATAAACATCTGGATTGAATTGAAACACAAGATTCCCAAGTGATTATTTGGATGGAATAAGTTATGAAGTAACAATGACTACTCTGGGAATATTGGAAGAAAAGTTATTGACTGATTAGGACACGCTCCTTTCTACGAAAATTGGTGTGGTGTCTGCGGGAATGCTGGGTGTTGTGAAGGTTTGTGGCTGTTGGTGTGATGTCTATGGGAATGATGGGTTTTGTGAAAAGGTCTGTTGCTGTTGCTGTGGTGTCTGCGGAAATCCTGGGTGTTGTAGAGAGGTCTGTGGCTGTTGGTGTGGTGTCTGTGAGAAGGCTGGGTGTTTTGGAGGGGTCGGTGACTGTTGCTGTGGTGTCTGCCGGAATACTGGGTGTTGTGGAGGGGTCCAAGGCTGTTGCTGTGGTGTCAGCGGGAATGCTGGGTGTTGTGGAGGGGTCTGTGGCTACGGGTATGAGTGTGTCTGTGGAGGGCTCTGTATGCGTTGGCGTGGTGCCTTGGGGTATGCTGGGAGTGGTGAGGGAGGTGAGTGTCTGCTGTGTGCATATATGTTTGAGTTGCCAGAGCCTGAAAAGATCTCTCTAGGCCAGACATGGCAGTGTTAATGCCTTCCAGGTAGGCAGCCATCTGGGTCAGCTGGTTGCTTTGCTCCTAGGTGGCGTTCAGGACTCCAGACTGACCCACAGAGATGCTCCTCAGGAGGTCAATAGCCTCCTCACTCAGGACAATGGGGCTGGCAGGGGCTGAGGTGCCTGGAGCACAGGAGATTGCTCCCCTTTTAGGGGAGAGAGAACGGCCAACTTGTTGGGGGACAATAGGGAGGGTGACGATGGAACTAGGGGTGGCGGACAAGGATGAAGTTGGAACTAATTCTGTTGGGCCGGCCACCACTCAGGAGTGTCCACCGGAGAATGACTCCGATGATGACGAGCTTGAGATGCTGTCCTCCGGGGCTCTCCTCATACCCTCTTGGTCACTGGTTCCCTCCATGTCTGACGTCTCACGTCCGGAACCACTGTGACCAGCTGTGTTCCCACTGACGTTGGCCCCTTCTCCTCCACTTGCCCTGGATGTATCTGAAATGACATGTAACATGAGTTTATTGCAAGTGTGTTTCCACACCTGACCATCAAAAATCAACAGAAAACATTGAAGAAGTCCACATATCACACCACCTTCATGGTTCACTCCATAGGCTTCAAATTTAGCATGAGCACATGCATGCATGCTACATAACCTGCAAACAGTTTGGTCCACTCATGTCACAACCCCAGACAGCACCAAATACATTGATGGAATTATCTACGCGCCATTCTTATTTCCATACTAGGATAGTTGATCCCCTTGCATTCTTTGGCACTTGTAGTGTACCACTGTAAAAAGATGTAACCAAATAGGATGAATACAAGTGTGAGATGTACACAATGCTCACACAAGGTTCAGAGTCAAACAAATTTAACTATTACTCATAACACATCATGATGTCATGAAGGTCAAGTTCAACACCAATGTACCATCAATTACTGTTGTGGCAGACGTCCTGTCACATATATAATGCTCATTGCACATTGTTGAGACTTTGGACTCCAAATGACATCATATGTCCACTACCTTAAAAGTCAAATGAAAGCTGGACCCATGTAGTTTACCTATGTATCACATTTAGTATATAAAGTTCCCTGAAAACATTGAGGTCCAAACATTTGGTAGATAGATACTCTGAATTAACACAGCACAACACTCCATATAGCCATATGAACATCCCCAACCCTGCTTGGTACAGGTGATGACGCCGGTCATAGATTGTATATCCACAAGCCCATACACCTTTGAAGGTTTTGGGTGTCACTGAACATCTATGACATGAAGATGTGGGATCACTAGAGTCCCAATGGGCAAGCACATCACAACACTATTTGGTATTGCATACTCAGATTGCATTGTGAGGTTCAGAGTAGACACTCACATATGATCCCCACAGTTCTACATCTCACTCCCTCATGCATGTCACCAGTCAGTGAATGAGTGTATTGAAACACGATTGCAGATGAACCATCAAATGCCAAATGCACACTGGCCAACATGTAGGCACTAATGCTGATGGCACCAGTGATGTTTACACTCTCATTTTACTGTATGACCAATACTTACCAATGGGAACGGTTGTACAGTCACTGCATGTACCATGAACTCTATGTCATGTCACATGAACTAGGACCACCATCACTTCTCACACAAGCAAGACCGGATCACTGACAAAATATCGACTACAACAATATCGAGGTACAAAAATATCGTGACAAAAATATCAAAGTCAAGAATATCGACATCTTATCGACATCATGGTAAGTACAAAAATATCGAGAAAAAAATATCGATGTCAAAAATATCGTTGTAAAAAATATCGTTTTTTTTAAATGTTAAAAAAAAATGTAAAATAAAGTAAATAATACATATAATTAAAAAGAAACATAGTTAAAAATATTTAAAAATGTTTAAAAATAATAACTAATACATATAGGGGCCGATTCCGATCTCGGCCGGTAGGGCTCCGAATCTGATTCGGCTTTACCGGATCCGATTCGGAGCCCTGTTTCCCGACCGAATTGTACGCGGGTCCGGCCGAGCGAGTACGATGCAAGCGCCCGCAAAATCGCCGACCGACTCGTACGCGGCTTCAACACGCTCCGACCGACTCACACGGACACAACTCGCACCGCGCAATGGAGACGTTCCCCGGCCGGGTAAGTACGATGCGCACCGCGGGCGAGTCCGACCGACTCGCGCCATCCGGCTCAAAAGAGCTGTCGGAGCCGGACTTTGGGGGTCCGCGTCGGACCCCCCTGTACGCGTGGCCGCACGAGTCGCACACAGGGGGGACCCATGGGTCCCCCCTACCTGTGCATGTACGGCACGATGCGCTTCGACGCGTACCCGCTGTAGGGGGCGCCCTTGTTCGCCTCGCACCCATTGAGTCAATGGGAGCCCGCGAACGCATTGTACGACCGGCTCCCATTGACTTCAATGGGAGTCCGACCGAATCGAGTCCGATAGCATGCGAATGCATCGTACTCGTTCGGTCGGACTGCCAGAGTCCGATTCGGTCGGAATTCTCTCCGGGTCCGGCTCGGTCGGAGAGATTTCCGGCCCGAATCGGAATCGGCCCCATAATGTTAAAATTAATTTAACATATACATATAAAATATAATATATATACTTACTTAAAAATATTCATAAATAATTATCTTAACTTATAAATTGTTAAAAACATTTTATAAATTATAAATACATATATACACATACAAAAATTATATAAATAAAAATATAAAAAATATATATAACAAATAAAAAAACTACAATATTTGTAATGTTTTAAAAAAAAATTATACACAACATTAACTAAAACAATACAGAAAAATATTGGATAGCGGAGGGAAACAAATTACTATTCCCACTCCAGTGAGTGCAACAGTAGGGAAAGTGTTGGATAGCGTAGGGGTAAAAATTACTATTCCCACTCCACAGAGTGCAACAGTAGGGAAAGTGTTGGATAGCGAAAGGATTAAAATTACTATTCCAGTGAGTGCAACAATAGGGAAAGTGTTGGATAGCGTAGAGGTAAAAATTACTATTCCCACTCCAGAGAGTGCAACAGTAATGAAGGTGTTGGATAGCGTAGGGGTTATAATTGCTATTCCAACTCCAGAAAGTGCAACAGTAGGGAAAGTGTTGGATAGAGTAGGGGTAAGAATTACTATTCCAACTCCAGAGAGTGCAACAGTAGAGAAAGTGTTGGATAGCGTAGGGGTAAAAATTACTATTCCCACTCCAGAGAGTGCAACAGTAGGGCAAGTGTTGGATAGCTTAGGGGTAAAAATTACTATTCCAACTCCAGAGAGTGTAACAGTAGGGAAAGTGTTGGATAGCGTAGGGGTAAAAATTACTATTCCCACTCCAGAGAGGGCAACAGTAGGGAAAGTGTTGGATAGCGTAGGGGTAAAAATTACTATTCCCACTCCAGAGAGTGCAACAGTAGGGAAAGTGTTGGATAGCGAAAGGGTTCAAATTACTATTCCCACTCCAGAGAGTGCAACAGTAGGGAAAATGTTGAATAGAGTAGGGTTAAAAATTACTATTCCAACTCCAGAGAGTGCATCAGTAGGGAAAGTGTTGGATAGAGTAGGGGTAAAAATTACTATTCCCACTCCAAAGAGTGCAACAGTAGGGAAAGTGTTGGATAGCGTAGGGGTTATAATTGCTATTCCAACTCCAGAGAGGGCAACAGTAGAGAAAGTGTTGGATAGCGTAGGGGTAAAAATTACTATTCCCACTCCAGAGAGTGCAACAGTAGGGAAAGTGTTAGATAGCGTAGGGGTTAAAAAAAACATACTTATCAATTAAATATTTTTTTCAGTTAAATAATGATTTATTAATAAATTAACAATAAATTAATTATAAATACCAATAAATTAAAATTAATAATTACTTTAATAACATTAAATTACTTACCACCCAAATCCCCAGTAAACACACAACCCACTCTGCATAAAATTTAACACAATTGATATAATTATCAATTAATCAATTTATAAAAATGAATTACCAATTAATAATTAATTAAACAATAAATTAATTATCAATACCAATAAATAATAATAAATAATTACTTAATTATAATAAATTACTTCCCACCCTATTCCCCTATAAACACACAACCCGCTACTAAACTAACTAAATTAACACAATTAATATATTTATCAATTAATTAATTAATAAAAATTAATTACCAATTAATAATTATTAAACAATACATTAATTATCAATACCAAAAAATAAAAATTCTTAATTAATTTATTATAATTAATTTACTTCCCACCCTATTCACCTATAAACCCACAACCCGCTCCAATAAAAAATTAATACAATTAATATAATTATCAATTAATCAATTAATAAAAATTAATTACCAATTAATAATTAATTAACAATAAATTAATTATCAATACCAATAAGTAAAAATTAATAATTACTTAATTACAATTAAATTACTTCCCACCCTATTCCCCTATAAACCCACAACCCGCTACAGAACTAAAATGCAAAATTTAATTAAAAATAATTAATAATTTCTAAAAATTTTGATTTAATTTACTATAATTAAATTACTTCCCACCCTATTCCCCTATAAACCCACAACCCGCTACGGTACTAAAACGCAAAATTTACTTTAAAAAAAATTACTAACTTCTAAACAATGAATGCATATATTTAAAAAAAAATACAAAACATAACAAAACATGTGGAACACATACATATAAAATACATACTAAAATACATAACACTAACATAAACATCGATATTATTAACATCGATATTTTTGCTATCGATATTACTAATTTCGATATTAACAAAAACGATATTTCTTACCTTCAGGTCGATATTCTGGTCACCGATATTCTTGATGTCGATATTCTGTCCCTACGATATTTAAAACTCGATATTAATGTAGGTCGAAATAAAAAACTGGATATTATGTCTGTGCACCAAGCAAGACCAGCTCCCTGTGTGGTACAATTGTCACCCAGATTTACTGAGAACATGAGATGATTACTCACTTCACTCAGAAAGGTGTCTGCTAAAAAGGAGAGAATTGGATGTGGACTGGACTCTGCTGTGTTCCAGGTCAGAAAGACAATAGCCACAGCAGAGCAGCATGCACCTACTCCCACACTGACACTACCATTGACTTATCTTGTATGTGGCACATGTGCCACCACCAATATAGTTGGCGGAATGCCTCTCTGTAATACTCAAAGTTGGCTATATGACATGTATGACTCTGGCCAGGACTCACCCCCATGTACCTGCTGTTGGGCCCTCAACTGCCCATCAGGCTCCGGGTAGGCCACCACCAGTATTTGGGCCATCAGGGGGATCAGGGTCCAGTGTGCGCCCCTTTCACGTTGAGAGGACCTTCCCAGCTGGACCTCCACGATCTTCTGGGTCCAGTGCCGCAGGTCCTCCCACTTCTTGCAACAGATGTATAAACAGATTGTAACTGGAAGTTTGTGGATAACTGTCAGCTTTATACACATTACATTGACATCTAGCACAAGCCTTCATCAAGAGTCAACATATAACATGTGTCCATGTCCCATGCTAAGCACAACTAGAGCATGGATACACACTTTTGTGGTCATCTGATGACTAACCTCAACCCTGGTCATGACCTACACTGACTGAGGCAGCCCACTAACATCATGTAGGCCAGGCCCATCCTACATGGAGTGTGATGTGAGGTACCTTGACACACAGCACATTATTTTTACCTTCTGATGGGTAAACTGTGTGTGGCTTTCCAGACACCTTTACTGCCTGTCCCATTGTATTGATGCATATGGTCCATAGAGCCGAGTACCAGAGTATACACAACATCCTAAGACTAAGGTCACAAGTAAGGGCTGGTATGTGTGACACTCAAAGCTACCTCTCTAGGGCCATGTGGACATGTGGGCTACTTATATGAATATCCTAGTAAGTCATAATACGTTTGTGTTGTTTGTATTGCCATCAAAGGACACCCCTTTTGCTATATGTGGCACTGTAACAGGGATGACAATCAACATACCATTGCATATGTTGTGTGATAGGGAATATTGTATTCAAGCAGATGATTCACATTTCTAAATCTATTCAAAAGTAACCCCACTATCTACACTGTTCATGTCTCTGATGTGCAATAGGCCTGTACAGTGGAAGTAACACTAATAGAAAAGTGTCAACAGACCTGTGTGAGTAAGGGGACATTCATTAGTGACAGACACACATTGACACTGTGGGTCAATGGAATGAAGTATCAGGTCAGAGGATCACCTCCGTCACCATGCCTCATATTATCCATATAACAGCTATCAGCGCTACTAGTGGTACAGATAACTCTTTCTGTGAACATCCATGGATCAGCAAGTCTACATGGACGTTACTAACCCTGGGCGGAGTTCGCGGAGTTGCGCTACGTGGAACTCCGTAAAGTGGACAAAAAACTCTGCAGCGCTACGCGGAGCTCGCGGAGTTGCAGAGTTTTGTAAAAAAATGCCGTTTGCGGTGTTTGCACAGTGCCGGATGCTTGTCCGCACTGTGCAAGCATCGCGAACGGTACCATATACAACGCAAGCACGCGCAGCTTTTCCTTTCTGCCGCTCGCGTATATTTGTACGCGAGCGGCAGCTTTCTCAACGCGAACGGGTAGTTTCTCAACGAGAGTGCTCGCGAGCATACGCTACCACTCGCAATGAGAAACCTGACCCGCCCGCGTTGAGAAATCTCGCCGGGATGTTTATTTTCCACGCTCGTGCTCGTCAACTTGATGTTGACGATCGCGAACGAGGAAAAATCTCGCCGGGAGGTTGATTTTCCTCGCTTGCGGTCGCCAACATGATGTTGACGAACGCGAGCGAGGGAAAAAACTCCGCTCCGCATCGCAGAGCGGAGTTTTTGGTAACTCTGCGAGCTCCGCGTAGTGCGGAGTTCGGAAAACTCTGCAAATTCCGCGAGCGGAGCGGAGTTCACCGCCCAGGCTTAGACGTTACTTTGTGCAACAGTTCTCCTGCCACAGTAACTCTGGCCCAGACTCCGCACAAATCAATGTCAGGCCTTGCTCTCTGCAGGGTGAGGCTACTTATCCCACACAAAGCTCACATTTCCACCAATTCAATACAGAAAAGTGGAACTTCTGCCTATCTCATATGTGAACATACGGTTGTGTGGCACTCTGAAAGGGTCTGTGAGGTATAGCCACCTCCCAGACAACTGTACTACAAAGTCAAATGTAGACTGAGTGATCAGTGGGATTGTACACTCGGCTGACATCATCCTCAAATGCTCATAACAGTATACAGACATGGCTCATGGTGTGAAGACTACACATAACATATACCATGATGTTATTTGAGAGCTCATTGTAGCTACTATGAACTTGAGCCCTGCATAGAGATATGCATGTAACACAAGTAGAAATCACCCTTATCACACATTCCAATGGTGGCCTTCTCTCCACAAAGTCCAGGGCCCCATAATCCATTACATATGTCCCCTATGTAGGGGCCACATGATGTATGCAATCAACATACTGCTTACACTCTGACACTCAGAGGCACATGATAGCCTAGGGGAACAGAAAGGAAGCAGTGACATGGGATTAAATATGTATTTGAGAAACGTACCTGTTCCTCTGGTGAGCCAAAGAACTTGGCATACAGGGGAATGACCTTGTCCACCAGGGCATCCAGCTCCTCTGGAGTAAAGGCATGGGTCCTCTCCCCTGCAGTGTGTGCCATGATGGCCCCCAGAGGTGGCAAACAGCAGCTAAAATGGTGGAGGTGTTGATAGCATCAGTTTCAGGAGGCAAGTGAGCTATTTTTCCAACTGACCCATACATGTACGCCACATGCGTGGTCATCAGCATCGGCACACACAGCCATTGGGCTGCGACTGTCCCTATCCTCAACATTAGCCTATGGCTGTGTCTGCCGTGCATGTGACCCCCACACCACATGGTCGACTTCTGCCGGCGGCGTATGTTCGACGTGTCCTATTAGCGAGGTCAGGCATCCGCCATGTTAGCGGTTGGGAAAACTGTATTAGTGACAGTTAAGTGTGTCACCACCACTACAAATGAGAGTAAACATGTTTACATTTCAAATGCCCTATTCCCATGTCATGTCCAGAACAAAACTTCATCTGTGTAGTGCATTACTATGCACGTAGGCAAAATGTATGCAGCACACTGTACACCGCGGCTGGCGGTATTTCACATGAAATGTTATGCTACTCACACTATAGTGGCAATTTACAATATCAGAATTGATGATGTGCACAGTTCTGGTACAGACCTGAGAAGGCCACCTTGGGAATGACAGGTGGATGTTCAAGATTTGACCATGATGATGTAAAATGTGTAATGCTTCATGAAGCATTGATGTTCAGAACCATAACTTTTGCCTTACTCTTCACATATGTTACTCTGCACACTGTGACCAATATACATTTTGTGTTACTCCTCAAATATGTACCCTGGGAAAGGGAGGAGATGCCAGACTCCAGTGTACCACCCATTTCCAGACCTTCAGATCATGGAAGAGAGACATGTGATACAGAAATTTTGTTTGGATCGTCAAACAATACTGGACTTATGTCATCAGTTGTAGCCTGACCTCCTACCTCACATCACTTATCCTGCATCAATCCCACCACTTGTGAAAATCATGTCTGTATTGCATTTTTTGGCCACAGGCTTGTTTCAATTCACTGTCGCTATGTCGGGTGGAATGTCACAACCTATGTTCAGTCGTGTTCTCCAAGAGGTTCTAGCAGCACTTTTGAGATACGTGGACAGCTACATCCAGTTCCCCAGATGTGAGGATTTAGCCACTGTGAAGGCAGATTTCTATGCTTTTGGTCACATCCCACATGTGGTTGGAGCCATTGATGGCCCCCATATTGACTTAGTACCACCACCAATCAGGGAGCAAGTGTATCGCAGCAGGAAGCACTTCCATTCTATCAACAGGCAAGTTGTCTCCTTACAGGATTTGTACATCTCAAATGTCGGTGCCTGGTTCCCAGTATCTGCCCATGACTTCTTCATACTGCAGAACAGCAACATACCCCAGCTGGTCTCACAACTACTACCAGGGAGGGCCTGGCTTGTAGGTAAGTGTGATCTGTCCAAACTTTGTGTGGGTGATGTCAGGTAGCATGATCTGAAAGTGTGCAACTCATTGTTTTACTTCTGTCTGTCTTTCATCTAGGAGACTCAGCGTATCCCAACAGGCCATGGTTGTTGTCATCGCTGAGGAATCCAACTACGCCAGGGGAAGTCCGCTTCAATGAGACCCATGGAAGAACACGCTGGCCAGAGGCCACATTCAGATGCCTGGACAAGACTGGGAGAGCCCTCCTCTACTCACCCGGGAAGGTGTGTAAGATCACCGTGGCCTGCTGCATGTTACACAACATTGCCCTGCGACGGAACATCCCTTACATCGCAGAGGATGCAGGCCATGAAGATCCACCGAGTGCGGGACCTGAAATGGCAAATCATGATGATGATAGTGGTGAAGTAGAGGGAGCTGACTTGCGTCAAGATCTCATCCGAAACTACTTCTCCGGAGTGTAAGTATGGTGTGTGATGTGATGACTGACTATTCTTGCACCTCTTGTAGTGATGATGTGAGGAAGATGTTCATGCTACATACTAGGAATATATGGGTCTGGAATTATCTGGGGAAAGGTGTTTGCATTGTAAGTGTAGCTGTATTCAGCTGTAAATGTTGTTTTGGACTGTGTTCTCTAGGAGTTGGCAATGCGTTGTGTGCCATATGTATGCTTTCTTAGCTAATCTCTCTGTGTTGGTCTGTTTTAGATTCCTTCACCATGGCATCTTCATTTGGACATTTCAGAGTTGTGACATTAGCAGGTACATGATGCTGTTCAGATGTACAATGTGGGCATGGATTGTTCCTGGGAAGGTCTGTCACAGAGTTTGGGTGTCCAAAGCTGATATCAAGAGAGCTTGCACAACGATAGGATGGAAGTTACATGACTTCCATTGTACTTGTTCTTTGCGGTGTGTTGGTCCTAATGCAATATGTGTTCCATCATGTGATCCTACACAATGTTGTGTTGGGCCCAATTCATGTTATTCTGCCTTCACATTGGCTAAATCCTCATTGTGTATGAACTGTATGTAGCTGTTGATGTGTCTACTCATTGTAGCCCGAAGTGCTTGTAGCACATCACTGACATTTGTTTGTGGCATTCCAATGATGCAAGCAACTCTGGGTTGAAATGACCCTGTGGTCAGAAATTGTTGTACTGACATGTGTCTGTGTCACCTGGCCAATGACCACAGACGACTGCGCTGCTGTAGGAAGCAGTATTTATTTAGTTCGGTACAGAAAAGGTATGGGTTTCTCAGGAGGGCCAGATGTCTTGGTCCGTCGCGACTTCCTTCATCGCCGTAGAGGCCGGGTCGTCTCTTCGTTTCCGTTCCTTCTCTTTTCTGACGGCGGTCGTCCCCTCAATAAAGAAGAGAGAGGCTATTAGCAAGGGTCCCCTTTACTAACAATTTCTTCCTGTTTGCTAGCGCGCTCCTGCTCTCTTTCCTTTTTGTTACTCCCCCGCCTGATTACTGCACCCACCCTGGTGGTCTCCCAGCCCCGCAGACACTAGGGAGCTTCTTGCTTCAGTTTCTTCCCCGGGTCCTGATACCCTATTGGTGCCTGTCTGGCAGCTGGTGTCCTGCGTTGCCTGGTTTTCCCCTTCCCAGCAGCTAACAAAGTAAACCTACGAAACCGCCCCAAACGGTGGAACAAACTAAATAACAAAAATGTCCAGCAGACTATGGAATGGGAAGAGAAAGGCCCCTCTACTCTTCCCCTTGCCCTTCGCTTTCCCTGCTCCCTCCGCTGGTCCCTATAGGCCTGTAAACAGCGCCTGCGTGTGCAGCCACCCGCCCAGCCGGCGCCCAGTTCCCCTGAGGACTTGCCTGAAGCTGTGACCCGATGACAGGGTCACGGCCGCCTCGCCCAGCATGCCCTTCGTAGGGGACACCTCCGCTCCGTGGTGGTTGGTGGTTCCGCCGCCCTCCGGTCTTCTTGCGCCGTCGTCTTCTCTGCTCTTGGTCTCTGGCTCTCCTTCACGTTCCGCCTCTCTGGGTCTCCGTTCGCCACTTTCAATCTCCTCCTCTCGGTCGGCGTCTTCCGGGTCTTTTATTTCCGGCATGCCTGTGTCCCTTGGTTTCCTTGGAGACGGCACGGATGCTCGCTCCTTGGTGCCCCCGGGGTATTCCTCGCCGTCCTCCCGGGGCTCCCTGCCACAGTCTGTTTATTTGTTCAATTGATGTAGGATTTCTTTTGTGAAGTAGGAACTATGGCTCCAGCTGATGATGTAGACCTAAGTGATTGTTGCCTATTGTGTAGGATATTGTCATATGTATCCCCTCCTTCCATGTTGTGAAAGTCGGCAAGTGATTATGTGATCACTGACGGAGGATGACTCAATCATGTCTTACTTGCTATGTGTCTGACATCATGCCAGCGTATGAATTGAACAATGGAATAAAGATGTTATCAGACCAGGCACTTGTATGTATGTATGTGTTGTTGCGACATGGTAGTGATCCTGAGTTGGACATTGTTTACATACAACATACCCATGCTCCTAGAAATCCCTAATTTTGACATTGTAAAGTTCACATGGTATTACATTCACATTGTTATATGTGAGAATTACAACAGGAGACAATGATTTGGTGATGTGTGTTTTTAATGAAGTGTACAAGGGTAAGATCATGAAATTAACTAAATACTACACAGTGACAACAAAAAGTGAAGTCTTCAATCATGGTGGATGAAACCATTGTAGTAGAGTCCAAATTATCAGGAGTCCAAAGTAAAAACATACTCCCTCCATCAGATATGGAAAAGTGGGCAGGAGTAGTCCACAAAGTGAATGTGTAGGACACACATGAGGACATTAGGGGCAAGGTTTCTTCCTGGCGGCGGTAGGTGTATGCCATCCTGAGCTCCTAGATTTTTGGGTGGACACCACCTCTTTTTGAGAGAGGGGGATCTGCAACTGCTGAGACAGGTGCGCGTGCAGGTGTGTCCTCCTCTGACAGGACCTCCTTTCCTATAGATGCGCAGATGTTGACGGTCTGGATGTACTAGGAGCACTGGAAGGGGTAGATGCAGGTGGAAAAGCCCTCCAGAGGGTGGTGTTGATGTCCAGCAGCACCCCTACCAGGGAGGTCATGTTGGTGTTCATGCCGGCCACCTCGGTGTGGATGTTGGCTACCTCGATGTGTATGCCAGCAACATCCTAGTATGTGTCCCTCTGCAGCTGCTTAATTTCCCGGATTTCAGTCAATACCTGGCCCACAACACTTTGGGAGTCCTGGTAGACTCCCAGAACTTGAGTGATGGCAGCCTGGGTGTCTGTGGCCCCAGTGGGAACACTCTGTGGGCCCACAGTTACCCTGTCACTACACCGACCCCCACAGGCCTGTGCCCTTGGCACCGACTGCACCCTCCCGCTGGGTCCTGGTTCCTCCATGACTGGGGTGGTGATAGCTGGCTCAAAATCCAGGAAAGGGGGGCATACGATTGTGCTGACTGTGCTAGGTGCACAGGTTGGGGGGAGCAGTGGTTGACTATGCTGTTGCAGCTGTGGTGGGAGGTGTTGTAGGCACAGTGAGCCCCACTGTTGGCGTCTGTCCAGACTGACCAGTTCGGCCAGGACCGTCATCCACGTCCACCTCTTCAGGATCATTGTCATCACAGAGGGCTTCGTCCTGGGGTGGAGAGGAGCTCTGTTTGGTTTCCAACCTCTGTGCAGGTGTAGTGGTGGATCGACCTGTTGGGAAATAGAGAACATTGTTATTGGTGGAAGTGTGGTATCTATATCCACGTCGTTTGTGTCAAAGTAAATAGGGACTTAGAATGGAACAAAATAGAAAGAGATTAGTATTGTCATCTATTTGTGTGGAGTTAAAGTTGGTTACTAGACATTCGATTGATGTAGTAGATTTCATCAGCTCATTAGATGTGCAGATATGTGGCATTTTCGCTTTAGGGATAGACATGACATCTCCAAACCTCTGCTACAAACACAGCGAAGTCATAACATGCGTACTTGTCCATTCCAAGGCCTAGTTGTGTCTAATACAGGCAATCACCCAGCTTGGATGCATATTTAGCATTGTTCATCATGTGAGAAGTTCAGAGTCAAGGGGTCACCTGGCACTGCTAAGCAGCTGAGTTTCCTTCATGGCTCACATATATTAGGGGTACAACGTGGTTACGGTGTCACTCATGTCATCAATAGTTTAAGTTGATGGGTCCAGGACACCATCAAGCAAAGTATTCACACGTATAGCTGAGTGGAGCATTGTCTGTACATTGCACAGTCCATGATGAGTGAAGATCAGTTGTAAAAGGCAGACAAGTGAGAAGGGGTAATAGGAGTCTAGCATCTTGGTTAGAGTTGGAGTGAGAGGGCCTCATGGTAGTTGTAGTCACTTCAATCTCACTCGACAAACCGTTATTGTACCATACTTGTTCGCAACATGCATTAGCATGGACCATACATTTAAATATTCTCACATATCATGGGTCCTGGATTAATATTTTTATGGTAATGCACTTACAGACAGCATTGCAACATTCTGCGTGTCATGGCGTTGGATAGCGTTGGATACATGTGGTCTTATATGTACCAATACACATTGACACAGAGAAACCAACATCTCAGATACTTTGAGTATTGCATGTTAGGAAAGTAGGTAGAGAACACAATAGCAAAAACAGATTTTAGAGCAAACAGGACATTGTGATATTGTGCCAGTTATTGAAGTGTAACTTACCAGAGTCCATTCCCCCAGCTATTCCTGTCAAACCCTCAGAATGCAGGGTGGCCAAGACCTTCTCCTCCCAGGGAAAGAATTATAATGGGGCGCTGGGAGGGCCACCGCCAGTCCTCTGGGCCTCCAGGTGGTGGGTGTTTTACCGGGTACACACCCACAACCTAAGGTCGGTCCACCTCCGCCTAATGTTGGCCTTTGTGCGCCGGGCGGGACCAGCAGCATTCACTCTGTTGACTATGCTGTCCCACATTTCAGTTTTCCTACTGAGAGGAGCATGCTGGACTTGGAAACCAAAGAGATGGAGCTCTACTCGAATGATTTCATCCACCATGACTGTTAACTTTGCTCACTGAAGCTTGGGTTTTCGTTTTGCCAGACATGATGAGAAAAATAAATGTGAGTGAGTATATGAAAGGAAAAACAAGCAAGTCATATTGGGAAAAACGTGCAAAAGAAAAATTACAGGTGGTGGAGAGTGCTAAATGGGAAGATGAAAATGGGTAGCTGAGAAAAGGGCTGCCTGTCTTTTGGGCTGCAGTTGAGAAGCAAAGGATGCTGGTCAGGGATGGGGTGTGTTTTATTGTGTGACTTGCAGGCGTGTCCACTTGCCAAAGCACATCAGCTGTGTAGTTTTCAAATCCATCCAATGGCCACTGTTGTGCTGTTTTTTTCACGCATACCACAGCGGTCTACCGCCGTTGGGTAACTGTTCTTTGTTCACCGCCGCTGGGAGACCGCGAGTACGACTGTGTAGTCGTAATATGCTCAGTGTATGGACTGCAAACCTGATGTTGTCGGTGGATGCAATGCCAACATTGCAGACCACTGTGGTCCCGGCGGGAAGAGCACCGCGGTCAGCATTTCAAACAGCACAACTTGTGATACGGCCGGGGGTAGATCACTGGTGGAGCGGTGTCGTAGAGGACGCAAACGCGGCAGTCGGACCTCTAAACTTGTAATCAGGCCAAAAGTTTGGTGTACAATCTATTTTCTCTTAACCTTTGCAGCTCCTGTGTTACATGTGTCTTGTATTCAGCCTGTGCAGTTGAATATGCTAAAATGTTGTGATGTATATGATTATGAATATATCTAGGAACTCTCTGAAATCCCCAAATGTTTCAGGCCACATCTCAGTCCCTTTGAACAGCTTCTGGGACCCATGGTGGCCACAACCAGTGTAGCATAGAGGGTCCTGACACTGTACCTCCTTCTCCGGCCCTCACTGCACTCACCACTTGGTGCTCTGGCTGTCCTCCATCACCATACTTGGGCAGTGGGTCCTGTGCACCACCTTCCTTTTCACACCAAGAAAGGCGTCTGTGTGTCAGGTCACGGGACACAGTGAAGCACAAGAGATGGCAGACATGGAAGATATGCCACACAGGGCATATAAAATGATAGGCACACAACTGCAGGCACACTTCCAGGTCTATAGCGGCACTTAGAGTATTTTAGCCTGACTCACACTGAGATCACTTGTCTGACACCAGCGGTTGTTGTGACTCCTCGTGACTCACATTCGTTTGTAACCGGCTTGACTCGTTCCATCACTTTTGTTGGTTTTACCTTGTTTGGTTCCGTTGTTCTCTCTACTGTTGTGACTTATCCTCTTGCTAACCCTTTTATCAGGTTTGTATTTCCTGTCCATTCTACTTTCCTGCATTGGTTTCATAGTACACAAGGGGCTAGTTACAGCATACTATCTGCTTCGACTGGATAAGTCCCAGTCTGTGGTATTTGTGTCTCATGCTTATCTTCTGTGTATAGACCTCATAGTAATTAATGTTCTCACCCATAAGTGGAGACCTAACTTTGACAGGTCTGATTCGAGACGCTGTGTCTAGAAATCCAATCTGGATCACTCCACTACCAACCTGTAGGCGTTTCTCTCTCTCTCTCTGAAAAGTTTAAGTGTAGGTGAGACCTGTATCGCTTTTAATCACTTACGGCTCGAGGCCAATTACATTTTCTAGCCAAACCACAACAATCTGTAATTGATCAAGCAAAGGTACCTTTATGTGGTCCAGTGTTAGTAAAGTTGTATTAGCCTGGGCTACTCCCCTGAATTTAAATCAAAGCCCTTGGCTAGTTGGACATTCGTGCAGAAGTTTACTGCTATTTTTGGGCCTCTGCACACACGGTGTTACTTCCCCTTTGACAAGGGAAGGAAGGCCTGGTATCCTACATCAGCCAGTTCCAGCAGCTCATGGAGGGTCTCTGGCAGCGCCTTCTAACACAGCTCTTGGAAGGACTGAAGGAGGCCCCTTCCTTGGTTGTGAATCGACCCACTAATAGGCCTGGGGGAAATGTAAATTATGCTGCAGTAATCTGCTTTGTTTCAGGAATTTGACGTTATGCATCTTATGGAAACGTCTAAAAAGGATGTCATTAAGTCACATTGTGTAATTATGCGCTTTTGCTGAAAATGTTTCTGCGAGTGTGTGGAAATAATGCAAACGGCCATGACGTCAGCAGTTGTTGCTTTCGTCACTTGGATTTTTCATGCAATTGTTTGACTGTAAAATGCGTCTTCAAAAACTGACGCAAGGACGTACTTCAGCACTGAATGAGGGATTTGTATTTTCAAAAAATAGTTGTAATTTAATGTAATTTTTCTGAAATTTCCCGTAATCTCACAAAAGCAAATTTTGAGAATTCCTCCTCCCCCACTAACCCCGCCGGTACAGTCCTTATAGATCTCATGCGACAGGACTGACGTTCAACGCAAGGACAAGAAGAAAGACAATGGATTGTTGTATTCTGTATAGGTCCGGACTTAGGTATCATCGCATGCATGCCCTTATATAGACATATACCCTTATATGGGCACAACTCAAGCTATCCTTATTTAGACATACGCCTTCCTTGTCCTTCTTTAGGCATGTCCTTTCCGCTTTGTACTTTGTACTTTGTACACCGACGTAGCACTTACATACTTCCGTCTACCATTTACCTACATCCGTTGACCCTCCACGTCACAACTTGCTCTCTTGGGATATCCCTAGCACAAAACTATTGATTCCTCAAGAGCTCATCTTTTATTCATAAACTTTCTAACTTCTTTCTCTGTCTGATATCACGTCAGCACTAATTCCCTATACCGTCAACCCTGACAGTACTGACGCAAAACCCGACACCTTCCAGGTATAAATATACCACCTTTTGCCCAAGCAAAACAGAGGAGACCTCTATTCCAGAGGAGCCCAGGATTCCCTGCCCGACGCACTGACGACGAGACGCTGTCATCCTGCACGCAGAGACTTCAGCTTGCGGTGTTCTAACTTCCCTCGCGGGGTGTTAGAGTTCGAGACCAGGACAGAGATTCCACAACTCTCTCATTCTCAGGTATGGCGCTGACTAGAACTTAGAGGGACTCTTGGCATACCTGACTATAGAATAACATCCTATAGATTTCGCACCTACAACTTCCCTTGCACCTACACTTAGGTTTAGGTACACTGGGGTAGAATTAGGTAGGAACGCATCACAGGAGTACCCGTGCTTTTATCTGTACTTTTACCTGTATTTTTAACTGTACCTTTTTAAACATTATGGTTTTATCTTTACGCAAGTATTTATGAACCTTCAACAATGTTAGAGCAATATTATCTCTTCATGCTCATAGTACTGTGTATATTATATCTTGCATATTGTCTAACGATTGTAACAGCTCACATGTCTTACACAAAAAGAAAGACTGTTCAATAAATACTTATTGAAATGCCCGTCTATTATTTCTGTGTAACCCTGAGAACGTAAGCAGGCACGACTTACTGAGTGAAAGGTTATCTCATTGTTTCCACGATTCTGAGGGATCAGGGTTGTCATGTGATGTTGCCAGAAACTATTCCCTTCTTGTCGCCAAGAAGTTTCTAGTGGCCTCTGAGCTAGCTGGTACACAGTAAACACAGGTTAGCATATGCGATAGGGGCTTATCGACTTATTCCTACGCCAAAGCCTATAGTGTATGTTATCCTAACGCGCAGAACCTATTTAGGGTAATAGGAACTACACGACTTGGCGCCGCCAACGTTTTGGAAAGGCACTTATTTAACAGTAGATTCTGAGTAACTCAGTCGTGCTCTTCTCAGAGACCCCAACTCACAAACTCCAAAGACGTCTGGAGTGGGTAAGGACAAAAGTCCGCCACAGCTGAGTAGGAAAAATCCTATGTATTGGCTGTAGGTTTATGTCAAATTTGAAGGACAAAACAGTTCCCGTTTTGTGCATTTTTTATCTCTTATTTCTCTGAAACCGGCTCAGTATTTTTAAACAATGTATGACAGAGGAGTTACCAACAGGCTCAGGACAAGTAGTCTCAGAAACAGAAATGAATGAAGCCGATGATGACTCAATAGGTATTCCTATTAATGTTAGGAAAGCTGTCACAATTAAACTTCTAAACCATGGGTTACCTACACAAGGAGGTAGAGTAGTCTTTGTAATAGAGGCACATGAGGCATTTCAGACAGACGTGTTCTATTCTTGGGCTAAGTTCCCAGCCATAGCTGCAACAGACAATCTGTTTCACTTCTTTAAAGAAGATGAACCACCAGTGGAATACACTCCTTTCGAGGACATAGAAATCCCACTAACTTACCAGGAAAATGAAATCTGGTTTAAAGGCGCCCTAATACATATAAAACAAAAAATAAAAAACAAAGCTCGGTCCACTAGGTAGACCAGGAGCTACATGGCCGATTCTAGCCGGCTATACTCCACATCCTGACATTGAAATAATGACAGTAGCTGAGGTACGTACTCAGCTTAAGGAGTTAATAAAACTTTATAGACAAGTAATCCAATACGTTATGCGGACACAAACAGTCCAACAACAAATGGTAATTCCAACTGCAGCCCCTCAGCAGGGGACAGCACACAAAATAACTCCACAAACTTTACATGCAGTCATGGGTAAAATACCATCAAAACGCGAACAGATTCCGTTCTGGATAGCTCAGAAAATAACACAGATAGAGGCTGTTTTTCCAAACACAACACCTCATGAGAAACACAGAATCCTTACAATCAGTTTGCCTATGCGGATCATACCACAACTGGAAGACTGCGACACTTGGGGTACATTCTTCTCTGCCATATACACCAAAACACACGGTAAACCCTCATTAGCCGTAATACCTGACATCCTACAACAAATACAAAATGAGCACGGGACAGAACCTGCCCTGAACTTAGGGATGAAATTATTAAATAATTTCACTCAGGTATCTACAATAATATTATCTAATATTAAGGAGGAGGCAGCAGCAGTGGCGATCCGCCAGAGAATCAGAGAGATAGATGAAATTGATAGGCTGACAGAACTTCCCAGAATAATTGAGGAATCTTACGCAGAAATGGGTAGAGACAGCCTAGGTAAAAAGGCTCTCAAACCTCAATTAACAGGTAGTCCTGAAACGGACACTCCTAAACAGAATCCTGCTTCTTCCAAGAAGAAATGGGAAAAAAGGAAAAATTTTACTACCAGAAATAGGTCTCATTCCCGAGGGAGATCTCCTCAAAAGGAGTCTTCTGATAGGAAATACAACCTCAGGAATAGGGAGAATATTAAAAAACCTGACAGGTATCAGGATACTGATACACGTTCCTCTCGTTTCTTTCAGGTTTCACCGAAGACATCGAAAGATAAAGGAAAGTCAAACAGCAAACAGGAGCGTACGCAGTCCACTGACAAGCAACACGCTCAGGATAAGAAATCCAAACCACAATTCACTAAAAAGATGGTAGCAAGCATACGAGTCCGAGATGCCAAGAATTCTGATGACTCAGCTACTGAACGGGGAATTGACTCAGACGATGCTGGACAGTGCAGCAGAAGTATCAATAGCTCGCCAGAACCTGAAGGAATTTCTGGAGATAGTGGACCTGAATGAATGTATAACTGTAGAAACAGCCGATACCAGGGTCAGTTCTCCACACAAGTTGTATGAAATAACACTCCGAATGGAGGGAGACATGCCCAGAAAAATAAAAGGCCTGTTTTGGGAAAAACTATCTAAGGGTTATGATATCTTACTAGCTGAACAAGATTGGCCTCCAGAATTCGTCAGGGAGTGCCCACATGGCGAAGACATAATTATGCCCGCCTTCTCCGACCAAATACCAATACATTTAAAGTGCACATATGCAAGAAAATGGGCAGTTGCACAAGCACCAGCTTTATATAAAAATCATGTTGGGTGGGACGAGGACTCACCGCACCACATAATTCCTTTAAAACATGAACCAACTGCACAAAGGCAGTACCCAATAAAACAAGAAGCAAAAAAACAGGTCAGGGAGATCCTAGATCAACTTGAATACCAGGGGGTAATTGAAAAGTGCACCTCTCAAATGAACAATCCTTTGTTTCCTGTAGGGAAACCAGACAATACATATCGTCTAGTTTTGGACTACAGGCACCTGAACTCTTGTTCAAAAACTTTTGCAGTACAAAATGCGCACAGTGCTGCTTTAATGAATAACATTGTGCGGAAAAAATATAAAACCACATTAGATATTTCAAATGGTTTTTTCTGCCAAAATATAGCACCTAAAAGCAGGTACTTAACAGCATTCTCAATAATGGGGGCTCAAAAACAATTTTGTAGACTCCCCCAGGGGAATAAGAATTCACCAGCATTATTTTCAGCCAGAGTAACAGAGTTACTACAAATATATGACAATGAAGCATTGTCCTATATCGATGACATCTATCTGACAGACGATGACTTGGAAAGGCATTTGGACTGGGTGAACACCATCATATTGGGCTTCGCATCTGAGGGCTATAAATTCAACTTTAAAAAATCAAGAATTGCCCATCTCAATGTCCTGTTTCCAGGATATGAGCTTTCAAGTGAAGGAAAATGCCTGGCGACTAACTTCTTAGAGAAGTGTGCGCTGCTCCAACCACCGAAAACGCTGAAAAATTTACAATCAATCCTAGGATTCCTGAATTTTGGTAGAACTTACATTTTAAACTACGCAGAAAGGGTTAAACCTCTCTACGAATTAATAAAACCTGATTTTTCAGTCAGAAATTGGACTAAAACACACACACAACTTTTACGTTCACTCCAGGATGACATGATTGCTTCAAAACATTTGCAAACACGCGAAAACTCACTAAACTTAGTAGTACGTATCATTCCAGGTCAAAGCGGATACACCTACTTAACCTTCAGTGAAGGAGAAAAAGTACCAATTGCGTACAAATCACACTTGTACACAAATGCAGAAATGCGGTTCTCATCAACAGAAAAAATTCTGACAGCGGTTAAAACCGCTGTAGCAAAAGAAAGAGCCCTGGCTCAGGGGAGACACTTAGGGGCCGATTCTGATTCGGGCCAGAAAACGTACCGACCGACTCGGTACGGGAATTTAGTCCGACCGACACGTACCGGCGCTGCCCGATCCACGTAGTACGATGCAATGCATGTGAATTACGACCGACTCGTACGGAACACAAGCCGAACGACCGAACCGCACGGAAACCAGCTATCCGGCCAGGAAACCACGTGAATAGAACCGACCGACACGCACCAGGAATGAACCTGACAGAAACGTACCCGCGAACTCCGACCCGCGCAGTACGATGCAATGCGTGGAAAACCAGACTGAGTCGCACGGAGCCCAAGCCGTACGACCGACACGCATACAAAACCGAGCCGAAGCAACCCAATACTCCGTGACCGACACGTACGCCGCACATGAAACCCATCAGAAACACAGCTTGAAAGACTCGGAGAAGCCCGCACGAGCCAACTTCAGCGTCCTACTCGGTCAGAAGAATGTCTCCTACATGCACAAAACCCACAAAGGAAAAATACAAAAAAAAGGGCCAAGCAAGCAATGACAAAGTCAATAAATACAGGGGTGAAAAAACATGGAACAAAGACACACCCACAACCCCACCCATATAAAGGCCACAAATCACTACCATGATCCTTTGCAAATTCAACTGACCTGCCAGCACAGAACACCATCAGACAGCAAACACAGACACACCCACAACTCATCCATCACACAAGCCACACACCATTAGCACCTCCCAAATAGCACCCTCACATACACCCAGCAAAACCTACACTCACCCACCCTCACTTGCACACACACACACATCAATCCCCACCACCACCCATCACCATGCCCCCAAAGAAGAATCCAAAGTTCCTAGACAGTGAATTGGAAGTCCTGGTAGATGAGATCCTCAGGGTGGAGCCACACTTGTTTGGTACATTGGTCCAACAGACCCCCATGTCGCAGAAAACCAAGATGTGGGAGAGGATCGTCGACAGGGTGAACGCACAATCACCATGTTTGCGCACAAAGGAAGACATCCAGAACAGGTGGTATGATGTGCGCAGGAGGGTCAAGGCCCTACTCAAGAAGGATTACACCTTGAGCCATCGCACCGGCAGTGGCCCTCCTGCCAAACCACTATACCTCAGGCCCTGGGAGGAGAAGGTGCGGGCCATCCGACCACCAGAGAGCGTACATGGACTATCAAACATCCCAGAGCCTGGTGAGTACACAACCAATATACCCAATATCGTGTGACAATACACACACATCACTGTCAAGGGGATAGTGAAACCATGCACCGTTAGCAAAGCCACAGTAACCAAAACATAATCATCCCAAGATGTGTATGTTAGTTAGACAAACACAATACCTGCCATCCCATAGTGATATGTAACTGTGTCATGACATGTACAAACCCAACAACAAATAGAGCAAGGCAGTGGCACAAATCTAACCAACAAACACTGTCAGACATTTTGCCACCACTAGAACACCACCTCACAGGGAAGCTCACTGAAAGGAAGGAATTCTGTGTATGCTGGTGAAGTCAGTGTAGCCAATAGCATGATGGGAGTTGTAGTCACAGATATTGGTCACCCTCACAATTGGCCCATCAACACCACTCTGAACCATGCTCACATCACAGGGAGTGGAAAAAAAGTGACAAGATGGCTGACACTGGGTACTGCTGTGGGGAGCACAAGGCCCTGCTGGGAACTGTGCACCAACCAACAGCAGGACACAACTGACTGACATCCTGAAAGCCAACTTGCACTCCCTGGAATGGAAGCACGTTCCATGGTGGGATATCTGGCTGGGTGGGAAGGAGGACTGACAGCACTGACCATAGTTACCAGCAGCTTATCTCACACACACCCTTAACACAAACTCCACACAACTCACCTGGGAGAATGCATTGCCTCACACTCTAATTAAATATCCCACAAAGATCCACCACCCTGGGTTATGCTGTGTGAAGCACAGGGACACTTTTGGGACTTGTAGCCAAACAAACCCCAGGACAACACTGTCAGCCATCCTGTCAGCACAGGCACACTACCCCACAGGGAAGCAGAGTCAAAAGGAAGGAAGTATGGGCATGCTGGGAAGGGGGTGGTGTAGGCAATGGCATGATGAGAGTTGTAGTCACAGATATTGGTCACCCTCACAATTGGCCCATCAACACCACTCTGAACCATGCTCACATCACAGGGAGTGGAAAAGAACTGACAAGATGGCTGACACTGGGTACTGCTGTGGGGAGCACAGGGCCCTGCTGGGAACTGTGCACCAACAAACAGCAGGACACCACTGTCAGCCATCTTGCCATTGCTGCCACACTCACACACAGTGAAGTTGACTCAAAAGGAAGGAAGTATGGGCATGCTTGGAAGGGGGGTGTAGGCAATAGCATGATGGGAGTTGTAGTCACAGATATTGGTTACCCTCACAATTGGCCCATCAACACCACTCTGAACAATGCTCACATCACAGGGAGTGGAAAAGAACTGACAAGATGGCTGACACTGGGTACTGCTGTGGGGAGCACAGGGCCCTGCTGGGAACTGTGCACCAACAAACAGCAGGACACCACTGTCAGCCATCTTGCCATTGCTGCCACACTCACACACAGTGAAGTTGACTCAAAAGGAAGGAAGTATGGGCATGCTGGGAAGGGGGGTGTAGGCAATAGCATGATGGGAGTTGTAGTCACAGATATTGGTTACCCTCACAATTGGCCCATCAACACCACTCTGAACCATGCTCACATCACAGGGAGTGGAAAAGAACTGACAAGATGGCTGACACTGGGTACTGCTGTGGGGAGCACAAGGCCCTGCTGGGAACTGTGCACCAACCAACAGCAGGACACCACTGACTGACATCCTGAAAGCCAACTTGCACTCCCTGCAATGGAAGCACGTTCCATGCTGGGATATCTGGCTGGGTGGGAAGGAGGACTGACAGCTCTGACCATAGTCACAAGCAGCTTTTCTCACACACCCCCTTAACACAAACTCCACACAACTCACCTGGGAGAATGCAATGCCTCACACTCTAATTAAATATCCCACAAAGAACCACCACCCTGGGTTATGCTGTGTGAAGCACAGGGACACTCTTGGGACTTGTAGCCAAACAAACGCCAGGACAACACTGTCAGCCATCCTGTCAGCACAGGCACACTACCCCACAGGGAAGCAGAGTCAAAAGGAAGGAAGTATGGGCATGCTGGGAAGGGGGGAGTAGGCAATAGCATGATGGGAGTGGTAGTCACAGCTCAACATCCCACACCCACATGGCCCAGCAAGCTCACACTGAAGCATGCACACCTCACAGGGAGTGAAAAGCCACTTCTAAGATGTCTGACAATGGTCCTCTGTTGTGGGGAGTACCAGGCCCTGCTGGGAACTGGGCACCAACCAACAGCAGGACACCACTGACTGACATCCTGAGAGTTAACCTGCACCCACTGCAAGGGTGGCATGCTTCATGGTGGGATAACTGGGCTGGGGGAGAAGGAGGTCCGGATGTCAACCAAATACCACCAATGCTGGTCATGCACACACCTCAACATCCACATTGCAAAGCATCAGGTTGGCAGGACAATGAGCCACACCAATATCAACCTCTGACTGTGACAACTTAGGACAATACAATGTACAGGGCCGCATCCAGAGGTACAGTCACAACTGTCATGTGTTTGAACCATTGATGCCTGCAGAAACATAACATACATTGTGTGTCTCTTACAAAAACAGGTGATGATGGGGACACAGCAGCAGATGAGGAGGAGTCCCTGTCCCAGGCTCCGGTGGCCCATGAGCTCTCTGGTGTGGAACAGCCTCTGCCCTCATCGGATGGCGAAGACCAACCTGGCACCTCAGGTGTGAGTCATCATGCAGCACCAGCAGGACCACCATCTGCACCCCCTGCACCCATTCCTCCAACATCTGCCGACACACAGACCACCCCCGCCGACACGGACAGACCAAGGACACTCAATGACAACAGCACAGGGACCCCAGCCCACCGTGAAGCAACGGACAACAATCCCTGTACCAACCCCCAAGGGGGCCTAGGATCACCTGTGCGTGCCACCGCAGGTCCCGCACGTGTGGCCAGGGGTGGTGGGAGGGGTGGTAGGCAGAGGTCGCTGTTTGCAGAGGGGTCTGGACTGCATGATGACCCACAACTGGTACGCATTGCTGATGCGTACCAGAATAGCACCGGAGAGGTCAGCCAGGTAGTGGGGATCCTCAAGGACATTCAACAGCAGCAGGCTGCCCATCATGCCCGCTTGGACTCCCACATGTCCCGTGTGGAGACACACATGTAAGGCATGGAGTCCAAGTGGGACACATTGGAAGAACTGACAGCAGTGCAGAGGGACATATTGACATGCCTCCGTTAGATTAGCACCAACATGGCCACACCTCCCTGTGTGCCCACAACATCTGGTGCCGCAACAACTGCAACTGCCACAGGGAGGGAGGATGACTCTGGTGGAGAGTCCTCTGCACCGCAGCGGCCTGCACGTGAGGGTCCCCCCAGAAAGAAGAGGGGCCGTCCGACGAAGGACAACTGAGAGGCCGATGGCCATGTACATCCCCCAGGAACCCAACACCTGTTCTGGAAATTCTCCTTTGTGTGCAAACTGTTCACCCTGTCGAATGCAACACAACTCTCCCACATGACATGGGGAGTTTAAGTTAGACTAATGTATCAGATGACTGTGGACGTTACTCAGGACATTTCTGCTACCAACACTTCCAACTCATCTGGGAACTTTGGATTCCAATCCCAATGTACAGCACCCACCATCCTGTGCACTATCCTCACACATGTATGTAAATAAACTCACTAATACACCATACTTGCCTCTGTTGTGATTCCAACGTTGTTTTTGTCATGGAGATGATGATCTGCTAAATGACACTGTGCATGCTAACTGCTACAGCAAGTTCAACACCGTCATGTGAGTCATGGCGACGTGACACATATGAGGGAGACACACCACTAGGGCTACACAACACATACACACCAGGGCCATCTGACTCATCGCCTACACTGATGTTGCCAGGAAATACAGTGGAATGCACAGACACCACACCTATTCACAGTCTGTGTTAACTAGCCCACAGGTGCAGTAAGCAAATGTCAGTCAGATGTGTGACCACAGACAACGCACATCCCAAAGTGAAGCACAGGTTTATTACACATTTGCAACATGTTGTTTCCACTACAGATGCAAGGTAATCCCACGTGGCAGTGGCCACACAGTCACCAAGTGTAGAAGAAATAAAGTCCAGGGGTGTGTGGCACATCACCTGTAGGGAAACAACTGCTTCCACCCTGGAAGTTGAATCATGGTGTCGGGGGATCCGAGTTGACCAAACAACTCTGAAAGCACCCTGTGAAGGACAGACATGACACACAGTCAAAAGCACTGAAGAACAGGACAGAACTGCAATACTCATGCCCAATACATGTCACAAGATACCTACACAAAACCAAGTTAGCATGTCAACACTGTTGGGGAGTACAGACTACCTGTAAGGACACATCGCTGCACGCATCCAGTCAAGTAGCACATGCCCACACTCAAACAGCAACAGAGCACCACCAACACATATCATGCAAACTCAAATCATTGACATGACATCTCTGCATACTCACATTCAGCTGAAGAAGTTGGTGATGAGCTGTGTGCGGACATCACCCTCATCATCATCATCATCACTGGCATCGTGGCCCAGGCCAGGATCCTCCACAGGTGGCGGATGTTGGTCATCGTCATCCAGGATGAGAGGCAACTCCTTCCGCACTGCCAGGTTGTGTAGCATGCAGCAGACGATGACAATCTTGCACACCTTTGCTGGGGCATATGGGAGGGCCCCTCCTGTCTTGTCCAGGCAGCGAAAGCGGCTCTTCAGGAGACCAAATGTCCGCTCGATCACTCTCCTGGTCCGACCATGTGCCTCATTGTAGCGCATCTGGGCTGGTGTCACAGGGTTCCTGAGGGGTGTCAGCAACCACGGCATGTTGGGGTATCCAGAGTCACCTACATACAGACAATTGCACATTAGCTGAGTTGGAAAAGAGGGTGGAATACAACATTGCAGAACACACACAATGGTACAAAGTCAGTACACACCGACAAGCCAGGCACGCTGGTTCTGCATCTGTGACATCATCCTCGGGATGCGACTACTCCTCATCCCGTAGGCATCGTGTGCAGAACCGGGGAAACGTGCACACACATGTGAGATGCTCATATCTGCAAGACATACCACCAGAGCATTGATAGAATGGTAATGTTTCCTGTTCCTGTATGCCTGCTCATGTGCCTGTGGTGGTACCAAAGCCACATGTGTCCCATCAATGGAGCCAATGACATGTGGCATCCTCCCCAGGGCATAGAAGTCACTCTTGACGTTTAGGGAAATAGATGTACTGGCTCGGGTATCTCAACATTGCCTCCAAAACATCGCGGAGCACATGGCTGAACATGGTCTGTGACATCCCACCAGCAGACGCCACAGTGTGTTGAAAGGTACCGGTGGCAAAGAAGTGTAGGGCTGCCATCACCTTCACCTTGGGGGTCAGCGCTGTAGGGTATGGCTGGCCAGGTTGCAAATGTGGGGCCAACCGCACCGCCAATTCCTCAATCAGCGGCCTGTTGAAGCGGTACCGTCGGATGCAGTCACGTTCAACCATGGTTGCAAGGTCAGGGAATGGTCTATGGACAGCTGGTGCCCTGCAGTGCATAGGTGAACAAAGAAAGATTGTAGGTCACCCCACATATGTGGCATTGACCATACTCAATATCACATGATACATCATTACGAGACACAAGTACTTGATGTGTGTGCCGTTCTGTATGGACATATATGGCACCTACATGGCCAACATCTAACATCACAGTTCAACATGTGTTGACAACAAGTTCCAGGTTGTGCTATGGGAAATCATTAGGCTGTGTCACAGTACCCATGTACTGCTGTCACGTTCCAAACACACACTACAGTGACAAGTGAGGACAGATGTGCCACAGGCATCACAGCTCATTGACAGGTAGATTCCCAGGGACCCTGTATTGCCACATGCACACTGGCATGACATGGCGTATCATGTACACGTCAGCAAAACAACCATGACTCCCACAGGTAGTGGCCCCTGTTGCCTCTGCAGGACAGACATGGACGTCTGTGACACACACACGCACAACATCAAAGTCGATGCACAAACAATGTGGATGTGGAGACTGTCTCCCATTGTGCACATGGAATCAGAGACATCTGAAACACAACATGCACACAGACTGTGGAGAGCCATCACTATTGTGGCAATGGGTCACCCTGTGACGTACATACCTTCCCACATGGGACTCAGGGTGTATGTGACATGACATCCACATACACAACCTGGAAATGTGACCATGCCACATGCCCTGAACTGAACAGTTGCACATCACAGTGGTCATGTGCACAACACACAAAGGATTCTGTCCCCATGAACACGTGCACAGCCTGGGAGTGGCTGCCCCCAAGTGCCACCGAAAAACCACATGTTGACCCCATACACACACAGGTAATGCAGCCTTACATGCCTTAGGATACAGTGTGGACAGGCTGTGGTGTTGTAGGTGTGCCCTTGAGTCCCTGGCAAGTAATTGTGGCTGGCATACGTTCACCAGTGACAACCATGGTGACATATGCGAGTGACTTGTACAGGGACGCGTCGTACAGCAATGGACCGATCGGTGCGCACGCATTGGCCATTGCATATGATGTGGACGGATGCGTGTTGTCATCCGAAATACGCGTTGTACAGCAATGGACCGATCGGTGCGCACGCATTGGCCATTGCATATGATGTGGACGGATGCGTGTTTTCATCCGAAATACGCGTTGTACAGCAAAGGACCGATCGGTGCGCACGCATTGGCCATTGCATTTGATGTGGACGGATGCGTGTTGTCATCCGAAATACGCGTTGTACAGGAATGGACCGATCGGTGCGCACGCATTGGCCATTGCATATGATGTGGACGGATGCGTGTTGTCATCTGAAATATGCGTTGTACAGCAATGGACCGATCGGTGCGCACGCATTGGCCATTGCATTTGATGTGGACGGATGCGTGTTGTCATCCGAAATACGCGTTGTACAGCAATGGACCGATCGGTGCGCACGCATTGGCCATTGCATTTGATGTGGACGGATGCGTGTTGTTTTTTGAAATACGCGTTGTACAGCAATGGTCCGATCGGTGAGCACGCATTGGCTATGGCCTGACATGGTAACGGACGCGTTTTCGAAGCTTTAACGAGTCTGATGCAGTGAATTCAGTTGGCCACCCACAACAATGTTTTAAATGCATGGGTGTCATGAAGTTGAACTTTTGAAGGTTGCTGTGGGCGTGTATAAGTGGTGCAATTCCATGGATTGGCCAGATTTAGAAGATGCAAACGACTTGGACCTATCACTTTGGACACATGGGACAGTATCTGCCTCTGCAGCACACATATAATGCTGGCTGTTCCCCTGAGAGCTCACTTGCCTGCACTACATGCTCCAGGACGACATCTGCCACCACCACTGCTGCTGTCTCTGCATCCTCTGGCTACTGCAATGGCATGTACTGTGGAGAGAGCCCCAGCCTTCAGCACATAGGAGAACCAGGCCCTGCTGGACAGCCTCCTTCCACAGTACAGCAAGCTGTATGGGAAACCAGGGGAGCAGGTGAGTGTGCTGTCCACTGCCTTACTAAATGTGCATGTTGTCTGACTAGCAAGACTTACAGTGTGCACACCACTGGCTAGCAGGCTCACTGAGTAGTTGTCACCCCCCATAGTGTGTAGTTACATGCACTGAACAGGTATAGTGCAGTAACAGTGCATTCCAACAAGGTTTTACTTCCCAGGCAATGATACCATTTGGTAACTGCTGGCAAACTGTTCATAGCCATAGTTGCACTGCCTGTGTACATCATATGCCCCTGTGATTGAGACATGTATATCCAACTGTGTGATGCACGGAAATGTTGCATGTGTAGTAATGGCCTTTTCACTTTGTCATCCTCACAGGTTGATGCCCACCAGAAGCAGGAGATCTGGCTGACCATCGTCCGGGCAGTACGATCGGTGGGGGTCTACAGGCGCAGGATCCGCAACTGCCAGAAGAGGTGGCAGGACCTTCGGGGCTGGACCCGGAGGATCGCAAGGGTCCAGCTGAAGCTGTCGCCTCCTCGCAGGAGGGGCGGACACCGGACCCTGACCCCCCACATGCTCCGGATCCTGGCGGTGGTCTTCCCTGACCTGGATGGGCAGCTGAAGGCCAGACAGCAGCAAGGAGGGGTAAGTGCTAGCCTCAACTGTGTATTATGACTGACATGCTCTATGCACTCCTTTAGCCTGGTTCCACTTCCACAGTACAACTGTCATGTCGTCCTGGACTCATGTCCCTCACTTGTGTCATGCCCCCTCCTCATCTGATACACAGGTGTGGCCCTTACAGTCTGTGACTTAGGTCACTTGGGTACTGTGTACTTGCAGTTACCTGTGGTTCAAGTTGGGGACAGCATCAGTTACAGGAACTTTGTGGTGGGCTGCATGGGTGGTACAATTGCTCACAATGCCTGTGATCTGACATGTACTCTGGGTATGGCTTTAACATGTGTTCCAATTGCTGCTCTGACTCACCACATGTCTGGGGTATGTGCCACACACCCATGCTGCTGCAGAGACCAAGGTAGGAGCCTCAGTAGTATGTACATCATGTGTGTGACACATGCATAGCCACCTGCCTAGTGTTCAGGGTAATACCATGTTGCACATGGACCAGGACTGTAATGCCTACTCCGGACATCGAAGGCACTCTGTTCTCCCACTCCCGTGTGTCAGCATACATATTGGGCATTGTGAAGAGGGCACTCAGGTGTATGCCTCTGTGTCACCGTGGTGAGGCCTTGCTATTTGGACTCCTGGAGTGTTTAACAATTTGGGGTGGCCAGCCATCTGAGTTATGACTATGGGATCTGCACATAGGTCAATGCATAAGTCTCTGATCCCTTGACTGTGCACAATTTTGTATGAAACATTGGGGTACAGGCAGCTTTGGTTCATTCTCATCAAACGTTGAAGTGCTCATGTGTATGGATTTGTGTTTGCAGTCACTCAAATGTCTCATTTGATTGACGTGGGATCATCTCAGTCCTCATGATGTGGCTGGGCAGGGGTGCACATGTGCACCTGTCAGCTACAGGGCTTACTTTTCAGAAACTTCCATGATTGTGACACAGTGCAGACTGGGGTTGTGTGTATGCACTGCCCCTGTGACAGGAGACAGTTATGACTGACTTGCCAGACAGGCCTGTGCCATGACATTCCAATCGCAAAGGGTGATCCAGCAGTGGTGTGACATGTCCTGCATGCACACCATTGTTGCATTGTCTATCAGGACATGAGGACATCATTGTGTCTGGTGATGGAACCAAAACCCGCATATCAACAGAGACTTTGCCCATCACTTCTCCTGACACATGTACTGAGTCAGTGGCAGGAGATGGCATGTGTTTGGAGTGACACATTTCCATATGTTCTCTTGGATGTCCAACAACTGTGTATGTGGTGCATGTGTGCACATATGATTAGTCGCATACAACAGGCAGCAGACAGATGGGTGCATGGACAGGTAGGATATGTGTGGCATGACTGACTGTCAGGCAGACAATGGGCTTCTTCAAATCAGTGTCAGCACTTATTGCAATGCCTAGCAAATGATGGCAGGGCTTGCTCTGTGATGTGCTGTACTTACTGTGGTGTGTGTGGTCAGTACAGGTGACTAATGTTGCTCTGTTTATCCTGATTGTTTGCAGATACATCCACGGCCACAGGAGGAGACAGCTCCACGGACCAAGAGGAGCGGCAGAGCCAGACTGGGTCCACTGCAGGGGAGACCGAGGGACCCAGTGGCACGGAGGGTGAGGGGAGCCACACTGAGGAGACCTCAGCTACGACCACCTCGGCTGGGGAAAACAGCACTTCCAGTGAGGACTCCCTTGTGGAGGCGGGTGTCAGCAGACCAGAGGCAACGTCAAGCAAGTCTGTCCCCGCCACCACCACCATCTCCACCCTCCCATCTGCTCCCATCCCACATGTCCGTGGAGGCTCCCGTGTAGGGGAGCGTCTCTCCTTCATGCCAGGCACCGCACCCCCTGCCTCTGTCCCCCCTGCTGCCCTGAGTGTAGAGTCTGTGGACTTGCTGAAACAGATCCATGTAGGGCAGACATCAATGCTGAGTGTCCTCCATGCACACACGGGTCTTTTGACACAACTGGTGTCATTCATGGAGGGCATGTCATCTGGCATGTCTGCCCTACATCGGACCAATCAGTTCATGGCCTCCTCATTGACGGCAGCAGTGTCCCTCCTGCAACAGTCCCTCACCCCTCCTACCTCTGCCCCATCCACAATCCCCAGCACCCTACCTGTCCCAAGCACACACACACCGGCACGCACCAGCACAGACACAAGCAGCACACAGACACACAAGCCAAACTCCAGACGCACACGCACGCACAGTCAGGGGACTGATATCTCACTCACAGGGGATGGGGCCCAGACACACACACACACGCATCCACGAGCACTCCGCAGTCCTCAGATGCCTCTCCCTCCAAAACCCCTTCCCTTGCCTCACCTGCAACCCCCCCCCTCCCAGAAGCTCTTCCTCTGTGAGCTTGGCCTCTTCCCCACAGATACATCTGACACGAAGTCCAGGCGGAAGAGGCAACCACCACACACAGAGGGGAGTGCCCCTCACACCCGGACACCCTCCCCCAGGCACAGGCAGGCTGAGGACCCCATTCGAAAGTCCCCCCGGACCAGGAAGGGCAAGACCCCACCACCACCACCACGCAGCTCCACCACACAGTCTCTCTCCTCCATCCCCCAGCCCACCACTCCACAGGTTCCACCGCCACACCCTGCCCCAGGTTCCCCCACACACCGATACTGCATCCCCAAACTGCTTAGGCCCTCCCCCCCTACCACTTGCTCTTCCACCCCCAAACCAGATGCTCTGCCTGTTTGTGCCACTGGTGTGGAGACCGGGTCCCCCCTCTGTCCTGCCCACCTCATCTGCCCCCCCTTCCACTCCTTTGGAGTCATGCACTGCAGTGGAGTCCACAACCACCCCGTCTGACTCGGGCACTGCAGTGGGGACCCAGTCCACTCCATCTGACAGGCCCACTGCAGTGGTTGCAGCACCCACACCATCTGACTTGTGCCCTACAGTGGTGCCAGCCCCCACTGAGTCAGACACCTCCACTGCAGTTGCCGGTGACACTCCTGCACCCACCACCCCTTCACTGCCTCCTTCTGGCATCCCCTGATCCTGTCCCTGCGGTGGCTGGCCTGCCCCTTGTATGCCCCTCCGAGGGGGATGTCCCCTGTCCGTACCAGTGCAGGCAAGCAATGGGTGACAAGTTGTCACATATCACCCTGTTGGGACTGTGTATATGGACTGGCCATTGGCCTTAGTTTCTTTTGGACTTGAATTTTTAGTTTAACATTTGCTGAATAAAGCCTCTTTTTGTTTACTTGTTGTTTTTCTTTGGATGTACATGATGTAGATGAGTATCATCATGCATTTGCAGTTGTAATAGTGTTCAGACCATGAAAATGAAGTGTTGCTGTGATGGACTCCATGTGGTCCATGGGATATGTGTCCTAATGTAGTCTGGATCTATAGCATCCTTTGCTGCAGTCTGAGGGTGTAATGTTCTGCATTTGACACAGGGATGTACATTTTGCATTTGTAAATTAACATCTTTGGCTTACACTGATGCACATCTGGTGGGCTTACCACTGTTCAATGTTTCTATTTCCCTGACTGTGTGCCCATCTCCACTGGACATGCAGTTTAGCACATCAATGTTGAAGGACTCATCTGTGTATACAGTGCAACTTGCTTGACACGTGTTTTGGGTGTATGCAGATGACTGACGTGACACTCCCGTACCCAGGCTGATGTGAGCAGAGCCTTCAGTGTGTTGTAGTTGTTGACTCACTGACCGAGTGTTCTGCTGACATGTTTGAGTCGTGCACAGACTAGGTTTGGCACAGCGGACCTTCCACAGGAGTGGAGTGCCCTCATGGCAGTGTGTAATCCTGTGACATTGGCTGGGCCCGTGTTGTGTGTTGTGTGAGCATGTCTGTGTGTGTTCCCTTCCCTTTTCCTACACAGGCTGTGTCCCTAGGGATGTTCCTGTTTGTGATGCTTGCTGAGTTGTCCTGTGTTCATCCAGCATCTTGGACCTGGTTTCTCCGGGATGTGGGTGCATGGCAAACTAATGTTCATCAGGTTGTCATCCCTAGTTGTCTTTGTTGTCAGGGCTGGGGATGTGGGCAAACGCAGATGGGACACAGTCAGGATTCCCCTTGGCACTTGTTGGTTACACAAGTCATGTAATTTACAGTTTGTGGTAGCTTTCAGTGATTGTGACATGTTGTGTGTGTGACTGCTGCCACTCCTCAGGGTCAGAGCTGCAATGTTGGAAGTTGTCTATGTGTGTTCTTTGTGGGTCACCTTGGCTTCTTCATTGGTGTGTGACTGTGGCCGGGATCCCATTGATTGGGGTGGATTTCACGTCATGCCCATGTACGGCGTACTGTGCAGTGTGTCAGACATTCACGAGTCTTGTTGACTGGCCATGTGTGATGGGTTTCTGCACCTTAGTTCCCACCACCACCCCTGGGATTGTCATGGGTGCATGTGCAATGTCACCAGTCCATGTGAGCTTCACTGCTGCACATTGGTGGAGATCAAGGTGTGTGGTGTTGAGTGTGTGCAAATGAGAGTTGTTGCACGGCTAGACCCCTACCTCCATATTGGCCTTGGCTGACAGGCCGTGCTGATTGATTTGTGCTTGTGTAGGTGTGATGGTAGTTTGTTGCTCAGGACACATGACTGTGGTTCACAGTGTGAACGACATCTAGCTTTGTCATCACAGTGGGATTATCATGCAGGCCAGTGTCACCACAATGTGGGGTCCCTGGGGGTAGTGCTGTGGTGGGTCTGTCTCTTGCTGTGTTAGTTGCTGTTCCTACAAGCTTGTGTGACATGTGTAATTTGGGCTCCCTCTCATCTAACAATGCCTGATTGCCCACATAGGGGAATCCGATCCATGAGTTACTTTTGTGTGGCACTGTATACACATCTGTGTAATTGGGATTCAGGCCTCCTCATGTGTTGTGTGGTTGCCTGGGGACACTGGCACACCCCCCCAACACCTATTGTGCTTGATATGCAGTGTGAGGCTGCCTGTTTGTGTTTGTGCATCTGCACCACTGCATTGGCATATCTTTAGTGTGCCATTGGCTGTATGTTGTTTGGTGGATTTCCCCTGCTGTCCCTGGGACTCCTAGGTCATCAGTCAGCACAATGATCATGGTTTGTATGTCCCATTGGTGCCATGGTATGGTATTTGTTCACCTCACATCTACAGTCTCCACAGGATATCTACATTTGTGTGTCCATTGGTGCAGATATGTGGGTCTGCATTATGATGGTCACTTCTGTCATTGTGTAATTGATGAATGTTGACAATGTCAGCCCCCATGGGTGATGTTTGTCTGCACATGGCCAAAGGTATGTCTTATTTGCACTGCACTGTTTGCGTCACCCAATCTATGTTGCTAAGGGACACAAGCACTACTTTGCCACTGATGTGTTTGTTGTTCTGTGACCAGGAATCATCCATGCTGTTTGGCAGTTGCAGCTTTTTCCATGACAACACTTACATTTTGGTCACTGTGATGATGGGGGTTTAGACCCCATTGCCACATTGTTCAAAATGTGCTTCAGCTATGGACCCCACACTTACCTTTTGGTCACTGTGATGATGGGGGTTTAGACCCCATTGCCACAATGTTCAAAATGTGCGTCATCTATGGACCCCACACTTACCTTTTGGTCACTGTGATGATGGGGGTTTAGACCCCATTGCCACAATGTTCAAAATGTGCTTCAGCTATGGACCCCACACTTACCTTTTGGTCATTGTGATGATGGGGGTTTAGACCCCATTGCCACAATGTTCAAAATGTGCTTCAGCTATGGACCCCACACTTACATTTTGGTCACTGTGATGATGGGGGTTTAGACCCCATTGCCATAATGTTCAAAATGTGCTTCAGCTATGGACCCCACACTTACCTTTTGGTCACTGTGATGATGGGGGTTTAGACCCCATTGCCACAGTGGTCATGGTCTGCTTGCATTGTGGAGGCCACACACATTTATGTGTGACACATGTGATAGGGGGTCACATTGTATGTTCAAAGTCATGTTCAGTGTTGTAGGCATTTGACACAGACTACACACGCTTGTCATGGTGTTGGGGGGATGTCTTTTTCTGACATTCCTTATGTTGGAGTATGCTGGTTGTGTCATGCATTACCCATCCTATGAGTAGGGGTGGTGTAGTGGTAGGCATCTAGGCCCACATGAGTAGGGATGGTGGTAGTGGTAGGCATCCAGCCCCCCCTGAGTAGGGGTGGTGGTAGTGGTAGGCATCCAGCCCCCCATGAGTGGGGATGGTGGTAGTGACAGGCATCCAGCCCCCCCTGAGTAGGGGTGGTGTTTGTGGTAGGCATCCAGCCCCCCCTGAGTAGGGGTGGTGGTAGTGGTAGGCATCCAGCCCCCCCTGAGTAGGGGTGGTGGTAGTGGTAGGCATCAATTCCCCTATGGGTGGGGATGGTAGTAGTGGTAGGCATCCAGGCACCCATGAGTAGGGGTGGTGGTAGTGGTAGGCATCAATTCCCCTATGGGTGGGGATGGTAGTAGTGGTAGGCATCCAGGCCCCCATGAGTAGGGGTGGTGTTAGTGGTAGGCATCCATCCCCCCCGAGTAGGGGTGGTGGTGGTGGTAGGCATCCAGGCCCCCATGAGTAGGGGTGGTGGTTGTGGTAGGCATCCAGGCCCCCATGAGTAGGGGTGGTGGTAGTGGTAGGCATCTAGCCCCCCATGAGTGGGGATGGTGGTAGTGACAGGCATCCAGCCCCCCATGAGTAGGGGTGGTGGTAGTGGTAGGCATCAATTCCCCTATGAGTGGGGATGGTAGTAGTGGTAGGCATCCAGGTCCCCATGAGTAGGGGTGGTGTTAGTGGTAGGCATCCATCCCCCTATGAGTGGGGATGGTAGTAGTGACAGGCATCCAGGCCCACATGAGTAGGGGTGGTGGTAGTGGTAGGCATCCAGGCCCACATGAGTAGGGGTGGTGGTAGTGGTAGGCATCCAGCCCCCCATGAGTGGGGATGGTGGTAGTGACAGGCATCCAGCCCCCCCTGAGTAGGGGTGGTGGTAGTGGTAGGCATCAATTCCCCTATGAGTGGGGATGGTAGTAGTGGTAGGCATCCAGGTCTCCATGAGTAGGGATGGTGTTGGTGGTAGGCATCCAGGCCCACATGAGTAGGGGTGGTGGTAGTGGTACGCATCCATCCCCCTATGAGTGGGGATGGTAGTAGTGACAGGCATCCAGGCCCACATGAGTAGGGGTGGTGGTAGTGGTAGGCATCCAGGCCCACATGAGTAGGGGTGGTGGTAGTGACAGGCATCCAGCCCCCCTGAGTAGGGGTGGTGGTAGTGGTAGGCATCCATCCCCCTATGAGTGGGGATGGTAGTAGTGACAGGCATCCAGGCCCACATGAGTAGGGGTGGTGGTAGTGGTAGGCATCCAGGCCCACATGAGTAGGGGTGGTGGTAGTGGTAGGCATCCAGCCCCCCATGAGTGGGGATGGTGGTAGTGACAGGCATCCAGCCCCCCCTGAGTAGGGGTGGTGGTAGTGGTAGGCATCAATTCCCCTATGAGTGGGGAAGGTAGTAGTGGTAGGCATCCAGGCCCCCTTGAGTAGGGGTGGTATTGGTTTTAGGCATCCAGGCCCACTTGAGTAGGGGTGGTGTTAGTGGTAGGCATCCATCCCCCTATGAGTGGGGATGGTAGTAGTGACAGGCATCCAGGCCCACATGAGTAGGGGTGGTGGTAGTGGTAGGCATCCAGGCCCACATGAGTAGGGGTGGTGGTAGTGGTAGGCATCCAGCCCCCCATGAGTGGGGATGGTGGTAGTGACAGGCATCCAGCCCCCCTGAGTAGGGGTGGTGGTAGTGGTAGGCATCAATTCCCCTATGAGTGGGGATGGTAGTAGTGGTAGGCATCCAGGCCCCCATGAGTAGGGGTGGTGTTGGTGGTAGGCATCCAGGCCCACATGAGTAGGGGTGGTGGTAGTGGTAGGCATCCAGGCCCACATGAGTGGGGATGGTGGTAGTGACAGGCATCCAGGCCCCCCTGAGTAGGGGTGGTGTTGGTGGTAGGCATCCATCCCCCTATGAGTGGGGATGGTAGTAGTGACAAGCATCCAGGCCCCCCTGAGTAGGGGTGGTGTTAGTGGTAGGCATCCATCCCCCTATGAGTGGGGATGGTAGTAGTGACAGGCATCCAGGCCCACATGAGTAGGGGTGGTGGTAGTGGTAGGCATCCAGGCCCACATGAGTAGGGGTGGTGGTAGTGGTAGCCATCAGGCCACTATGGGTGTGTATGGCATTGGTGATAGCCATCCCGCCCCTATGGTTCAGATGTTATTGTGTACGTCATTTCTGCATCCCTATGTGTGTGTGTGTCATATGTCGGGTACGTGTCGTTTGTTTGTGTTGTGGGTGTTTGACTTACCGTCTGCGCCGTACGCATCCGTACCGGTTCCGGTAATAGATGTAGAGTATTGGTAGGACCTGCGCGATGGGATTCATGGTTGGGTCGTCTCATTCGTGTTTCTCGTGGCTTCGACTCGTACTCGTCGCTGGCTTGTTCGTCTCGTAGCCGTGGATCGTCTTGTGACGCGAATCGGAGCTTATGTGCAGCTCTGACGTGCCGGACGTAGCGACGGGTTCGGCGCGTACGGAAGGCGCATCGTACTAGTCCGGCCGGAAGGTGCTGTATATTTGCTTCCGTGCGACTCGATTCGGCGTTTACGGATCCGGCTCGGGCGGGGAACAGGAGCTGGAATGGGTACGTGTGGCTGGGTCGGGATCTGGGCAGTTATGCGCATCGTACTTGCTCGTTCGGACGAATGTTCGAATCGGTCGGGAAACACGCGTTCGGCTTGGTTTTTTTCTGGACGAATAGTGTTAGGTGCGCTTCCGGCCGAGATCGGAATCAACCCCATAGTTGTAGTAACCCCAATACCAGCTTTAGAGGCTGTTACAAGAGCGAGCATTCCCAATGCAAAAGCATTACATCCAAGATGGATCCAATGGGTTAATTCTCTTGCTGCAACGGATGTTGAATACAGATTTGATCCAAATTTGAAAACACAAGAATTTTTGCAGTACAAACAAGAACTTCCTCTGCCCACTGAAATTCTGCCTCTAGACCAGTATGAATTTATAATTTACACTGATGGATCAGCACAACCCGCAACCGGGAGTACAAAACATGCGTACAGTGCTGCATGCGCCATCGTTAAAGGTCGCATGAGAGATGGTAAATTCCGTCCTATGTGCACTAAGACAGAGTCTTTAGGGGACTGCACAGCCCAGTTAGCAGAACTGAAAGCGTTACTACTGGCATTGGTAAACACGGATCGCGAATTCCCGACACTCATAGTGTGCGATTCCTTTTACTATTTCCAGTCATTTAATGAATACTTACAAAATTGGGAAAAGAATGGTTTCAGAGACGCAAAGGGTAGCACAATAAAGCATAAAACACTTTGGGAACAAGTAGTTCAATTAAGAAACAAACTACCAAAAGCTCACGTGATACACACGATGAGTCATCAGCGTGATGGCGTTCACGTTGAAGGGAATTCATTGGCTGATGAAGCCACCAAAGGGGCTGTTAGCACGGCTTCCGTAGCTGCGATCACTCGTTCAAAAACGAGAATAGACAGTGAGATATTACTGGCTGTCAAAGCATCTTGCCAAGGCAGAGGTGCAGTACTACCAAAGAAATTTCCACTCAAGTACTCCTAAATAATTGATGCGAACAACGTTCCTTTTGCTCGAATCCCTGGAGTGGGGGACAGAGTGATTCCAAACAGGGAACGAAGATGGCACCTAATGTACGAGGCACATTTGGGGGAGGGTCTATGGCACCAGAGTTTCCACAGAACTATATCAACTCTAGAAGAAACATACTGGTGGCCAAGGATGAGTGTACAGACTCAAATACTCATTAATGAGTGTCAGGACTGCGACCAGGAAATTGGTACAGTCACAGAAACAGATTCCGGAAACAGTCCCAATGCCAACACAGACACTGCTGTTGGACAACATTATACTACATACTCGCAGAAGTCCTTTTGGACCAATGTGACCCCCCAAACAGCACTAGGTTCATATGGATGTGGCCACAGCGTTCGGCTGACGGTCGAACTGTTATAAAAGATTTGCGAGTCTATATCGGCACATACGCAGTACACACACTACATTCTGACCAGGGTCCTGCATTTCGCTCTTGGGCGTACAAGGAGGCCATGGCCAGTTTGGGCATGCAATTGCGGTACTCCTCGCCATTCCATCCCAAGGGAAATTCCGTTGTGGAGAGGAAAAACCGGGACATAAAGCAATCTATAACAGCTAGAGTATTAGGTTCGGGTGATGGTTGGGTCAAACATCTATATGTTGTCCAGCGTAGCCTTAATAATATGCCAAGGGCCTCTCTAGGGGGGGTCAGTCCATATGAACTCCTATTTGGAATGAGAATGTGGGTACCTGATCTTGAATGTGAAGGCACAGTGGTGGATACAAAACCCTTTGATATCCAAGACCGTTTGGCTGTTTTTCAGGACATTAAAGACTTAAGAACGAAACAAAGCAATGTGAACCTGAAGCCAACCACCACTGGGGAAGATCTGGCTGTCCTGGCAAGGCCTGTCTGGATTCCAAAAGTTGGGGATCTGGTCAGAGAAAAAATTGCGGTTAAGAAGGAATTCGGCCCTTCATACAGAAAACCAGAACCTGTCCTAGCAATTCAAGGAACAAGAACTGTACTTCTGCCGCCCTTGCTGGAAAAAAGGAGAAAAGATTTGTGTCTATCAACCTCATCAAACCACACTATGTGGCCAATACTACACAGTAGGCCTCGTGGTCTCCGCCCTAGTAGCAGACGCCCTCCTCTCGCTACTATCCAAGAGGTTCAAACTGAAAGACTAATCACCATCGAAGAGTCACCAGTAAGAAATGAAGGACTATGCAACAATGCTATGGAACTCATGCCTCTTGACCAACAACAAAATAAAGTAATAGTTCGTCCAGACACACCTGTCTATACCAACATGGCACATATTCAATTGCTTCCACATAAAGCAAATTCGGCAATTTTCACCAATCCTGATGCCATACAGACAATGGATCGAACTGCTTCTGGCTACTTCATTAACTTTGATACGTTTTCTGAGGATCCAAGTGAACCCGACACGACGCCAGCCAAAAACAACTACAAACAGCAAGTCAAAGACTTTCTTCTTTTTCTGGAAAAGACTTATCTGGTTTCACCATGGACTAAACTATGGGTCATATCAGGAATATTTTTCTTTCTTTTCTGGCTAGGAACTGTAATAACTATTAGTATGCTTATAAATGGCAAATATATTCATAAAGACTCTACGAGTAAGGGAATAAACTTGCGTTTACTACCTCATGACTCATCACATCGTGAGAAAAGAGACTTGTCATCAGTGAACATCACAGCCACACCTATACCTGAAGGAATACTATGGGACAAAGTTGATTTCGACATTTTTGGTCCGACAGAAAAATTGAACATTCCACATGTATTTAAAATTTCCTTAAGTGATTTCATTTCCTCCAGTACTTTATCTGATGATTGGGACATTGAGAGTGTGACAAACATGATGTCAGATCTAGAAAAATCCGCTGCATTTGCCGATAATGAATATTTAGAAGGTGCATCTAATTTTGAACAAATGTTCTGTTACCAGCATTACGGTCACCATTTCTTACATAGATCCAGTGTGCCTAGGGACATATTGATGTATAACCAGTGGGAACATTGTCCAACACCACCGAAAAGAAGTTCACCAACATTTGCTAACAAGTTTACTTATTTTTCAGGTTTTAACACCTCTGAACCAGTTTCATACTATTACATGAATACCAATGAAACAGCACAGAAAAATATGTTGACTAACACCAAGCAGATATATTCTGACAAGTTTAATGAACAACTGTCTAGACTAGGATTTGATTTCTGGTACTATACTGTTGAGAAAAAATCTGTCTGGGGTTCTAAAGATTGGCAAGTACAGGGAACTGAAGCTTTGTTTAGAGCATGTCTCATTCCTAAGCAAATTCTGTTCTTGAATGACACAGTGCAACAAACATCTTGCCTAGGTCTAGCTAACATAAAAGACGTGACCATACCACGTGTACCAACACCTGCACACATACCAGGTAACATTACATTACAAGAGATGGAAAGAATAGAGACAATTTTGCAGTACAACAGATCACAGTCTAATTGGGAAAAATGGTTGATCTGGCCCACAGACACTAATGGTTGTCACCAGCGCTTCCTGAATAAAACACAGGGTTTAACACTACATAGGCCAGACCCACGTTACACACAACAACGACATCCAGGGATAGTTAATACATACAGTATAGGAAAATTGTGCCTAGACTGGTTAGAACACTCATCTATACACCAGGTGAAGGAACATATATCTCTATTAACAACAGATGCAGATATCAGAGATTTCTTACTAGGCCCCAAGAAACTGCGTCAGAAACATTTCATATATGGCGGCATTTATGCTCTTTATAATGAAAATTGGAAAGTTTCACAGGCAGAAGCGGCAGAACGAATACGGGAATTAGACCGTATTAATTTGGAAAAATTGCTTCCTGTAGTAGACAATGGTTTAACAACTTTGTCATCCAGAATCTATTCATTGGGTAACATTTTATCCTCGACAATAGACATCCTTGAAAAAGATTTAGCCTTTCTACAACATGGCCAGAACCAGATATGTTCAGTACTATCACTGACATGGATTCTGCAATCACTAAGAGCAGGTCATGTGCCCTGGCGTTTCATTGACACATCAGCCCTGTTTTCAGTTTACAATCTCACTGATAAACAGCTTGAAATGGCACAGAGAGGAGCTAAATATAAAATGTTACGCATTGAAAAACTGGACAAATTGCCCTTTTCTGTAGCAGAAAATCCAGCTACTGAATGGCTAATCCATGGCCAAATACATCTGCCGGTCACTACTTTTCAGTTCCAATACTGTCTTAAATTACAGCATTCAGGCAAATATGAAAAGTTAGGCACAGAATACATTAAGGAAACATGGCATTTACCCTACGATTACAGATGTAGGAGTGGGGACCGTGAAGTTTTTCTTAGTGGTACTAATTGTGAAAATTCCATGAGTGGTTCACTCATATGCCAGGACATAACTTTACATGGAGCTTGTAACGTTCAGTAGCCAACTTGTCCTGTCATCTGAAGGGAGCACCGGCTTCCGTGGTTACTACATTTGGCCTTCTCTCGAATGGGAGTTACCTCATGTTGAATGATCAAAACTGCTGCGGCATGAAAGCGGGCATCCCATATCTTGTGACGGTCACTTCCAAGGTCACTTGCTGCATGCAAGTATTGTTCGCCCCATCGACCTCAGCCAGGGAGTCGCCGATTTGGCCTTCCTTAAATGTTTCTTTTATACGAATTGATACATTGAGCAGACTGAAAGCCATGCTTTTAAAACAAAGCGTATCTTTGAGCTCAGCCACGGAGACATATGAACTTCAAGTCGCCAAAACTTCGGCAGAGATACAGGCTTTGATACATACTACCTGCCCTACGCATTTCTCAGAAGTGTTAGGACGTATCTTAAACATGTCTGATACAAGCGGAATCGTACATGTATTTAAGAACGTATGATCAGGACTGTTAGCATCTTTTCAGAACATCCTAGGGATCGTGCCAGGCTTCGTACACTCGCTGTTTGGAAGTCTACCCTTGATCCTTGCTATCGTTGCAGGCATACTCATCTTATTCCTGCTAATACGATATGGCAAACCCATCAGCAGCACTCAGTCCAATCGACATGGAGAAAGCCCTCCTGGAAAAGAAACTGCGTGAGCACATGGTGAAAATACTGGGCATTCCTTGCCTACGGGAACTTAACCAAGCATGGTTCCTGAGCTTTAGACCAGTCTATGGTGACTGCATCTTACCTGTTCTTCGATGCCTGTTTTGCAGTGAAGAATGCGTGCTGGACGTCTGTCTAACACCTCCATCGATTGCCCCTATGGATATCGCTCTGCTGGACCCCATTAAGGCCCATACAGCGTGTTGTCCCCAACGGCTTCCAATCTTGGTGATGGAATTCCTGGAGACCCCACAGACGCAGTCTGCTGAGGTACGAGATGGACTTACAGGCTCACAGGTAACAATGACCAACGCACTTGCAGAGCATTCTTATGCAGCTCGCAATGACTTCCATCTATGTGCAGTCGATATAATGAAGGGTCTTTCGACATTGACATCAGAACCTTCAGGAGAGTCTATGTTTTCACTTGAAGACGATCCTATGTTTTCCACATTCGACGATTTTGAATTCCCGGAAATAACTGATCTCATGTTTCCATCCAGCCCGGAAACTGACTTTTGAATTAGTTCACAGTGTCCTGAGAAAATATTCAGTGCCCAGCTTTATCACCAAATTTGGAACTCTGCCCAAATTGACTCTTTTTCTCTCTCCCTTACGACATGGCACTTCAGCCTGCTCATAATGCGTCAGCTCTTATGAAATGGACTGACAACTTTTACTATGCAAATTGTTACTTCTACCTATGGTACTGATTTTGAAATTAACAATATAACAATGCCTTAGAAATGCATCTAGATTTGTTTTGATGTACTCCTACATATAATGCTTATGTTTTGTGGTTAGTACTTATAGATATCATCCGTTCGAAAGAGGAGTGGGTGTTGTATTCTGTATAGGTCCGGACTTAGGTATCATCGCATACATGCCCTTATATAGACATATACACTTACATGGGCACAACTCAAGCTGTCCTTATTTAGACATACGCCTTCCTTGTCCTTCTTTAGGCATGTCCTTTGCGCTTTGTACTTTGTACTTTGCACTTTGTACACCGACGTAGCACTTACATACTTCCGTCTACCATTTACCTACATCCGTTGACCCTCCACGTCACAACTTGCTCTCTTGGGATATCCCTAGCACAAAACTATTGATTCCTCAAGAGCTCATCTTTTATTCATAAACTTTCTAACTTCTTTCTCTGTCTTATATCACGTCAGCACTAATCCCCTATACCGTCAACCCTGACAGTACTGACGCAAAACCCGACACCTTCAGTATAAATATACCACCTTTTGCCCAAGCAAAACAGAGGAGACCTCTATTCCAGAGGAGCCCAGGATTCCCTGCCCGACGCACTGACGACGAGACGCTGTCATCCTGCACTCAGAGACTTCAGCTCGCGGTGTTCTAACTTCCCTTGCGGGGTGTTAGAGTTCGAGACCAGGACAGAGATTCCACAACTCTCTCATTCTCAGGTATGGCGCTGACTAGAACTTAGAGGGACTCTTGGCATACCTGACTATAGAATAACATCCTATAGATTTCGCGCCTACAACTTCCCTTGAACCTACACTTAGGTTTAGGTACACTGGGGTAGAATTAGGTAGGAACGCATCACAGGAGTACCCGTGCTTTTATCTGTACTTTTACCTGTACTTTTAACTGTACCTTTTTAAACATTATGGTTTTATCTTTACGCAAGTATTTATGAACCTTCAACATTGTTATAGCAATATTATCTCTTTATGCTCTTAGTACTGTGCATATTATATCTCGCATATTGTCTAACGATTGTAACAGCTCATATTTTATGCATAAGAAAGAAGACTGTTCAATAAATACTTATTGAAACGCCTGTCTGTTATTTCTGTGTAGCTCTGAGAACGTAAGCAGGCACGACTTACTGAGTGAAAGGTTATCTCATTGTTTCCACGATTCTGAGGGATCAGGGTTGTCATGTGATGTGGTTGCCAGAAACTATTCCCTTCTTGTCGCTAAGAAGTTTCTAGTGGCCTCTGAGCTAGCTGGTACACGGTAAAACAAGGTTAGCATACGCGATAGGGGCTTATCGACTAAGTCCTACGCCAAAGCCTATAGTGTATGTTATCCTAACGCGCAGAACCTATTTAGGGAAATAGGAACTACACGACAGGATTCTGCTGAGATGATCCTTCAGAAATATTCATAAACCATTAACTACAAAAGAAAGATGGTTTAGAAGGAAAAAGGAGTATGATTTTATTGTTGAAAACATGGGTATTTAGTAGGAGAATGCTCAAGCCCTGGAGAAGTTCCAGGACCTGTTTGTGAAGATTGATCCAGAATCGAGTTCTTTTCCAATTCTGAGATTTACAGTGGCGGCTGGTGGAATTTGAATCTGGTAGGGCGTAAGATCAATTAATGAATTGAGACATCCAAGTGAGACTAACGTTTCTCAAGGGTGATTTGGGGGAACGGGGTCTCTGAGAAAATGTAAGAACATTGGTGTCTATAAGTGCACTTTTCAGCACTATTTCTGGGGGTGAGCAGTCAGAATATCGAGTTTTTATTATCGACCTACAAGAATATCGAGTTTTAAATATCGTAAGTCAAGAATATCGACATCAAAAATATCGTGGTACAGAATATCGACATGGATGTAAGTAATATCGTTAGTCATAATATCGTTGTTAAAAATATCCCAAAAATGTTTAGTGTTGTAAATGTTAGTATATAATGTATGTTAGAATTTTTTTGAAATAATTAATTATATGTTAAATAATTTTTTTGTAATTTAATTCCGTAGCGGGTTGTGGGTTTATAGGGGAATAGGGTGGGAAGTAATTTAATAGAAATTAATTAATTAATAATTTGATTAATTAATATTTTTGTATTTAATAATTTATTTTGTTAATTGAGTTAATTAATTTATTGTTAATTGGTAATTATGTTAAAAAAGTTAATAATTAGTTATTAATTGGATATTAATTATGAATAATTAATTTGTTAATATGTTAATTGTGTAATTTTTTTAGGAGCGGGTTGAGGGTGGATAGGGGAGTAGGGTGCGAAGTCATTTAATTTAAATTTAATTTTTAATATTTTTTATATAATATTTATTTAAAGTTATTTTATAGTGTTAATTGTGTGAATTAATTTATATTTGATGTTTATTAATTGTATTGTTAATTGTTTGGTAATTAATTAATTGATAATTAATTATGTTAATTGATTAATATTTTACAATATTGGTGGTGACGTTTATAGGGGAATATGGTGGGAGGTAAATTAATTTTTAAAAATTAATTAATGGTTAATTAATATTAATTATATTGCAGGAGTGGGAATACTAAATGAATCCCCTATGCTATCCAACACTTTCCCTACTGTTACACTTGCTGGAGTGGGAATAGTAATTTTTACCCCGGCGCTATCCAACACTTTCCCTACTGTTACACTCGTTGAAGTGGGAATAGTAATTTTTACTCTCCCGTTATCCAACACTTTCCCTACTGTTGCACTTGCTGGAGTGGGAATAGTAATTTTTACCCACACGCTATCCAACACTTTCCCTACTGTTGCACTAACTGGAGTGGGAATAGTAATTTTTATCCTCCCCCTATCCAACACTTTCCCTACTGTTGCACTTACTGGAGTGGGAATAGTAATTTTTACCCTCCCCCTATCCAACACTTTCCCTACTGTTGCACTAACTGGAGTGGGAATAGTAATTTTTACCCTCCCGTTATCCAACACTTTCCCTAGTGTTGCACTCGTAGGAGTGGGAATAGTAATTTTTACCCACACGCTATCCAACACTTTCCCAACTATTGCACTAACTGGAGTGGGAATAGTAATTTTTACTCTCCCGTTATCCAACACTTTCCCTACTGTTGCATTTGCTGGAGTGGGAATAGTAATTTTTACCCACATGCTATCCAACACTTTCCCAACTATTGCACTAACTGGAGTGGGAATAGTAATTTTTACCCTCCCCCTATCCAACACTTTCCCTACTGTTGCACTAACTGGATTGGGAATAGTAATTTTTACCCTCCCGGTATCCAACACTTTCCCTACTGTTGCACTCGCTGGAGTGGGAACAGTAATTTTTACCCACACGCTATCCAACACTTTCCCTACTGTTGCACTAACTGGAGTGGGAATAGTCAATTTTACCCTCCCCCTATCCAACACTTTCCCTACTGTTACACTTGGTGGCGTGGGAATAGTAAATTATTCCCACCCGCTATCCAACACTTTCCCTACTGTTGCACTTACTGGAGTGGGAATAGTAATTTTTTCTCATACGCTTTGCAACATTTTACTAATGTTATATTTAATGTAGTGTAAAATATTATTTTAAAAAATATATATTTTAGGTTTATTTATATATATATATATATGTGTAAATATATTTTAAATTATGTTTTTAACATTTTATAATTAAATTAAATAAGTATTTATTAATATTATTAAGTTAATATATATATCAAAAAAAATTTAAACATGCATTTTTTTAAAATATTATATTTATTATTTCTTCATTTTAATTTTTTTAAATAATTCTAACTATGTTTTACTTAATTATATGTATTATTTAATTAATTTTATATCATTTTTAAGACATTTAAAAAAGTCGATAATTTTTACAACGATATTTTTAACAACGATATTTTTGTTTCGATATTTTTGTACTTACCTGTTTGTAGATAGGATGTCGATATTCTGGACATCGATATTCTGGTGTCGATATTTCTGTAGGTCGATAATCTGTCTGTCGATATTCTGTCAGTGATTCATTTCTGGGTGGTGCCATAATAATAACCCCAGAGAATTGCCGGGTAAACAAAGAACCCTGAAAGCTGTTCTTGCTCGCCTGTCAGTCCTCCACTCCCGACATCCCCTGTGCATGGTGCCCAGTAAAGTGGTGCCACCCTAAGCTGGCACTCCCTCGTTCCCTCCACATTGCACCAATCTGCAAACCTTACACCTCTCCTGAATGCACCTCCTCTTCTCTCTGTCACTTTACCACCCCCAAGCACACAACGCACCCACTCACGTGTAAGCACTACATTGTTGTTTCCCTTCGCCTCATCAATATTTTGAGAACTGTGGGGTCGATTACGATGCGGGCGGACAAAGTCCGCCCGCCATTGCATTGGCAAAAGGGACTGCCCGCCATAGGTGCGGCGGTCCCGCTATACAAATCAGGATGCGCCCGCCACACTGGCGGGCGCATCCCGTATATTTACATTGCGGCGGGCGGTGCTGCAAGCAGCACCCGCCGCAATGTAAAAATACATGTTGTGCATTTACATGCACAACGTGACAGGCACCGCGCGGTGCCTGCCACATTGTACATGCAAATGCAGGGGGGTACCATAGGTACCCCCCATGTGCACCCCCCACACCCCAACACCCTGGGGGCCCGCAACAGGCCCCAACAGCAGGAACCACCAGCCTTTCCATGGCGGCAATGCAGCCATGGAAAGGCTGCTCGCAGCCTGCATCGTGATATGGATGGCGGTGTCTTCCAGACACCTCCACCATATTCAGCACGTTTTCCGCCGGTCGACGAGTCGACCGGCGGAAAAGCGGCGGACGGTCTTTCCGTCCGCCGCGGACCCCCCAGCCATCATGATATGACGGGGGGTCTTTGCTGTCGGGATGGCGGGCGGATCGCCCCCGCCGGCCCCGGCGGGGGCGATCCGCCCGCCTTCGTAATTGGCCCCTATGTTCCTCCTCCACACACATTTGCACAGAATCACAACTGCAACTAGAACACATGAACCTTGCTCAGCAGAGAGGCCAGTGATTGGATGTGCATGTATTCTGAGCTCTATTTTGACATACTGGCACATACTGTGAGAAACTTGCACTGCCTTCAGCCTCAACCTCAATTGTGGCTTTATAAACACCAGCAAAATTACAGAAACACAACATTCTGGAAATAGCTAACACTCTGAGCGAATGCAAGATTAAGTAAAAATGTGAAATATAAATCGGAACTAAGTTGCTAACATGCCTTAATGTTCATAGCATTCACTGTTCATCAGTGTTCTTACCAGTAAAGTTACAGCACGCGCTCTCTCATGGAAGGTTGTTTACATCACATTCCACGTCCCTGTAGCTCACACCGGAGGATCAATGAAGGGGAAAGGACCGGTGACAGGCCAGGGGGCTCGTGGCTCAGGATGGCACAATTTAACTGTACATGCATTGGGAAACTGCCCATTTTTAAGACCCAAACTGTCCCAAGTGTCTGCTGTGTTTTATTTTTTTACACAGACCACACAATCTGCAGCCCCGCGCACACAGCATGGTTCTCACACATTGAACGCTCACACCCTGTGAAACTACAGCCACCGCAGACCTGTTTAGAAGGCAGCTCTGACTTGAAAGTAGCCCCTCAGCCAGTAGGCGCCTCCCGCCTTCCTCCTGGCATTAGGACACCACTGCCCGGCCTCACTGCGCTGCAGTGCAAGGTTCAAGGTTCGAACTTTGGGGCCACATCTTGGCCCTGTGTCCAGGGCCTGGGAATGTGTGGAGAGCTGCCTCCTGACGGGGATCTTGACCCTGTGTCCAGGCAGGAGAGGCTCGTATCAGGGAAAAGAGGCGGTGGGGAAAGGGGTCAGGGATGGGGGGGGCACGGACACAAAAAAATTAAACTTACCTCGTGATTGGCCAAAGCGCCGATGTTTTCCGCTCCCAGGCAGACTGGGAGCCTGTGCCTGTTCTCTCCAGCCCCAGCAATGCCAAACCCACATAGGGAGAGTACACCACTCCCTCTCCAGCCTGTCCCCACCCTGACCCCACCCCCAAGCCTCGACATAGTCTGAATAAAGAGATAATAAAACAGGTTTTAAACCCGTTTTATTATCATTTTAATTTTACATTTTTTAAAGTGCTGGCAGGATGGGCGACGCTCCTCTCTTATAGCGGACGAGCCGCCGCTGTGTCCAGGGAATGTGTGGAGAGCTGCTGCCTGCCGGGGATACTGCTGTGTGCGCAACTGCGCAGGCTAACCACACACCACCCTGTGACGACTAGGGAAAGGATGGAGTGAGGCAGCCTTACAATAATACACATAATTGACAAGCAGCCCCGGGAAGCACAGGCTGATGCTGTGCACACCCAGGGCTGCTTCAAAATAGATGCTGCTTCTCGTCATTAGTGGGCGGTCTCTGTGGACCCCCAAGTATTAAAGGCAAGGGCTGGAGCCATGTCAGCCCATATACTACCAATGGCATCTGGCATCAATGGGGAAGGGGGTGGGGTGCGCAAATAATATTTAAAAAAAATAAAACTTCCCTGAACCAACGTCCTTCGCTCTGGACCTCTTCTGAGGAACTGGTAGCTGCAGCATGGGCACCAATCGGGGCACTGCTCTCATGCTGTGAGAGCAGCGCCCTGATTGGAGGGAGCAACCTCACTCAGCGCTCCCCAGTGCCCTGGAGGCCTGCACTTACTTTAACCCAGCTGTCCTAAAACAGCTAGGTTAGAGGTTTCAAAATGCACATGTCGGGCTGGCTGTCACAAGACGGCCGGCCAAAGGGACATGCGCACTTTGAAAAGTCCTAACTATAACTACCTACTGGCGACCGCCAGTAGGTAATATATATATATATATATAGGTAGTTATAGTTAGGACCTTGTTTCCATAGGAAAAGCGTTTTTTGATTTGCCAATATCTTTGGAGCCGTTTGACAAATCTTCGCGAAATTTTCAAAACTAATGGGGCGCTCCGGCCAGCTCCTGTCTTGAAAGTTTCGGGGTGATTTGTGAAGTGGGGGCCGAGAAAGAAGGGGGGTCTCAAAACATGTTTTCTCCATGTTAATTTCCATAGGAAATTTTGGAACATGCTACAGCCTGAACTGCTGAACGGAATTACACCAAATTTGGCAAAAAGATAGCTCTTTGTTCAGAAAGTGTTCTTTTTGTTAAATGGTGTAAATCCATTCAGTAGTTTCTAAGAAATTTAAAAATAAAAAAATATCGATATCTGGGCGGAGCCTAACCACACATCTCATCGTGAGATCTGATTGGCTGTCAGCACTTCATCCTGGAAATGCTGGCACCCATCTTGGGACCAATATACATGATAGCACCCCATTGAAATGCATTGTAGTGAATGGAAGTTTTGAGGGTGATGCAGCGGAGCCCAAAATTGTCACTACTCCAGAGTCCGGGGCATTTCACTCTAACACACTGACACACCAGTGGGGCCCATAAGACTGATCACACCACCCCAAGACTCTTGGAGAGAAAACACTGATTTTCTGGGCTGCTGAATAATGGGGTACTTTTTACATCAAATTAACACAAGCATATATTTACAGCAATATGAAGTCTAACTAAACTATGCATCAAAGTACCCCGCTACTTTGGTCGATGGACCAAATTAGTTGAGTAGTTGATGGTGATTGCTAAGACCAGCTGAACCTCACTAACAACATTACTTTAAATGCATAAATAAAATGACTTTAATAATCACAGACACATGGATTCTTTTTAAAACTTTATATAAGAATTTTGCAAAAGGAAATCTTAGGGGCCTATTACGATAACCGGCGGTAAAAAATCCGCCATCTACTATAGCATGAAAAAACCACCCGCCTGCACCATGGGAATACCGACCGAGCAATTATGATGTAGCGAAGCAACCTCCGCCCGCGGCGGAAAAAACACACAAAATTCCGCCCGTACATGTCCGAGTAGAAGATTAACCGTCCGCCACGGACGCAATCCCGCCAGAAAACCCAAATCCGCCCGCCCTGACGAACGAGACAACGACCGTGAAATTATGATCTCCCCGACATGAGCGCGGAAAATCCACATTTTCCCCGCCCGCCACGGTCAACAACAGCGATGAATAACTGACAGGGCGGAAGGCCTGGCGGACACGTCCGTGCACGGAAACCATTGGCGGGACAAAGAAATACACACAACATGGCCAACAAGTCCACACAGCAAACTACGCCAAAATACACAAACACAGAACACATCCCAATGACACATGCCCCCTGCCAAAACTAAAAAACTACAAATCCCAGGACAACAGACACAACACACCTGAAAACGACAGACCATCATGACACACCCACATAAGTCAGTACAAAAGCAGCCTCCTCACAGACCACAATACCTTGCACGAGGACAAAGCGAAGACGCCATCAGACAACACAGAGAGACACAAAGGAAAGCAGCACACCACACGCACGCACACATCACACACATCACCACCACTACCACCACCACCATCACCACTGAAACAACGGCACCACGAACCCCCTGCACATCACACACCACACACCCACCACACCAGCTCAACAAATAGCAGACCACACTCCATGGCAAGCCATAGGATGCCAAAGTACACTGCCACTGAGTTGACGGTCATGGTCTATGAGATCATCAAGGTGCACCCACAAATCTATGGGAACCAGGTCCAACAGACACCAGTAGCCACCAGAAACAGAATGTGGAGAAGGATAGTAGACCAGGTGAATGCAGTTGGGAACGTGCCACGCAACCGGGGTGAAATCACAAAGAGGTGGCACGACCTGAAAAGCGTGGTCAGGAAGAAGGAGGCCAAGAATCGTGAGCTGGCTGCCACGACTGGTGGCGGAAATCCCGCGCTATTCAAGACCTTCAAGGCGTGGGAGGAGAAGGTGCGAGGCATTCTGCATCCGGAGAGTCTCACCGGAATACCAGGGGGAGTGGAGGCTGGTAAGTACAAACAAATGTATACCAGCACACCGCTATGTACTGTCATGCACTACCAGAATGCCATAGCACTGAGGGACAAACACCCCCTTGTCCACTACACAATACACAAGACATCTCTCACACATGCAACAGACACTCCCACACACTCAGCCCAAATGTACCAACAAACAAAACCATGGGGGCATGTGTACAGGCAGCCAGCACCATAACTCACACCAGGTCCCTCTGTACCCCAGATGTGCCGGAAGGAGCACTCCCCATACCCACACCCATGTGGCAGCCATAGCTGCACTAACCAACAAGTAACAGGGAAGTAGCCTTACCACGAACTCCGAGTATCGGAGGGGGGACTGCAGAAGTACAACCACCACCAGGCCCCTAGTCCCACAGCGCAGCAAGATGGAGCACTCCCCACACCCATGTGACAGCCATTGCAGTGCACACCTTCACCCGACAGGTAGATATATTCTCCTACATGGAGGGGTGTCTGTGGATGGGGAGCCTTCACCACAACTCACAACACGGCCCCCACTGCCACAGACCAGGAAGATGGAGCACCCCTCCCTCTCATGACCATGTGACAACCATTGCATTGCTCCCTACAAACCAACAAGTAGGTAGACTACTGCACAGGGCGGGGTGTCTGTAGGCATGAGGACTGTACTACGACTAACATGTGGGACATGTCACGTAGCAGAGAAACAGGTAGCACTGCCCCCTGTCATAATCATGTGACTAATGTGCACACGGACATGAATTACAGAGTCATAGCCCACATGAGTCATCACAAATACACCAACACGTAAGGAGTCACGTCTGCATGCACAAGTCTCACTGGAGTACTGACCCACATGCCGTGCACTGTGCCAGTCATCACACACATCAGCAACACCATCGAAGTCTTGTCCATGTAGTCGTGTCTGCTTGTTCCGTTGACATCCTACAACATCACCCATGTAAGTCTATCCCGTCTCAATGTAACTGAGTGGAACCACAGTAATGTCACATACACCACTGGACCCATGAACCACACAGGTACACAATGCACATTCACTGTCTCATCCATCACATCTTAACAGCCCCAGTGACATGAAAGGTATATCATCTAATCAGTTGTCCCATATGTGAGAAGTTGGCCTGGCATATGCTGTCCACTAATTATAGTGGGCACCTTGCACCAGTCCAAACAACCCCTTATTGGAGATAGGTTAAAGACAACCTTTATTGAAAGCTATCCTAGTGGTAGCTATGGAGAGCAGCCTTCAGGCTAAGTCTTGAAGGAATGTAAAGCAGCTTGTTTTACCAGTCTATAATCTCTTGAGTGACCAAATGAAAGAGGACCACACCAGGTATATATTCAAAATATATGTATTTATTACTAAACACACCCCTCTAGTCTCTTTATGAGGCTAGAGTTCGAAATACATACGTTACGAGTTAGTTATCTACAGTAATAGCACAAATACACGTTTGAGCCCCAGGGGCGTACCAAACCATATACCAATAAAGTGGTATAAGAACCACGACTGAGCTAGACACAAGGCCTAGAGCTTGTAGAAGTGCTTGGACCACAAGGAACCACCCAAGGCAGTGACACAGGGGACCCACGGGGGACGCGTGCAGTGTATGAACACAGCCGCGAACCACCGTTAACTTCTATGGGGAAAGTCGCGATTAGAATTTAAAAGAAAAGGGACACTTAGAGGAGGACTTGGAGCAAACCCTTTGAGAACTAGGCTGTTCTAGTGTCAATACCCACGGGAGCACCGGAGTACTCGAGTTACCTCACCCAGGGGAGCCGGGTGCATAGGTGTCTTTCGGGGTCGGGTTTCGTCGTCACTTTCAATGGCGATCTGCTGCAAAGTGCTGCTGGCGGCCAAGTCGAAAGTGTTCGGGTGGATCCAAAGGTGGATCGAAGATCTGAAGAACCTGAAAGCAGAGGGGACAGAGTCTGGGTCACTAGCCAGTGACCAGGAAGGCGATGAGCAGATGCCCACCGATGTCGAGTGCTTCAGGTAGGTTGATGGTCGTCTTGACTCTTCAGCCACGAGGTCCAGGAGGCGTCGACGACAACCAGGAGCTGGATTCTAGCTGTCCCACGACGTCTGTCGATTGCAGGGGTGTCGGCGACCGAATTGGACCCAACAAGCCTTGGCAATGGCCAGTCTCGTGGAAATAGAAGAAGGACGATGTTGCAGACCAGCAAGGTCTGGGGGACTCACCCAGCAAGGATAAGTCAGGGCACACTTGGAGCAACCAGGGAGCCCAAGCAGAAAAAGATTGGCCTTCGGGAGGGCCTACTAGCCAACGGACTAGCGACCGTGAAGGAGCCTCGAGACGATGCACGTGGAGCTGGCTCACAGGACACTCGTGGAGTGGAGGCCAGTGATCTTCTGTGCAGTTAGTGCTGGAGGCTGGGGATACTCGGAGCCCAAAGCACGACTTCGTGGGAGACCCAGAAGAGGATGCACTTGCAAATGCGTTTGGTGTCCAGGGGTCACAGTTCCACATTACCCACGACAGCTACGGGCCTCAGCTTTGCTGGGGACTCAGGGCAGCCTCGGGGAAGTCTGGAAATCCACCTCTGGTGATGCAAAGACTTCGGCATCCGACGGGAGCTTCAGTGATGCAGACCGGACAATTGCTTCTTTGGTGCCTGCCAAGCAGGGGAGTCACTCCTTGACCCCAAGGGAGATTCTTCAGTCCTCTAATCTTGAAGTAGAGCGTCAAAGGTCCAGGATTCTGTATCAGAGTTTCGTCCAGGTAAATCTAAAGTCCTAAGGACTGGGTTCCCCTACTTATACTAAGGTAGGGGGTTGGACATACTCTGTGGCCCCACCTATGGGAGGGCCAGGGCAGAGGGGTGGTTACACCCCTTTCCCTTTGTCCATTTTCACGCCAGAGCAGGGGCTGGAAGCCCCTGAGCCGGTTTGAACTGGGGTATGCACAGGGACACCAAGTGTGCCCCCAGTGCAGGATTTCAAAGCACCCGAGAGTGCTCCCGCCCAGCCCTAATACACACGATCCTTTCTGGGGAGGTGGTCACACCTCCCTGGGACAGGAAACCTATTGTCCAGGCCTCCCCTGCTGGAGTTTCGGTCAGCAGCAGGAGGCCAGACTCGTGTCTGTGGCAGCGGCATCCATTTTGTGATGCCAGGGCTCTGGAAAGTCAGTACCGGGCATACCGGTGTGTACATGTCTTTCCCTCTAGAAGGGTGGAATGCTACCCCCGCCGCCAGAACTGGCCACGGTCATTGCAGCCACCACCACCGCCGCAACCACCACCACCAGGGCCTCCCTGACCACTCACCCTGCTCAAGGTGTTGTACGCACCTCGACATCGACCCTGGGAGCGGCAACGAGGTCCCGGTTGACCACTGTGGCCAGTGGGCAGGTCGGTGGCAGCAGTCCAGGTGGGAGGAGCAGGGTCAGGCCAACGCCATCCGAGCCTGGGAGCCAAGCCCTGCCGCAAATCGCCAGAGTCCTTAGGGCCTATGAAGAGGCCCAGGGACAATGGGCCCATTCATCTGCCGATACACGGGAAGTCCTTGGGGTGTTGAGGTCCATGGACGCCCATATGGGCCAATTCGTGACCCGTATGGGCCAACTAGTCGACCTCATGGGCCAGCTAGTGGTGGCGGTGAGGGCCCAATCAAGGCCAACCACAGCACCTCCGACACCACCTGCTGGGGCGCAGGGTCGTGCAACATCCAGTTCCCCTGCGTCCACAGCGAGAGGGCAATCCTCAGCCACCACAAGCAGCCCACAACAACACCACCCCCCTCCCAAATGTGGGAGGGGTCGTCCGAAGAGGAAACAGGTGTCCAGAGAAGACTTCGCACGCTCCAAACGCCAGTGAGTCAGCCAGCCACGGTGGCCATCTACTGCATTCACTTGGACTACTATCCTACCCCACACTGCCATGTGAATGGCATGTGTCTGTCGGACTGTGGACCCAGAACAACATGGCTACACCTTGACCATCACGCGGACATGTCCGTCAACTCATTGTTCCAGCATGCACCACTTGTGTGATCACCTTGCCCACATTCACATGTCACTGCTTTAAATAAATACACCTGGATCACATTCTGTCTTATCTGCTCTGTGTTTAATCAAAGATGTGCAACCGTCCCCAAGATCAGAAATGCATCTGTAGTGTGGTATGTCGATAGGCCAGGAGAGGCTGTAGGGACCTAGAGGGGAAAAACAGAACAAGAGTCCATTGAATGTGTGTGTCACACACTCATCACACAGTAATTGTCATCAAGTTCAAGCAATGTACACACATCTCACAGAGCAACAGGGCACAATGCCACAGCCACTGTCAGTGGCATACTACCCTGGACATGGACCATTGCCACACAGCACTCAGTGAACAATAGGCCGGCGTGACAATGCACACATACACCTACATAGCTACAGCAACATCAGCCGACGTACATGGTCACTCACCGTCAAGTGAAGTAGCATGCGATGAGCTGCTGACGCTCATTCACTGCTTCCTCCTCTCCACTGTCCTCGTCACTGGACACGGCCTGGTCTGCAGGCGGGGGTCCTGGCTGATCACCGTCATCCACTATCAGGGGGATCTGCCTGCGAATAGCCAGATTGTGCAGCATGCAGCATGCCACTACTATCTGGCACACCTTCTGTGGGGAGTATGCCAGTGCACCCCCGGTGTGGTCCAGGGACCTGAATCTGGACTTCAGGAGTCCAAAAGTCCGCTCCACCACACGTCTGGTCCTCCCATGTGCCTCATTGTATCTGACATCAGCTGGTGTCCTGGGATTACGGAGTGGGCTCAGCAGCCAAGGCCCGTTAGGATATGCAGAGTCACCTGGGTGTGAGAAACACAGAGAATCTTTGCAATTCCAACAGGATACAAGACAGCATGTCACACCCAGCACGCTACACGAGTATGCATACTCACCAACAATCCATGCACGGTCCGGTTGAAGATTAGACACCAGTCGTGGGAGGATGCTGTGGTGCATGATGTGCGAGTCATGGGTGGAACCGGGAAACTTCGCACACATGTGCGTGATGATCATGTCCGCCATGCACACCACTTGCACATTCAGGGAGTGGAAATGTTTCCGGCAAAAAGGCCAACATGTGTGCAATCAATTGCACCAACAACGTGGGGGATGCGTCCAAGTGCATAGAAAGCACCCTTCACTGCCGCCAAATCACGAGCCCTGGGGAATCGGATGTACCGGTTCCTGTACAGCATCATAGCTGCCAGGACATCCCGTAGCACCATGCTGAACATGGGTTGGGACATTCCACCTCCACTGCCTACCGTGTGTTGGAAAGATCTGGTAGCGAAAAAATGCAGTGCAGCCATCACCTTAGCCGTGGGGGTGAATGCTGTTGGATACACCCTGCGAGGACGAAGGTGGGGTTCCAACATGACATATAGGTGATGCAGGGTGGGTCGGTCCAGCCGGAATTTACGAATGACCTCCACATCCTCCATGGCCGACAGCAATTGGTAGGGGCGATGTATGTTTGGCCTCCTCCTAGGACAGATGGAAGTGGACACATGTCAATGCAACACACCACATGGCACTTACACATACACATACCACAAATTACTGGCAAAGCTATAGAATCACAGAACAGCTGACAAGTAGGGACAGCACAGCCACAATACTCTTACACAGGTCCCCTTACCAATATCAATGGCTACTGACACATACCATTGCCATGAGCATGCACATGGGGATTTAGGCCCTAATAGCCTGAAAGGCATCATGATGGTTTCAGACTGCATAGGTGGGAGGCGACAACACCACGGCAATATACCTAGCTGCTGTGCCACACACAGCCTCTGAGGCCGGGTGAGTATGGCACACACCAACAACACAATGTACACAGGCTGAGCGGCCAAAACAAGTGGGTCCTGTTGCACAATGGGATATGAGACAGTCAATGATGTCCCTAGTCCACCCAATGTCCAGAACTGTACGTATCACACCTCCAACACACATTGACAGGTGTACACATTGACAACTCCATGACAACACAGCTGTGTGAATGCAAACACACATCACAAGTGACACGTAACGTTGCACGTGCCAAGTGGGAGATGTACATTGAGAAATATGGCACATGTGTGTATATGCACATCCCATGCACCCATGCTAATGTGTACATGATGATGTGCCAACAGACATGTGGAGGCTGAGCACTGGCCATCAATGCCAATGCACACAGCATGAAGTGGCCCTGTCCAGTGTGGACATGCTCCCACACACAAATCATGGCCACACCTGCAAATGCATGGCGCACCTTCAACTGTGGATTCCACATGGCACCAGCGGACTGTACCCGCCATGGACCAGGCCTTTGAGGCCAACTCCAATGGCCCTCGCGACTGCATCCTGCGTGCTCGACGATAGAGGTAAGCATACCGGGACAGCTCTGTGCAGGCCATTGTGTGCATTTGAAGCAGGCAGACATGGTACACCAATTGCAGCAGCTTGGACCCACTGGAACAGCCCCAGGGGGCTATATGAGTGTGGGAGGGAGACAGGCATTACCACAGCTTACAGGGACTGCTGCCTGGCATCCCTCAACAACACCTGCCGCTGCTGCCACATGTCCACCTACATGTCGACGACTCTGAAGAAATGTCCAGGTCCACTCACCAGCGAGGAGCTGGAGATCATGGATTCCGAGCTCCACGCACACTGCCCAAGGCTATTCATAGCAAAACTTGTGTGTGTAAGACAACTACAGTGTGTGTGGGAGTGCACGTGGGGGACACACATGTCGTTGATCCGCAGCACTATGATTCTGAGCCTGTGGGGTTCCAACATGCACTGCATACCATGCTAACTACAGGTGTAAGGGGTATGTAGGCTCTATGGCGCTTTCCCATGCATGTCCCTCACGAGTGGTGGTACATGGCATTTCCATGTCAGACATCCAGTCACGCAGCCACTTGGCAATGCAGGACTCAGGGCAGTCATTGCTTGTGTGAATGTCTGCCTGGGTCCCTGCTGGCCTCGTCAGTGGCAGCAGACCTGGGCTGCACATTGACTGCACAGTCCTAGAAGGAGCCAACACTGACTGTACAGTGGGTTACTTGTGTCTTTTGTTCAGGTCTCTCCTGAAATACACAAACTCAGCCCTGTCGATTGGACACACCATGCCTTGTGATAGGGATGTGTGTGAGAGATAGTGGCACTGAATGTGACCTCCATTGCGTGGTGAGCCATTCACAGGGCGAGTACGTTGAGGGCTGCGCAGTGTTGGACACGGTGAGTCCACCCACAAAGATGTGTTGCCTTGTGATCTATTTGTTGGTCCACCTGACAATACACAGTAGATGTGGGCAGACTACACATTGCTCAATGTGCTGGCAACCTGCATGTGAATGGGATGGACAGGTACTGTGTACACACTCCCAGCAGCATGCATTCACTTGTGTTGTACACATGCTGTTGGGCCATGTCCGATTACTTCCTGGCTCTGTTGCACGTCTCTGAGTATTTTGGATGGGTCAGCAGCATGCCACTGTGATTGGTGGATGTGGATGATGTTGAGAAGTGTATGAGTGACATTCCAAGGCTCTTGTGTACCATCCCTGCAGTTTGAAGTCCTCCACCCCAAGGGCGTGTGATGAGGCATTGCATCCAAGTTGATGCCTCTGTGTATGTGTGACCGACAGTGCAGCCAATTCCACAAAGGGTGTGACGTCATCTGCCGGATGAGATACTACGTGGCGATAACGGATCGGGGGATGCCCCCTCGTATTGTCAGGTCAGCACGGAGCTGCATTTCACCAGTAATGGTCTGCATCTTGACAGTCACACAGCCTGTGCTGGATGCATGTTTGTAGGGGCATCAGCAGCAAGCAAGTGTACAGTAATGTGGGATGGTGTCTTCTGCGGTGAGAGGCAGCATGTGTCCACAGCCTAACCATAATCTGGGTGATGCGATGTATGTTGTGTATGCAGTGGGTTGTAGGTGTACTCTGTGCTCTGTGCACCTGACATGCATATGCGATTCCTGAGGGTCAAGATGTAATTTGAGCACTCTGCACTCAGAGTCGTAGCCCTCAGGAACAACCTGTAGTGGCCTGGATTGGCAATTCACATGTATGTTTGAGGCACTGTGCCTACTCTGATTTCGTTCGGTCATATGTTTGCGATGCCTCAGCTCATATCTCTGGTGCTTACACATCCGGCACACTGTGCTACAGCAGTAATGCTCGTGTGAATGACAGGTGGATGGCATGGGCTCATGGCCATTGTGGCCCGTCATGTTGCAGTCTGTGTGAGTGGTTTCCCATTCTGCTCCATGCAGGTATGTCTTTGGCCTAATTACGTAGTGCTCATCCTTGCCCCATCAGGACAGTGGGTGTGCACACCGCGATTTGGGACAATGGTCGCAGGGTGACAGAGGCCGGGTGTAGTGCTATGTGCACAACACATGTGCCACTTATTGGCGGCTTCAGTTACTGTATGCCAGCCATTACGTGTTGATTGTGGTGGCTGTATGCAATTGCACAGGTATCGTGCAACATGTGGATTGGTGGATGTTCTGTGCTACTTCCCTTGCACATGTCTGTTTAATTGATGCCAGATGAGTGAGGCCACCTCGCTCTCTCTCATGTGGCATCTCCCGTGGGTGCTGAGGGACAGGGGACGGTCAACAGTGGTGTGGCATCGGATGTAGCAGCTGCACAGGTGCTGAGTGTGTCAGATGTGACCAGCGCCTCGGAGGGGCCAGACGTGTGCTGGATGAATTACAGGCCGAGACGGCAATTTCTGAGTCATCTGAGGACCGAGGTGATGCATCCATGTTTGCTAACACAGGGGACGTGGACTCTGGCTCCTCTTCAGCCACGCGGAGGCCAATGCCCGCACTCCCATCTACTTCCACAGGTGCAACACGTGTCGGCACAGGGATGAAGGGTAGAGTTTCCTTCACACCAGGCACAGCTGCCCCTGCACATGTGAGCCCTGCTGCCCTCAGTGCTGGGTCTGTTGAGCTCATGCGCCATCTCTGCGTGGGGCAGACAGCTCTCCTCAATGACGTCATTGCCCATGACATCACTTTGCCGCACGTGACACAGTACACGGAGGGCCCACATGTACGCATGAGTGGGCTACGCCGGACTGTCCAATGGTTGTCCCCCCCAGTCAAGGTGGTCCTTCAACTGGGCCAATATCAGGCTGACATTCCTGACCCTTTCTCCACCCCCCTGGGCAGTGGCACATCTGACAACAGCAGGGCACAAGTCCTAAAATAAGGGGTGGGGGGACGCTGATGTCATGACAGGAAGTGACATCACGGAAGGTGGCTTGCACCGTCTGACTCATTGCCTCCCCTCGCTCACCCCTTATATGTGGTTGCATCGTAGAAGCCAGCGCGTGCACAAGCAACTCCGATCTCGCCCCAGAGAGGCCAAAGAGTGAATGTGTGGGTCCATTTGCCCCAATTATCTGTCTCGCGGTGATATGAGTGGTGGGACGCCGTCCACCCGCGTGGTACCCCGACTCGATACCTGGACAACAGTGACAATGCATGACAGCCTCCGGAGTCCGGATACACCACATGCAACACACAGAGGCTGTGGCTGCCCTAGCGGGCCAGGCCGCAAACACAATCCCACACGTAAGGTTGACCCACCCCTGCGTGCATAGACATTACAACCGCTGCCATTGACAAGGGACCCATGTGGTGGGACATGGGCCTCAGGGTGACGGGCCTCCGAGCCATCCCCCGCCAACGAGTGTCATGCATCTCACACATATCGCAAAGCCAATAGGACACTTTGCCTGCACACCAGGTCTCGAGTCAGCGTACCACGCGGGTGGACGGCGTCCCACCACTGATTTTACTGCGAGCCAGGGAACTGGTGCAAATAGACCCGCACCTTCACTCTTTGGCCCTTCTGCGGCGAGCTCGGTGCTGCTTGTGCACGCGCTGGCTTCTCTGTAGCAATCGCATGTAAGGGGTGGGCAAAGGGAGGCAAAAAGTCTGATGGTGAAAGCCAGCTTTCATGACGTCACTTCCTGTCATGACGTCTGCGTCTCCCCACTACATATTTAGGACTTGTGCCCTGCTGCTCACTGAGAATGTGTTGCCTGCGAGATGTGACCAGGAGAAGGGCGCCATGAGCTACCACCCACCAAGCTCCACTGCCATCCCGTGCCCTGGGTAGCCTGTGCAGGAGGACAATGTAGGGGGTATACCTGGTGGACAGGGGAAGTGAGTGCCTTGGCAAGGGCCTGGCAGACGCACAGCAGTATCCAGCATGTCCCCAGAGGGAGGGCTAACGTCTACACCTGATGCAGCATTGATCGTGTGCCCGCCTGTTGTGCCCACACGAGTTCACATTCATTTCCAGACAGGTGTGCTTTCCAAATACCCAACACAGTGGAAATATACCCCTCCGGAATCCTCCCCACACAGTCTGTTTCAACAATGCATGTGTGCAACCTACCCGTGCCACTCACCCACCTGGCCCAAGCGGAACTCCCGCTTCACATGCCACATGTGTGTCTTCCACAGTTGTGCTACTCTCTCAGGGGCGGACCTCCAACTGTCCCGTAGCACATAGACAGTACCGAGTTGAACCGGCCATCCTGTTTGAATGGTAGGGACACACACACATCTACCTGTGACACAGTGGTGGCTGTGATGGCTATTGTGCCTGCCATGGCAGTGTTGGTGGCCATGTCAGGGTACACTCACACACATTGCATATGCAGCTTTTCGTGTCACTACTCTGCACATCGGACTGGCCACTGTCCCTGGTGTTGAACAATTTTGCCGCCTGTCTATATAATCTGTGACTGGATGCTGTTGTTCCTGTAGTCTGTTGTGTCTGTGTAGTTGCTGATTGCAGTTGTTACTGTGTGTGCATAGTTAAGTGAGGCACATGCCTTGTATGGTACCTCAACAATTGCAATGTCTGGTCTCACATTCCTATGTGTTTTACACGTGGCTGGGACTTCACTTCTTTCAGACTCTGCCACTTGTGTGTGTGATGAAGAAGTTTTTTAGTGACACGGATTGTCTGCATGTATTTGCTTGATTTCCATGGTAAATGTCTACGTGTCATGTTTGCGTGCAAGCAAAGCACGGGTGTGAGTCTGGCCACAGGATGACAGGTAGCATGTGCATAGTGTGCGGGTATGTGTGAGCTTACTTTCTGTGTGGCCAGCAGTGTAGGTGTATGTTAATTTTGTGATGAACATTGAGCCTGGGCACACGGTTTACTTTCAAAGTGTGCATTTGGGAGGTGTATGTGTGTGTGGTGTGAAGTGTGTGACTTTGGGGTAGTGTTGGTGTGTGTGTGTTTGCGCACTCTGGCAATGTCGATTACACACATGTGTTACCCAGGGGCATGGTGGGTGTTTGTATCCATGTTCAGGTCTGTGGATGTGAGCGCATGTGTGTATTGTATGTTGCACAGTGTGCAGTGTGTGGGTGTGTCCTTGCAGTTCGTGGGTGTGTCCTTGCAGTTCAGGATGGCTCCTACTTAATATGTTTTGGCCATTGTGGGTCTGCAGGGTGTGTGACTGTCAAGATTGTGCCTGGTTTAATTAAGCATGTATGTGAGTTTCAGCAGTTCGTACTCACTGTGCGGTCCTGCCCACCCACACTGATTTCCTGTGTGTGTTTTGACATGCATTGCTGTAGCATGCTTCTTGCGTGGGTCCCAATTTTGCTTGATGAGTGTGATGTCCGACTGCGAAGGTAATTATACACATATGTAGGACTGTGCTTTGAAGTGACCAGCCCGTCAGTGTTAATGTGATGATCTGTTGGGCCACGTCAGAGTCTGACAATCAAAGGCCCACGACCTGTAGTATTTCACTAGGTCCACTGTGGCGGCAACTCATATGCATTGACATCCAATGTCACTGGACTACATGGTCATCTCACGGCTCTCGTGTACTTCACACACTCTCATCCTCTATCATTCGTACTTGTCTTCTGGAAATAATTCTACAGAGTCGCATATTTGCTTCGAGGCATGAATTTGGACTTACTTCCTCTGGGATGCAGAATAGTGGACAGTACTGGCAGCAAAATGCATGTGGAGGATATACTTAGCATGATTACACATACGAAAGGGGGTACAGGTAGATGTAATTAGTTGTTGACTGTGGAATGGAGGCTTCAGGGTTACAGCTGCCTTGCCCTTTCTATGCTACAGTACATTTGCTGATTACTGATGTTCTCTGGGCTTTGACACAGACAGTATTCATTCAGCCTACCAGACAGCTTGACATCATAGGGACAGTTCATCTCAGTTCCATGGTACCGGTTTAATACAATAGTGACTCCGACACACCTGCGTCAGAGGTGACATCAGGGCATGTGCCCACCTGCATGCAGCAGCGTCTCACCAGTTGTTGCAATGTGGTGGCTACTGAACATGACACTGTTGCTAGGGCCATGTTGTAGGGGGTTGCATTTGTTGTCCATGCATGAGTCCTGGCACGGAAGTACAGACGAAGGTGAGGTGACAGTTCGCACGTACTACAGCAGACAGATAAGTGTGCACTGACAGGTGCATGTGTCCAGGTGCGCAGAATACATATTATGGCATAGTTGTTCGTGCTGTATTGCCCATGTGGTTACTGTACACAAGTCCCATACCTCTGCCTCCCCCTGTTCATGCAGGGACACGGGATATGGTGAGGAACAGGGTGCATGTCCCGGAAATGTCAGTTGTCATGGCAGTGGAGTTGATGGTAAGGGGTTAGTTGCAGATGATATGGTATAGTTCTTGTACAGCTACCTGCCCACTCCGTGCGAAAGCCAAGCATGGGTACGGTGTTGTACATCTATGTTCAATTGGGGATATTGAGTCGGGGACCCATGAATTGACAAGTTGACGTGTATGCGATACCTTCCAGCAGGGTATCCATCCCATTGATGGTGAACATGGATGTCATCCAATGAAGCGGATGGTGGGTGGCAAGGTGTTCGTCGTAAGTTGTCCCTTGTAGAATCCTGATGGGACATGTTGGATGACATTCAATGAAACTGTGATCCAGAAGACGTTGTGTGGAGGCACACTGGTCCCATTGCAGTGTGTCCCCGATTGCAGCCACAAACGCCATGCCCCCATACACTGAACAGATCCTGTCATGGTCGTCCAGGGGTGCAAACAAGTGTACCAAGTCCGCCTTTGGACATGCCGGGTTGGAGAGACATAAATCCACAGGCCAGTGGAACGGACACCTCCGACAGTAGAATACGGGGATGACGCAGCTGAACATTGCAATGCGGTAAGTTAGTCGGTAACTTACATTCAGCATTGCCAAATTTGAGCAGCCTACTATGTGTAGCATGCTGTCACTGTACAGCTTGATCTGTCCGTCGTAGCTGAGGGTCAGTGGTACAACAGCCATTTTGCTACAGGGTGATGTGATGGCGTGCTCCGTCTGCCTGAGCAGTCAGCAGAGTGCAGCCTCCGACGATGCTGGGAATTGTGGAATGGATGTACGGCGGATGGACTTGGGGTATAGCTTGGGCGGAGGACACAGTCCCTCATCCCACTTGCTTCTATGAATAGTCAAGGCCAGTGGTGTGTGACTCTTTCCACATTACTTTCATTTGTTCCTCATGGAGGGGTGGTATTATTGCATTTTGTGGTGTTATCTTTCTTTCATGTTGTGCGCTATCTGCCAGTGGACGTTTTACTCTGCATGGCTATGTTTTTCTTCTTGTTGGTACAATGGCTCCATTCTCCAGCATAATTTGTTGCAATGTTATTTCGGAGCAGGAATGGAAGGCCATTCAGTGCTATCTGCTCTCCCGTGTGTGGGCGGGAACACTCCGTTGCCGCTGTACATTGCGGCTTCTGTGTGGGTGTAGTGATTGTGCACACCTGTTCTCAGGCAGCAGTGTTTTTCTATTTTGTACATTGCATGTGTTGTTATTGCGAGCAGGATGGGATTGGTATTTCTTGTTGAGACTGGCGTGCCTTTTCCGGACATTGTCGATATTCTGCGCTGTTATGTGGTAGCCGCCGTGTGATTATCCATGTTTTACACACAAGGGTGTGTCCTATTTTGCATTCACGTTACTCCCCTGTTCGGGACACTTGTGTGACGTCTAGTTGACAACTGTGAGTTGTCGGTTGGGGACATGAGTGATGCATGAAGGCCACGTGACATGTGCCTTCAGGGTGGGGCTGGTGTGTGGGGTGTGTAGTTGTGGCCCTGTGGTGTTTGTGTGCAGCCCAATTATGGCGCAGTCGTTGGCCACTGTGTTGTGCGCATGTGTACCTGCGTCATCGCCGCTACGCTGCGGTGCCGTGACATGGACGTCACTTCCTGGGCCCGGGTCGTGGGTGACCAGGATGTTGCGAGTTGTTTATTTTTGTCAGGTGGGACATGTGTGGGTACAGTGGTGGATGTGTCCTGTCCACACAGGGGTGTCTGGGGGGGCCATGTACAGTTTTCCTGCACTTGCACTGTGTGCATTGTTTTCGTGCCCTTGTTGTGTGTCTGCCTACCTGCGTCGTCGTGGTGCGTTCACTCCTAGGTGGTGCATCAGGTAGAGCAAGGGGAAGGCCTGGAGTGCAGGATTCATCTCTGGGTGGTCCGCCTTTTTACTCTCCGTCCAGGACAGTCGAGTTTCCGCCTTGGTATCTCGTGCGGTGTCTCTTAGCCGGTGGAGCTGTTTGGTTGTGGCATCGTAATTTGTACGCCGGGCGGTACGTCATTTCGTCGGACAGTGTGTCTCCATTAGCTCGCGCCGCTACGTAGACTGGCGCACTTTGATGGCGGGCGGCGCCGCAGGCTTGCGGGCGGTGTTTGCCTGACTTATCACATCCTAATTTGGCGGGCGTGTGGCCCGTTGCTGGCGGATGGTAATTAGCGGTTTTTGCCTCCGTCAGCACGGCAGTCGTGCTTCCGCCCGACATCGTAATGGACCCCTTAGTCTTTATTATTACAGCTCAGAATCTCAGCAGACAACGTAGGAAGTTTATCAGGAAAATAGTTTTGTCTAGCATGAAAAACATAAAGAGAAAACATATACTCTCAATCATTTTAGTTTATCTAAGTGCGTCTGAAAATCACCCCTCTGGCCATAGGGATAATGGAGAGTTCCCCAATAAAGACTCGGGGAACCAAAGGTAACAGGACAGATACATTCTAATTCTCCCACACTAAACCCGACAAACCAGGCGCATCTCCCCAACTTACTTGCTAAATAGCAACCTCCTTGGGCGTCACCTCCCAGGCAATACCCGCAATGGTCTCGTTCCTAAAGGACCTTCGGCTCTTCATCCAACAAAGGTTCGGTCCGCGTAGTTGTCCATTCAATAGCATAGAGATAACATAGCAAATTTGACCAAGCTTTTATACCCAATTTCCTGGCTCACTACACTCAAATGTTTCAATATCGGGAGAATCTCGAACACAGGGGTGGAAAAGGTCTTCCCATGGGGGTCCAGTTCGAACTGGACAAGACAAAGGGGCACACCACCACAGGAAATCTCTAAACATTCTCACATAAGCGTGTCATCACTTTGATACATTTTCATATAACATCATTTGCTGCTTCCTTGATTCCCACGCCGTCACACTGTCATTGCTGCTTTCACCCTGGCACTCAAGGGTCACTCTGGCCTTCAACTGAAGACTTGGCAGACGAGCAAGAAGTAGATCGCAGGGCAGCATACCACTGCGCAGGCGCAGCAATCATCACTGGTGACTCAGGCAGAAAAGACACGCAGCTTCAAAACGGGCGGCCATATTGGAAAGGCCGCAAAGCCAACTAAGGTAAAGTAAACACAAAACAGTGTAAATACGCAAAAAAGAGTGTAAATGTTCACCTCCCACCATTCTAATATCCCTTATTAACTGTTACCTAGCAGATGCGTCACACTTTAATCAAAAATAATAAAGTTTGCAAAACATGCAAAATGTGCAATGTACAACACGACATAAACATGCACTAATATACTATTTTAACACGCAAACAAGTTAGAAATGCTTTTCACTCCATGCTTTAGTAAATGAATTAGTTCTGCCATGCAAAGCATTTTCCCACGTGTGTTCAAGGTGTAGGTGCACTGTTGGTTATTCTCACACAACAAAAATATTAATACAGGTTACCTGGGTTATGGGAGTTATTGATTCTGAGAGGGGTACACAAAAATGTTTCTGTACCTCGCTCCATCAATTCCCCCCTTTGATGATTTCATCATCACCAAAATACCAACCACTTATCCCACTAAATTTACGCAAGATGACATCATTTTTCATTCTGTTAGTATTTTACACAGCTTTCTCCTCAAACTTGATGTTCTTAGTGAAGAACTTCTCCTTTCGCTCCTCAAGCTCTATCTCATCTATTTCTCTTTGTCTGTTTTCTTTTTCTTAATTTTTCTGGTTTTCTCCATTTTCTCTATTTCTCTTTCTTTTCCTAATGCAGGCACAAACTACCCTCAGGATTAATACTAGGAGGATTATGGAAATCACTGGACTCACTATTTTTCCCAGCAAGGAACTACCTAAAGATGCAAACCAGTTAGTCACAGAGGAAAAACCTTTACTAAGTTTCTCCCAGGCACCGTCAACTTCCAGTGGAACAATCTCTTTATGCAAGTCAGTAATATTCCGTATATACTTCTCAATATTCTGACTTTTGTCAGGAATGTAAGTGCAACAATGTTGTACTTTCAGCATCCCACAGACTCCACCCTCTTTTGCCAATAATATATCAAGGGCAAGTCGATTTTGCATAATCATGGCTCTCATTGCAACCATCTCTGTGTCAATCATCAGAAACCCTCCAGCAGTATTCGTTGCTAAACGATCAACCACTGTAGACAATTTCCTAATTTTGTGTGCATTCAGAGAAACTCCCACTGCAGGTATCAATGCTCCAAAATGTCACCTATAATTTCTGAGAATGTTGCTCTTCTCCTACGCATTAGTGTCTGACCTATTTCATGGATTCTATTAACCCCTCGATCTACATGGTAGATCTTTGGAAAGACAATTCCCAAATAACATGTGCCATACCAATGATCAGGCAATCTGTAGTAGGCTTTGCTTCCACAGACATAATAGATCCCAGGAAAAACAGGATCTTTCCCTCCTTTGAATCCCCAACCACCAAGAATTTTGTAAGTGTCTTTGCATTCACTGGAACCTATAAAATATTTGTCATAAGCAGTCTTTTCTCTACTGATGCATAACTTTCCCTGTTGTGACCAATCCAGTGCCATTGCTGCATAACTTTCACCCTTCTCGTAATTTCCCTCTCTAAACTCCAAAGGTGGGATTTTCATTTTCTCAGCAACAGCCTTTCTTTGAAATTTCACTCTTCTTTCCTCTACCATTTCTATGAAGACTTTCTCTTCCTTTCTCAACCTGCAAGTCAGTTATGCCTAATAGCATATTCTAAATCTAGGTGCTTTGTTTCTATGAAAAACTCTCTAAACACTTGTGCAGGTTTAATCTTGTTTAGTTCAGGGACTACAGGAACATTTGCAAAAGTGGTGTCAGTATTGGTGTAATAATATTCTAGCTTTCCAGTTTTATAAAACAAACTGGCTAAGACGCTACAGGTAACACCATATGTCAAAGGAAGGTGAAGATACGTAACACCTTCTGAAACAGATGCTGGTAACTGCATGCACACATAACAATCTCTAACGTCCATTGTTTCTACGTATTCATAAAGCAGCTTTGTGAAGACATTCAGTGAATAATCAGAAACTGACCTATCCTTGTGAAGCTTAGTAATATCTACTGGTGTAAAAGCATGTTCAGTGTTACTTTTCACTGCAGGACTGGTAAGATTGCTTGGGACAGGGGTATCTTCTCTAACCATCGTTAAGGGTATCACTATTGGTAATATGGACCAAAAATCATTAATAATCCTGTACAGCATAAACACATCTTACACCATCGCCGCAAGAACTCACATCTAGGTATAGTGACTTCTACGTCAGCCATGTTTGCCTAAAACAATCTACAAAATATGTACAGAAATGTACAAAATGTGTGTTCCCGCACCTGGAAAATGACCTTCAGTCGTTCTGCCCCTTCTTTTATTTTAACTAGCCGAAATGTTCAGTTGCTCATTTGTCTTGTTCAGAAATATTGGCGTCGTCTTTGTGTGCTGGAACCAAATTGTTATTTCTGTGATCTCTTAGGGTGGCCTCAAATCGCTTTCATCATCTTGTCCGTTGTCATCACTGTCTCTCTCTTGTCTAGAATCTGCTTCTTCTATATCTTGTAGAACTACGTATGTCCACTCAGATGAATAGTATTTCTGATTTGGTTTCCTTATTCTTCTCGGTCTCTGTACTGATTCTTCATCATCTAATCTTTCCTGTTCTAACTGACTTGTAATCTCATTCACTTGATCTTCGCAATCCTTTGTTCTTCTTTTCACTAATCTATACTTGAGTCTTTTTGCTCCACTGGGCCAATTGTCTCCTCTCCTTGATGTTTTTGTGCTCACTTCTTCTTCCTGATCTGAATCTCTAGTTCTTTTCCTAGAACTTTTCCTTTTCCCTCTTTTTTCTTCACTCTCTGTCTCTGTGTCAGTTCTTGTTTCACTTCCCCTGATCTTGAACTTGATATATTCTGGTTCCTTTTCTGAACTTTCCCTTTCCTGCTCTTCAGTAGTGTCCTCACTTTCAGAGACAGGTGACAAATTGTCTAAACTTGTACCAGGCTGTTCACTCTCTGTGTCTGTTTGGCTAGTCTCACCAGTTTCAGGATTTGCTTCTCTGTTAACAGCTTCTGGCTGCTCTGCTTCTGATTCGGAACTTGTACTTGATATCTCCAGATGACGTCCTACTGACCTTTCATGTGGATCTGGTATCTTCAGAGTGTGGCTGGCATGAATCCAGTTTTCCACACCTGCACACTTCACTGCTGTGGTGGTCACCAGGATCACTTGGTGTGGTCCCTCCCAGCGAGGCACCAGACAGTTCCCTCTTCTATGCTTCTTTATACGGATCCAGTCTCCTGGCACTAAGTCATGTGCTGGCCTTCTCTCGGTGGTGGTTGCATCCGGTCCAACCTGGTGAAACACAGAATGCACCACATCAGCTAATCCCTTACAATAATCTAAAATGAGATCATCAGAAATACTCATGAATCTGTTGACAGGTATGTAGGCTTGTCTCATAGCACGTCCCATCAATATTTCATGGGGACTTAAACCTGTCCTTCTGTCTGGTGTGCTTCTCATGCTCATTAAAACTAGGGGCAAAGCATCCGGCCAATTCAAAGCGGTGGATCTACACATTTTTGCTAATCTGTTATTTATTGTGCCATTCACTTGCTCAACCACTCCAGAAGCCTCTGGATGGTAGGCACAATGCAGTTTCTGTTTAATGTTCAGGGCTTCACAAATCAGTTTGATCACTTCATTAGCGAAATGAGTTCCCCTATCTGTTTCCATCGTTACTGGGAAACCATACCTAGGAATTAATTCTCTCAGCAGGAGTTTGGCTACTGTCACTCCATCATCCCTTCTAGTAGGATAGGCCTCCACCCAACGAGAAAACAGACAGACAACCACTAGAACATATCTCAATCTGTTACACGGGGGCATCTCTATGAAATTCAGCTGGAGTCGGGTAAAGGGACCTCCCTCTCTCCCAATTACCCCCAGGCTTACAATGGTCCTTCTCCCAGGATTGAATTGTTGGCAGGTAATACATCTTTGAGAAAGGCTTTCGGCGATTGTCCGAAACTTTGGATTATACCATGTCTGTTTGAAAAGTCTGACCATTGCATCTCTACCTGTGTGTTTCTGTCCGTGATACATGCGGGCAAAATGAGAAAGCATACTGTCGGGCATGACTGGTCTCTCATCTCTGTAAACCCACACTTCATCCTCTTCTCTTTGTTTACACCCTGCCTTTATCCATGTTTCCTTTTCCTCATCACTTGTCAAATCCTGTAACTGTCTCACTTCCTCCCATGTCTCATCTGGGTTAGTAAACATTAGATGAATAATGGTGTCATCTTTCGCTTTTTCCCGATTTATAGCCACTTCATGTTTTGCACAATATTGTGCCAAAGCATCGGCAAAACTATTGCCTCTCGTTACATAGTCAGTTCCTTTCTTGTGGGCAGCACATTTTACCACTTCAACTTCTTTGGGCATTTGTAACGCTTTAAGCAATTTTCCCACATACACACCATTTCGAATAGGAGACCCTGAAGATGTCAGGAATCCCCTCTGCATTCACAGCTGTCCGAAATCGTGCATGATTCCGAAGCCATATTGACTGTCAGTAAAGATGGTCACTCTCATACTTTTCCCAATCTTACACACTCGAATTAAAGCTATCAGTTCAGCAACTTGGGCGGACCTTATGCCTCCCAAACAAGACGCTTCCAGAATTGCTGCTACTGTACACACAGCATATGCAGCACTCGGAGTACCATCATCTGTTCTCAAGCATGACCCATCCACAAACATGACATAGTCGGATTCCCTCAAGGGCTCATCCTTAATGTCAGGTCTGGGTTTCGTGCACAACTCAAGCACATCCAAACAATCATGATCCACTTCATCTCTTACTTCAGCATTCACAGCATCTGGCAGCAAAGTTGAAGGATTGACACTCGTACACCTCACAACTGTCACATTGTCTGCACCCAAGATCACTCTCTCATACTGAGTCAGTCTACTGTGCGTCATGTGCTGGGTCTTTGTTCGTGTCAGAAGAATTTCAACAGAATGGGGCACATACACTTTTAACGGATGTCCCATTACAATACCTTCACTCTGCTCCAGACTCACACTGGTCGCAGCTACAGCTTTCACACATCCAGGCAACGCTGCTGCTACAGGGTCACTGGGCGTCTGGTCATTCCATGTCTTTGCACTAGGACAGCAAGTGCACATCCGTCTCTCTCACTGCAATACAGTTCAAACCCTTTCTCGTAATCAGGCATTCCCAATGCAGGTGCTTCACACAAGCAGTCTCTCAGTTTCATAAACGCATTCATTCCTTCTTCATCCAACACAATCGGATCACTCACATCACTTTTCGTTAGCCTCTGTAGAGGTTTGGCAATCAATGAAAATCCATTTATCCACTGTCGTCAATAACCAACCATGCCAAGAAACATGCGTATCTCTCTCTGAGTCACAGGAATCTTCATGTCTTTAATTAGCTTGATTCTTTCAGTCGTTATCTTTCTAACTCCCTTCTCAATCTTGTGACCTAGATAATGTATTTCTTTCTGGCAGAACTGTAATTTTGACGGGGACACTTTATGTCCTCCTTTGGCCAAATGGTTCAGTAGAGCAACTGTGTCTGTAACACATGTTTCTCTCGTTTTGGAAGCAGTGAGCAAATCATCAATATATTGTACTAACACAGACTTTTCGGGCATCGTCAGTTTTTCAAGCCACTTTTTCAGGATCTGATTAAAGATTGAGGGACTTTCAGTGTACCATTGAGGAACTCGGCACCATGCCAAGATACGCTCTCCGAACTTGAAAGCAAACAATGGTTGGCTTTCAGGGTGCAAAGGAATCGAAAAGAACGTGTGACACAGATCAATTACTGTGTACCATTCAGCATCATGTGGAATCTGATACAGAATTACTGCTGGATTCGGGACAATTGGGCAACAAGGCACGACAATTTTATTTACTTTCCTCAAATCCTGCACAATTCTATATGTTCCATTGGGCTTTTTCAGTCCCATTATGGGTGAATTACAGGGACTGCTCATTATCTCTTTCAGAATTCCCTGCTCAATCATTTGTTCAATTACAGGAGTAATCCCTTCCACTACTTCTGGGGTCAATTTGTACGGTGGAGTATTTGGGTAGACTGCTCCTTCTTTTACTGAACTTTTTATCAGGTCAACATCTCTCATCAGACCAACATCCTGACCTGTGCAATCCCATACATTCAAGCTCACAGTTCCTTTTAATTCTTCAGGAATTTTCTCTGCATCAAATACTGGGAACATGTCATTTACGTCTGTCCCTTGGTCTGCCATAGCTATTTTATACAGGACATCCTCATCTGGCGTTTGAAATGCAATGCCATCGGGCGTGCAGTAGATGGTGCAATTCATTTTGCACAACAAATCTCTCCCTAACAGATTTACAGGGCTTGAATCACACACCACAAAGCGGTGCATGTCGTTGAATGTGCCAATCTGTACTTCCATTGGTTTAGTCAATTGGGTTCTAATCTGTTTGTTCGTAACACCTACAACTTGGATAGATTCTCCCGAGAGGGGCAGGTTCGGAATTTCTGCTGATCTAACAGTAGAACGGGTAGCACCAGTGTCCACAAGGAAGGTGATATTATTACCATCTACTTTCCCATCAACAAATGGACCTGTCTGATCTACCTCTAGAGTAGCGCCAAGCACGCACTCTTCCTCCCCCCTCAGGCATCGTCATTGCATGGGGTCATTCTCCTCACACCTCAACCAATACTGGGGAACTGTAGTTGTTCGTGAGATTTTAGTTACCTGATCTGCTGCGAAGAATCCTGTTTCTGGGCTGTATCTCTGTACATTAGTACTCAGGGGAATAGGTGGCTGTCGCACCTGACACTGCTGAGTAGCTACCTGCTGCGGCTGGAAACTCACCTCAGTCTGCACCCGTGGAGTCAAAGTTACATTTTCGGTATTAGTTCTGGGTGGTGACTTACACTCGTTCTTCCAATGCCCTGTCCTTCCGCAATTGTGTCTGAGTCTTTCTCTCTCAAACACCTCATCTTCCCATTCTCCCAACGCTTCAAACTGAGTTGGTCTACGTTTCGGTTCAAGTTTATTCATCCTTTCTCTCAAATTACGCAAAACTCCCATGTTAAAAGAACCTTGCTCCGGAAATGCAAGCACACCATCTCCTTTCGTATACTGCACCCAGTTTTCTATCCACAAACAAGTATGATAGCCATATTTCATCATCATGTAAGATGCTGGCGTCTTTGGTTGAGGGACAAGATTTCCTTCCCGCGTCACTATAGGATTGTCCTTTACAAAGAATCTTTTTTATTTTTCCCAACAATTACAATTTCTCCTTCTTTTCTCTGCCGTCACAATACATTTTCGCTATTATTCTGTCTCCGCGATCAATTAGAAATGTCACTGCAACGCAAAATCTCTACCAATCCGCTTGTTCTGCAACACCACTTTCCTGACCTATACCAGCGCGGCACACACCAACCAACAAATCAGAAAACTCTACGTCACTGCTGTGTCTACCTATCCCAGCACGGCTCACACCAACGCACCAATCAGAACACACTCCTTCTCCCGCTGTCTAACCAATACCAGCGCGGTCACTGTGACGTCAACCCAGAGCAGGGTTTTGCCAATACAGAAATCTTACAATGAGTCAGCTTTTCTGCTGAACTCTACGATAACCTTTACAGTTTCAAATATTTACAATAAACTGTTAGTCACAACAAACCATTGCCTGTTTCACTAAAAAGAGATAGAATACTCAACTTTCAACAATTCTGTTTCTTCCGATAAGTAGCGCTTACCTCTGCCTTATCACAGAGTTCGGTTTCGCCGATAAGTGTAGCACTTCCCTCTACCTTACCCTTCTTACAAGCTAGGGAAAAACCAATTACTTCTCCAGGGATAAATCGTATTCAGAGTCGCAATTAACTCCTGGACTTAAAGCCAAAGTTTCACAGGTGAACCCTTCGCTAATCCACTCACCACATATACACAGACAATTTCTCTAAGATAACACACACCAATGTTATCACTTCAGAAACCAGACAATGCACTGTGTAACTTCACTTGTCACACATTTCCCTGACAACCTTCAGGGTAACCAACTTCCTACTTCCCGGAAGCTTTAAAACAACTGACTACATAAAACACAGTACGGACTCAACATGAAGTGTTAGACATAAACCCCTTGATTTATCAAAATCTATATACACTAAGCTAATCAATACAGAACATAAATAATCACCAAACTAGTCAATAATAACCATAACTCTGCTACCACTTACTTTAACTGATGCAGCGGAGCCCAAAATTGTCACTACTCCAGAGTCCGGGGCATTTCACTCTAACACACTGACACACCAGTGGGGCCCATAACACTAATCACACCACCCCAAGACTCTTGGAGAGAAAACACTGATTTTCTGGGCTGCTGTATCATGGGGTACTTTTTACATCAAATTAACACAAGCATATATTTACAGCAATATGAAGTCTAACTAAACTATGCATCAAAGTACCCCGCTACTTTGGTCGATGGACCAAATTAGTTGAGTAGTTGATGGTGATTGCTAAGACCAGCTTAACCTCACTAACAACATTACTTTAAATGCATAAATAAAATGACTTTAATAATCACAGACACATGGATTCTTTTTAAAACTTTATATAAGAATTTTGCAAAAGGAAATCTTAGTCTTTATTATTACAGCTCAGAATCTCAGCAGACAACGTAGGAAGTTTATCAGGAAAATAGTTTTGTCTAGCATGAAAAACATAAAGAGAAAACATATACTCTCAATCATTTTAGTTTATCTAAGTGCGTCTGAAAATCACCCCTCTGGCCATAGGGATAATGGAGAGTTCCCCAATAAAGACTCGGGGAACCAAAGGTAACAGGACAGATAAATTCTAATTCTCCCACACTAAACCCGACAAACCAGGCGCATCTCCCCAACTTACTTGCTAAATAGCAACCTCCTTGGGCGTCACCTCCCAGGCAATACCCACAACGGTCTCGTTCCTTAAGGACCTTCGGCTCTTCATCCAACAAAGGTTCGGTCCGCGTAGTTGTCCATTCAATAGCATAGAGATAACATAGCAAATTTGACCAAGCTTTTATACCCAATTTCCTGGCTCACTACACTCAAATGTTTCAATATCGGGAGAATCTCGATCAGGGATTGGTTAACACAGGGGTGGAAAAGGTCTTCCCATGGGGGTCCAGTTCGAACTGGACAAGACAAAGGGGCACACAACCACAGGAAATCTCTAAACATTCTCACATAAGCGTGTCATCACTTTGATACATTTTCATATAACATCATTTGCTGCTTCCTTGATTCCCACGCCGTAACACTGTCATTGCTGCTTTCACCTGGCACTCAAGGGTCACTCTGGCCTTCAACTGAAGACTTGGCAGGCGAGCAAGAAGTAGATCGCAGGGCAGCATACCACTGCGCAGGCGCAGCAGTCATCACTGGTGACTCAGGCAGAAAAGACACGCGGCTTCAAAACGGGCAGCCATATTGGAAAGGCCGCAAAGCCAACTAAAGTAAAGTAAACACAAAACAGTATAAATACGCAAAAAAGAGTGTACATGTTCACCTCCCACCATTCTAATATCCCTTTTCACTGTGGGTCTCTGCTAGCCAGCACTCCTGACCACAACACCCTGGCGGGAGCCTAAGCCCAGGGTGCTGTACCTTCCAGCATTCGCGGCCACCTGTCCTGCTCTTCTTTTTTGCGGGCCACTCACCCTGGTGGGACTTGAAGTCCCAGGGTGCAACGCGGACTCTTCCTGCTGTGTCACCGCTGCCACAGGTGAGGGGGAGGTGCCTCCATCGCGCTACAAAGCGCTGCCTCACCTCCCGCGGCGCGGGACGCGTTTTCACTGTGGGTCTCTGCCAGCCAGCACTCCTGATCACAACACCCTGGCGGGAGCCTAAGCGCAGGGTGCTGTACTTCCAGCATTCGCGGCCACCTGTCCTGCTCTTCTTTTTTGCGGGCCACTCACCCTGGTGGGACTTGAAGTCCCAGGGTGCAAAGCGGACTCTTCCCGCCGCGTCACCGCTGCCACAGGTGAGGGCGAGGCGCCTCCATCGCGCTACAAAGCGCTGCTCACCTCCCGCGGCGCGGGCCGCGTTTTCACTGTGGGTCTCTGCCAGCCAGCACTCCTGATCACAACACCCTGGCGGGAGCCTAAGCCCAGGGTGCTGTACCTTCCAGCATTCGCGGCCACTTGTCCTGCTCTTCTTTTTTGCGGGTCACTCACCCTGGTGGGACTCGAAGTCCCAGGGTGCAACGCGGACTCTTCCCGCCACGTCACCGCTGCCACAGGTGAGGGGGAGGCGCCTCCATCACGCTACAAAGTGCTGCCTCACCTCCTGCGGCGCGGGACGCGTGCGGGCCATGCCCGGGCAAAGCCCGGGCCAACGGCGGGCCAGTCCTTGCCCGTCATCGCCAGAAAGAGGCAGGGCAGGTCCACCTCTCTAACGCCTGACATCTAGCGGACGCACTGTGGACCTGTGTAACCTGCCAAACCAGAGACTCTTCCCAGGTCTGCATAACAGGGCGGTTAAAAGTGAACTAAAACCAATATTCTGTGTTATTGCGGTCTTAAATAGGGTATAAATTACATCGCATCACTGTGCATTGCATAAGCTAAGTCCTTGCCCATATAGTTTCGAGTATGGGAAAAAGGAAAACAATGGAGGGAAACGGAGGAAGTGGGGGGGGGAAGTATTGGGAAGGAAAAAGGAGGGAAAAAACCTAGAAAGTCACAGAAACTGAAACATCAAAGAAGTAACTGCGTCATGGACAGAATAGATACTCTTATTAGCGAGTGCAAGGGTATCCTAGAGGACGATAAAACACCACAGGTCGCTATTACTGAACCATCACATTGCCCCGCACAATCGACTAATCATAGTCCAGGGCGTCAGTTAACTATCCCTGCCATGTTTCATAAGACGGCTGGTGGAGGAAGCCAAGAAACTCAAATGGGTGGATTAATAGAGGAGGAGGATGATAGACTGGCTTCCGATAAGATCCCAAAAACAACTATCGGCTGTTGGGAACCGAAATAATATGTACCAATAAATTCTCCCCCCTAGCTGACCGATTGGAGGAAGACGGGGTGGTCACTTTGTCATCTACTAACCACTCTCTGCTTCGTAGTTCTTCCCCCAATTTCACCACAAGGTCAAGTATTAGTCGGCCTCCCGACCCTCAGGGAACGCATGCTCTTATACTGGAGCTAAGGGGAGAAATAAATTCTATGCGAACAATGATCAAGGAGCTCACATCCATGGTAAAGCAATTAGTGCATAAGGTCCCTACTGATTCTTACACACGGCAACAAGTCCAGGCAAGACAGGTGAACAAACATACCCAAGAAGCAAGCTCCGAAGCTAAGGTTGCCTTTAATAAGGCTCTCACCCAGCCCCATTGCCATACCATAGTAGGAAAGGAATTATCCTCTTCTACTCGGTTAAATTGCACAAAGGAGTCCAACCTAAAATTAAACATAGTACAAACATCTAATAGGCATCCCTCTTGGTTAGGACCAGGAGATTGCCAACAAAATCTTCAATTGCCAAGGTCCAATATTCCAAAATCTAACTTGCCCCAGGCTTCTACAATCTATATGGTTAACGTGCCCAAGTACAATAATAGTAATGGCTTTGAAAGTGTAGATTCCCTTACTAACAAGGCAATACACTGGATTCGCCATGTCAGGGGGTGTCGGTCCGTCATTCGAGAGGATATAGTTAGAGCACAGAGACTTACTTCTAAAACACTACCCTTAGACTGTATTGGGCTATTATTAAAAGGACAAGATCTTGCCGAAAACATGCTCGCTTTGGAATTTCGTACTTCTTCCCCAGATTGCTCCTCCATCCAGTTCAGACGGTTCCCATTGAGCAACAGTCCCGGAGGTTTATTGGGGCAACGAAATTCCTCTCTAGTTGGGTCCTCCACTTTGGAAACAAATGATTGACTTTTGAACATGCCCCATCGAATATTGGATGTCCAAATCGACATTCCAACCAGTAGTGATTCTCTCCCTTGCTTTTCTACCAGTGGTGAGTCATTATGTACTACTGGAGACTTGCCTATAGATAATTCTTGGTTAAATCTAAATACTCAGGAAGAGAAGGTTAGCTCTAGAGAGGGTACATGGAATACTCCTATTAATCTCAGTTTAGATGTCAATACCCCAACTTGTCTGTCCGTGTTATCCTGGAACATAGCCGGGTTAAAATCCAAGATTCCATCTCCCGACTGGCAAACATTTATGGATAATTTCGATATATGTTTGTTCCAGGAAACCTGGACGGTAGACCCTGTCTATCGAGCAGGATACTTAAATTTCTATTTACCAGCAGATACCAGGGGGAAAGGTTGACCCTCTGGAGGTTTAATAATCTGGGTCCGGCAGGATATAGGCTTTGTTATACAAGTACTAGAGTCCTCTAGCAAGGACATTTTAGCAATTAGGTTAAAATGGGGCAAACAGGAGTCAGTTGATGTTTACAATATTTACGCAAGGGGGACAAACGGGAAGAAATCAGTAGTCATAGAGACTCTTGATAACTTAATAGATGAGAATTCTAGGAGCAGGAATATAATAATTGCGGGTGATTTTAATGTGACCTTCGAGCAACTCACGAAGGAGACGTTTACCCTCGCTGAGGATGAAGACATCCAGTGGGGAATTCCTAAATTAGATGTAGCCCCTATTAAAAAAATGGACGGATGTGGCGATTCAAATGAATTCATTGTGTCTGGAGAAAGGCTTAAGAGCGGTAAATGGTAGATCCGCATCTGACAGAGTGGAAGCTTGCAAATTTAATAACGGATCTAGTGCAAGCCGTATTGATTATTTATTGATTAACTTTCAGCTATGGTCAGCATTAAGGGACATGGTGGTAAGAGAACGGTTAGAAAGTGACCACAATCCACTATGTTCAGTTTTTACCTTATCGTTGAATAATGAAGTTAAGTCCCCTAGCTGTGAGCTAACTACCCTGGATGTGGTCTCCTCAAATGATATGAGGCGACTAAAATGGGTAAAATTACTTGAGACACCGGAGGTCTTAGAAAATATATCACACGAAATAGATAACGCAACTATAACATTAGAAGCACTCCTGGCTAACTCCCCATCCCCTGAGTCTGTAACAGGATTTCACGAAGTATTCTTTGCTCAGCTTCGTAATCATTTTTATAGGCAGTGTAAGCCCAGGGGTAAAAACCCTGGTAAAATTAACATCAACACCTGTAAATGGTTTAGTGATCAATGTAAGCTGGCACGTAGCTCCCTTGGGGCTGCAATAAAGGAGGGGGACCCTAACAAAGTCCGCTCGGCCAGGTTATTCTATAAGGGTATACAGGCAAAGGCTAAAAAAGCGTGGTGCGAGAAGAGATGGCAGGATCTCAAAAGCGCTTGTGAAAGTAAAAACCCAAAATAGTTTTGGGATACGGTGAAATGGGGCAGCGGTGGTCGGCCGCCAGAACCAGTAAACCATGTACGTCAGGACCAATGGGTTAGTCACTTTGAACCCCAATATGCTTGTGGCGCTCCGGATTTGGACAGGGCTGTCCCCTCTTATTCTTACTTTCAGGGCCCGGCTTTTAATGACACTGATGTAAGACTTGCTATAGATGCAGTTCAGGGAGGGAAAGCTCCTGGCCCAGATGGGGTCCCAGCAGATATATTTCTTTTTGAAAAACACAAATGGAGACAGTATATAATGATCTTAACAAATGAAATCGCTAAGGGTGCACCAGTCCCGAACTCATGGAAGGGGGCAGAGATAATCCCTGTTTTTAAAAAAGGAGATAAATCCCAGCCTGGAAACTACAGACCAATTAGCCTAATAGACTCACTACAGAAGATCATGGGGCGATTAGTTCGAAATAAGGTTCAGGTCTGGTTAGAGGAGCAGATCATATTATCATTGTTACAGGCTGGGTTCAGGGCACGTATAAGTACTATCGACCAGATATTTTGCTTTACACTAATATATTGGAAGACGGTGGTCTTGGACAAGGGCAGCTTATATGCTGCCTTTGTAGATCTTAAATCAGCCTTTGACCTTGTCTCCCGTAGTAAGTTATGGTTAGTATTGCATGACCTGGGGAGGCCCAATGAGTTGTTATCTCTTATTGTTAGACTCCACGAGGGAAATTACGCAAGGATCAGGTGGGGTACACAAGGTCAGGTGACAAATTCCTTCCCTGTGGAAAAAGGAGTGAGACAAGGTTGTGTAATGGCTCCTACCCTGTTCTCGCTGTTTATAAATGAGATTGTGAAATTTATGACAGCCATTCCTACTGATGCCCCAGCCCTAGCGGGTGAGAGAATCCCTATTTTAATGTTTGCGGACGATACGTTGTTGATAGCAAAAACACCGAGCGGGTTGCAACGGGCCCTATCTCTTTTTGAAGAGTTTTGCCACCTACGAGGCTTTGAAATCAACGTATCAAAAACCAAGTTTAGGACTTTTAATCCGCATAAAACGTATAGAGGTACTGTGGTGTTGAATAAATGTCCCTTGGAGCAGGTTAAAGATTTTATATACTTAGGAGTTACAATGCAGGGAGACATGAGATGGAATAAACAGGTCGATTTGGCTACGTTGAAGCTCCGACAACTGTCAGGCACCTTGAAAACTGAGCATTCAGCTTCTTTAACTAAACCAGTCACCCCGGTGTTGCAGATATACAACACAAAAGTTGCCAATTCAGTGCTTTACGGGGCAGAGCTCTGGGGCTTCAATTCCCTTGCCAATTTAACTAATCGGAAAATCAGTTTTTCCTGAAAATATTTAATCTCCCGCAAAGTACCCCTATACATCCGCTACTCCATGATTTAGGTAGGAGGGCACTGGCAGACATAGCCAGATTACGCCCCTTGCTATACTGGAGGAGAATATGGTCTACCCCGGAGTTGCTTTCATATGCCGCTGACCTTAAAGATGTTATGAGGTCAGATCATTTAAAAAAAATCAAATGGCTGCAGGAAGTTAAATTCATTCTGACAAGCATAGGTATGGCAACATTATGGGAGAACCCAGAACACACTCCATTTCCCTCTAAGATTTTATTGAAGGAAAGATACTGGGGCTGGGTGAGTGACAACATTGTTAGGAGTAGTGTCCCCTCAACATTATCAGGATACTTTCTGGACCTAAAGCCAGTACAAAAGCTGGAACCATACTGGGATATAATAACAAAGCCTCTAGATAGGAAACTCTATTTTCAATTTAGAGTGGGTTCCTTACCAGTAAGGACCTTTTCGGCCAGATGGAACAAGTCAACTGATACCTCCTGCCCAATTTGGCATGTATCCCCTGAATCTTTGGCCCACATGTTATTTGCTTGTCCAGCATACAGAGCCCCGTGTTGTCTGTGGTTGTCCCCAATCTGTCGATCTCTGGGTACTAGACAAAATAGCACAGCACTAAGATTACTGCGCTCAGACACTAAGGCATCTATTGTCATTGCCCTGGCAAAATACTTAGGATGGGCCTGGTCCATTAGATCTCAGACAATTTCCGAAACGTAGTATTATGTACTTGCTCCACAAATGTTCATTTTAGTCCTCTGTTGTTTTCACATAGCATTTGCTATGCTTTCTTTATATACACGTGATAGGAATTTTGGAAGCTAAGCCAGACCTAATAGTAACGAATTTTTCTTATGTAATGCTCAGCATTTGCTAGGAATTAACATACGGATCCAGAATCGTGATGTTTATAATTGTAGCAGCTTCTAAAGAATCCGACCGTATTTTATTATTTTTAAATGGAATGTTTTAATGTTTTAAAGATTTTAACATTAACGGTCATAAATTGTTTTGTATTTGCTTTGATGACTTAATTGTCGAATAAAGCTAATTTGACTGAATTTGTCTGAATATCCCTTATTAACTGTTACATAGCAGATGCGTCACACTTTAAGCAAAAATAATAAAGTTTGCAAAACATGCAAAATGTGCAATGTACAACACAACATAAACATGCACTAATATACTATTTTAACACGCAAACAAGTTAGAAATGCTTTTCACTCCATGCTTTAGTAAATTAATTAGTTCTGCCATGCAAAGCATTTTCCCACGTGTGTTCAAGGTGTAGGTGCACTGTTGGTTATTCTCACACAACAAAAATATTAATACAGGTTACCTGGGTTATGGGAGTTATTGATTCCGAGAGGGGTACACAAAATAATTTCTGTACCTCGCTCCATCAATTGTCACTAAAAGGAGAACGTATAAAGGGTGAGAACAGACTTTAGTTACATTAGAATTCATTTGTTGATGGTACCATACTAATTTTAGGAATTGTAGTGTGTTCTAAGGTGATTTTACCCTTTGAAAAACCTTCTGCTGGGATATCATTAATCATGTTTGAGAGAAAACTATTTTCTCATGCTTTTCCCATAGGGCAGTGGTTCCCAAACTTTTTTGACCCGTGGCTCCCATGACCTAATTGGCAGTTGGCCGTGGCTCCCGACCATTTTTTTTACCGGTGGGCGGGTGGGGGGTGAGGTAAGCCCGACCTCGGGAGTACTTCCTGTTGTCTTCCGTAAATTAATTGGGATGCAATGAAGAATGAAGATATTATAATCATATTTGTAACAAAATAAAAATATAAGTTGTTTATAAAAACTCGCTATTCACAAACTACCAGCACCATTAGTCATTCTCAGAGGTGTTGTAAGCACATCAAGAAGTACCCAAATAGCATCACATCGCAGTAGATGACTTGCACAACTGCTTACAATGGCGAGAAATGAAAGAACAGTAAAACTCTCGCTGGAAACAACCCCTCCTTCAATAAAAACTCAACATTATCCCCAATATGACTTTTGTCCACATAAAGGCCCTTCAAATAAAACAGAATTATACATAATCCTTCTGCTCAGATGAGATGTGTCGACTTCACTAATAGCAGCGAGGCGATTCATAAGCATGTTTGTGACACCTGATTGATTTTGGTCCCCCATCAGTGGATAGAAATTAGTGTCTCATTCAAAATGATTTAGAAATCAGGATACAGGTTGTTACCTACTACACTTGGTAATATTATGAAATGTAGGAAACCATCACCAGATTCGTCATATGGAAAAAGCACATTTACCTGCATACTTTAAGGCTATTCCAAGTCACTGACTGCTGCAGGGAACAGTGACGTTTGTGGTGACGAAATGTCCTTATTAAAAATGCAATTACATTCTCTTGTGGATTTTAAATTTAATTTAGCCCAGAGAAAAGGAAAGCGGAGGCTTGGGGTATGACATGGGTTTTTGAGAGTCTGCAGAAGGCAGGTTTCTCCATGGGGTGACGGTTCGTTGAGATACATAACGTCTGTGTAGGTAGGGAAAATCTAGTGCTCGCTTCTTTTCCGGGTTATGGATATAGGCCAGGGAAAAAGTATGGGATGTGGAAGAGATGAGGGTGATGCGCGCGAGCAAGAGGCAAAAGGAACGAGGAAAGGAGCGAGGAAGACAAGAGAATGTTAAGAGGAAAGAGAACATGTCATGGGGGGCAATAACAATTGAAGGTGGTTGAGTGAGAGGGTAAAAATAGAGGGAATTCGAAAATAACGCAGACCAGCAATAAATGAAAATGTTCCGTGGCCACAAACAGACTTGTACAAGCGATATGGATGGCCTGACAAGTCCTGGCTTAAACACCGTTTAAATAGAGCTCAAACCTGTGGACGCGCAGCATGTTAGCAGTGTACGATGGCGGCGGTGCCCGGACGTTAAAACCTGGTCTCTTTGGTCGGACAGAGGAAGGCTAGTGTAGAGGAATTAACACTTTCGCAGACGTAGCCTGCAGGCCCTGTAATCATCTTGCAGGAGAGAGGAATGACGGTCTTAAGGGCCCGGCCAGCATTCTTCCATTTTAATGTTTACAAAATATATGCATAATTCAGTTAAGCGTAATTTCCACATTTAGGACTTCTACGCTTAATGTTTTGTGAAAATGTTTTGTGTATGAGTTCCACACATAGTCCTAAAAAATAACAATTCTGATTAAAGGCAGCGTGAACAGAAGCAGTGATAATAGAAACGGGGAACAGGAATGAATAGAGTCTGCGCAATTACATATTAAATCAAGTTGGCAAAAGTAGCCTTGGTGGAAAAAATGACAAAGTTAAGGGAAGGCTGGTTTCTCATAATGATGTCACCAGCTTCAAAGAGCCCAGTTTAGGAGCAGGAGAACACTTCAGCCAAGGCAGCTACAATGTCACGAGTGGGAGGCCCAACAGCAGGACACCTCTTCTCATCTCTAGGAGTGAAGCGCTGTGGCAGAGCTCCCTGTGAAATCTTTGTGCATTTGTATTATTTATTTACCCCCGAGGGAAGGGGCTGTGTGCAGACGGGCTCTGTTGGTCTTCATTGTGTCCTCTCTGTGTAATGGCAGGCGCTTCTGCTGCAGGAGGGCAGGGGAGAGAAGGTGATGAGAGAAGTAGGGCAGCAAGAGGCAGAAGCCACATGAAAGCTCGGCTTGCATCGGACTCGAGGCCCCAAGAGGACCTTGAGCTGAGCTGGAGCCAGGCATCCGGCTCGACCCTTCAGTGGCTTGAAATGGTCTCACCACTTGCGATCCCTCGAGGTAGCAGTCCATCGTTTTTTGCCCACCGTGCACCGCAGTCATGTGCAAATCAGCCCTGGTCCTGCTCTAATGGGAACCGTCTGGGCCTCAATCAGATGCCTCGCGCCCCAGCTGCTCTTGTGACTGCCCTGGGCCTGGTCTAACCTGACAGCGGCCCCACAGGCCACGAGCTTTCACTTGTTTCCTGGCTGGGCCCGAGATGAACAGCAGATGCCAGGGGACAGTGATGAATAAATTGCAGTAAATCCAATTCGATCATAAATGCGCAGAAAAGCTGCTTGTCTTAAGACTACACTAGTCAGTGGAAACGGCGACGCGCTGCATTCATACCACGTGTCCAACCCTAAATATGGTGATCACCACCAAAAAAAAATATTGTAATAATCCGCCATTTACAAACAGACAAATACACCTAAATCACTCCCCATCGTAAAGGCGTCAATAATCATGGTGCATCAGCAAGGCGCAGGGAGTAGGCGAGGGGACATGAAACGGCGGGCGGGGATATACAATTGTGAAGCGTTGGTGCGAAACGGGTGGACTGGAGGCAGTGTTTTACTTGATCTTTTTCAAATGTACTTATTGCCTCTTCTGTGCCCCGCGTTCACTATACACTGCCTCCAGTCGAGGTCTATATCAAATTAAAATAAAATAAAGTTTAGTTTATTTTAATTTTATATAGACCTCGACTGGAGGCAGTGTATAGTGAACGCGGGGCACAGAAGAGGCAATACATTTGACAAAGATCAATCTGGGAAATCTGCTCCCGAGGAGCGGGTATGTACGTGATTCTATCATTGGGACATAACGCTCGCAGTCCTGATCTTTTTTCCACTAAAATAAACAATAGTTTTCTTTTGAGTTAGCCCATTTGGTTTAACAGACGGGAACTAAGCTTACTGCAAGACCGCGGGGTGGACCCAAAATGTCCCTATGCCTGACAAAACCTCTCTCGGAAGTTTCAGCTGAGGAAGTCTGGCGAGTGAAAGGTCAGCATTAACCCACAAAATAATCAACTTTGTTTTTCTCTTTCTTGACCGCACATACCTATTCGTAACTTCTAAAGAGGGTCCAACGAGGCACCGCAGAACAGGGCGGGCGAGCTGCGCATGCAGTAATGGCGCGGAGGCTACGTCTGCGAAAACACGTACGTATGCACGTATGCTCTTGGGCCAAACCATTGTACCCGCATTATGCAGGGGGCATTTGTAACTCCCCCGTATGTTGCGCATCTTGCGCTAAGCTGGAATTAGTTCATCCTGCATTCAGGCCCTCAAACAGACGCATAATATTTACTGCCTACACACGGCCAGACGCACTTTTCCCACATCGTGCGCGGCGCCCCTGGCTACTGATAACGGCGCACCGGGGCGCCGCGGCGCACAGTTTGGGAACCACGGCCATAGAGGTTTGGAAGGTGCTCCAGAAGCTAAAATGAGAGCATATTTTCTGTAAATTCACATTATCTTTCTCAGTCATGTGAGAATGAAGTCTGACATTCTCAGTAAAACATGTACATCCAACAAGGGCAGAGACTGTCAGCTGATTCCTTTGTGTTCCACTGCAGCTTCCCAGAGTGTTCTAAAGAACAGCTAGAGCACTAACAGTCTTACTTATGACAAAAGTATGGCACACCTGAAGCCATCTTGATTGGAATAAACTGGTAACACTTAAAACATTTAATTTAAAAAGGAACAAAATGAGGGGGTTCATTTTGTCATAGAAATTATGGTTAGTGCTGTAGAAAGAAAAATTAGGACATGTTTTAAGTGAGATCTCAAATATCTTCCTGTTATATTTCAACAGGAGCAGCCTGTCAGTTGATTCCTTTGTGTTCTACTACAGCTTCCCAGAGTGTTCTAAAGAACAACTAGAGCGCTAACAGTCTTACTTATGACAAAGGTGTGGCACACCTGAAGCCATCTTGATTGGATTAAACTGGTAACACTTAAAACATTTAATTTAAAAAGGAACAAAATGAGGGGGTTTATTTTGTCATAGAAATTACAGTTAGTGCTGTACAAAGAAAAATTAGGACATGTTTTAAGTGAGATCTCAAATATGTTCCTGTTATACTTCAACATTAGCAGCCTGTCAGTTGATTCCTTTGTGTTCTACTGCAGCTTCCCAGAGTGTGCTAAAGAACAACTAAAGCGCTAACAGTCTTACTTATGACAAAAGTATGGCACACCTGAAGCCATCTTGATTGGAATAAACTGGTAACACTTAAAATATTTAATTTAAAAAGAAACAAAATGAGGGGGTTCATTTTGCCATATAAATTATGATTAGTGCTGCAGAAAGAAAAATTAGGGCACATTTTGAGTGACTTCTCAAATCCTCTTCTATTTCATAAAAAAATTCAGACATGCAGACTGAAACATGCACTTTCAATACCAGCAGCAGACTTCCAGTTAACTCCCTGGTGAGCAGTAGCTTTACTACAGTGATCTAATGAGCAACTAGAGTGCTAACATTCTGAATTTATGGCAAATGTGGGACACATATGAATGTCTTCTTGATGGATTCAAAGTAAAAAACTGAAAGCATTTCCTACTGACGAGACTGTAGTAAATGAGGAAATTAGGAAACTTCATAACAAATAAGTCTCCTAAGATGGCCACCGGAGAAAAAAGAGCCCAAATGTAGCACAAATATCGCCCAGATGTAGCCCACATATAGCCCAATGACAGTAGTGTGCAAAACACTTTGGGGCATATTAGCAAGGGCACTATCGCCGCTTTAACGGCACTTTTTGTCGCTAAAGCGGCGATATTTATATCGCCCTATCAGCAAACTGTCTCTAACAGCAGTTAGCGACAGTTTGCGGGCATTAGCGCCCGTTTTTTACCGCTTTGCATGTCAGCGATATTTATCGCTAATGACATGCAAAGTGGGCGTTCCCGACGAACAAACCTGGGAAACACTCGCTAACAGGCCTATCGCCTATTAGCAAGGTGGCCATGGCCCCAGTTAGCGACGTGAAAAGTCGCGCTAACCGGGGTCATCGCCATTTATTTAACACCTGCAATTAGCAGGTGTTAGCCATACCTAACATGGGGGGTGGATTATGCTGATACGACCACAGGGTCGTATCAGCAAGGTGTTCTCCCTTCTCCATGCAACATCGCTGGTTTTTCAGCGATGTTGGCCCATTTCCCCGCTATCGCTGGAATATCCATCGCCATAGCGCTAATCGTTGCTAATACAGCGTTAGCGTGGCGATATATTCCAGCGATAGCCGGCGATAAAAAAAATCACGCTAAGCAGGGTTAGCGATGATTATCGCCTCTTCTTGCTAATATGCCCCTTTATTTTTAGTTTTTTTGCAGTTTTATATAGTGCAGACTGGTCAGGTTTTGGAGCGTTGCATCTTACTTGGATCCCGTATTGCATATTTTGCACAAAGTACTTGAGATTGATCTTACAAAACATTGAACTTTACTATTCTGTTAACCTGAAGTTGCTCTGAGCTGGGCTTTGTAACACCGGTTTTTACCTACTGGTTTTAATTAATTCTCATTGTATTGTATTAAGGAGGATTTACTGTTTTTATGTACACTTTTATGATCTATGTTTCTAAATCAGATCGAAAAATGTTTATTGAATTGAATTGAAGTCTCCCAAGATTGCCAACAGTGAAAAAGGAGACCAAATGTAGCACAAATATCACCCAGATGTAGCCCACGTATAGCCCAATAACAGAAGTGTGGAAAACACTTTTTATTCTTTGTTTTTTTTCAGTTTTATATAGTGCAGGCTGGTCAGGTATTAAAGTGCTTTACATGAGCATTGGTTACATCATACAAGGACAAATTCATTGTGGTTGTAGGCATCAATCAATCAATCAATCAACACATTTATAGAGCGCGCTACTCACCCGTGAGGGTCTCAAGGCGCTAGGGGGAGGGATGAAGCAGCTACTGATCGAACAGCCAGGTCTTAAGAAGTCTCCTGAAGGTCAGCAGGTCCTGGGTCTGTCGCAGGTGGATGGGGAGGGTGTTCCAAGTCTTGGCGGCGAGGTGGGAGAATGATCTGCCGCCGGTGGTCTTTCGGCGGATGCGTGGGATGGTGGCGAGGGCGAGGTCAGCGGAGCGGAGCTGGCGGTTCGGGGTGTAGAAGGTGAGTCGTTCGTTGAGGTATGCTGGTCCGGCGTTGTGGAGTGCTTTGTGGGCGTGGGTGAGGAGCTTGAAGGTGATCTTCTTGTTGACCGGGAGCCAGTGCAGGTCTCTCAGGTGGGCAGTGATGTGGCTGTGGCGAGGGGTTCCGAGGATGAGGCGTGCGGAGGCGTTTTGTATGCGTTGGAGTCGTTTCTGGAGTTTGGTCGTGGTTCCCGCGTAGAGGGCGTTGCCGTAGTCCAGCCTGCTGCTGACGAGGGCTTGGGTGACCGTCCTTCTGGTTTCGGTGGGGATCCATCTGTAGATCTTGCGGAGCATGCAGAGGGTGTTGAAGCAGGAGGAGGAGACAGCGTTGACTTGCTGGGTCATGGGGAGCGTTGAGTCCAGGATGAAACCCAGGTTGCGTGCATGGTTGGTGGGTGTCGGAGGAGCTCCCAACGTGGCCGGCCACCAGGAGTCGTCCCATGCGGAGGGGGTGGAGCCGAGGATGAGGACCTCCGTCTTGTCAGAGTTCAGTTTCAGACGGCTGGTCTTCATCCACTCTGCGACGGCCTTCATTCCCTCATGGAGGTTGGATTTGGCGGTGGCCGGGTCCTTGGTGAGGGAGAGGATCAGCTGGGTGTCGTCGGCGTACGAGATGATGTTGAGGTGGTGCGCTCGGACGATGTTGGCGAGCGGTGCCATGTAGATGTTGAAAAGGGTCGGGCTGAGGGATGATCCTTGGGGTACGCCGCAGGTGATCATGGTGGCTTCGGATCTGAATGGGGGAGACGGACTCTCTGGGTTCTGCCGGTGAGGAAGGAGGTGATCCAGTTCAGGGTTTTGTCGCGGATCCCTGCGTCGTGGAGGCGTGTGCGTAGGGTGTGGTGGCAGACGGTGTCAAAGGCGGCCGAGAGGTCCAGGAGGATGAGGGCCGCGTTTTCGCCGTTGTCCAGCAGGGTCCTGATGTCGTCGGTGGCAGCGATGAGGGCGGTTTCGGTGCTGTGATTGCTGCAGAAGCCGGATTGGGAGGAGGCATGGGGAGATTAAGTGATTTGACCAGAATCACAGACTGTTGAGCTGAAGCAGAAACTCCAACCTGGTTCCCCAGTTGCAAAGTCTGCAGCTCTGAAAGTAACACCACATCCTCTCCCCTAAGCGTAACATTTAATCAAGTGGTCAACTGGATAAAAAAACATAAAGATAACAAATAATTTAAAAGTGCTTTGTTGCTATTTGAGAACTCAGAAAATATGTCCTCATTTTAGTTTTTTAGAGCACTAACCATAATTTCTATGCAAATAAGACCCTCTCATTGCTATAATTTCTAAAAGAAATGCTTTAGGTATTACAGTTTTGATTACATCAATATGACGTCAGGTGTGCCACACTTTTGTAATAAATGAAGAATTTTAGAAATCTAGTTGTTCATTAGGATACTGTTGGGAGGCAGAGGTCAGGGGCACGGACTCGGAAAATTGAAGGCAGGTAGGAGGGTGGAGAGGCAACAATTTGACCACACTGGGCGGGCAGGAAGGGCAGTGGCAGCACAACATGGAGGGCAGTGGAAAGGGGGGCACGGGCAACAAACCAACAATGCAGGACAGGCAAGAGAGGCTGTGGCAATATAATAGACCATTGAGGGCAGAAGGAAGAGGCAGTGGTAGTACAACCATACATGCCAACAGAGCAGATTCAGACAGGAAAAGCCCAATGTTTTTAAGCCCAAAAGGGCTTTATTTTATCTGTCTCTTGTCTACAATCTCCTCTTTTTCAATGTAAGTCAATGGGGAAAATCAATTCCCCAGGTTTTTTTTCAAAATCTCCCTCTTACCAAGTTCAAAATGTTAGCAAATATCGTTTATTGGATCATGGAAGGCAGGAGGAATTGAGGTAGGGACATGGACTCGGATAACAGAGGACAGGAGGGACATGGACAGGTGCACCAAACTGACCTTACAGGGCAGGCATCTGGGTTTGCAGCAGCACAATACACCACACAGGGCATGTGGGACGGAAGTGCAGCACAACAAACCATGGAAAGCAATAGGGAGGGGACAGGACCATGCACATGGACAACAGAGAACAGAGGGCAAAGAGGCAATGGCAGCAAGCTGACCATATTGGACAGACAGGAGAGAAAGCTGCAGCATAACGGACCATAAAGGGCAGGAGGTAGGGATCAGGGGCATGACAATGGAACAGAAAAGCCAGGAGGGAGGGAATAGGGGTCTGCACATGGAAAACAGAGGGCAGGGGGCAAGAGGGCAGGAGAGGGGCAGCAAGCTGACCATGGAGGTCAGGCAGGATGGGCACTAGAAGCACAACACACCATGGAGGGCAACAGTGAGACTATAATGCCATACACACAGACCATGGAGGGAAGGTGGGAGGGGGTCAGGGGCAGCAAGGTGACCACACAGGGAAGGTGGGAGGGGCCGTGGCAGCACAGAAGACCATGCATGGCAAGCAAGAGGGTTAGTGGCAGCACAATGACCATGATGGGCAAGAAGGAGGGGACAGGGGCATGCACAAAGGACCATGGAGGATAGAAGGGAGGGGTCGGAGCTGGGCACAGACAAGAGAGTTCAGGGGAATGGGCCTCACAACAGACCACGCGGGGCAGGCAGGAGGAGCAGTTGCAGGACAACAGACCAGGGAGGGCAGACGGGTATGGCAGTAAAATGGACCATTGAGGACAGGAGAAAGGGGATAGGGGCATGGAACGTGGACAGGCAGGGTGGAGGTGGCAGGGAGAGGTTAAAGTCATCTGACAATGCCAGTCAAGTGGGAGGGGAGTGGCAGCTCAACAGAACATTCAGAGTAGATAGGAGGGGCAGGTCCATGAAACATGGTGTGCAAAAAGGATGGATCAGGGGCATGCACACAAACATCGGAGGGCAGGGGGAAAGAGTAGGGGGCAGCAAGCTAAGCACAGAGGCTAAGCAGGAGGGCAATGATGGGGCATAGAATTGGACAATGGAGGGCAGGAGGAGTGGACTGGGACATCATGCTAAATGGAGGGCACTGGCAGCACATCAGACCAAGCATGGCAGGAGGGAGGAGGCTAGTGCATGGATTCAGACAACAGAGGATAGGGAGGAAGTGGATGGGGCAGCAAGCTAACTGTTCAGAGAAGGTGGGAAGGCCAGTGGCAGAACAACAGCCACACAGGGCTGAAATGAGGGAGCAGGGGCATGGACTTGGACAATGGATGGCAAGGAGGAGGGGAGGCAGGAGCAGCATGCTTGGGTGGGGGCAGCATAATGCCAGGCCAGGCCCTGCTTCCAACCCCCCACCATCCATTGTGATAGGCATCTTACTTAACATTAAAAAAAACTAGAAATTCGCTGAAAAAACAAAGATTACAAGGACGTTATAGTTAGACTCAAATTTCACTCGTACAAAACAAGTGAAATTCAGCAGTTATAGTTACCTAAGCTAACTATAACGTATGCCCCTGCAATGCACTGCTTATGACCTCAGACATTACATCATTCATGAATCATGACATGGTCAGTGACATCACTCATGACATCTCAAATGAGCTGTGAATAGAATGGAACTATAATCCCTAGAACTTTATTTAGGGATAGTGTGTGGATATTAACACCCATTTTTTTTCTTTTCTTTCATGTAAGAACCACTATAATACGCAACGTGCACAGATTAATATGGCTGATAGACTTTCACTTTAAAGTAATGTGTAGTCCATTGTTTATGTTGATGTTTGCAATCGTAAGTATGTTTATTATGAACAAGTCACGTTGACGAACATACGGGTACGGCGGTCACAGGGCAAGATATGCAGAAATGACATTGTGTGCATATTAACACTTGTTTTCTTTTCTTTATTGTATGAATTCCTAAATTTTCGCATCGTGACCAGGCCAATATGGCCAACAGCTTTTTTGTTTAATGTAATATGTAGTCCTTTGTTAATGTTGGCAACTGGAGGCATTTGTACATTTAAATAAGGAAGCTACAATGACGTGTTCTATCGTGATCAAGGTTCGGACGAGCCAAAATGTGTGGATTGCATCCTCTGCAGATTAAATACTTCCAAACTACAACCTGAGTGCTGATTCCTTCCTTGTAAGAGTGAGAGGAGATTGAATATATACATATATATATATACCTCTCTTGCCTCTTTCTGCAGCTCACTCTCTTCTTTCTGCACCTCTTTTGCCTCTTTCTGTACCTCTTTTGCCTCTTTCTGCACCTCTCTTGTCTCTTTCTGCACCTCTCTTACCTCTTTCTGCACGTTTCTTGCCTCTTTATGCACTCCTCTTGCCTCTTTCTGCACCTCACTTGCCTCTTTCTGTGCCTTTCTTCCTCTTTCTTCACCTCTCTTGCCTCTTTCTACACCACTCTCAGCTCTTTCTGCACCTCTCTTGCCTCTTTCTGTACCTCTCTTGCCTCTTTATGCACCTCTTTTGCCTCTTTGTGTACCTCTCTTGCCTCTTTCTGCACCTCTCTTGCCTTTTTCTACACCTCTCTTGTCTCTTTCTACACCTCTCTTGCCTCTTGCTCCACCTCTTTTGCCTCTTTCTGCACCTCTCTTGCCTCTTTCTGTACTTCTCTTGCCTCTTTCTGCACCTCACTCTCTTCTTTTTTCAACTCTCTTGCTTCTTTCTGCATCTCTCTTGCCTCTTTCTGCACCTCTCTTGCCCCTTTCTGTACCTCTCTTGCATCTTTCTGCACCTCTCTTGCCTCTTTCTGTGCTTCTCTTGCCTCTTTCGGCACCTCTCTTGCCTCTTTCGGCACCTCTCTTGCCTCTTTCTGCACCTCTCTTGCCTCTTTCTGCGCCTTTCTTCCTTTTTCTGCACCTCTCTTGCCTCTTTCTGCACCTTTCTTCCTCTTTCAGCACCTCTCTTGCCTCTTTCTGTGCCTCTCTTGCCTCTTTCTGCACTTCTCGTGCCTCTTTCTGCATCTCACTTGCCTCTTACTGTGCCTTTCTTCCTCTTTCTGCACCACTCCTGCCTCTTTCGACACCACTTTTGCCTCTTTCTACACCTCTCTTGCCTCTTTCTACACCTCTCTTGCCTCTTTCTGTACCTCTCTTCTTTCTGCACCTCTCTTGCCTCTTTCTGCAACTCTCTTGACTCTTTCTGCACATCTCCTGCCTCTTTCTGCACCTCTCCTGCCTCTTTCTGCACCTTTCTTCCTCTTTCCGCATCTCTCTTGCCTTTTTCTGTACCTTACTTCCTCTTTCTGCACCTATCTTGCCTCTTTCTGCACTTATCTTGCCTCTTTCTGCACCTCTCTTGACACTTTCTGCACCTCTCCTGCCTCTTTCTGCACCTTTCTTCCTCTTTCCGGATCTCTCTTGCCTTTTTCTGTACCTTTCTTCCTCTTTCTGCACCTGTCTTGCCTCTTTCTGTACCTCACTTGCCTCTTTCTGCGCCTTTCTTCCTCTTTCTGCACCTCACTCTCTTCTTTTTTCAACTCTTGCTTCTTTCTGCACCTCTCGCCTCTTTCATCACTTCTCCTGCTTCTTTCTGCACCTTTCTTCCCCTTTTTGCACCTCTTTTGCTTCTTTCTGCACTGTTCTTACCTCTTCCTGCACTTCTCTTGCTTCTTCTGCATCGTGACCAGGCCCATATGGCCGACAGCTTTTTGGTTTAATGTAATATGTAGTCCTTTGTTAATGTTGGCAACTGGATGCATTTGTACATTTAAATAAGGAAGCTACGAAGCTACAATGATGTCTTGTATCGTGATCAAGTTCGGACGAGCCGAAGTGCGTGGATCGCGTCCTTTGCAGATTAAATACTTCCAAACTACAACCCAAGTGCAGATTCCTTCCTTGTAAGGTTGAGAGGATATTGAATATATACATATATATATATACCTCTCTTGCCTCTTTCTGCACCTCTCTTGCCTCTTTCTGCACCTCTCTTGCCTCTTTCTGCACTTCTCTTGCTTCTTTCTGCACATTTCTTCCTGTTTCTGCACCTCTCTTGCCTCTTTCTGCACCTTTCTTCCTCTTTCTGTACCTCTCTTGCCTTTTTCTTGACCTCTCTTGCCTCTTTCTGCTCTTCTCCTGCCTCTTTCTGCCCCTCACTTGCCTCTTTCTGTGCCTTTCTTCCTCTTTCTGCACCTCTCTTGCCTCTTTCTACCTCTCTGAGCTCTTCCTGCACCTCTCTTGCCTCTTCCTGCACCTCTCTTGCCTCTTTCTGCACCTCTCTTGCCTCTTTCTGCACCTCTCTTGCCTCTTTCTACACCTCTCATGCCTCTTTCTGTACCTCACTCTCTTCTTTCTGCACCTCTCTTGCCTCTTTCTGCAACTCTCTTGACTCTTTCTGCACCTCTCCTGCCTCTTTCTGCACCTTTCTTCCTCTTTCCGCATCTCTCTTGCCTTTTTCTGTACCTTTCTTCCTCTTTCTGCACCTATCCTGCCTCTTTCTGCACCTATCTTGCCTCTTTCTGCACCTCTCTTGACACTTTCTGCACCTCTCCTGCCTCTTTCTGCACCTTTCTTCCTCTTTCCGCATCTCTCTTGCCTTTTTCTGTACCTTTCTTCCTCTTTCTGCACCTGTCTTGCTTCTTTCTGTACCTCACTTGCCTCTTTCTGCGCCTTTCTTCCTCTTTCTGCACCTCACTCTCTTCTTTTTTCAACTCTCTTGCTTCTTTCTGCACCTCTCTTGCCTCTTTCATCACTTCTCCTGCTTCTTTCTGCACCTTTCTTCCCCTTTTTGCACCTCTCTTGCTTCTTTCTGCACTTTTCTTAACTCTTCTTGCACTTCTCTTGCTTCTTCTGCATCGTGACCAGGCCCATATGGCCGACAGCTTTTTGGTTTAATGTAATATGTAGTCCTTTGTTAATGTTGGCAACTGGATGCATTTGTACATTTAAATAAGGAAGCTACAATGATGTCTTGTATCGTGATCAAGTTTGGATGAGCCGAAGTGCGTGGATCGCGTCCTTTGCAGATTAAATACTTCCAAACTACAACCCAAGTGCAGATTCCTTCCTTGTAAGAGTGAGAGGAGATTGAATATATACATATACATATACCTCTCTTGCCTCTTTCTGCACCTCTCTTGCCTCTTTCTGCACCTCTCTTTGCCTCTTTCTGCACCTCTCTTGCTTCTTTCTGCACATTTCTTCCTCTTTCTGCACCTCTCTTGCCTCTTTCTGCACCTTTCTTCCTCTTTCTGGACCTCTCTTGCCTTTTTCTTGACCTCTCTTGCCTCTTTCTGCTCTTCTCCTGCCTCTTTCTGCACCTCACTTGCCTCTTTCTGTGCCTTTCTTCCTCTTTCTGCACCTCTCTTGCCTCTTTCTACACCTCTCTGAGCTCTTCCTGCACCTCTCTTGCCTCTTTCTGCACCTCTCTTGCCTCTTTCTGCACCTCTCTTGCCTCTTTCTGCACCTCTCTGGCCTCTTTCTGCAGCTCACTCTCTTCTTTCTGCACCTCTCTTGCCTCTTTCTGCACCTCTCTTGCCTCTTTCTGCACCTCTCTTGCCTCTTTGTGCACCTCTCGTGCCTCTTTCTGCAGCTCTCTTGCCTCTTTCTGCACCTCTCTTGCCTCTTCTGCACCTCTCTTGCCTCTTTCTGCAACTCTCTTGCTTCTTTCTGCACCTCTCTTGCCTTTCTGATCCACTCTTGCCTCTTTCTGCACCTCTCTTGCCTCTTTCTGGACCTCACTCTCTTCTTTCTGCACCTCTCTTGCTTCTTTCTGCACCTCTCGCTTCTTTCTGCGCCTTTCTTCCTCTTTCTGCATTTCTCTTGCCTCTTTCTGCACCTTTCTTCCTCTTTCTGTACCTCTCTTGCCTCTTTCTGTACCTTTCTTGGTTCTTTCTGCACCTCTCTTGTCTCTTTCTGCACCACACTTGCCTCTTTCTGCACCTCACTTGCCTCTTTCTGCGCCTTTCTTCCTCTTTCTGCACCTCACTCTCTTTTTGCAACTCTCTTGCTTCTTTTTGCACCTCTCTTGCCTCTTTCATCACTTCTCCTGCTTCTTTCTGCTTCTTCATCTTTCTGCACCTCTCTTGCTTCTTTCTGCACTTCTCTTGCTTCTTTCTGTGCTGTTTCTTTCTGCCCCTTTCTTTCTCTTTCTGCACATGTCTTACCTATCTAGGTGTAGTTAGAAATTAGCATTTAAAAAATCTTAGAAATTCACAGAAAAAACCACAGATTTCAGGGATGTTATAGATAAAAATTAGCATTTAAAAAACCTTAGAAACTCACTGAAAAAACCACAGGTTTCAGGGACGTTATAGTTAGAAATTAGCTTTTAAATAACCTCAGATATTGGCTGAAAAAACCCACAAGTTTCAGGGATGTTATAGTTAGTTTGACATTTCACTCGTACAAAAACCAGAGAAATTCAGTTGTTATAGTTAGCTGAGCTAACTATAACTCATGCCCCCGCAATGCACTGCTGTTGACGTCACATATTACATCACTCATGACATGGTCAGTGACATCACTGATGACATCACTGATGACATCTCAAATGACATCACTGATGACTTCATACACTTAATCTCTGTGTGTCTATATGGGTTATTGATTGGTTGTCTGAGTACCTGTATGGGTGCCTGAGTGTCTGTGTGTTGGTGACTACCTGCATGGATGTGTGAGTGGGTGATTCACTGGGTGTATAGGTTCATGAGTGCATCTGCGAGGGGCTGTATGGGTGAGGGAGTGCGCATATGGCTGTGTTGGTGAGTGAATGGATGTCTCAGTGGTATATGTGTGAGTAACTGCATATGTGAATGGCAGTATATGTGAGTGTTGCAGTATATAAGTGACTATGTGAGAGTGAGTGATTGTGAGAGTGGATGTATGGATGAGTGTGTGCTTGTGTCAGTGATTGTATAAGAGAGTAAGTATATGTTAGTATCTGTATGAATAAGTCAGGTGGTGTGTGTATACCTGTATAGATGAGTAAATGGCAGTGTGATTGACTCTTTGGGTGACTGACTATGAGTGAAATGTCAAACTAACCATAACGTCCCTGAAACTTGTGTTTTTTTTAGTGAATATCTGAGGTTTTTTAAATGCTAACTATAACGTACCTGAAACCAGTGTTTTTTTCAGTGACTATATATATATATATTCAATGAAAAAACCATAGGTTTCAGGCATGTTATAGTTAGAAATTAGCATTTAAAAAACCTTTGAAATTCACTGAAAAAACCATAGGTTTCAGGCACGTTATGGTTAGAAATTAGCATTTAAAAACCTTAGAAATTCACTGAAAAAACCATAGGTTTTAGCGACAGTTATAGTTAGTTGGACATTGCACTCGTACAAAACCCGTGAAATTCCCCCGTTATAGTTAGTTCAGCTAACTATAACTCGCGCCCCCTCAATGCACTGCTGATGACGTCACATATTACATCACTCATGACATGGTCAGTGACATCACTGATGACATCACTGATGGCATCTCAAATGACATCACTGATGACATCATCCAGTGACTGTGTGTTTCTGTAAAGTTTAAATATGTTTAATATATATAGGGAAAGGCGTATTGAAGAATGAGTGGGTGTATAAGTGTCTGAATGGATGATTTAGTAGGTGCGTGACTGACTCTATAAGTGAGAGATTAAACGTATCTTACTGAATGCATGGGTTAGTGACTAAACTGGGTGAATGTCTGTATCCGTCTGTCTGTTGCTGTGTAAGTGGCTGCATGGGTTTGTGAATAGCTACATGAGTGTCTATATGAGTTATTGATTGGTTGTCTGAGTATCTGTATGGGTGCCTGAGTGTTTGTGTGGGTGGGGTGTGTGCGACTCTGTGCATAGATGTGTGAGTGGGTGATTCACTGGGTGGATGGTTTCAAGAGTGCATCTGTGATAGACTGTATGGGTGGGTAAGTGTGTGTAAGAGTGTGTTAGTGAGTGAATGTATGTCCCAGTGGTACATGTGTGAGTAACTACATATGTGAAAGGCAGTATATATGTGTGTTGGAGTATATAAATAGCTATAAGCGAGAGTGTGTGATTGTGAGAGTGACTGTATGGATGAGTGTGTGCTTGTATCAGTGATTGTATAAGAGCATAAGAATGTGCTAGTATTTGTATGAGTAAGTGAGCTGGTGTGTGTATACCTGTATATGTGAGTAAATGGCAGTGTGTTTAATTATTTGCATGACTGACTAGGTATGTGAGTACCTCTATGGATGAGTGGCGGTGTTTGAGTGTCTATATAGGAGTATGAGTGCATATGATAGTCCTGTACTGAGTGACCGTAAGTATGTGTGACTGTACGGGTGAGTGAGTGGATGTGTGTGTAGACCTAAGTATCAGTGAGTGGGTATGTAGTTATTGGTGTTGGAGTGTCTATGGTTTTGCGAATGGCAGTCTGTAATTTAGAGTGGGTGTATCAAAGGTTATATTAGGGTGTGAGGAGGTGCATCAGATTATCACGTGGATGATGTCATCAGTGATGTCATCAGTGATGTCATTTGAGATGTCATCAGTGATGTCACTGACCATGTCATGAGTGATGTAATATGTGACGTCATCAGCAGTGCATTGCGGGGGCGTGAGTTATAGTTAGCTGAACTAACTATAACGGGGGAATTTCACGGGTTTTGTACGAGTGCAATGTCCAACTAACTATAACTGTCCCTAAAACCTATGGTTTTTTCAGTGAATTTGTAAGTTTTTTTAAATGCTAATTTCTAACTATAACGTGCCTGAAACCTATGGGTTTTTTCAGTGAATTTCAAAGGTTTTGTAAATGACAATTTTTAAATGTATTAATTGTTATATTTATTTTTTTGATACTGATTTACTACATTTTTTTAAACTATTTATTTTTAGATATTTTATTTTTTAAATTACATTGTAATTACATTATACATTACATTACAAAATATACTTTCTCAGAATGAATTACTTTAGTTTAAATACTTTGCAAATAGGCAATAGACTTTTAAGTACAGTAGTTACAGTTGTTGTAATGGGCAACACAATTTCAAACACAATGCAACATTGAGCTCAATGTGAATTTCTAGTTAAATGCAATTAGTTACTTTATGGATTACTTTTCTAACCACAGGACTGGATCCTAGATTCAGTCCTGGGACATCTCCTGTAAACAGTTGAGTAAAAGCATTTTGGTTACAGTAGTGATTTTTAAGGAATAATATTGTATTTTAAAAGTTGACACTTAGAAACTTTTTCACATAGAATCACCAATGTTATCCTATGGGAGGAAATTCACTTAGCAGGTAAGTAGTGTTATCGTTACTTTTTCTTACTCAGTGGTGGATCCTAGATCCAGCACTGGTGCATCTCCTGTAAACAGTTGAAAGAATGCGTTTAAGTCAAACAGGCGATTTTTAAGGATTATTTGTAGTTTGTGAAAATCGACACTGAAACTTTTCTGCTGAAAACCAGACAATGGATTCCTATGGAAGGAAATACAAGTCACTGGTCAGTACGGTTAGAATTACTTTTCAGGGTCAGTGCTGGGCTAAAAGATGCAGCACTGGGTTCTCTCCTGATAACAGGTGAGTAAATCGGAAATCGTAGTTCGGCTGATTTTAGAGGAATATTATAAAGTTCCAAAACTCCACACTTAGAAGAATTTCCAAGTGAAACCAGTCAATGTTAGCCTAAGGAAGGAAATTCAAGTTACTGGTAAGTACGATTAAAATTACTTTTCAGGATCAGTACTGGGCTCAAAGATGCAGCACTGGTAACAGGTGAGTAAATCGGAATTCGTAGTTCGGCTGATTTTAGAGGAATATTTGCACAATGGTGAAGGAAGGGGGTGGGGCCTGAGGTGACATGTCTGAAAACACGCCCTGTGGCGCGTTTTAAGTTGGAGAATTAATTCCTCCTCAATTCCGAGTGTCCCTAGGGGCCAACTAGCCTTTGTAGGACCTCCTGAGCAGGCCTAGGGGAGTCAGGGTGTTTCTACCCTGCCCCCTTTTTGCGTTTTTTGCGTCTGTTTTCGTCTTTCTTGTGCCTCGGTTCTACCGAGGAACAAGATGGCTGCCAACACTTCCTGATTTGGAGTGTTGCCAATTAGCATACAGCTTGTGATCGGGAGGGTACGCGGACTCTACGCGGCCATAGATATATATGTGATTTTACTTTTGATTTTCTCAGGAACTACTGAACGGATTTACACCATTTAAGCAAAAGGCATGACTCTGAACCAAGGGCTACCTTTTTGCCAAATTTGGTGTAATTCCGTTCAGCAGTTCGGGCTGTAGCCGCGATGAACGGTTCCTATGGAAAAATGAATGCGGAAAACACGTTTTGGGACCCCCCTTTTTTCTCGGCCCCCGCTTAACGAATCACCCCGAGACTTTCAGGATAGGAGCGGACCGGAGCGCCCCAACAAGTTGGAAAATTTCGCGAAGATTCGTCAACCGGCGCCAACGTTATTTCAAATAGAATGTTGCGGATTTCCTATGGAAAATAGGTCCTAACTATAACTATCTACTGGCGACCGCCAGTAGATAATATATATATATATATATGTATCTGTATACATTTGAATGTTGTTCATTTGACATCTGGGAAAGCCTTTCTGTTAGAGAGCATTGCAGAAATAAAACCCCAAGCCTTATTCTGAAAAGAGAGTCTTTGATGGGCTTCATTTTATAAAGTGAAATCCCTCTCCAGGTGGTGTGGTCTTGTGTCTATTGCTTCGTCGTGTTTGAGCCACTGTGTGGGAGAGTAGTATTTGGGAGTGCGAAGCAAGACATCTAGTGTTACGTACGCCTTAGTTTAGAAAATGTATACCCTCTGTTGACTGGGCAGAGGTATTTGGACAAAATACCAGAAAAAAACTATTATGATACAAAAATATTGTGTTAAGAATATCGGGATATCAAAAATATAATCAACAGGAACATATTGAAGGTAAAATCGTTGTATGTGATATAATTTGTAAGTATTAATTAGTATATAATGTATTGTAATGTGTTTGATGTATATGTTTATTATTTTAGTTTATTTGTGTTTTTGGTAATATAATTTTTTAGTTATGAAAATGGTGACATTTTTATTTTTAGTTGTATTTATGTATATAAATAATTGTTTCATATTTTTATTTAGTAGTGGGATATTGGGTTTTTAGGGGGCAAGTGTAGGGATTTAAAAAAAAAGTATATTGTAAAATACATTTTAAGTTAAAGTAATAATTTAGAAATGTTAAATTAATCTTGTTATTTTAAGTTTTTAATGCATTTTAATTTCATGTTAATGAAGATATAGATTAATGGTATTAAATAAATTATTAAAAGACATCAAATAGCAAAAAATATATAGCAAAATGTTTAATGAAGTTAAGTATTTAGAAATATTTTTATGTTCAATTCTTAATTTTTTTATATTGTGTAACAATTTTTTTAAACTGTAGAAATATTGTTAATTTTGTTGGATTTAAAATCGGAATTTTATTGAAAAATATTTTGTAATTTTTTTGAATTATAAACTTTGCTTAAATATTTGTTTCTTTTATGACGTATGATTTAAACGTTAGTAAATATTTTGAAAAATATAATAATTATAAATAATAATTACATACTTGTTGGTTAGTTTATTTTTTTTGACTGTTGTAGTAAAAAAAATGTGTGTGAGTATGGAGTATTTATTGTGTAATTTAGATGTTTCATTAGCATTATCTTGTGTAAAATGTTATATTTTGAAGCATTATGGTTTAGATTAGAGTGGGAATAGTAAATGTCACTCCTTTAGTGTCCAACACTGAAGGAAGTGACCCGAAAAGGGTCACTCGGGTCATCTACAACCACCTTATTTCCTTCCCAAAAATGAAGAGTCTGTCAGACAGTAGAGAATACAAACAATCATTTATTAGTAAGTTACTCTGCAGAGGAGCCCGGTCTAACCTGCATCCAAAGATGTCTGCCGAGGGGACTGACTCCCCAGCAGTGGTCAGTGCATAATCATTGTTCCCAGAACACATAACCACACCCACAGTGGAAAGTTACCAGCTTGAGGAGTGCATGAACAAAGGAGACACAGAAGGATGGGCTACCACCTGCTAGATGGGTACATGCTATCGCTATCTCAAGGTTGCTTCGCTGGGGCTCAGCTCCTCCTAACATGGGAGCAGAGCTACGGACAAGGATAGGCATGCAGTTGCAGAATGGCCTATTCATTAGTAAGTCAAAATCTAACCTTGAGCATAAAACGAAATACTAGCTGAATACACAGTTTTGCTGAGGCAAGCAATACACATAATGAGGCATAGTTCAGTCACAGTCTAAATGGATTACGAAATACAAAATGGAGTCACACGTGTTAAGAAGGTCTGCACATTTATAGGGATAGCTTAGCGGGTTGCACGTAAGGATAACGTCTAGTACCTAATTTTTGTCATCCACTGCTATCTAAATAGATCATAAAACAGGTGCATAATGATGAAAGGATTTTTCAAACCTAACAGTCCCTCCTTTTAGCAGGGGATGCTAAACAAACTTTATTGATGCTATCAGGTAATGGTCTTTACAATTCTAATCAAGAGGGAAGGAAACCTTTATTCACTGTTGTCATATTTCTAAAAAGAAAACTAAACCATCATACTAAAGCACAACATTTTTAATACTCAAAAATACCTTTGTCTATTTGCAGTAGACCCTGCACTGCTTGCATCATCATGGCAGTGCCTTTAACATCGGAGCCTGCTATTTTAGGGGAACGGGTGAGCTTACCCACACAATAGGTACAACAGGCTGGAAGACAATTAATACACAGGCAGCACGTGAAGATGACACCTGCGATGGACACTAGAAAGAGAAGTATCTTCCAACCCCATGAGGATATCAGGCTCCAAAACCACGTTGACAAGGACCATGACCCATTCTCTTGGTGAATATCAGAAGCGAGTCTATGGAATTTCTGTATGGCTGCATACACATTTGGGGCATGGTCCAGTATATACACACAGCAGCTACTGCCAATGACGCGACAGGCTCCTCCCCTTTCTGCAAGGATGACGTCTAACACCATCCTGTTTTGAAGAGCAACAAGCCTGGTAGCCTGGAGCTCAGCTGTCATGTTAGTCGTATTTATCACTGCCTCGACCACCCTAGTGAGTCGTCTGATATTGATACTATTCTTCTTGGGGCCCCACCAGGGAAGGAGACCTTTCATCGCATTCATGAATTGCTGTAGAGTGGTGTCAGTTTGATCTACGTCTTCAGTATTAATAATTCTTCTTACTCCGGAAAAATATACACTTCTACGTCGGAGTCTATGGTCCTTATGGTAGCTAGATGGTGCAATATAAATGGGGGGTAAAAGGAATGAGACATAACACCCGCCAGACCATCCCCTAGGAAGCCATACGTAAGCCTGAGCCCCACAAACGAAATACACATTGGGAGGTGTGAGTAATTGCGGGCTACTAGTGGTGTTCAACCCGAACGTGTAATTGCAGTTACTCTTCCCTACTTGAACATTTCCAAAACCTTCAACACAGAAACTAGCGGTCGTATTAATAACTGGGACGGGTATGGCTTTATCTTCAGTAATATTTCGTGCATGAAAACATTTGAAGTATTCAGTGACATTGAACCCCTGGAAATCCAACATTTCATTTTGAAGCCATGTGGCATTTTGTCTAGTCTCATATACATTCATGCAAGCATCTGGATGTAAGGTATCCTTTTCCCCTCCTTTTCCAGGAGTATACCCTTGGTGTACCACTATATATTCCAACACAGCTTCATAGTCAGACTGGGTAAAATTCAAGACATCAGCATGATAATGAATGTACACCACAGAAAGCAACTGGAACCAGGACTCACAACTACTCAGGTAGGAAATTGCAGAGACACTAGCAAGTCATTATTATGCATGACAGAGGGCAATAACCTGCATACCCAGCAATCTGTGACATTGGTCGTATGATGTACTTGTTGAAGCATTTGCAAAAAAACATTATCCACATACGTCTGTCTATGTCTTTCTTTATGCGGGGCCAAAGTAACAAATATGTGTTCAGGTGGAACCGGGGTAGTCCCTATCAAGGTGTGCACAGGATGCTTTTCTTCTAAATACCATACTACTCCTAATACTGTTATGAGTGCTAGAAATACAAACGTTGCTGCCACTATCTTGCTTTTTGTTGACCAACTTGACCACCAGGGGCCAACCTGTTCTAATGGTGGGGCAGCTAGTGCTAGTACTTCCTCCATGACAGGACGACCAAAGGGGTGCATTTATAAAATCTTGTTAACTAGAGCCGGTAATGCTATATCAATCAGAGGGGCACAAGTTACCCAGCGTCCTTCAGAGCCTCGCTGGCAGACTCCTATTGTTCATCAACGACGGTGCTATGAAGCACTCCCACAGTGGAGCTGCGCAATGGCAGCCCTTGCTGAAAAAAAGTTTCTTCTCTCAGGATAGGGTACCCTCCCTCCTGGGCAAATACCCTCAACGATCCTGTCCAGTGTCCTGGGCAGTGCACCAGTCTTTCTTACCCTACTCTGTCGCAGGCACCTTAAACATAGTGCCTACACCCTATTCTCAAGTCCTTCCCTAAACCTCTGGCTGTCCCTCTGGTGCACTGTCCTTCCGCCGGGGGTGTAAATTGTACCTTGCAACTCCAGGCACTGTTTCATTAAAGAAAAGGGGCTGAAACTCAGGGTCGGCAGGGGACTGAGACTCAACTGCCTCCGAGGGAGATGGGGCAGAATCTGGAATAGCCCTGATCTCTGGAGGTATCGCTTCCTGCAATACGTTGTCACTCTCTTCCTCCGTCTGCGCCCATGTCAGCCGGGCGTCAGAAAAAAGAACAAAATGGGGCACCTTCTCACATTCGTGGTTCCCGATGCCTTCACAGACCCACTGGTCGTAGGGAAGTGGAAGAGGGACCTTCTTACAGTGAGTGGCATGGAACAAATTCTTCTGTCCTTCGACCTTCACTGCAGTCCGGGTGGCGAGGAGGATTAACAGTGGCTCCTTCCAGCGCTGGTCCAGGCAGCTCTTCCTCTGGAAGTTACGAACTATAACAAGATCACCAGGCTGTAGCTGATGCCCGGGCCCCTCTGGTACTGGTCGCAGCGTCTCCTGAATCTGTTGGTGAATAGAACGTAGGTCTTTAGTCAACTCATAAAGGTAATCCACAAGCAAAGGGTACTCTATCTCAGAGAAATGTCGGGGCGTGGAACGCCCCATACATTGGCAAGGCGGCCAAAAACCACCTTGTACGGGGACAACCCTGTTCTAGAATGCGCTGTCGCCCTGGTGGGGATAGCAAAGCAAGGCTAGTGCATCTGGCCATTTCAATCCTGTGCTTTCCGTTATCTTTGCTAACTTTAGTTTGAGAGTACCATTGTACTTTTCAACCAAACCTGATGACTGGGGGTGGTGAGCTGCATGAAACTTCTGTCTAATGTGTAAGCCTTCACACACCGGTTGGATGACCTTTGAATTGAAGTGACTTCCGTTATCACTCCAGATCAAACGCAGCAATCCGAATCGCGGGAAGAACTCTTTCAAGAGTGCCTTCGCCATTGCCATAGCTGTGTTCTCTTTAGTGGGGTAAGCTTCGATCCATTTACTGAATGCACAAACCACCACTAACACGTATTTCAAATTGTTCACTCGTTCCATTTCAATAAAGTCCATTTGGAGAACCTCGAAAGGGAAGGAAGGTGGTGCAAACATGCCAGCGGGTGTTGGGGTGTCTTTCCCAGGATTGTGTTGCAAACAGATCATGCAGTGTTTAACCAAATGGGCGGCTACCTTAGGGATATTGTCATTCTGCCATACAGGGTCCAACACCTTACATATCCCCTTAGCGCTAATGTGGGCCGGGCCATGTGCCATAGTGACTACAGGGAGTACATATGCATTAGGCAACATCCACCTTTGCTTGCCGGACTTATCAGTCCAACACCCATCCTCACCCAGACGCCCTGTACTCTCCTGCCATGTCGCCAGTTCGTCCATTGTCGCCTCACTCTGTATCTCCTTAACATTTTACAATGTGCCCTCAAACATCCCATTGTCTGGAACCCACCTAGCTGGGCCTGCCACAAACATCTTTTTCATCTTAGATCTGGCTGTCTCCTTAGCTGTTTGATCTGCAAATGCATTTCCCCTCCCAACATCATCCGTAATTGCCTTGTGGGCACTGCATTTCACTACTGCTAACTTTTCTGGAAGTGTCAGAGCTGACAAAAGTCTATGTATCAGTGGGCCATGCTGTATTTGTAATCCATGTGAAGTCAAAAAACCTCTCTCTGCCCAGAGGCGCCCGAAATTATGGGCGACTCCGAACGCGTACTGGCTGTCAGTATAGACATTGACAGTCAGTCCCTCACTTAACTCACAAGCCCGCAGAAGGGCAACCAATTCTGCGGCTTGTGCCGACTGATATGGGACACGAGATGTTTCGACTACAGTAAGCAGCATTGTAATATCATACACAGCAGTAGTGGTGCCATCCGGTAACTTGAAACAGGAGCCATCGACATATAGTTCCCCTTGTGGGTCAGATAAGGGAACATCAGTCAGGTCTACCCGTCCCTTCGTCTCCTCTTCCGTGCGATACACACAATCATGTGCATCTGTATCTTTACTCGTCGAAGGGAGGGGCAGTAACGTGGCTGGGTTCAAAGTGGCACATCTTTTTGTGGTAATGTGCGGAGCAAACAATGTTAGCTCATATCCAGTCAGACGTGCACTAGTAAGGTGCTGTGTCTTTGTCTTATTCAAAAGCGTATCCACAGCATGGGGTACCATAACTGTGAGGTCAGTATCAAGAACTAGCCCTGCCGATTGTCTGATAGAGACTGCCACGGCCGCGGCAGCTCTTAGGCAGCTCGGGAGGGCTCTGGCGTCATTATCCAAGATAGCAGAAAAATAAGCGCAAGGCTGTTGCTTACCACCAAAGGCCTGTGTTAAAACAGAGAGCGCGCAGCCATCCGCCTCGTGCACATAGAGCACAAACGGTTTGTTATAATCAGGCGTACCAAGCACAGGAGTAGAGCAAAGCACAATCTTTAATTGCTCAAAAGCTTGCTGACAAGCAGATGTCCAAGGCAGGGGTTCATGCACTTCTTTAGTGGTGAGGAAAAGTAAGGGTTTCGTTAGTAAGGAATAAATTGGGATCCAGTGTCGACAATACGAAGTAATGCCGATAAATGCGCGCACATCACGTTGCGTCTTAGGAACAGGCATATTAGTAATGGCAGCAATGCGTTCAGGTGTTAGTCTGCGACCCTCCTTCGACAGTAGGTGACCTAAGTAGGTGACCTCCTGTCGACAATATTGAAATTTAGAAAGGGACACTTTATGTCCATGGCTTCACAAGTGCAATAATAATTTAACTGTTGCATATCTACAACCTTCCTCAGTATCAGAAGCAATGAGGAGGTTGTCAACGTACTGCAATAGCACATTACCAGAAGGGAGTACCAAAGAATCCAATTGACTTTTCAAGGCTTGGCTATAGATACTAGGACTTTCTGTATAGCCTTGAGGAGCACGACAGAATCTAACTCTCCCGGCCAGGGCGAACCCAAACAGATACCGGCTATCTGTATGGATCGGAATGCTAAAGAAAGCATTTTTCAAATCTATGACGGAAAAGAATTTAGATGAGGGAGGGATCATCGTCAACAGTGTGGTAATATCTGGAACCACAGGGTCCTGGGGTACTACTATTTTGTTTATCTCGCGTAAGTCAATTACAAAGCGGTAGACATCAGGGTGAGCATCAGAGGAATCCAAGGGTGCCTTTTTAAGGATCGGAAGAATAGGACTATTACACACATTCACCACTGTCTCCTCAACCACACCAGACTTAATCAGGTCTTTTATTATTTGCAATAGGGCCTTCTCCCCTGCCTGCGGGATCTTATACTAAGGGATACGTGGTAGGACTGCATCTTTTTTAACTCTACTAGAGACCGGTGGGATCTGGAGTAACCCAACATCCGTGTCTCCGGTAGCCCACAAAGTGGGCGGCACATCGTTAAACTCAGCGGGGAGGGGGCATCTTTAGCAAAACATTGCTTCGCACTAGCCACCGACGGACCAATGGTCATATAGACGCCATCTGGTGAACAATAAATGGTGATTTGAACTGGGGCGACATCTCGCCCCAACCAAGCGCACAGCTGAATTGCGCCTTTGTGGCGGTCTTGTCATTGTTCCTTCTTTAACCAAGTAATCCTATTAATCCAAGCTTTTCATTTACTTATTTCAACTTTTTTCAATGGTAAATACATCCACACGTGGAATGGAATGCCAATTTTCTGTTTTCTTATGTTCTAGGTGGGCCATCCGAACCTCTTCCAAAAACACGAATGACGCGAATTCATCCAAGACAGTATTTTATTTATATAAAAACCCAATGCTTTTCGGGATGAAGATGCCCTTCATCAGGGGTCACTGTAATAACAAGCAAAGCAATAACCATTATTCCTTTAAGCCATGATTAAGCATAAAATATAAAATAACATCCCTGATCAAACGACAATATTTGTTGCGAAGTGCTATGCGTGTCTACCCCCATAAGAAATCCCTCCAGCAGTAATCTACAACTCTGAACCAACACCCCTGCATTCAACATGAGCTGTTGCCCCATTGTGTAATGTTTGGCACCCTTATATACCCACGGGACTATACTCCATCTAGTTTTTTGAGCAGTGATTACACAGATCATTCCTCATGGGGCGCGTGCTCCTTTTCCCTATTTACTCAAAACGCTTTCTCCCTTTTCCTTGCTCTCACCAACCGGCTTACTCTTTCTATCACCCTCGCATCATCTTCCTATCATCCTCACATAAAACCCATATCACATTGTATCTGACCTCGCTCTCTTACTTTCACTCACGCACCTCCCCCACTGTATCGTGCTGCTTTCTACCCTCCTAAACCACTTCATACATTCCCCATGCCTTTCAACCGCTCCTTGAGTACAACTTCCTCTCTAAACGCTGCAATCATTCTACGCATTTCTTATCTCCTCTATAGAGCAATATGTGCTCCAACCTCACTTAAACCTTTTGCAACGTTCCGTATCTGCCATGGATGTTAAAACGACCCTCATCATCTCCCGTCCGCGAGGACGTTCTCTCCCCACAACGCTGACTCCAACAAACAGTCATTCCCTCCCTCCTCCAGCCTCTATATAAAACACATACTCTCTTGTTAAATGGCTCCCCATTGGTTCACAATTCTCGCATTTCCCGCCATCTGAGTTGTATCGTAGCACGATTTTATATGCAAAAGACTTCATTTCCCATAATGCAGCTCAATAATAAGGACAACATTAACGACATAACCATTAGTCATAGCTTACAAATGAATAATGTTATTAGAACATGTGTTTACTGAAATAAAAACTATTGTTATTAAGTGCAAATGAAGGTTTTAAAGTTCATTTCCAAATAAATAAAACGCCGGCTTATATGATGAACCACGATGTCTCGCCACGTGTGGATTCAAACGGTCTCAATGAGTTTACTTTTTTTCTTCTTCTGTTTTATCTGCGGGTGCAAACCCCTTGTGACGGGCAATCATTCAGCAAGAGTTCAATGGGGGTGAGGGATGCACACCATCTCTTCATTACTACTCAAATCTTGTCCTGTGTATCGACAAAGTGCGTGCAGCTTGGTTGGTGCCCTGCCCAAATGGCACCTGGGTAAGAACGTGATTTGAAGAGGGGCGACATCTCACCCCAACCAAGCGCACAGCTGAATTGCACCTTAGTGGCGGTCAAGTCATTGTTCCTGGCTTAAAGGAATAATGGTTATTGCTTTGCTTGTTATTACAGTGACCCCTGATGGAGGGCAACTTCGGCCCGAAATGCATTGGGGTTTTTATATAAATAAAATACTGTCTTGGATGAATTTGCGTCATTCGTGTTTTTGGAAGAGGTTCGGATGGCCCACCTAGAACATAAGAAAACAGAAAATTGGCATTCCATTCCACGTGTGGATGTATTTACCATTGAAAAAAGTTGAAATAAGTAAATGAAAAGCTTGGATTAATAGGATTACTTGGTTAAAGATGGAACAATGACATGACCGCCACAAAGGCGCAGTTCAGCTGTGCGCTTGGTTGGGGCGAGATGTCGCCCCAGTTCAAATCACGTTCTTACCCAGGTGCCATTTGGGCAGGGCACCAACCAAGCTGCACACACTTTGTCAATATACAGGACAAGATTTGAGTAGTAATGAAGAGATGGTGTGCATCCCTCACCCCCATTGAATTCTTGCCGAATGATTGCCCGACACAAGGGGATTGCACCCGCAGATAAAACAGAAGAAGAAAAAAAGTAAACTCATTGAGACCGTTTGAATCCACATGTGGCGAGACATCGTGGTTCATCATATAAGCCGGCGTTTTATTTATTTGGAAATTAACTTTAAAACCTTGATTTGCACTTAATAACAATAGTTTTTATTTCAGTAGACACATGTTCTAATAACATTATTCATTTGTAAGCTATGACGAATGGTTATGTCGTTAATGTTTGTCCTTATTATTGAGCTGCATTATGGGAAATGAAGTCTTTTGCATATAAAATCGTGCTACGATGCAACTCTGATGGCGGGAAATGCGAGAATTGTGAACCAATGGGGAGCCATTTAACAAGAGAGTATGTGTTTTATATAGAGGCTGGAGGAGGGAGGGAATGACTGTTTGTTGGAGTCAGCGTTGTGGGGAGAGAACGTCCTCACGGACGGGAGATGATGAGGGTCGTTTTTAACATCCATGGCAGGTACGGAACGTTGCAAAGGGTTTAAGTGAGGTTGGAGCACATATTGCTCTATAGAGGAGATAAGAAATGCGTAGAATGATTGCAGCGTTTAGAGAGGAAGTTGTACTCAAGGAGCGGTTGAAAGGCATGGGGAATGTATGAAGTGGTTTAGGAGGGTAGAAAGCAGCACGATACAGTGGGGGGAGGTGCGTGAGTGAAAGTAAGAGAGCGAGGTCAGATACAATGTGAGATGGGTTTTATGTGAGGATGATAGAAAGATGATGCGAGGGTGATAGAAAGAGTAAGCCGGTTGGTGAGAGCAAGGAAAAGTGAGAAAGCGTTTTGAGTAAATAGGGAAAAGGAGCGCGCGCCCCATGAGGAATGATCTGTGTAATCACTGCTCAAAAAACTAGATGGAGTATAGTCCCGTGGGTATATAAGGGTGCCAAACATTATACAATGGGGCAACAGCTCACGTTGAATGCATGGATGTTGGTTCAGAGTTGTAGATCACTGCTGGAGGGATTTCTTATGGGGGTAGACACGCATAGCACTTCACAACAAATATTGTCGTTTGATCTGGGATGTTATTTTATATTTTATGCTTAATCATGGCTTAAAGGAATAATGGTTATTGCTTTGCTTGTTCTTACAGTGACCCCTGACGAAGGGCAACTTCGTCCCGAAATGCATTGGGTTTTTATATAAATAAAATACTGTCTTGGATGAATTTGCGTCATTCGTGTTTTTGGAAGAGGTTCGGATGGCCCACCTAGAACATAAGAAAACAGAAAATTGGCATTCCATTCCATGTGTGGATGTATTTACCATTGAAAAAAGTTGAAATAAGTAAATGAAAAGCTTGGATTAATAGGATTACTTGGTTAAAGAAGGAACAATGACATGACTGCCACAAAGGCGCAATTCAGCTGTGCGCTTGGTTGGGGCGAGATGTCGCCCCTGTTCAAATCACGTTCTTACCCAGGTGCCATTTGGGCAGGGCACCAACCAAGCTGCACGCACTTTGTCAATATACAGGACAAGATTTGAGTAGTAATGAAGAGATGGTGTGCATCCCTCACCCCCATTGAATTCTTGCTGAACAATAAATGGTGGCATGTAATCTTTCCAACAAATCCAATCCCAGCAGATTTTCTCCACAATTTGTCGTTAATAGAAATGGCGAATCAACTGTGAAAGGGCCGATGGTCAAAGCAAGAGGCTTAGAAATGACCTCACAACCGACACGCCTGAAAAACCTACCGAAACATTATTTTAGCCAGACAGAGCTGCCTCCGGGACCAGCGAACGAGAAACAGAGCTATTCATAGCACCCGTGTCAATTAAAAATGTCTTAGCCGTGCCATGCAAGTCCACCGTGACATAGGGTACGCACTGATCTACAGGCACCGAAACTGGTCCACCGCCCTGCCCTCGGCTGTCCTAGCTGTGAGACATTCCCGTCACCTCGTCCATGTCATAATCGTCATGATAGTACTGTCTCCCTTGAGGGTCATCACAATAGTTCTGACTCTGTCGAGCATACGACAAATTTTCTGTCCGTACCTCACCTCGACCTCCTCCACCACAACCACCTCCTCTGAAACCCCGACCTCTTGGGGCTTCAACCTTATGTAACAATTCCGGGCACTCACTTCGCCAATGCCCCTCCATTTTACAGTATGCACATTGGTTCGTCCGAACAGGCGCACTCGTGTTGCTGCTTCCGTCAGACCGAGGCAACCACTGGGCCGGACCCGAACCTCTTCCTCTACCATTCCCCCTAGTCACTTGCTGCATCAACACCTTCGCCTTTAACTCCTTTGTCTTCTTCTCTACTTTCTCCTTTTCCTCATTCTCTTTATGCTCATAGTACTGTGCCATACTCAATATCACTGACGGTGAGGAGGTAGTCCAAGTACTTTCAGAAACCTGCAACCAAGTTGCGATCTCGGGAAGCAGATTCGTGACAAATCTGTTAACAAACAAACGGACACCCCCCTCTACCGACAGATCTTGGCCACTAAAATCCCAAAACACTCCTTCAAACCTTGTGAAAAAATCAGACACACTCTCATCCTTCTTCTGGCGACATGCCGTCAACTTGTCCCAATCCACTCGTCTCGGCGGGATAAGGGAATGCATAAAGGTGATAATGCGACCCGGCAAGGCTAAGATCTCTGCCTTTGGCTTCTCGTAGTTCTTACGTTCCTTATCCCATGCCCGTATCTCATCTCATGTTCCACCCAACTCTATTACATGATCCTGCATATGCACCTGTCTCCATTTATCCACCGGTACCAACAAGCCGAAAAACAACACTATATCAGCTAACGTCATCACTGTGGAGGAGGCCGCTCTGTCAATTCCTTATAATATGCAGTCAGGTTCTTTCGAGGGTCTGGTAATTGACTTTTAAGAGATATTACCTCACTCCTCTGCCAAGGAGTATAGACCCGCTCTTCCTGGAAACGAGCCTCAACTCGTTGCCGAATTACCGTATCCGCTGCATCACGCAGCTCCGGTATTTCCGGATAGTAAACTGGATGGACCTCTTTCATAGGGAACTGCGTTATTGTCGTCGGGACCTTCTGTAGCAATCTACCCCGATAACCTACCAGCATCGTCACATTACCAAAAACTTTATTGGGGGCATACCTGTAACATATACTCGACCCCGAATGTCATATATGATCTGTGGCGCAACACCATTAAAACACTGTTCCCACAATCCTATCAATGTAGCCGACATATGCTTAAGCGCGTGTTGCTGCATAAACGGCTCATAAACCCTCATCACACTCCACACATCTTCCACACTGTAAATCGGATTCCGAGCCCACTCTGCAGCTTGGGCAGCCACCATTTGCTTCTCATGATTACTCACAGTAGAGCGCACCAACACTTTCTCCATACGGTCTCGCGCTGCTGCCCAATTCCCTTCATCCATTCCACGCACAGGTGTCTCGGCATTCTGCAATGCCAGAGACAAAACACTTAAAGGGGAAAGAGCAGATGAAGAATCAGGTACCATCGCAAACAAAGACTGTGTAGAAGGGGTAAGAGAAGGCGTAGCAGCATGCACAGAGCCAACAGGCAAAATAGAGGAGACAACGGCCCCCATCCCCGTAGCTTGCGGGGACAGAGAAGAAACAGGTGGGGCCGAGGCCGGAGCAGCAGAGTTGGAAACAAGAGAACTAGAAATAGCAGAAGCAGAGGCCGAAGACTGAGACATTGGTATTGCAGGGTATATCCATTCAGGGGCATAAGGAGGTGGGGGTCGAGAATCTAATAACTCCTCAACGAAAGCATCTTTCCCTTCTCTAGCAACATAACTTTTATCACTCTATAATCAAAACTTCCTATTTGCGCACTCTATGCCCTTCTCTATCTGTTCTCTGTCGTATGCCACAGCTTTCTGTGTCACTGTCTGCATCTTTCCTTTACGGGCCTCTTTCTCTGCTTTCATTCGTCGCTGCTTTGCTTCCTTCTGCCACACCCTCAGAAACTCGAACATAGACTGCCTGCTTCTTTTGGCGAACAATTTATCCTGCAAGAAACTCAATTTTTGTTCATCGAATGTGCCCGTAAGTGGCCACTGTAAATCAGCATTGTCCCTCGTATATTTATGCCACAATGTGCTAAACATAATAGGGCCAATACCGTGCTTAACGTATACATCAAAATTTGGGGTACCGTCTGGAGGCGCAGGCTGACTCTCTTCCAATCGGGCCTCAGTAGAACAACACCGACATCCAAAACACCCCAATTTACTGAAACAAGGCATCTTAATATAAGACACACTCACCGTCCACAATGGACAAATACAACCAAATGGTCCGATGATCAAACCAAGGCAGTCCGAGAACCGCACCCAACAGTCCGTAGACTGAACCAAAACAAGACAGGCTCTAGCCCCAGGTCTTTTCAAGAATAAGCCGAATTTCCAGGTGACCTGGCAGAGCGTCCAAACACGCTCTCTGTCGCAAGGGTCCGCAAACCCACCAAGTTTGAACAAAACAAGTAGTCCTCAAACTACATCCAAGACAAAAGATAGGCTTCTAGCCCCAGACCTTTTCAAGAATAGGCCGAATTTCCAGTTGGTCTGGCAGAGTGTTCTCACACACCCTGTACCCCAAGAGTCCGCAGACTCACCAAGTTCAAATTCAAGACAGTCCGGAGACTGTACCAGACACAACCCATAGGCTCGTGACATTCAACCATGGTGCCACATTTTCAGGAATCAAACAACTCACCTGGTGCACTCAGGTCGAGCAAGGTTATTCTCCACTGCCGACTCTTCAACCAAACGGTCAGATCCAAGGGTTTTGCCTTCTCAGGACCCCAGCCGGTGACCACTAGTCGAGGAGCCGCCCGATCAGACAGGCGGGGCAGCCACGAGAACCGACCTCGATCATGTGTGGATCCCCGATCCGCCCATCCGACCGTAACACAACCCCGACTCCGCAACCCGATTACGGGCGAGATGGGTCACCTTGCAGGGTACCTGTTCAGGCACCAACTGAAGGAAGTGACCCGAAAAGGGTCACTCAAGTCATCTACAACCACCTTATTGCCTTCTCAAAAATGAAGAGTTGGTCAGACAGTAGAGAATACAAACAATCATTTATTAGTAAATTACTCTGCAGAGGAGCCCGGTCTGACCTGCATCCAAAGATGTCTGCCGTGGGGACTGACTCCCCAGCAGTCGACAGTGCATAATCATTGTTCCCAGAACACATAACCACACCCACAGTGGAAAGTTACCGGCTTGAGCCGTGCATGAACAAAGGAGACACAGAAGGATGGGCTACCACCTGCTAGATGGGTACATGCTATCGCTATCTCAAGGTTGCTTCGCTGGGGCTCGGCTCCTCCTAACGGGGAACAGAGCTATGGACAAGGATAGGCTTGCAATTACAGAATGGCCTATTCATTAGTAAGTCAAAATCTAACTTTGAGCAGAAAACGAAATACTAGCTGAATACACAGTTTTGCTGAGGCAAGCAATACACATAATGAGGCCTAGTTCAGTCACAGTCTAAATGGATTATGAAATGCAAAATGGAGTCACACGTGCTAAGAAGGTCTGCACATTTATAGGGATAGTTTAGCGGGTTGCGCGTAAGGATAACGTCTAGTACCTAATTTTAGTCATCCACTGCTAACTAAATATATCATAAAACAGGTGCATAAAGATGAAAGGATTTTTCAAACCTAACAACACCTTCCCTGAGTGGGTTAAGATTGGCTTGGGAATAGTAGATGTCACCTCTTTTGTCGTGTAGTTCCTATAGTACCACTGCAGGACCTGCGCGTTTGGATAACATACACTGTGGACCTGGTGGCAGGCTGACTCTGTGCACCCCCACCGAGTATGCTGTCCTGGTTTGCATTTGATAGCTCACAGTGCCACTATTCTCACCTCTTATCAGAGAGATTAGTTTTTGGCAACCTCCGAACATGACAACCCTGATCCCTCAGAATCGTGGAAACAATATACTATTTTTCTCTCTGTCATTCGTGCTTGCTCATTCGGTCTCAGAGATACACAGAAGAAAACAGTCGGACGTGATACAATAAGTATTTATTGTACAGTTGTTTTCCTTGTGTAAAATATATGTGCTGCAACTATTGTCACACAATAGCAGAGATATATGATCAGCAGTACAGTAAATAAAAAGGGATAGTACAGTTCTACCATTTTGCAATAGTCATGAACGCATACATGAATATAAAATGCATTTGCTAAAATATAGAATATATTTGCTAAAACGTGCGTACTCCTAAAAGATGCCTGTCTAGATGTACCGAAGTGTACTTAGCATATAAGAAGGTGTAAGAGCCAAGAATCCCACTAGGATTTAGTCCAACCCCATTACCTCGGTAAAGAGAGTGTGGGACCCCGTCCTGGTCTCGAGCTGGATACCCCGCAAGGGATGGTAAGACCGTTGTCAGCTGGAGTGTCTGCATGCAGGAGCCTCAGCGTCTCCGGTCAGCGTGTCGGCATGGAAGTCTCGGTTCCCCCTGTTAACATTAGTCAGAGGTGGTGTTTTTATACTGAAAGTATCGCCCCCCCCCTTTGCCTTATGTTAGCCACTGTTGGGTATGAAGATGACGTATGGGGATGAGCCGTACAAAGGAGGTGTATAGCCCACTGAGAAGAAGGTGTACAGCCCTATCTCTTGTTTATGAAAGCTCAGATGAAGTCAAAGATGAAGTTATTTCAAAACATTGTGTGGAGAAAAACCCTCCCTCTGCTCCTGCCTCGTGGAATAGATAAGGCTCAGCCCTCAGCACCCGTTGATGTGGAGTATAGTGAGCTAATAAAGGAGAAGAAATATGCCTGTATGATGGCATCTGGATTCGTACCTATGTTAGGTGACCTATATGAAATACAACACCCACTACTCTTGTGAAATAGCCAACAATGGAAAATATGCTAGCAAATTACTATTTTTAGTCGAGTCACTTAAAAATCAGAAATAGTAAAACATTAAAATGAGGTGTTTCTTTTCAAAATAGTCCTTGAATTTGACAAATTTTCGTTTATAAAATTCGAGGCCGTATAAGCATGCTGAAGGCCATACTTTTCTCAGGGGGAATGTCAATTTAATTAAAGTGTTCCAAATTGTAATAATTATTTCGAATTTTTTAAGCACTTTCCCGGTACACTATGAGCCAATTGCAGATTAAAAGTCCAGGCCGAGAGACAGAACATCATCATCGTCACCGGATGAAGTAGATGGAAAATTGAGGACGTTGCACAGTATGTCAATAGTGCACAGATGATCTTCGGCCTTGCCTGTAGCTGGTATACTGGCAACCGGTGCTGTCATCGGTACCTGAGGGTCAATGCCGGCAGTCGCAGTACTGGTAGATGGAAAACTGCTCATCGCATTTGTAGCAAATGACCTTTGCGGATTTTCCAAGAATGCTGTCATCGGGATGGGAATACGCTGAGGACACAGCCGAGCATGGAACCGCAGAGGTTCCAGCCTGGTATTCAAGTCCGCTGGCGTTTTCGTCGGAAGTGTCAGACAGATGTCCAACATGCATTCGTTACCGCAAAGCAGGCATCGAAAGACAGGTAAGATGCAGTCTTCCCAGACTGGTCTGAATGCTAGAAACCAGGATGCACCACTCTGAGGCGTGGCACACCCAGGTGTTGTACCATGCATTCACGGTAGGTCTTCTCCAGAAGTGCTTTTGCCATTGCGTTTGTCATTTGGCTTCCCATAGCGTATCAGGTTAACGAGGATCAGGATTCCAGCCACCAGAAGCAATATCAGAGGCAGGCCCCCGAAAAGGCTTTCAAACATGGAGTGTATGAAGTTTGGAATAACTCTGAGTACCATTTGAAAAGTGCCTAGAAATCCGGACCCTACGGTCTTAAATAGGTGTACAATTCCGCTTGCATCAGATATGTTAAAGATACGACCCACCATTTCTATGAAATGAAAGGGGCAGTTTGTACGTATAAGTGCCTGTATCTCGGTCGAGGTCCTTGCAATCTGAAGTTCAAAGGTCTCTCGAGCGGAGGTTAAGGGTACTGTTTGCTGTAAAAGCATTGCTTTCAGGCTGCTCAAAGTATCAAATTGTATAAAAGAAACATTCAGCGAAGGCCAGATCGGTGCCTCCCTAACTGTATTTGTCGGGGCAAACAATACTTGCTTACAGCAAGTAACCCTGGAGTTGACGGTGACCAGATAGGCAATGCCCGGGAGCATGCCACAGCAACCTTGATCATTCAGCATCAAGTAACTCCCATTCGAGAGCAGCTCGAACACCGGCGTGATCACAGCAGCTGGAGACCCTTTCATGTGGCAAGACAAATTTGCCAACAAACCATTACAAGCTCCATGTAAAGAAATGTCTTGGCACATGAGAGAACCGCTTAGAGCACTTCTGCAGTTTTTACCACTAAGAAACACCTCTTTTCCCCCACTCCGGCATCGAAATCCATATGGTAGTTCCCAGGATTCCTTAATGTATTCTTTACCCAGTTTTTCATATCTGCCCGCCTGTCTCTGCTCAAGGCAATACTGAAATTGAAAGGTCGTGACCGGTAGAGAAATTTGGCCATGGATTAGCCATTCTGTGGATGGTTTTTCTGCTACTGTGAATGGTAGCATGTGCAGTTTTTCAATGCGCAGCATTGTATATTCAGCACCCCTTTGTGCCATTTCGATCTGTTTATCTGTTAGATTGTATTCAGAAAACAGAGACGTGGTGTTTATAAAACGCCAAGGCACATAGCCGTCACGCAGAGATTGTAGCATCCAGCTCAATAACACAATAGAACGCAATTGAGACTGCCCGTGTTGTAACATGGCAAGATCCTGTTCTAATATGTCAATAGCAGAAGATACAATATTGCCCAATGAATAGATCCTGGAGGTCAAAGTTGTTAACCCATTATCTACCACTGGTAAAGCTTTTTCTAAGTTAATACGGTCTATTTCCCGTATTCTTTCTGTGGCCTCCTGTTGTGAAATCTTCCAGTTTTCATTATACCATGCATAAATGCCATCATATATGAAACGTTTCTGATGTTGTTTTCTGGGTCCTAGTAAAAAATCCCTAAGATCCATGTCATGTGAGAGTAAAGACAAGTGTTGTTTGACTTCTGAGTGTGTTGAGGTTTCTAGCCAATTTAGGCACAACTTCCCAACACTATATGATGTCACTACCCCTGGATGTTCTCTCTGTACATATCTTGGGTCTGGCTTGTGGATGTTAAGTCCCTTGGTGATGTTCAGGAATCTTTTATGCCATTCGTTTGTGTCTAATGGCCATATTGTCCATTCTTGCCAATTGGGAACTGTTCTATTGTATTGTAAAATGTCATCTACCGTCTTCCCGCCCTTTTTGGATGAATTTTGCCACCCTCCATGTAATGGTGATGGAAACCTAGGTCCGTTCAGGTCTTTAATCTTGGCTAGTCCAAGACAGGATGTCTGTTGCACAGTGTCATTCAGAAATGTCATCTGCTGTGGAATGAGGCATGTTCTAAATAGCGCTTCTGTTCCCTGGACTTGCCAGTCCCTCGAACCCCAGACTGATTTTGTTTCTATCCCGTCCTTCCACAGGTCGAAGCCCTGTTCAGACAGCTTGTTCGAAAAGGAAGCAGAGTAAATCTGTTTGGTGTTTGTCAACATGATTTTCAGTGGTGTTGTTGGTGCAACCTTATCATAAAATGATGCTGGATCTGTTGTGTTGAACCATGAAAAATATGGAAATTTCTGTGCAAACGTTTGCGAACTACCTTTCGGTGGTGTAGGGCAATGTTCCCATTGATGGTATTCAAAAACATTTCTAGGTGAAATAGATTTGTGCATGAAATGATGACCATACTGTTGGTAGCAATACAATGTATCATAATCAGAAGAACCCTCTAACATTTCATTATAAAAATGCAGCATTCTTTTCTAGATCGGATAACATGCTATTTACAGTCTCAGTGTCCCAATCATCAGATAGTGTACTTGAGGTAATGATATCACTCAGCGAAATTTTAAATATGTGATTGATTTTTAAAAGCTCAGTAGGTCCGAAAATGTCATAGTTAGTCTTGTCCCATACTATACCATCCGGTATAGGAACTGCTGTGATGTTCACTGGCAACAAGTCTCTATTTTTCACGATGTGAAGATGGATGTGGCTTCAGTAGTATGTTGACCTTTGGGGCCGTGGAACTTTGTTGAAGAAAGTGTCCATTAATAAGCATACTAAAAGTTATAACTAAGCCTAGCCAGAAAAGAAAAAACAAAACCCCAGTAATAATCCACAGTGCTACCCATGGTGATACCAGGTATGTCTTTTTAAGAAAGAGGAAAAAGTTATTTTGTTCTTGCTTAAGTGTTTGTTTGGCTGGCGTCGTTTCTGGTTCACTTGGATCCAAAGAAAACGCATCAAAGTTAATGAAATAGCCAGAAGCAGTTCGGTCAGTTGTTTCAATTGCATCAGGATTTGTTGAAATCATATTTCGTTCTCTTTTAGGCATGTTGACGTAGACTTCTGAGTTTGGTCTAATTGCAACTTGATTAGTCTGTTCAAGAAGAAAGAGTTCCATAGCATTTCTGCGTAGTCCTTCATTCCGTACAGGTGTCTCCTCGATGGTGATGAGTCTTTCTGTTTGAACTTCTTGAATAGTAGCAAGAGGAGGGTTTCTGCTACTTTGGAGTCCACGTGGCCTGCTATTTATGATCGGCCACATAGTGTGGTTTGACTAAGTCGATAGAGACAAATCTTTTCTCCTTTTTCCCGGCAAGAGGTGGCAGAAGTACAGTTCTTGTTCCGTGTACTGCAAGGACTGGTACATGTTTTCTGTATGATGGCCCGAATTCCTTCTTATCTGCAATCTTTTCTCTGACCAGATCCCCGACTTTTGGGATCCAAACAGATCTTGACGTTTTTGCTTTGACTTCCTCAGTGGCGTTCTGTTTTAGATGGACATTGCTTTGTTTTGCCCTGGATTCATTCAGATCCTGTAAAACAGCTAAACGATCATTGATATCAAATGGTTTGTCATCTGCCACTGCGCCTTCACAATCAAGATCAGGTACCTACATTCTTGTCCCGAACAGGACCTCATATGTAGTGACACCCCCTAGTGAGTTTCTTGGCTGGTTGTTTAAAGCCCTTTGTACCCCATAAAGGTGTTTGACCCAACTACCGCCCTTGCCTAATACCCTAGCTGTTAATGACTGCTTTAAGTCCCGGTTTTTCCTCTCCACAACCGAATTTCCCTCAGGATGGTATGGAGAGGAGTACCGCAATGCTACGGTCATTCCTTCCATGGCCTCTTTATAAGCCCGAGAGCTAAACGCCGGGCCATGGTCAGAGTGTAACGTGCCAACTGCGTATGTGCCGATAAAGACTCGCAAATCTTTGATAACAGTTCGAGCGTCAGTCGAGCGCTGAGGCCATACCCATAGGAAACATGAGCATGAATCCACTGCAACCATGATATACCTGTAAGCCCCGTCCGTTTGTAAGGGGCCGCAGTGGTCCAAATACACACAAGCGAGAGGTTTGTTTGATTTTAATAATGGCGTTTGCGCGGGTTTTGCCACGGTGGAACCTTTCATCTGTTGACAGATGTCACAGTTCAAGACATATTCTTTAGTCTGCTTTGTTAACCCCGGCCACCAATAGCGTGGTTTCAATAGAGAAATAGTCGCTGTAACCCTGGTATGCGCAGAGCCCAAACCTTCTTGTGCAGCAAATATTAAACCTGTCCTACGATCCACATTTGGTATTACTCTATCCCCCACTCCAGGAATCTGAGCATATGGAATGTTTTGTGCATCTAACTTGTAGGAGTACTTGAGTGGAAATTTCTTAGGTACTGCTGTGCTACCCTTGCGTGAAGCAATGATAGCAGTCATAATCTCACCGTCTATTCTTGTTTTCGAACGTGTGAGTGCAGCTATGGAAGCTGTGCGAACAGCCCCCTTGGCGGCTTCATCAGCCAATGAATTCCCTTCAACATGAACACCATCACGTTGATGACTCATCGTGTGTATCATGTGAGCTCTTGGTAGTTCGTTTTTCAACTCCATTACCTGTTCCCATAGCTTCTTATACTTAACTGTGCCACCTTTTGCATCCTTAAACCCGTTTTGCTCCCAATGGTGAAGGTATTCATTGTATGACTGGACACAGTAAAATGAATCACACACAATTAGTGTGGGGAATTCGTGATCCGTATTCACTAGTGCCAGTATCAATGCCTTTAATTCTGCCAACTGCACTGTGCAGTCTCCTAGAGATTGCGTCTTGGTGCAACTTGGATGGAATTTTCCGTCTTGCATCTGACCTTTCACAATTGCGCATGCGGCACTGTATTGCGATTTACTCTCTATCGCTGGTTGCGCAGAACCATCAGTGTAAATAATGTATTCATACTGATCTAGAGGCAAGATTTTATTTGGTAGAGGATATTCTTGTTCATATTGCAGAAATGCTTGTGTTTTTAAGCTAGGGTCAAATCTGTACTCAACGTCCGTTGCAGTAAGAGAATTAGCCCATTGTATCCATCTGGGATGTAAGGCTTTTGTGTTTGGAATGCTAGCCTTTGTAACAGCTTCTAAAGCTGGTACTGGGGTCACCACAATTATGCGTTTCCCCTGAGCCAAAGCTCTTTCTCTTGCTACAGCAGTCTGCACTGCTGTCAGTATTTTTTCTGTTGAGGTAAAACGCATTTCGGCGTTTGTGTACAGGTGTGATTTGTATGCGATGGGTACAGTTTCTCCTTCATTAAATGTTAGATAGGTGTACCCGCATTGACCCGCAATTATGCGGATCACCAGATTGTGTGCGTTTACACGTGTTTGTAAGTGTTTTGAAGCTATCATGTCTTTTTGTAGTGAACGTAGGATATTGGTATGTTCCTGTGTCCACTGTCTGGCTGAAAAGTCAGGTTTAATTAAGTCGTAGAAAGGTTTTACTCATTCTGCGTAATCCAAAATGTATGTTCTGCCAAAATTTAGGAATCCCAGTATTGATTGTAAGTTTCTCAATGATTTTGGAGGCTGGAGCTGTGCACACTTTTCTAAAAAGTTTGCTGCCAGACTCTTCCCTTTACTTGACAGTTCGTACCCTAAAAATAGGACACTGAGGTGGGCTATTTTTGATTTTTTAAAGTTAAATTTGTAGCCCTCTGAGGCGAATCCCATAATAATGGTGCTCACCCTGGTCAAGTGCCTTGGTAAGTCGTCATCCGTGAGATAAATATCATCCACATAGGACAACGCTTCTTCATCAAATTTTTGAAGTAATTCTGTTACTCTTTCTGAAAACAACCCCGGGCTGTTCTTATACCCTTGGGGGAGGTGACAAAATTGACGCTGGGACCCCAACGCTGAGAATGCGGTCAGATACCTGCTTTCAGGCGCTATATTTTGGCAGAAAAATCCATTTGAGATATCAAGTGTCGCTTTGAATTTTTTGCGTATAATGTTATTCATTAATGCGGCACTGTGTGCGTTTTGGACAGCAAATGTCTTAGTGCATGTGTTTAAATGTCTGTAATCTAAAACTAGACGATATGTACTGTCGGGTTTGGACACGGGAAACAAAGGATTGTTCATAGGTGAGGTACATTTCTCAATGACCCCTTGATATTCAAGTTGATCTAAGATTTCCCTGACCTGTTGTTTTGTTTCCTGCTTTATTGGGTATTGTTTCTGAGCATTAGGTGACACTTTTAACGGGATCACGTGGTGGGTTGAATCCTCATCCCATCCAGCATAATTTTTGTATAGTGCTGGAACTAGGGCCACTGCCCACTCCTGTGCATATGAATGTTTTAGGTGAACGGGAACTAGGTCAGAAAATGCAGGAAATATTATACTTTCTCTCTTGGGGCACTCCATAACGAATGCTGGTGGCCAATCTTGTTCGGCTAACAGTATGTCATAACCAGACAATAAGTTCTTCCAAAACAGAGCTTTTATTTTCCTGGGCTTGTCCCCCTCCAGCTGGAGTGTTATCTCATGTAACTTGTGTGGGACGCTCACCCTTTTGTCTGGTGTTTCCACCGAGATGTATTCACTCAAGTCCGCTGTCACCAGAAATTTCTTCAGGTTCTGGCGAGCTATTGTTACTTCTGCTGCACTGTCGAGCATCGTCAGAGCCCATTCCCCATTTAGAAGTTGTGTCCTCAGAATTCTTGGCATGTCTGATTTTCAGACCTGCAACTTTCTTTGTTTTAACCTTGGGTTTAAATTTGTGCTTTTCTTCTTTTGCGGAAGAGAAGTCCTGAGGGCGCTGCTTGTCTTTGGACTGCTTGCGCTCGTCCTTTCGCTCTTCTCTTTCGGAGTTCTTTGATGAGCCCTGAAAGGAACGAGAGGAACGTGTATCAGTATCCTGATACCTGTCAGGTTTCTTTATGTTGTCCCTATTCCTAAGGTTATACCTCTTTTCAGAGGGCTCCTTTTGAGGAGACCTACCTTGGGAGTGAGATCTATTGTCTTTATAGTTTTGTTGTTTTTTATTGTCCCACTTCTTTTTAGGAGAAGTTGGTGTCTGCTTTGTAGTGTCCTTTTCGGGACTGCCCATTAGTTGAGGTTTTACTGCTTTTCCCCCCAGGCTATCTCTGCCTAGTTCTGCATATGCAGTTTCAATTATTTTTGGTAGCTCCTCCTCTTGTGCAATTGGAGTGAGTTCCCGAAGGCGTTGGCGGATTGCCACTGATGCTGCTTCCCTTTTAATATTTGATAATATTATTGTTGAGACCTGTTTGAAATCAGCTAGTAATTTCAGGCCTAGATTCAGAACAGGTTCTGCACCGTACTCGTTCTGTATTTGTCTCAGGACATCTGGAATTACAGCTAGTGAGGGAATACCATGTGTTCTGGTATATATGGCAGCAAAAACTGAACCCCAGGAGGTACAATCCTCCAGTGATGGTGTGATCCCCATGGGCACGCAGATTGTTAGCATTCTGTGCTTTTCAAATGGTGTGGTATTTGGGTATACTGCTTCTAACTGTGTTATTTTCTGAGCTACCCAGAAAGGAATCTGTTCATGTTTTGTGGGCATTTTACCCATCACTGCGTGTAATGTCTGTGGAGTTATTTTAGTAGCTGTATTTTGTGTAGGAGCTGTGTTTGTAATTGCAGCTGGTTGGACTGCAAAAGTCCTCATGACGAACTGTGTCATGTTTCTGTAAAGTTTTATTAAATCTTTGTGTTGTAAGAGCAATTCATCAAATGGCATTGTTTCAATGTCAGGATGTGGTGCATAGGTCGCTAAAATCGGCCATGTTGCTCCTGCTCGTCCTAACGGACCGAGTCTGGCTCTTCTTCTTGTGTGGGGTAGGGTGCCATTAAACCAGAAGTTATGCTCCTGGTAGGTTAGCGGAATCTCAGTTTCCGCAAACGGAATGTATTCTGCTGGTATTTCTTCATGTACATAGTAATGAAAAGTTTGTGATCTTAGATCTGCTCGTGGGAATGTAACCCATGAATAGAACACCTCTGTCTGGAAATCTTCGTTTGCCTCTATCACAAATATCACTGTACCTCCACCGGCTTGTACACCATGTTTGAGGAGTTTTAATGTGAGTGTGTGTCTAATGTTGGGGGCAATGCCGATTGCATTGGCATCATCCTCGTTGTCTGAGACATGTAATGCTATATTAGGGTTATTATTTTCTCCTTCAGTCATTGTGTTTTCTAGAACACGATGTAACTTACTAAGAATTTTTAAGACCAGGTTTAAAATGCACAATTTTGGGAACCTTTCCTTTCAAGCTTGATTTAACCAACAGCCAATACATAGGATATCTTGCCTACTCAGCTGTGGCGGAGTTTTGTGTGCCCACCCACTCCAGACGTCTCTGGTATTTTGTGAGTAGGGTTCTCTGAGAAGAAGCACGACAGAGTTACTCAAATTCTACTGTTAAATTAGTGCCTAACCAATGTTGGGCGCCATGTCGTGTAGTTCCTATAGTACCCCTGCAGGACCTGCGCGTTTGGATAACATACACTGTGGACCTGGTGGCAGACTGACTCTGTACACCCCCACCGAGTATGCTGTCCTGGTTTGCATTTGCTAGCTCACAGTGCCACTATTCTTGCCTCTTATCAGAGAGATTCGTTTTTGGCAACCTCCGAACATGATAACCCTGATCCCTCAGAATCGTGGAAACAATATACTATTTTTCTCTCTGTCATTCGTGCTGGCTCATTTGGTCTCAGAGATACACAGAAGAAAACAGTCGGACGTGATACAATAAGTATTTATTGTACAGTTGTTTTCCTTGTGTATGATATATGTGCTGCAACTATTGTCACACAATAGCAGAGATACATGATCAGCAGTACAGTAAATAAAAAGGGATAGTACAGTTCTACCATTTTGCAATAGTCATGAACGCATACATGAATATAAAATGCATTTGCTAAAATATAGAATATATTTGCTAAAACGTGCGTACTCCTAAAAGATGCCTGTCTAGATGTACCGAAGTGTACCTAGCATGTAAGTGAGTGTAAGAGCCAAGAATCCCACTAGGATTTAGTCCAACCCCATTACCTCGGTAAAGAGAGTGTGGGACCCTGTCCTGGTCTCGAGCTGGATACCCCGCAAGGGATGGTTAGACTGCTGTCAGCTGGAGTGTCTGCATGCAGGAGCCTCAGCATCTCCGGTCAGCGTGTCGTCATGGAAGTCTCGGTTCCCCCTGTTAACATTAGTCAGAGGTGGTGTTTTTATACTGAAAGTATCGCCCCCCCTTTGCCTTATGTTAGCCACTGTTGGGTATGAAGATGACGTATGGGGATGAGCCGTACAAAGGAGGTGTATAGCCCACTCTGAAGGAGGTGTATAGCACACTGAGAAGGAGGTGTACAGCCCTATCTCTTGTTTATGAAAGCTCAGATGAAGTCAGAAATGAAGTTATTTCAGAACATTGTATGGAGAAAAACCCTCCCTCTGCTCCCGCCTCGTGGAATAGATAAGGCTCAGCCCTCAGCACCCATTGATGTGGAGTATAGTGAGCTAATGGAGGAGAAGGAATATGCCTGTATGATGGCATCTGGATTCGTACCTATGTTATGTGACCTATATGAAATACAACACTTTAGTATATAAGACCTTCCTTAAATTGGTTTAGATTGGAGTGTGAATAGTAAGTGTCACCGCTTTAGTGTCCAACACCTTCCTCCAAATTAGTTTAGACTGGAATGCGAATAGGCAATGTTAACCCTTTAGTGGCAATGCCTTCCTTAATTTGGTTTAGATTGGAGTGGGGATAGTAAATTTCATCCCTTGAGTGTCCAACACCTTCCCCAAGTAGGTTTAGACTGGACTGGGAATAGTAAATGTCACCCCTTTAGTGTCCAACGCCTTGCCCACAATGGTTTGAATTTGCGTGTGAATAGTAAATGTCACCCTTTTAGTGTCCAACACCTTACCCAAAATTGTTTACATCGAAGTGGGAACAGTAAATATTATCGCCTTTAGGGTCGAACACATTCATAATAGTGGTCTAGATTGGTGTGGGAATAGTAAATGTCAATTTGATCTTTGTGACTAATCATCAACATTATACTGTAAAAAATGAGGTATCGATCTTTCTTTTAACTTTACTTGGCACTTTTGCACTTTAATGGACTTGATTGTCTAAACAAAGTATTTTGAATTTGATTTAGTAAATGTCACCACTTTAGTGTCCAAAACCCTCCCCAGACTAGTTAAGATTGGAGTGGGAATAGTAAATGTCAACCCTTTAGTGTCCAACACCTCCCCTAAATTGGTTTAGATCGGAGAGGGAATAGTAAAAGTCACCCCTTTAGAGTCCAACACCTTCACCCAATAAGGTTAGATTAGAGTGAGAATAGTAATTTTTATCCATTTAGGGCCCTATTTTGAGTTTGACGGTGCGGCGGCGGGACCGCCCCGCCGCCGCACCGCCAAACCCATGTGGAGACCTCCTGCCCTATCATGACTTTTTGAGTCATTGGCGGGCTTTTCCTTTGGCCTTCCCATGGTGGTGCCTATAAAATAGGCAATGCAATGGGAACGTCAAAGGAAGTTCCAGCACGGCAAGGACTGAAAAGTCCATGCTGTGCTGGAACGTCTGTGCATGCCACAGGGGGTACTCATGTTGTGCCCCTGTGTGCATCCACAAGGCGTGAGGTACAAGAGGGCCCTGCAGGGCCCCCTTTCTTTCCTCCCCGCCACTGTTTTCATGGAGGAAAGACCTCCATGAAAACAGTGGCGGTGATGAAAGTCGTAATATGCTTGGAGGGCCGTGGAGGTCCTGCCACACATATAGGTGCATCTGAATCACCGCACCACCACCAGGTAATGGCGGTGCCCTGGCGGAGTCGGCAGTCTCAAGGCGGCACAACCACTAGGGTCATAATGGGGTGGTCTCAAGACCGCACCCGCCGGGCCACCACGAGTCTGGCGGTCCTCGGACCGCCAGACTCGTAATTGGGCCCTTAGTGTCCAACAATGTTTTAAAATAATTTATGTTGGACTGTGATTCTTTAAATGTAGATTTATGTCTGAAATATTTAATTTTACTTTTATTTGTATATAGCAGAAATAGTGTGTGTTATTTTAGTGGTATTGTTAGTGATTAGAAATAAAATATAAAAAACATTTTTTGTATGTTTGTAGCCAATAATATTATTAAATAATTTTGTTTGGTACAATAAAGACATGTGACACAATTTCTCTAATTTTATTTATGTTTCCAAAGTTTATTTATTGTATATTTTTACATTTTTTATCATATAAACTTCAAGTTAAAAATAAACATTTATATAAAGTTCAGTAAATATTTTTTTCTTTTTTATTAATAAAAAACATGAAAATTATATTTTAATACTGTTGTATGTTGTGTATTTGTAACTTTTATTTTCCAATGTTTAACACATTTTTAATATTTCTTAAATGTTTCTCTACACTTTTTAAACTTTATTTTAACATACAATTTTTCAGTGTATATTAAATAATTGTATATATTTTATGCTATTAATTACTTTATACTTTACAATATTTTTACCCCAACAAAACATTATTTGAAATGTTTTCCATGTTTAATACTTTTTTACATTTTGTACACATTTATTCAACATTTATGCAATATTTCCCATTTATGTCTATGGAGGGATAGTCTTGTTTTGTTTCATTTAGTGGCCATTTTATTATAGTGCTACCTTCTATTTTGTGACCTATTAGTGCTTATTTTAGCCTATTTTCTGGGGGCCATGTCGTGGTAAGGTGCTGCTGTTCGTCAGAACAGGCAAGTCCTTTTATAAGGATTTTGTAAGCATTTTGAGGGAAGGGGGTACAAAATAGTTATAGTGTTTTTGTGGGTTTTTTGTTTTTATTTAGATGCATTTGTGTTACTTTTTTTCACTAGTTTGTCATTTTGGCTTCTTTTACACTATTTTAGAAATGTATCGCTATGTTGAGTTAAATTGTGTTATGTTTGATATATTCGGACAATGAACTGTTTTGTAGATGTCATTTTGGAAATGTAATTTGTTTTGCGGGTGCTTTATTTCATGTTCTTTACAGTTTTTTGTCTACGTGCGTGTCCTATGGTCATTGGGAGTTTACGTTTTTTAAGGGAATCATTCTTGGTTTTTAATAAACAAATGCTTTTTTTACTTTGATTTCTTTTTTTAAACACTTTTTTGGTTTTTTATGGTTCCTAGATACTTTGAATTGCTTCGAGGGATTTCTATTGGATTCATTTAATTTTTGTATTTTTGGGAGGCTTTTTGGACAATATTTTTCCCATTTTTGGTGGATTTCACCAATTTGTGAATTATATCTTCTGCGCTCTATTGGACATGTGTCATTATCATAGTTTGATATTTATGGAGTCATTAGAAGAACATTACAAACAGAGATAGTAAGGCACTTACGGGAACATTCACTCTTTGCCAAGTTAGAAAATGTTTATTAAAAGTCCCAAAGGTTGTGTTCTTTGGGTTTCGAATTTCGCAAGAGGGACTAAATGATATGGATAAAGTCAAATTTATAAAGGATTGGCCGGTGCTGAGGACTGCCAATGAGACCAGAGGTTCTTAGGAGTTTCCAGTGTTTATAAACAGTTTTTAAGAGTTTATAGAGATTGTAAGTCCCATCTCTTGGATGACACAAAAAGGAATCCCATTTTGTTGGGGTAGAGAACAAGTGGAAGCGCTTGAATCTCCCCTGATAAAGCACTTATGAATGCACCTCTCTTAGGACATCCTGACTGTACTGTGTCCTTCATCGCTGAGCCAGATGTGCCGTTGTTGTAACTGGCTCCTTCCGCAGGGTCAGCCTAGGTGTTTGCCTCCCATTTGCCTTCCTTTGCTGAACACGGTTTTGTTGGCTTTTAGGACTCTGTGTGCTTTACCACTGCTAGCCAGTGTGAAAGTGCTTGTGCTCACTCCTTGAAGCATGTGAAAATTTGCCTACACCCGATTGGTACATTTAATGTATGTGTACGTCCCCAGTATATGGTACTATGTGTACCCAGCAGCTGTAAATGAAATGCTACCGGTGGGCTGCAGCACTTCATGTGCCGCTGAAGTAGCCTTTCCAAACATCTCAGGCCCGCCACTGCTCCCGTGGCACAGTTTTAAAGTGCCTTTTCAGCCTGTCAAAATATCCCTTTTGCGAGGCCTAAGCCTTCCCTTTTAATACACACAGGCAATGTTCCCTCTAATGTCTTCCCTCTTTGTGCGGCAATGAAGGGTCTCTGTGAACTGCTGCCGAGGCTCTGTGCACCAGCTCATCCTGCAAGCGAGTGCTTCTTTCAGATACGAGGCATTCAAAGAGGGCACGGAGCCCCCCCGAGTGTAACACTGTAGTGCGTCAGGTACCTTGTTTAAGGGGGGGGCTAGTCTATGAAGATTTATATTAAAGAGCCAGAAATACACTTACTCTGTTGATTCTAAAATAGTTCCAGATCTCTCCATTCAAATTAGTTCTGTGTTGTGATGCTGAACGTTCCGAATACAGTAAAAAAAACGTATTTTTCATATATATTACTTGCTACCACTGTTTTACAATGTGTTGATCTATTAATAGCACATCTTAAAATGACCCTATTCAGTGGTGGTGATTTTATCGACCTTGAATGGATGAAGGCGTGAGTGAGCCTGGACGGATTTGACCCTGTTGTTTGTGTATTAAATTCAGATTTCAGTAACGCACGCTTAGCCTACCGAGCTACCTCAATAGGTTTAAAATGGGTTGGTTTATGATTCCACGCTTTCATTCATCAAAAGGTTATTGAAAGATAATGAGAAAGAAAGAGCAAACTTGAACAACCCAATATAAACTGAACTTCATTATTATATGTTTTAACACAATGTGACATAATAGCAATAGATGCCAAAACTTGATTTATTTGGAGAGGTTGCTTCAAATCTGGCCCTAAAAAGTGATATTTTGGGTCTATCAGAATTTAGCAGAAAATCAGTGAGGCTCTCTTTCATGGCACTAACTTCTAGATTCAACTGAAGGCAGTGTGGGCTGAGATGGTGCATCACACCTCTGCAGTAGGCTGGTTTTCACAAGCCTGCAAACAGTTCTAATCAAAGTGCGCAGATGACGTAGACCCTCGCCCCGTGACCAGTGAACACTCACAAGTCGATGAAGGAGAAAAGTGTGAAAAGTCTCAGAGTGGGTCCCTGTGTGAGGCTGTTGTTGCTAACGCTTTTGAGAGTGGACGGAGAAAGTTACATGGAAGGGGAATCTGTGTTCCTTAGTCAGATTCACGTGAGGTCATACCACCTGTTTTAATGTGATTTCAACTCCTGACAGGTCTACTGTGAGGAGATGAGCTGAGATCCTACCCCGTCACAGGCACCAGGCCCCAAGGACCACCATAGGGCATGGTCTAGTGTGGGTTCATTCTGCAGTGTCACTATTATCAGTTAAGGTGAAATCTTTCCAGAATTATGATATATTGTATGCTGCCACCGACAGATAGTAATTCCGTATGCCTATTTTCATTCTGACCTCACGTTATGTCTATCCATAATCCTACTGTATGACGAGTTGTTCTCAATAATAAGTCACTTCATTTTAGAACGTAAAAGTTCCCTGAGATGTCACATGCATGCATTTTCCCATGCTCTGGAACGTGCTGCCACATTTTGGAATCTTCCTATAATTTTGGTATATTGTGCGCTGTCACCGACAGACACAAATTCCGCTACTATGCTCAGCGTTAATTCTAGTCCCTGCCGATTCAAAATAGTTTCACATATGTTTTTAACACTGTATGCATTATTTACACAGGCTTTTTCCCTCTAGAATGTGAACTGCTTTTTTGCAGTCAGTGTTAATCATCTGACATTCACATAACAAAATATGGATGGGAATTGGCAGCCTTCCAAGAGCAACGTGCTCAACGTGCACGCCTCCATGACGTGTATAATTCCCGAGTCTGACAGAAACACGGGGTTAGCTGTCAGACCGGTTTTTCACCAGCAACCGCGAGGTAGGCCCGTAATCAAGCTCTGCCTGATGCTCTAACATGCTCCAGTTTCTTCAGTTCTTAATGGGGTTTAAGCCTTGGTGTCTGCCTCATTCAGCAATAAAAATGATTAACTGTGTCAGTTTCACTTGGTTCTCAGCTCATTGCCACTGTGTTTAAAACCTCGCGCTTTGAGGCTCAGTCATTTGATCTCTCACGATGCTGTAAATGATTCCTTTCTTTTAACGTTTTTGTCGTACAGACAATGCGCTTTCTACATTATTAATATGCTTTTTCATTTTATAGTGTTTAAGTCAGACAGTGCGCTTGTCTATTTAATATATCTTTGCATGCAGCACCGGTTTCACCAGCCAGGCTCCTGCCTGAACTCTGTGTTGTTATGTCCAATTGAAGAGATGGCCTCATACTCAAGGCTAAAGCGTCTTAATCAGACAGTGCGCTTTTGTTCAAGGCCCCTTCTTTTTAATGAATATCGCATTATCATGCCAGCGTTAGCCCTTTTATTATGCAGCCCCTTTTACATTTTAAATATCGCTTTCAGTAGCTTATGCTTCAGCCAACCTGGTATGCTGCTATGCCCATTCGTATAATTGGCCTCTCATTCAGGGTTCTCTCCATTTCTTGCAGCCACTGGTTACTCATCAACCCTGGCTCATGCTTACCTGGAATACACGCCAGTTAGTCACATGAGTAAGTTTTTCATTCAAGCATTGTCCTTATACTCCTCCCTGATAACTGTCCATGATACTGATGATAGTGGCCTCTTTCTGTTTCTGTTTTTTAGGAGCCTGCGAGGCCCTTTCTTTTCTACTACAGCTTGAATTCCTCTTGCTGTTTTGGTAAATAACGACCTTAGAGTATTTTTGCATTAAACAGCACCCATGTTCTACGCCACCATACTGATTTAACCTTATCCCTCCATAGGTGCTTCCGCGTCTACGTGCCCCAGTCCTGATGAAGACCCCGTCCGCAAGGGATAAAGTTCCCTGCCACATATAGGGGTCGAAACGTTGACCATTTCTTTCACTCAAACCCGAGTCCAGTGGATTTGCGGGTTACCCCATTGATACCTGTTCTCAGGGTTACACAGAAATAATAGACGGGCATTTCAATAAGTATTTATTGTACAGTCTTTCTTTTTGTGTAAGACATGTGAGCTGTTACAATCGTTAGACAGTATGCGAGATATATTATGCACAGTACTATGAGCATGAAGAAATAGTATTGCTCTAACATTGTTCAAGGTTCATAAATACTTTCGTATAGATAAAACCACATGGCTAAAAGTACAGATAAAAGTACAAGTAAAAGTACAGATAAAAGCACGGATACTCCTGTGATGCTTTCCTACCTAAACGCGTTCCTACCTAAGCCTACCCGTGAACCTAGACCTAAGTGTAGATGTAGGTGCAAGGGAAGGTGCGGGTGTAGAAGGCTATAGGATGGTAATCTATAGTTAGGTGTGATCAAATATGATCAGGTATGCTAAGTTATGCCAAGAGTCCCTCTAAGTTCTAGTCAGGTCCATACCTGAGAATGAGAGAGTTGTGGAATCTCTTTCCTGGTCTCGAACTCTAACACCCCGCGAGGGAAGTTAGAACACTGCGAGCTGGAGTCTCTGCATGCAGGGTGACAGCGTCTCGTCTTCAGTGCATCCGGCCGGGAATAACGGGCTCCTCTGGAATCGAGGTCTCCTCTACATTGCTTGGGCAAAGGGTGGTATATTTATACCCAGAAAGTGCTGAGTTTAGCGGTTTAGGGGATTAGTGCTGACGTGATATCAGGCAGAGAAAGAAGCTAGAAGGTTCATGAATAAAGATGAGCTCTCGAGGAAATCAATAGATTTGTACCATAGAGATCCCTAGAGAGCAAGTTGTGACGTAGAGGGTAAACGGATGTAGGTAAATGATAGATGGATGTGTGTAATGACTACGTCTGCGTGTGGAGCGCAAGGTACATGCTAAAGAAGGACAAGGAAGGCCTATGTCTAAATAAGGACAGCGCAAGTTGTGCCTATATAAGGGCATATGTCTATATAAGGGCATGTATGTAATAATAGCTAATTCCGGACCCCTATGCGGGACACAACACCCACTCCTCTTTCGAACGGATGATATAGCTAAGCGCTAAGTACTAAACATAAAATACTAAGCATAAGCACTATATGTCAGATAATATCTAAACATATCTAAAAACTATGCATTGTGTATATGCAGCTCAAAAAAGTTTTACAAAGCATAATGATGTAATACATTTCTAAAACCATACATGTTTTAAGTATTTCGAATTTCGCAAAACATGACGATATACATGCTAGAAAACCATTCATGGTTAAACATTGCATATTTCTATAAAACATATTAAACAGAATTTTTCACAAAAAAATAATTTTAGTTTGTTTTTTAAGGATTGTCGCACTTTGAGCAGATAGTTAGTGACAAAAGACCATTCAGTATCTCTACTGCACATAGGTGGAAGTCGTTGCTAGCAGCATATGAATGCTCTGCCAGTTGATTGGTCGTTGTTACCTGTGAGCCTGTATGTTCAACTCGTACCTCAGCAGAAGCAGGCTGCGTCTGTGGGGTCTCAATGAATGCCATCATCAAGATTGGAAGCCGCTGGGGGCAACACACTGTGTGAGCCTTTACCGGGTCCAGCAGAGTATCGATATCCATTGGCGCAACCGATGTAGGTGTCAAACAGATGTCTAACATGCATTCTTCACTGCAAAACAGGCATCGAAGAACAGGTAAGATGCAGTCTCTGTAGACTGGTCTGAAGCTTAGGAACCAAGCTTGATTAAGTTCCCGCAGTCGAGGAATTCCCAGTATGTGCACCATGTGCTCACGGAACTTCCTCTCCAGGAGAGCTTTCTCCATGTCGGCTGGAGCGAGGTTTGCTGGTAGGGTTGCCATATCGTATTAGCAGGAACAAAATTAGAACGCCTGCAACGATAGCAAGGATCAAGGGCAGACCTCCAAACACTGTGTGGACGAAGTTTGGAAAGATTCCGAGGACTGTCTGGAAGCTGTTTAATAGTCCTGAACCTATGGTCTTAAATACATGTACAATTCCGCTCGTATCTGACATGTTTAAGATACGTCCTAACATTTCTGAGAAATGTGTAGGGCAGTTTGTACGTATCAAAGCCTGTATCTCTGCAGAGGTCCTTGCGACTTGAAGTTCATATGTCTCTCGGGCCGAGGTCAGAGATACGCTTTGCTGCAAAAGCATGGCTTTCATTCTGCTCAGAGTATCAAAACGTATAAAAGAAACATTCAGAGAAGGCCAGATTGGCGACTCCCTGACTTTTGTTTGTGGCGGGAACAATAGTTGCATACAACAAGTGACCCTGGTGTTGACCGTCACTAGATATGGGATGCCTGCTAACATTCCACAACAGGCTTGATCACTCAACATGAGGTAACTCCCATTCGATACAGGGCTGAATGTGGGAGTAATCACGGAAGTTGGTGTTCCTTGCAGATGGCAGGACAAGTTCGCTACTGAGCCATTACAAGCCCCGTGCAAAGTAATGTCTTGACATATGAGTGAACCACTCATGGAATTTTCACAATTTTCCCCGTTAAGAAAAACTTCCCTATACCCACTCCTACAACTGTAAGTGTAAGGTAGATTCCAGGTTTCCTTAATATATTCTGTTCCCAACATTTCATATTTGCCTGCCTGCTGTTGTTTTAGGCAATATTGGAATTGAAAAGTAGTGACTGGCAGATTTATGTGGCCATGGATTAACCATTCAGTAGCTGGATTTTCTGCTACAGTAAAGGGCAATTTTTCCAGTTTTTCAATGCATAACATTTTATATTTAGCTCTTCTCTGTGCCATTTCAATCTGTTTATCGGTTAGATTGTATATTGAAAACAGAGCTGACGTGTTGATAAAGCGCCAGGGCACATGACCTGCTCTTAATGATTGTAGTATCCATCCCAGTGATATTACTGAACGTATCTGGGACTGGCCATGTTGTAACAAGGCTAAATCTTGTTCAAGGATGTCTATTGTAGAGGATAAAATGTTACCCAAGGAATAGATTCTGGATGACAAAGTTGTTAAACCATTGTCGACAACTGTAAGTGATTTTTCCAAATTAATACAATCTAATTCTCGTATTCTTTCTGCAGCCTCTGTATGTGAAACTTTCCAATTTTCATTATAGGCAGCATGGATGCCGGCATATATGAAACGTTTTTGACGCAGCTTTCTTGGTCCTTTCAAGAAATCTGTAATATCTGCATCTTCTGTCAGTAAGGACAAGTGCTCTTTAACTTGGTCTAAAGATGATTTTTCTAACCAATCAAGGCACAGTTTTCCTATACTGTTTGTAGTTACTACCCCCGGATGTTGTCTCTGGATATAACGTGGGTCTGGCGCCTGTGAATTGTAAAACCTTGTGTTTTATTCAGGAAGCGATTGTGACAGCCATTCGTGTCTATGGGCCAGATTAACCATTTTACCCAATCAGTTTCTGATCTGTTGTGTTGCATGATGGTGTCTATGGTAACAGACTTTTGTATTGTGTTATTACCCTCGGTATTCACAGTTGTTGGTATACGAGGTATGTTCATGTCTTTGATATTGGCTAAAACAAGGCAGGATGTTTGCTGTACAGTGGCATTCAAAAACATAATTTGCTTTGGGATGAGACATGCTCTAAATAATGCTTCAGTTCCCTGCACTTGTCAATCTTTAGAACCCCAAACAGATTTTGTTTCAACAGTGTCTTTCCAAAAGTCAAACCCTTGTCTAGACAGCCGGGCAGCAAATGCTTCAGAATAGATCTGCTTGGTGTTAGTTAACATATTTTTCTGTGCTGTTTCATTTACATTCCTATAAAAATAAGAAGCTGGATCAGATGTGTTGAACCCTGAAAAATACGAAAACTTATTTACAAATGTCTTTGAACTGCCCTTTGGAGGTGTAGGACAATGTTCCCATTGGTTATACATCAATACATTTCTAGGCATTGTAGATCTATGTAAAAATTGATGTCCATAGTGCTGGTATCAGAACATGTGTTCAAAATTGGATGCACCCTCTAAGAGTTCATTGTTAGAAAATGCTGCTGATTTCTCTAGATCAGACATCATGTCGTTAACAGTCTCAATGTCCCAATCATCAGATAAGGTACTGGTGGTAATAAAGTCACTTAATGATATTTTGAATAAGTGTGGAATTTTTTACATTTCCGTTGGGCCAAATATGTCGAAATCAACTTTGTCCCATACAATACCATCAGGTACAGGTGTAGCTGTGATGTTGACTGTTGACAAGTCTCTTTCTTCACGATGGGATGATTTGTGAGGTTTCAAAATCAATTTCACATCCTTGGTTGTGGAGTCTTTGTGAATGTATTTGCCATTTACAAGCATACTAATAGTTATTACTGTTCCTAGTCAAAGAAGAAAGAAAAAGATTCCTGAGATTAGCCATAGTTTAGTCCATGGTGAAACCAGATAAGTCTTTTTCAGAAGAAGAAAAAAGTCTTTGATTTGCTGTTGGAAGTTGTCTTTGGCTGGCGTTGTTTCCAGTTCACTTGGATCTTCAGAAAACGTATCAAAGTTAATGAAGTAGTCAGAAGCAGTTCTATCAATTGTTTGAATTGCATCAGGATTGCTGAAAATCGCCGAATTTGCTTGATGTGGGATCAACTGATTACGTTGCATATTGCTGTAGACTGGTGTTTCTGGTTGAACTGTTACTTGATTTTCTTGTTGGTCAAGAGGCATGAGTTCTATAGCATTGTTGCACAGTCCTTCATTTCTCACTGTAGACTCTTCGAATGTTATTAGTGTTTCAGTTTGAACCTCTTGAATAGTAGCGAGAGGAGGGCGTCTGCTACTAGGTCGGAGTCCACGAGGCCTAATGTTTAGTATCGGCCACATAGTGTTTTTTGATGAGGTCGATTGACACAAATCTTTTCTCCTTTTTACCGGCAAGCGGTGGCAGAAGTACTGTTCTTGATCTGTGGATCGCCAACCCAGGAACTGGATTTCTGTAAGAAGGACCAAACTCCTTCTTATCTGCAATCTTTTCTCTGACTAGATCCCCAACTTTTGGAATCCAGACAGGCCTTGCCGGGACAGCCGAATCTTCCCAGTGGCGGTTGATTTCAGGTTCACGTTGCTTTGTTTCGATCTTATTTCATTTATGTCCTGTAAAACAGCCAAACGATCTTTGATATCAAAGGGTTTAGTATCCGCCACTGAGCCTTCACATTCAAGATCAGGTACCCACATTCTCGTACCAAAAAGTATTTCATATGGAGTGACCCCCACTAGAGAAGCTCTTGGCAGGTTGTTAAGGCTACGCTGGACTACATAGAGATGTTTTACCCAGCCATCTCCCGAACCTAATACTCTAGCTGTTATAGATTGCTATATGTCCCGGTTTTTCCTCTCCACAACAGAATTTCCCTCAGGATGGTATGGTGAGGAGTACCGCAATTCCACGCCCAAACTGGCCATGGCTTCCTTGTCAGCCCTAGAGCTAAACGCAGGGCCCTGGTCAAAATGTAGTGTGTGTACTGCGTATGTGCCGATAAAGACTCGCAAATCTTTTATAACAGTTCGAGCTTCAGCCGAGCGCTGGGGCCACACCCATATGAACCTAGAACATGAATCTACTGCAACCATTATATATTTGTAATGGCCATCCCTTTGTAAAGGGCCACAGTGATCCAGGTAAACACACGCAAATGGTTTGTCTGAAATTAACAGGGGTGTCTGTGCGGGACGTTTTACAGTGGATACTTTCATCTGCTGGCAGATATCACAATCCAAGACGTAGTTCTTAGCTTGTTTTCTCATACCAGGCCACCAATATCGTTGTTTTAATAAAGAAACAGTGGCTGAAACGCCTGCATGAGTTGAGGCTATCCCCTCGTGTGCTGCTAGGATGAGTCCTAATCTATGTTCCTCGTTTGGAATTACTCTATCCCCCACTCCTGGGATTTGAGCAAAAGGAACGTTGTTCGCATCAATTTTATAGGAGTATTTGAGTGGAAATTTCTTCGGAAGTACTGCGTCGCTGCCTTTGCATGATGCTTTGACAGCTAGTAATATCTCACTGTCTATTCTCGTTTTTGAATGAGTGATTGCAGCTACGGAAGCCGTATGGACCGCTCCCTTGGCGGCTTCATCAGCCAATGAATTCCCTTCAACGTGAACGCCATCACGTTGATGACTCAGCGTGTGTATCACGTGAGCTTTTGGTAGTTTGTTTCTCAACAGAACTACTTGTTCCCAAAGCGTTTTATGTTTTAATGTGCCACCTTTCGCGTCCTTGAAACCATTCTTTTCCCAATTCAGTAAATTTTCATTAAATGACTGGACACAGTAAAAAGAATCGCTCACTATGAGTGTCAGGAATTCGCGATCTGTACTCACAAGTGCCAGTATTAATGCTTTCAGTTCCGCTAACTGGGCTGTACAGTCTCCTAAGGATTCTGTTTTAGTGCACATAGGACGGAATTTACCATCACGCATGCGACCTTTTACAATAGCACACGCTGCACTGTAAGCCTGTTTTTTATTCCCTGTTGCGGGTTGAGCTGATCCATCAGTGTAAATTATAAATTCATACTGATCAAGAGGCAGGATTTCAGTGGGCAGAGGGAGTTCTTGTTCGTACTGCAGAAATTCTTGTGTTTTTAAATGATGATCAAATCTGTATTCAACGTCCGTTGCAGCAAGAGAATTAGCCCCTTGTATCCATCTTGGATGTAATGCTTTAGCATTTAGAATGTTTGCTCTTGTAACAGCCTCTAAAGCCGGTACCGGGGTTAAGACAATGATGTGTTTCCCCTGAGCAAGGGCTCTTTCTTTTGCTATAGCGGTTTGAACTGCTGTCAGAATTTTTTCTGTGGATGAGAAGCGCATTTCTGCGGCTGTGTACAAGTGTGACTTGTATGCTATTGGAGTTCTTTCTCCTTCATTGAAAGTTAAGTTAGTGTATCCGCACTGGCTTGGAATGATTCGTATCACCAAGTTTAATGCGTTGATGCGTGTTTGCAAATGTTTGGAAGCTATCATGTCTTCCTGAAGTGACCTTAAAATTTCTGTATGTTTTTGAGTCCAATTTCTGACTGAAAAGTCAGGTTTTATTAGTTCATAGAGAGGTTTAACCCTTTCTGCGTAATTTAGGATGTAAGTTCTGCCAAAGTTCAGGAAACCCAGAATCGACTGTAAATGTTTCAGAGTTTTTGGAGGTTGGAGCAGCGCACACTTCTCTAAGAAGTTGGTTGCCAGGCATTTGCCTTCACTTGAAAGTTCATATCCCAAGAATAGGACATTGAGATAGGCGATTCTTGATTTTTTAAAGTTGAATTTGTACCCCTCAGAGGCGAACCCTAGTATTATTGTGTTCACCCTGTTCAAGTGCCTGTCCAAGTCATCGTCCGTCAGATAGATGTCATCGACATAGGACAATGCTTCATCATCAGAAATGTGTAGTAACTCTGTTACTCTGGCTGAGAATAATCCTGGACTGTTCTTATAGCCTTGGGGGAGTCGACAAAATTGTTTCTGAGCCCCCAAAATTGAGAATGCTGTTAAGTACCTGCTTTCAGGTGCTATGTTTTGGCAAAAGAATCCATTTGAGATATCTAATGTTGTTTTGTATTTTTCTGCACAATGTTATTCATTAATGCGGCACTGCGTGCATTTTGTACTGCAAAAGTTTTTGAACAAGAGTTCAAATGTCTGTAGTCTAAAACTAGACGATATGTATTGTCAGGTTTTCCTACGGGAAACAAAGGATTGTTCATCTGTGAGGTGCAATTTTCAATTACCCCCTGGTATTCAAGTTGATCTTCTTGTTTTACTGGGTACTGCCGTTGTGCAGTTGGTTCATGTTTTAAAGGAATTATGTGGTGCGGTGAATCTTCATCCCACCCAACATTTTTGTATAAGGCTGGTGCTTGAGCAACTGCCCATTTTCTTGCATAAGTATATTTTAAATGTATTGGAATTTGGTCGGAGAAGGCAGGCATAATTACGTCTTCTTCATGTGGGCACTCCCTGACGAATTCTGGAGGCCAATCTTGTTCAGCAAGCAAGATATCATAACCCTTTGATATTCTTTCCCAAAAAAGTCCTTTTATTTTTCTGGTCTTGTCTCCCTCCAGTCGGAGTGTTATTTCATATAACTTATGTGGAGAACTGACGCTGGTATCAGCTGTCTCAACAGTGATATATTCATTCAGGTCCACTATCTCCAGAAATTCCTTCAGGTTCTGGCGAGCTATTGATACTTCTGCTGCACTGTCCAGCATCGTCTGAGCCCATTCCCCGTTCAGTAGCTGAGTCCTCAGAATTCTTGGTATTTCTGATTCGAATGCTCGCTACTTTTTTCTTGGTGAATTGTGGTTTTGGTTTACTTTCCTGACTACGTTGCTTGTCTTTGGACGGCAAACGTTCTTCTTTTTGTTCTGACTTTCCTCTTCTTTCGGATGTCTTCGGTGAGATCTGAAAGGAACGAGAGGAACGTGTATCAGTATCCTGATACCTGTCAGGTTCTTTAATATTCTCCCTATTCCGGAGGTTATACTTCCTTTCAGAATTCTCCTTTTGAGGAGATCTCCCTCTGAAATGAGATCTATTTCTTCTGGAATTATTTTGTTTTCTATTTTCCCATTTCTTTTTAGAAGGGCCAGGAATTTGTTTTGGTGTGTCCTTTTCAGGACCGCCTGATAGCTGAGGTTGTGAAGCCTTTTTGCCTAAGCTATCTCTACCCATTTCTGCGTAAGATTCCTCAATTATTCTGGCCAGTTCTGTCTGTCTTTCAGTTGCATCGATCTCTCTGAGTCGTTGGCGGATTGCCACTCCTGCTGCCTCCCCCTTGATATTAGATAATATTATTATGGATACCTGGTGGAAATCATTTAATAATTTCATCCCTAAGTTCAGGGCAGGTTCTGTCCCGTACTCATTTTGTATCTGTTTTAAGACATCTGGTATCACTGCTAATGAGGGTATGCTGTGTGTTTTAGTGTATATGGCAGCGAAGACTGTACCCCAGGTGTCACAGTCCTCCAGGTGTGGTGTGATCCCCAAAGGCAAACTGATTGTTAAAATTCTGTGTTTTTCATGAGGTGTTGTGTTTGGAAAAACAGCCTCAATCTGTGTTATTTTCTGAGCTATCCAGAAAGTAATCTGTTCGCGTTTTGCTGGAATTTTACCCATGACTGTGTGTAAAGTTTGTGGAGTAATTTTAAGTGCCGTCCCCTGTTGAGGGGCTGCATTGTGCATTATTACTGGTTGTTGGACTGTTTGTGTCCGCATGACATATTGTATTAGTTGTCTGTAAAGTTTTATTAACTCCTTATGCTGGGTGCGTATTTCAGCTACTGTCATTGTGTCAATGTCAGGATGTGGAGTGTAGCCGGCTAGAATCGGCCATGTTGCTCCTGCTCTTCCTAGAGGACCGAGCCTTGTTATATTTTTTGTGTGTTTTAGGGCGCCATTAAACCAGATTGTATTTTCCTGGTAATTTAGTGGAATTTCTATATCCTCGAAAGGAGTATATATTCTGCTGGTGGATTATCTTCTTTAAAGAAGTGAAACAAATTATCTGTTGCAGCTATTGGTGGGAATTTAACCCATGAATAGAACACCTCTGTCTGAAATGCCTCCTGTGCCTCTATGACAAACACTACTCTGCCACCTTGTGTAGGTAGACCATGTTTTAATAGTTTTGCTGTGAGGGCTTTCCTGACCTGAACGTGAATGTTTTTAGAGTCAGCGTCTGTCTCTCTCATCTCATTTTCTGAGACTGTTGGTGTAGTGTTTGCTGTTGCAGAGCCTGTTGCCTCGTCTGCCATAATTGTTTAGGAACACTGAACTGGTTTCAAGAAAACAAAAGATATGGGCACAAACGGGAACACTTTATCCTTCAAATTTGATATAAACCTACAGCTAACACATAGGATTTTTCCTACTCAGCTGTGGCGGACTTTTATCCCTACCCACTCCAGACGTCTTTGGAGTTTTTGAGTAAGGGTCTCTGAGAAGAGCACGACTGAGTTACTCAGAATCTACTGTTAAATAAGTGCCATTACCAAACGTTGGCGGTGCCATGTCGTGTAGTTCCTATTTCCCTAAATAGGTTCTGCCCGTTTGGGTAACATATTCTATAGGCTTTGGCGTAGGAATAAGTCGATAAGCCCCTATCGCATATGCTAACCTGTGTTTACTGTGTACCAGCTAGCTCAGAGGCCACTAGAAACTTCTTGGCGACAAGAACGGAATAGTTTCTGGCAACCACATCACATGACAACCCTGATCCCTCAGAATCGTGGAAACAATGAGATAACCTTTCACTCAGTCAGTCGTGCCTGCTTACGTTCTCAGGGTTACACAGAAATAATAGACGGGCATTTCAATAAGTATTTATTGAACAGTCTTTCTTTTTGTGTAAGACATGTGAGCTGTTACAATCGTTAGACAGTATGCGAGATATATTATGCACAGTACTATGAGCATGAAGAAATAGTATTCCTCTAATATTGTTCAAGGTTCATAAATACTTTCGTATAGATAAAACCACATGGCTAAAAGTACAGATAAAAGTACAAGTAAAAGTACAGATAAAAGCACGGATACTCCTGTGATGCGTTCCTACCTAAGCCTACCCGTGAACCTAGACCTAAGTGTAGATGTAGGTGCAAGGGAAGGTGCGGGTGTAGAAGGCTATAGGATGGTAATCTATAGTTAGGTGTGATCAAATATGATCAGGTATGCTAAGTTATGCCAAGAGTCTCTCTAAGTTCTAGTCAGGTCCATACCTGAGAATGAGAGAGTTGTGGAATCTCTTTCCTGGTCTCTAACTCTAACACCCCGCGAGGGAAGTTAGAACACTGCGAGCTGGAGTCTCTGCATGCAGGGTGACAGCGTCTCGTCTTCAGTGCGTCCGGCCGGGAATAACGGGCTCCTCTGGAATCGAGGTCTCCTCTACATTGCTTGGGCAAAGGGTGGTATATTTATACCCAGAAAGTGCTGAGTTTAGCGGTTTAGGGGATTAGTGCTGACGTGATATCAGGCAGAGAAAGAAGCTAGAAGGTTCATGAATAAAGATGAGCTCTCGAGGAAATCAATAGATTTGTACCAGAGAGATCCCTAGAGAGCAAGTTGTGACGTAGAGGGTAAACGGATTTAGGTAAATGATAGAAGGATGTGTGTAATGACTACGTCTGCGTGTGGAGCGCAAGGTACATGCTAAAGAAGGACAAGGAAGGCCTATGTCTAAATAAGGACAGCGCAAGTTGTGCCTATATAAGGGCATATGTCTATATAAGGGCATGTATGTAATAATACCTCATTCCGGACCCCTATGCGGGACACAACAGCATGTCATCATTTATAAACTGCACTTAACAAAGTGTGAGCTTTTCTCGAAATGCAGTCCCCCAGATGCTAAAAAAACATGAAAAAGAAACCTATTTCCTTAAAAAGGGAAAAATAAAGACAACTTCTGATATGTCTTGATGTGCGCTTAGAGCCTCGTACTGCGCAGCATGTAAAGGGTGGCTGGGCGGGGCCCCAGGCGCGCATTTTAGGGGGGAAACACTGCTTATAGACCACCCTTAGGTAGGACCTAAAGACTAATAGGGCAGGGTGTTTGGTATTTAAAAAGTAGGTCATGTGTACTTAGGTCCTGACAGTGAAAAACTCCTAAAGTCATTTTTCACTGTTGTAAAGCCCCTAGGCTAACAATGGGTTACTTTTTTGCACTTAATAAGTGCTATGTTCAGATGGGGAGTAGATAGAGATATGCTGTTTACACTCAAATGAACTGTAATTCAAAATCCTCTTTAATGATTAAGTTGGTTTTAAGCTACAATTCTAAAAATGCCTCTTTTAGAAGCTTGGTCTCTGCAATGCAATGCCTCACAGACCATTAATGACCGTCGTTTGCTGAGCCGGGATCTACACGAGTGTAGTCAATAAGACAAACAATGAATTAGACAAAGCCTCAGCTTAATAGTATTTATTGAAAAAGTTGGGTTACACTTAGAAATCTGGATACGGGATCCATACTTTCTGTGAAAAATTGCATTAAAGTAAGAAAAAGTTAATTGGTAGAACCTGAGTAGGGAGACTCGTGTAGATCCCGGCTCAGCAAACAATGGTAATTTATGGTCTGTGAGGCATTGAATTGCAGATACCTTATTTTTGATTCCAGCCTCCACAGTCCTGAACTGAATCACTCCCCTTTAGGAGACCCACTTTTAGAAGCTTGGCATTTTCTTGCCTGGACAACTGTGCCTCTCTGCCAGTGTCCTGAGTCACGTGGCTGTGAGCAGCTCTGCTGTTGGTATTCTGTATTGCTTCCAGACATTGGAACAAGGAAGGCCCGGGTGTGAGGGAAGAGGGTCTTTCTTACAGGATGGCTGGAGAGGGGCTGCACCCTGCCTCAATTATATTTCAAAGGGTCTTGCCTACACACACAAAGGTATCTGACACCACTCTTGCCCCGCCTTTGTCATCCTTGATGGATTGAATCCAGGTTCAGGGGAAGAACTGACCAGAACCAGTTTTGGGGGTAGGTCAGGGAATTACCACACACAAACGCTAGCACCAGGTATAAAAGTGGGACCTTCAGAACATCTCATCACAATACCCCTGAACATGTGGAAGATTCAGACGAAGGACTGCCCACCTGCCAGAAGCGCTACCCTGCTGCTGGAAGGACTGATGAAGGACTGCCCACCTGCCAGAAGCGCTACCCTGCTGCTGGAAGGACTGACGAAGGACTGCCCACCTGCCAGAAGCACTACCCTGCTGCTGGAAGGACTGACGAAGGACTGCCCACCTGCCAGAAGCGCTACCCTGCTGCTGGAAGGACTGACGAAGGACTGCCCACCTGCCAGAAGCGCTACCCTGCTGCTGGAAGGACTGACGAAAGACTGCCCACCTGCCAGAAGCGCTACCCTGCTGCTGGAAGGACTGACGAAGGACTGCCCACCTGCCAGAAGCGCTACCCTGCTGCTGGAAGGACTGACGAAGGACTGCCCAGCTGCCAGAAGCGCTACCCTGCTGCTGGAAGGACTGACTAAGGACTGCCCACCTGCCAGAAGCGCTACCCTGCTGCTGGAAGGACTGACGAAGGACTGCCCACCTGCCAGAAGCGCTACCCTGCTGCTGGAAGAACTGACGAAGGACTGCCCACCTGCCAGAAGCGCTACCCTGCTGCTGGAAGGACTGCCGTGCTGTCTAAAGGAGGAAGATTGGACCTGCTTTCCTTGATCCAGATATCCACAAGTGGCATTTTCTGCTTCTTGGCTCTATTTTTTCCTAAATTTTTAAAAATTAATATCTCTGATTCTACTGATTGCATTCTATCATTCTGATACCATTTTATTCATTAAAATGTACTCTATTTTTCTAAATTGGTTTAAGATTTTTCTTGTGTTGTGTTTTTACTTGATTATTGTTTGAGTGCTGCATTAAAACTTTACAAATTGCCTTTAAGTTAAGCTGGGCTGCTTCGTGCCAAGCTACCAGAGGTTTAAACACAGGTTAATTTAGTGACGTTTGTGGTTCACTGTGACAAGGATTGTGGTTGATGCCTGAGTGGGGCTTCCACACTTCTCAATTGGCAACCCGATTTCTCACAGTCAGCTTCTGTTATTTAAATCATTCTGTCCCAAAAAGACTATTCCTGAACTCTGACATATTCAGAAGTGAATTACACCATATATGGCAGGGAGTTATTGCTAATAAAAGAAGCTTTGTTTCACTGGGGGCGTTATCTTCCAGGTTAGGGTAGATCACAACAATTAGGATTCCTTAAGTCCATGGAATGTATGCAGCCCCCCCCCCCATGCCAAGGGGTCCTTCTTCTTTTCCAGGTTTGACTGTGACATGAGCTAAAGACCAGGCAATAGAATTTGTGAGTGTTACCAAGACCCACCTGAGACATAGTGGTCTGGTGTATGTTGTATACTACACTGATAAAGTCGTACAACTGATTTTCACTCTTCTTTTCTCAGACTTCGGTATGAAACGCAAACTGAGTGACGCAGACATGAAAAGTAAGATATATAAATAATTTAAATTCCACTGCCTTGTGTCCCTAAGGAAACAAGGGAAAAATGAGTTTTTAAAAATGATTGACCATCCTAACCCACCCTGCTAGGGGTCTGGACAGGGTGATAACCTGGTAAAGATGTTTCTGTTCACCCAACTGACAGCTAAATAACACATTGTTTTACACTAGTTACCGGGCTGTTCGTACATCATGTGACCACCAGGTCATGCGAAAGCCTGAGCGCAGTTCTCCTCCTTCCCCCCTCATGATTCCTGGACTCAGAACTGGCAAGAGGAGCAGAGAGTGGCAGCGTCGAGGAAGAGAATGGAGAGAGAGAGATAGATTGAGGAGATGAGAGCGCTACTGAGTGGCGACTGAGGGGTGGCGGAGGGCTGTAAGTGTCAGTGAGCTCTGTGGCCGGGATCTCATTGAGACGCTCTTATCATGGCAGACTGACAGGATGAGAAGGCCACCAAAGTGCACCAAAGATGACTCAAAAGCTTCAATTTTTGGAGAAGACAAACCTTTTTAAAAAAAACATCCCTTCTTGATAGAATGTAAAATGATCAGGATATTAAATTGGGTGTGAAAAGCAGACTCTCGAAGTGCGGTATAAAGTGCAGAATAGCTTGAAGTGCGCAGTGGTTTGAGTGGAAGAAGCATCACATGGACAGAACAGTAGAGATGCAAACTAGGATCCAGGGAAGGAAAAGCAACTAGAAAATGGATTGTGTTTAATCTTAACCTTGTTAAATTGAATCTGTGTTCTGGATTTACTATCCATTTTAGATCGGGCTCCATTCCAGAAGGGGAAGAGATTGAGATGTAATTCAATACTGAAGCCATATCTAAAGCTCCCACCCTTCGAGCCTCCTCTCTATACGAGAGGAATTTCTCCTTTACTGAGGCTTTTGTTTGTGGGTCGGTACTGTCCGGAGAATCAAAAAGTGTTCTTAATTCTAAGTTAGAAAGAGTATTCCTAACATAGGCCAGCCATGGGATGGAGCTATTGTTACTTAAATGTAAACAGCCCTGCAGCACACGCCTAGAAAAGTCGGCTTCAGGGGTGCTCCATATTTTAACTCACAATAAAAGTGGAGCCATTTTAACAACATCTTCCAAAGACCCCAAACCCAGTTCAAGGTGTGAAATTAAGCTAGAGGTAGATTTGGGGATCGATAAGAGCCTACAGAGACATTTATTCTCAGTTGCCTGCATTTCCTCAAGAGATGCGTCACCACACACACCTGCTCCATAGGTTCCTACAGCAAGATATTTACTCTTGTAAAGTTGGGTCCTCTCCTTTGTGGGCTTGTGGCCCAGTGTTCTTGTGAATTTATAAATCGAGTCACAGACTATCTCCATTTTCTGAGTTCTTTGATTATTCGTCTACCCCCGGTCAAATCGGCTTCAAATAAAATACCTAGGTAGTTAAAATGGTGGATCTTGGCAATTGGAGTTTCCCCTATAAAAAAGCTTTTTGATTTTGTATTTTTAGGACCGCTAGTTAAAATGAAAGATTTTTGATGAGTCACTTTAAGATTTAAATTAGTCATAAAAGTGTTAAAACGGTTTAAAAGCATTTGCATATCATTTGCTGTTTATGCAATAAAATTTGCGTCATCTGCATAAAGTAAAACCTGGACCGGATTAGAGTCGATTCCAGGGGTGTCATTCCTACAAGGGCCCAGTGTTGTATCCAAATCATTAATATAAAATCAAATCAAAACGGGGCTAAAATGCAGCCCTGTCTTACCCCTCTTGCCACCATTATGGGACGTTGCCCTCTCTGTGCTGTGTATAGCGAACTCTGGTAGACGTACCCCAGAGCAGGTGCCTAATAAGGTTCAATAAAGGGGTGGCAGTTCGACTCCTGCAAGCTCCATGAATTCCCATAGTTTCTCCCTATCTATCAAGTCAAGGGCACAGGAGAAGTCCATAAAAGCCATGTGGAGGGCACCTCACCTGGCCTTGACATATTTTTCCATGATGAGGGATAGGTTTAATGCTTGCTCGTGGTCCCTAGACCCGGGCAAAAACCATATTGAACCTTGGAAAACAATAGTTTTATTCGGCCCAATTTTCAAGTTTTCCCAGTATGGCATGCCCTAATACTTTTGCTATAGCGTCTAACAATGAAATTGGGTGATAGCATGCTGGGAGGTTCCTGCCCCCTTTTTTGTATATTGGCACTATGATGGATCCTCGCCGCGAATCAATCGGGGCTTCCCTGGCGACTGCTATAAGTACATTTGTGACTCGTGGCTTCTAAAGTTATAAATTTTCTCCTAAACATGTCTATTAATACGCCATCAGGGCCAGGGTCCTTTCCTGGTGCTGCACGCTGAATAGCCGTAGCAACTGCTGCTATGTTAATAAAATCACTGAGCCAGTACTTGTTAAAGAAGAGGGGGTCGATTGCTGGTTCTGCAGAGGGTTCAGCCATCAAATTACAGGGGTTAAAAATTTCAGTAAAATAACTGATTCAGTCTTATTAAAAAATGTGGCAATCTATGCCACTGGCTGGGCCATCTAAGAAAAAGGGACGGTTTATAACTTCCCAAAACACCCTGCTATCTGTCACCCTGGATGCAGTATCAAGATCTTCCCAGGCTTTAGCTGAAATTCCCCTTTTCCTTCTTTCTTTTGCCTGTTTATAGATTTTCCATGCTAACCTACTTTCCTCTACATTTTGTGGGATGGTATTAGTGGCCTTCTTGAGAGATTTAAGCTCAAATGTATATTCTGAATTAAACCACGAATGTGATAAGCGAATATTAGATGGCTTATTGCTTGTTGGCAAACAGGCAGCAGTGCTACAGATGGCTATAAAACTTTCTCGAATCACACTAGGCTTAGCGTTGGGAGAGAGGCAGCAGAAAACATCCAGACCAGCTTCAGTAATAAGACTTTTGTGAAAAATGTGTGGATCAATACGATCACCCCTGTTTGCCCAAAAAGTTACAGGAAGGTTAGGCGAGATAAAAGGGCCAGTGCTCAGTGATATATCAAAACCAATGATTAATGGATCGTGGTCGCTCTGGGGGAGAGGCCTCACCTCATAATGAGCTAGTCTGTGGGCCAGATCCTCAGAGACTAACACAAAGTTTATTGTACTGCCCTTACCACTTCCCACAAAGGTGGGCGGGTTAACAGAATTTGGACTTGAAATATCAGATGAAAAGAACAAGTCATTCAAGAATACAATTTTGTTTAGGGCTTCCCCATATGCAGAGTGTAAGAAGTGGCTAGCATCGTCCCTCTCCCCATCTGAGACCCCACATATAAGATTACACCTGTATAAACATCGCTCTATATTAAATTCACCGGCCCACATAATGGATGCATATCTCCCCATTCGAGACCCCACATATCAGATTACACCTGCATAAACATTGCTCTATATTAAAGTCACCGGCCCACATAATCGATGTCTATCTCCCCATCCGAGACCCCGCATGTACGATTACCACTGTATGAACATCGCTCAATATTAAAGTCACCGGGCTACATACTCGATGCGTATCTCCCAATCCGAGACCCCACATGTACGATTACCACTGCATGAACATCGCTCCATATTAAAGTCACCGGCCCACATAATCGATGCGTATCTCCCCATCCGAGACCCCGCATACAAGATTACACCTGTATAAACATTGCTCTATATTAAAGTCACCGGCCCACGTAATCGATGCGTATCTCCCCATCCGAGACCCCGCATGTACGATTACCGCTGTATGAACATTGCTCTATATTAAAGTCACCGGCCCACATGATCGATGCGTATCTCCCCATCTAAGACCCCGCATGTACGATTACCACGGTATGAACATTGCTCTATGGTAAAGTCACCATCCCACATAATCGATGCGTATCTCCCCATCCGAGACCCCGCATGTACGATTACACCTGTATGAACATTGCTTTATATTAAAATCACTGGCCCACATAATCAATGCATACCTCCCCATCCGAGACCCCACATATAAGATTAAACCTGTATAAACATTGCTCTAAATTAAAGTCACCGGCACACATAATCGATGCGTATCTCCCCAGCCGAGACCCCACATGTATGATTACACCTCTATAAACATCGCTCTATATTAAAGTCACTGGCCCACATAATCGATGCGTATCTCCCCTTACTATTTAAAGAGTTCATTAACAAATCCCCCACTTCTTCGATTATGCCCACCGGCTGTGCTGGAAAGAAATAAAAATAAAAGTTAACCAATATAATGTTAGACAGTTCAGGAAGAGAGATCTTTAAAATCTGTAAATATGGTTTAGCTTCTATTACTTTTATCCTCACGTTCCTAATGTTAACAGATACAAAAATGGCCAAGCCACCCTTACCCCTCCCCTCCAGGGACGGAATTGCAGGTGAGCAAAAAGATCTAAACCCATCAATGTGAATAGGTTCCATGTACCAGGTTTCCTGGCAACATTTTACGTCAGTGCTCTTTATTGTGCTGACCTGCCTCATGATATCCCGGTGGCTGAACTGCTTTACCCGATCCCTATGAGTGGAAAAGTAGGGAGCGTGGCATTCCCTCCTCATCCTTCGCCTAGTCTGGAGGAATGTGCACTAATCTCCTCAACACGTTGCTTAATTGCCGAAGCCAGATGGCTGACTCACGGTTCATGACTAACAGCTTTGTCCAGCTGAGGTTAGCCATTAGCAACCTTCTTATGAAACCAACCAGGTCGGCCACTTTAAGGGCAAAATGGTTTGATTCTTCCTGTAGAAAGGCCTGTACGAACTTGCATAGGGCCCTATAGGAGAAACCCACGGACAGCCAGAAAATTAAAGATTATAGAGCTGCGTACAAAGGGGCCTTGTGTAGCTGGTGCAAGGAGATTAAAACGGATCAATGAGGGAGGCTGGTCCAGTCTTGCAGGCCGAAGGACCCTCGACCTTTTGGAGGTTGTTTAAGGACATCGACACCTTGGGGTCTAATAACAACTCAGTCATCACTACCATCAGCACAGAGGCTTGGGCGAGCTGCTTCAGTGCTCTTTATTGTGCTGACAAGCCTCAGGATATCTCAGTGCCTGAAGGGGTTTACCTGATCCCTATGGTATTTACCCTGAAGGGGTCTGGGAAGCCATGACAAGCCTCAGGATATCCCGGTGGCTGAAGGGGTTTACCCGATCCCCATGGTATTTACCCTGGAGGAGGTCTGGGAAGCCATGACAAGCCTCATGATATCCTGGTGGCTGAAGGGGTTTACCCTATCCCTATGGTATTTACCCTGGAGGGGTCTGGGAAGCCATGACAAGCCTCAGGATATCGCGGTGGCTGAAGGGGTTTACCCGATCCCTATGGTATTTACCCTGGAGGGGTCTGGGAAGCCATGACAAGCATCAGGATATCCCGGTGGCTGAAGGGGTTTACCCGATCCCTATGGTATTTGCCCTGGAGGAGGTCTGGGAAGCCATGACAAGCCTCAGGATATCCCCGTGGCTGAAGGGGTTTACCCGATCCCTATGGTATTTACCCTGGAGGGGTCTGGGAAGCCATGACAAGCCTCAGGATATCCTGGTGGCTGAAGGGGTTTACCCGATCCCTATGGTATTTACCCTGGAGGGGTCTGGGAAGCCATGACAAGCCTCAGGGTATCCCGGTGGCTGAAGGGGTTTACCCGATCCCTATGGTATTTACCCTGGAGGGGTCTGGGAAGCCATGACAAGCCTCGGCGTATCCCGGTGGCTGAAGGGGTTACCCGATCCCTACGGTATTTACCCTGGAGGTGTCTGGGAAGCCATGACAAGCCTCAGGATATCCCGGTGGCTGAAGGGGTTTCCCTGATCCCTATGGTATTTACCCTGGAGGGGTCTGGGAAGCCATGACAAGCCTCATGATATCCTGGTGGCTGAAGGGGTTTCCCCGATCACTATGGTATTTACCCAGGAGGGGTCTGGGAAGCCATGACAAGCCTCAGGATATCCCGGTGGCTGACGGGGTTTACCCGATCCCTATGGTATTTACCCTGGAGGGGTCTGGGAAGCCATGACAAGCCTCAGGATATCCCGGTGCCTGAAGGGGTTTCCCCGATCCCTATGGTATTTACCCTGGAGGAGGTCTGGGAAGCCATGACAAGCCTCAGGATATCCCGGTGGCTGAAGGGGTTTACCCAATCCCTATGGTATTTACCCTGGAGAGGTCTGGGAAGCCATGACAAGCCTCAGGATATCCCGGTGGCTGAAGGGGTTTACCCGATACCTATGGTATTTACCCTGGAAGGGTCTGGGAAGCCATGACAAGCCTCAGGATATCCCGGTGGCTGAAGGGGTTTACCCGATCCTTATGGTATTTACCCTGGAGGGGTCTGGGAAGCCATGACAAGCCTCAGCATATCCCGGTGGCTGAAGGAGTTTACCCGATCCCTACGGTATTTACACTGGAGGGGTCTGGGAAGCCATGACAAGCATCAGGATATCCCGGTGGCTGAAGGGGTTTCCTCGATCCCTATGGTATTTACCCTGGAGGGGTCTGAGAAGCCATGACAAGCCTCATGATATCCTGGTGGCTGAAGGGGTTTCCCCGATCCCTATGGTATTTACCCTGGAGGGGTCTGGGAAGCCATGACAAGCCTTAGGATATCCCGGTGGCTGAACTGCTTTACCCGATCCCTATGAGGGGAAAAGTAGGGAGAGTGGCATTCCCTCCTCATCCTTCGCCTAGTCTGGAGGAATGTGCACTAATCACCTCAACACGTTGCTTAATTGCCGAAGCTAGATGGCTGACTCACGGTTCATGACTAACAGCTTTGTCCAGCTGAGGTTAGCCATTAGCAACCTTCTTATGAAACCAACCAGGTCGGCCACTTTAGGGGCAAAATGGTTTGATTTTTCCTGTAGAAAGGCCTGTACGAACTTGCATAGGGCCCTATAGGAGAAACCCACAGACAGCCAGAAAATTAAAGATTATAGAGCTGCGTACAAAGGGGCCTTGTATAGCTGGTGCAAGGAGATTAAAACGGATCAATGAGGGAGGCTGGTCCAGTCTTGCAGGCAGAAGGACCCTCGACCTTTTGGAGGTTGTTTAAGGACATCGACACCTTGGGGTCTAATAACAACTCAGTCATCACTACCATCAGCACAGAGGCTTGGGCGAGCTGCTTCAGTGCTCTTTATTGTGCTGACAAGCCTCAGGATATCCCAGCGGCTGAAGGGGTTTCCCCGATCCCTACGGTATTTACCCTGGAGGGGTCTGGGAAGCCATGACAAGCCTCAGCGTATCCCGGTGGCTGAAGTGGTTTACCCGATCCCTACGGTATGTACCCTGGAGTGGTCTGGGATGCCATGACAAGCCTCAGGATATCCCGTTGGCTGAAGGGGTTTACCCGATCCCTATGGTATTTACCCTGGAGGGGTCTGGGAAGCCATGACAAGCCTCAGGAATCCCAGTGGCTGAAGGGGTTTACCCGATCCCTATGGTATTTATCCTGGAGGGGTCTGGGAAGCCATGACAAGCCTCAGCATATCCCGGCGGGTGAAGTGGTTTACCCGATCCCTATGGTATTTACCCTAGAGGAGGTCTGGGAAGCCATGACAAGCCTCAGGATATCCCAGTGGCAGAAGGGGTTTACCCGATCCCTACGGTATTTACCCTGGAGGGGTCTGTGAAGCCATGACAAGCCTCAGGATATCCCGGTGGCTGAAGGGGTTTAACCGATCCCTATGGTATTTACCCTTGTGGGGTCTGGAAAGCCATCACAAGCCTCAGCATATCCCGGCGGGTGAAGTGGTTTATCCTATCGCTATGGTATTTACCCTGGAGGGGTCTGGGAAGCCATGACAAGCCTCAGGATATCCTGGTGGCTGAAGGGGTTTACCCGATCCCTACGGTATTTACCCTGAAGAAGGTCTGGGAAGCCATGACAAGCCTCAGGATATCCCGGTGGCTGAAGGGGTTTCCCCGATCCCTACGGTATTTACCCTGGAGGGGTCTGGGAAGCCATGACAAGCCTCAGGATATCCCGGTGGCTGAAGTGGTTTCTCCGATCCCTATGGTATTTACCCTGGAGGGGTCTGGGAAGCCATGACAAGCCTCAGGATATCCCGGTGGCTGACGGGGTTTACCCGATCCCTATGGTATTTACCCTGGAGGGGTCTGGGAAGCCATGACAAGCCTCAGGATATCCCGGTGGCTGAAGGGGTTTACCCGATCTCTATGGTATTTACCCTGGAGGGGTCTGGGAAGCCATGACAAGCCTCAGGATATCCCGGTGGCTGAAGGGGTTTACCCGATCTCTATGGTATTTACCCTGGAGGGGTCTGGGAAGCCATGACAAACCTCAGGATATCCCGGTGCCTGAAGGGGTTTACCCGATCCCTATGGTATTTACCCTGGAGGGGTCTGAGAAGCCATGAAAAGCCTTATGACATCCTGGTGGCTGAAGGGTTTTACCCGATCCCTATGGTATTTACCCTGGAGGGGTCTGGGAAGCCATGAGAAGCCTCAGGATATCCCGGTGGCTGAAGGGGTTTGTCCGATCCCTATGGTATTTACCCTGGAGGGGTCTATGAAGCCATGACAAGCCTCAGGATATCCCGACGGGTGAAGTGGTTTACCCGATCCCTATGGTATTTACCCTGGAGGTGTGTGGGAAGCCATGACAAGCCTCAGGATATCCCGGTGGCTGAAGGGGTTTACCCGATCCCTATGGTATTTACCCTGGAGGGGTCTGGGAAGCCATGACAAGCCTCAGCATATCCCGGCGGGTGAAGTGGTTTACCCGATCCCTATGGTATTTACCCTGGAGGGGTCTGGGAAGCCATGACAAGCCTCAGGATATCCCGGTGGCTGAAGGGGTTTCCCGGATCCCTACGGTATTTACCCTGGAGGGGTCTGAGAAGCCATGACAAGCCTCAGGATATCCCGGTGGCTGAAGGGGTTTACCCGATCCCTACGGTATTTACCCTGGAGGGGTCTGGGAAGCCATGACAAGCCTCAGGATATCCCGGTGGCTGAAGGGGTTTACCCGATCCCTATGGTATTTACCCTGGAGGAGGTCTTGGAAGCCACGACAAGCCTCAGGATATCCCGGTGGCTGAAGGGGTTTACCCGATCTCTATGGTATTTACCCTGGAGGGGTCTGGGAAGCCATGACAAGCCTCAGGATATCCTGGTGGCTGAAGGGGTTTACACGATCCCTATGGTATTTACCCTGGAGGAGGTGTCTGGGAAGCCATGATAAGCCTCAGGATATCCCGGTGGCTGAATGGGTTTACCCGATCCCTACGGTATTTACCCTGGAGGGGTCTGGGAAGCCATGACAAGCCTCAGGATATCCCGGTGGCTGAAGGGGTTTACCCGATCCCTACGGTATTTACCCTAAAGGGGTCTGGGAATCAATCAATCAATCAATCAATCAATCATGTCACTTATAAAGCGCACTACATACCCGCGAGGGTCTCAAGGCGCTGGGGGAAGAGGGGGGTGGTGCTGCTACTGATCGAAGAGCCAGATCTTGAGGAGTCTTCTGAAGGCCAGTAGGTCTTGGGTCTGTCGGAGGTTGGTGGGGAGGGTGTTCCAGGTCTTGGCGGCGAGGTGGGAGAAGGATCTGCCGCCGGCGGTCGTTTTCCGGATGCGGGGACTGTGGCGAGGGCGAGGCTGGTCGAGCGGAGCTGGCGGGTGGGGGTGTAGAAGCTGAGTCGTCTGTTGAGGTAGGCTGGTCCGGGAGTTGTGGAGTGCTTTGTGTGCGTGGGTGAGGAGCTTGAAGGTTATCCTCTTGTTGACAGGGAGCCAGTGCAGGTCTCTCAGGTGGGGTGTGATGTGGCTGCGTAGGGGGATGTCGAGGATAAGACGTGCAGAGGCGTTCTGGATGCGTTGCAGCCGTCTCAGGAGCTTAGCCGTCGTTCCTGCGTAGAGGGCGTTTCCATAGTCCAGCCTGCTGGTGACGAGGGCCTGGGTGACTGTTTTTCTTGTTTCGGTGGGGATCCACTTGAAGATCCTGCGGAGCATTCGGAGGATGTTGAAGCAGGATGAGGAAACGGCGTTGACCTGCTTAGTCATGGAAGCCATGACAAGCCATGACAAGCCTCAGGATATCCCGGTGGCTGAAGGGGTTTACCCGATGCCTATGGTATTTACCCTGGAGGGGTCTGGGAAGCCATGACAAGCCTCATTATATCCTGGTGGCTGAAGGGGTTTACCCGATCCCTATGGTATTTACCCTGGAGGGGTCTGGGAAGCCATGACAAGCCTCAGGATATCCTGGTGGCTGACGGGGTTTACCCGATCCCTATGGTATTTACCCTGGAGGTGTCTGGGAAGCCATGACAAGCCTCAGGATATCCCGGTGGCTGAAGGGGTTTACCCGATTCCTATGGTATTTACCCTGGAGGAGGTGTGCAAAGCCATCACTAAGTCTCCATCGAGCAAGGCTCCAGGCACGGATGGGGTCTCTATGGACATATATAAATCTGCCCCAAAACTGTAGGCCCCATTACTTTGCAATAGTTTTAATGCCTTTACTTGCTGCTGCCTCCCAGACACATGGCATACCGCCACTATTGTACCCATTTTTAAAAAGGGCGACCCACCACCCCCAAGTTGCTATCGCCCAATATCCCTGGTGGGCTATGTGGTAAAAAAAAACAGGTAGGGTTGTACTGGGGCACCTGTTGTCCTGGGTTGTGGAGTCGAACACACTGTCGGAGGTGCAGTATAGTTTTCAATAGGGGCTGGGCATGGTGGAGCAATGTCTTAATTTACACCTGCTAATCAACAAGTATACCATCGCTTCATCTGCCTGGCCTTCATGGGCCTGTCTAGCTCCTTCGACTGTGTGGGTAGGTCTAAGCTGAGGGCCTTACTGAGTGATCTGGGGGTTTTTCCTTATTTCTGATAGGGTCCTGCAGGCGAGCGCACCTTGAGCTTTCCGCTGGGAAGGGCGTCACGTTTGCCAAAGATCTCAAAAAACTTAGCCTGGTGGCACTGTGGTGCGCCATCGAGGAAATCCACATACAGGCCTGAACAGGAAGGAGATCCTGGACTGCCTTGCCTGTTACAGACGCCTAGCCATCCCCTGGCCGCAATATATCAAACGGGAAACCTCTGACTTGGGGAGACTTGAGCTCACTTCCTCCCCTGCCAGTTTATCTAAGGCGGATTTTACCTGGGTCAGGAAAGTGTTTCTAACAGGAATAGACAGCGTTGAGAGGAATCTGAAATAGCCAAAATCTGTCAGGGAGTGTGTTAATTTGCAAACCACCCCAATATGTAGCCGTACCTGTCCTGGATGGACACCACATGGAACAGTGTTTTGTTAACCAGATTCAGGTTTGGTATTATGCGGTAGCATTTAGGCTTCTCGTTGAGCCAATTTGATTCTACTGATGTGTTAATCTGCTCCTGTGACGAGTCCTTGCCCCAGAGTTTGCTTCACTTCACTTTCTCATACAATTGCACTGGCTGCCAATTGCCAAGCGTATTCAGTTTCTTAGGCCTTATGCATAGCCTTTAAAGCACTGCATGATTTTGGTCCGCGGCAATTGTCACAACATTTTAAACCTTACATCCAGGCCAGACCACTCAGGTCCTCGGATTGTGGAAATCTGAATGTTCCTACGGTGCGGAAAGTAAAACGGGGAGGAAAAAGCTTTACCCGTACCACCACCAAACTCTGGAACTCCTTGCCTATAACACTGAAAAGAGAAACCAATCTGCTTAAATTTAGGAAAGGACTGAAAACTTGGCTTTTTTAATGGTGAGTCCACCGTAATATCTTAAATCCATTATTCTGAAACAGTGCCTAGACACCCTTGGGTATAAGTAGCGCTATATAAATACTTCATTTCATTTCATTTCTTTTTTAAATACTATAGGACTTATTCCAAAAGGATTTAGTTCCATTAATTCAAGTCAGTTTATCGGAGGAGGAAAAGAAGTTGCTCAAAAGTCTGATCGGTAGCATGTCAGCTGTGGAGTTGGTAACGGGAATAATCATGATTTTTAGTGTTGTGATTCTTCCCCACAGTGATTTATATTTAGGCGACCAAGAGTCCAAGGTCTTTGGTTTTGGTAATGTTTGCATCAAACTGATTCTCGTAGATGATTCGTGAACCAAATTCCCTGGTATTTGATATATTTTGATTGCCAGTGTAGGCTCGTGTGTCCAGTGCATGCAATGCAAAGTGAATCCTGACTCCCAGCACTCCTCCGGGCAGGTAATACAAACTGTTGGAAAATGGCCCTCTCTGAAGGGTCACCCCAAACATTTTACCTTCCTCCTTCTCTTTTTATGACCCTCTTTTTGTTGGCTTTAGGGCTCTGAGCACTTTACCGTTGCTAAGCAGTGCTAAAGTTCATGTGCTCACTTGTATAAACATGGTATAATTGATTTACACCTGTTTGGCATATTTAAATTTCTTGTAAGTCCCTTGTAAAGTAGTATACCACATACCCAGGGCCTGTACGTTCAATGCTGCTAGTGGGCCTGCAGCAATGATTGTGCCACCCACACAAGTAGCCTTTCAAACCTGTCTCAGGCCTGCCACTGTAGGGCATGTGTGTGTAGTGTACTGCCACTTCAACTTGCCATTTAAAACCCCTTCCCAAGCCTAAAGCTGCCCTTTTATTACACATTAGTCACCCCTAAGGTAGGCCCTGTGTAGCCCATAGGGCAGGGTGCTTTGTAAGTAAAAGGTAGGGCATGTACTTTTAAGTTTTGCATGTCCTATGGTGACAAACACCCAAATTCGTATTTTACTACTGTGAGGCCTTCTCCTCTCATAGGTTAACATTGGGAATTTCTTAACACACTTTTAAGCTGTAATTTCTGATTAGAAAGGAGGAGCTGTGTCGTGTTTTATATTTTTGGAATGGTAATGATAAATCCTCTTTACTGGTTAATTTGGATTTAACATTACTGGTTTATAAATGCCACTTTTAAAAAGTGGGCATTTCTCTGCTCATACTGCTCTGTGTGCCTGCAGCCTGTCTCCAATACATGTCTGGGGTGGGTGACAGCTACACTTTGGGCATTCCCTCCAGACAGCCACAAACACAGAAAGGTTAGGTTTGTCTGAGCACTTTGATTGAATCTTTTAAAATGTATAACTCTAGTTCTATTAATTGGATTTTTGTAGTTTTGGTCTTGTTTTACTCCTACAAATATAATCTATTTGTCTTTCTATGTGTGGAGTAGTATGTGTGTGTATGTGTGCATGTGTGTGTGTGTGTGTGTGTGTGCGTGTGTGTGTGTGTGTGTGTTTTTGTGGTGTGTGTGTGTGTGCTCAGTGATAAGCTGACACCAAAATATATCGGTTGAAAACAATTTTATTAAGTTCAATGAAGTTGAATTGAATTAAGTTGAATTAAGTTGAATTGTTTTATTGTATTAACATTAAAATACAATTACAGAACACTGATGCTTTTGGCCAGACATGCTTTACAATGTACTAGGTTACACATATTTTAGCTTACAAATAATACTGAACCATATGCCGTTTGACATTTGCCATCATTTTTGCTCAAACATTAATAGACCCCAAATCCACTGCAAAGCCATATTTAAATTACATCCTATTATGATTGATGTGATTATTGTGATTACTCCTATATGTTTTATTACATTCAGTTGAGTTTTGACTAGCATGTTTTATAATTAACAATTTGTCACCCATTTCCTCCAAACACCCTCCAGGATCATGCATTAGCCAAATATACAAAAAAAACTGCCTGTTTTCAAATGTCACCAAAATTAAAGCTTCTTTCAAACATATTCTGTAGATAGAAACCAATACGTCCCACCCAGAACCACCTGTAGGCTTTATGTGGGGCCATACCCCCCAAAAGGTATACTTCTGTCTACGGGCCTGCCAGGGGAGGCGATGTGTTGATTCCTTACTGCCAGGGGAGGTGATGCTCCATTCCTTACAGCAGCGCAGGGGAGGTGGTGTGTGGATTCCTTTCTACCAGTGGGGGTGATCCGTTGATTCCTTAATGTGAAGGAAGGGGATGCTTCGATCTCTGGACACGTGGCCTCAATTCCTTACTGCTGGGCCATGTTGGTAAAGAACTTGGTGGACAGGAACGATGCGTCAAAAATCCGGATGCGCTGGGTCAATGTGGCAGTGGTGGAACAGACTGCAATGATTTCCCAGCCTCGAAGCAGGTGATGCATCAATTTCTTCAGCCGCACAGCAGGGCTTGCGTCGGAGTCGGAGCGTGTGCCACGGACGTCGGTGACATGGTGCTTGGGACACAGGTTGCAGTGATCTTTCAGTTGCACGGCAAGCACTGCATCAATTCTGCAGCCATACACGCAGTTGCAGTGGTCTGGAAAAACAGGCGCTGAGAGTCGATGCATGGATTTTCTTGGTTCTTTGCAGCAAAACCACCTCTAAGGGCATAGAACTGGAGTTGTCATCACTTGGCAGGTCAGAACTCCCAGCAGAGAAGTTCAGGGGCTGCAGATGAAGTCTTTGTTGGCCCTGAGACTTCTTAACAGGAGGGAAGCACACAAAAGCCTTTGGAGAACCTTGGCAAGCAGGATGTAGAAAGCAAAGGTCAGTCCTTTCATTGCCCAAGACCGAAGAAGCAAGCAGCAGGCCAAAACACCAAAGCACTCAGCAAAGTGGTAGTCTGTCCTGAAAGCTTTTCCATCTCTTTTTCTTGGCAGAATGTACTCCTAGTCCAGAAGTGTTCTGAAGTTATGGTATCACAGCTCCAGTACTTATACCAGTTTCTCCCTTTGAAGTAGGCAAGCTTCAAAGGAAAGTCATTATAGTGCAGAAGACCCTGCCCATCCCTGACCTGCCTCCAGGCACACTACATGTGTTGGGGGATGGGGGAGGAGACAGCTTTGTGTGAGGGCCCATTCAGGTTTTCAGTGACAACTCCTCCCACCACTGTAGCTCAGGAAGACCCATCAGCCTGGCGATGAGCCATCAGGATATGCTGGGCACACCTCATCTCCCTTTGGGTGGCTGTCTGGGTGAATGCACAAACAGTCTAACTGTTACCCTCCCTCAGACGTGGATTCCACAAGCAGGCAGAGGCTCAGAATGGTAAAGCAAGAAAATGCCCACTTTCTAAAAGTGGCATTTTCAAACACTCAATTTAAAAGCCAACTTCTCTAAAATATGTATTTTTAAATTGTGAGTTCAGGGACCCAAAACTCCAAGTCTCTATCTCTTCCCAATTGGAGTTTAGAGGTTACAAGGCAGCTCCAATGATAACCTATGTCCTTGCAATAGTGAAAAACAGATTTAGCAGTATTTCACTATCAGGACATGTACAACACACCATTACATGTCCTGCCTTTCAAATACACTGCACCCTGTCCTCAGGGGTACCTTGGGCCTATCTAATGGGTGCCTTACATGCAGTAAAAGGTTTGGGCCTGGTAAGTGGGTGCACTTGCCAGGTAGACATGGCAGTTTAAAACTATCCACATAGACACAGTAGTGACAGGTCTGAGCCATGGTTGCAGGGCTACTGATGTGGGTGGCACAATCAGTGCTTCAGGCCCACTAGTAGCATTTCATTTTCAGACCCTGGGCACACACCATGCACTTTACTAGGGACTTACCAGTAAATCAAATATGCCAATCATGGATAAAACAATCACCAATACAATATAGACAGAGAGCATATGCACTTTAGCATTGATTACCATTGGTAAAGTGCCCAAAGTCCTAAAACCAACAAAAACACATCAGAAAAATAGGAGGAAGAAGGCAAAAGGTTTGTGGATAACCCTGCAAAAAGGACAAGGTCCAACTGAGATGATTAATAGATGATGACAAAGTAAATTGCATCGAAGCTCTACAAGCATAATTTCACCTTGGAAAGTCCCAGTTTTGGAGATCCCTCCAATTAAAGCACTGCTTGAGTTCAAAACTCGGTTCTCTTACACAGCCATTGTTAGACTCTTCTATTCATTGCTACCTCTATGTTTGGACTGAATTTAAGGGGGTCATCTCCAGACTTTACTCCACACATTTGGAAGAGATTCACTCTAAGGCAATGAGGTATACTCTTAAGACAAGATGGCAAACTGTTTTGGGTCCAGAGTATTCCAATGAGGCATGGCCATCCCTCTTGCACTCCCATGTTCGAGGGATGAGAGAAACCACACTAAAATGTAGCTATTACAAGAGTCTGCATAACTGGAACTGGCCTCCCCACAGGTTTCACCATGCAAATGTATTGAATTCCTCTAATTGCTGGAGGTGCGGAAACAGAGGAGGACATATGGCACATGTATTATGGCCTTGCCATGCTCTTCATATTTTTTGTCATAAGGTAGCTGCGATCATGAATCAACTCTTCTATCCAATTAGGCTTCTCTATAAAGCGTATCCTGTTACATTATGCAGACGATTTATCAGACCTGACCCGTCACCTGAAGCGCTGGACTGATACTTTTTTGGCAGTGGCCAAAATGTGAGGTGGTGGAAATAATCAGCCCCACCTACACATGATGACTGGATCGAATGTCTGTTTTCAGTTTATCTTATGAATGCATTATCTATTGTCTGCAGGACCAGATATCTATGTTTTAATCTATATGGTCAGCCTGGCTTTTCCTGTCTAGCTCCTAATTTTCCTTTCTTTTGAACATATGAACAGCCCTTGGTTGACAGTCACAACCAGAACTTTAGACTTTGAATAATGAATATGCTCCAGGTGCTGAGGAGGTAAAGAAGATTTATATAAGATGCATATTAGGAACTTATGATACCACTGAACAATTCGATCTCTCTTAAGTAAGTGGAGAAAGGTGAAATAGGTTTAATGGTAATATTTTCCTTTGTTTATTTTGTTCTTTGCGTTTATACATTTCTGATAACCATGCTTGGCCATGCTTTAAAAACATTTTAAAAACCCAATACAGAATTGAAATACTAAGAGCACTTTCTGGACCTGAGGAAGATCAGAAATAGACTGGACCTTCTGTTTGTGACCTGAGAGGAGCCCTGAAGGACTGCACCCACTTCATCTTGTACCCAGGACAAAGAAGTGGACTCCAAAGTTGGTTGACCTCCTGTGTGGATCCAGACAGACAACTAGCTGCAAGAGGCCTTTTCCTGGAAGTGCCCAGCTGATCAGTGGCAACTGGATCTGGACTGGACCCTGCTATTCACCTTTGCCTGCCACGCTGTGCATCTCTAAGTACCACGCTGTGCATCTCTAAGTGCCACGCTGTGCATCTCTAAGTGCCACCCTGTGCATCTCTAAGTGCCACCCTGTGCATCTTTAAGTGCCACCCTGTGCATCTCTAATTGCCTCCCCTGACTTCCTGGGGGTTTTAAAAGTGTACTCCTTTGGTTGACTGGGATGTAAAAGACTAGGGTCCTGATTTATACTTTGGCGTATGAGATACACCATCACAAATGTGACGGATATCCCGTCCGCAGTATTACAATTACATTATATCCTCTGGCATTTGTAATACAGCAGACAGAATATCTGTCACATTTGTGACGGAGTATCCCACCCCCCAAAGTATAAATCAGGCCCTAAGTCACAAGGTAAAATGTTTGACCAGGATGAACCTAGTAGATGTGTTTAAGCCGTATTCCATTGTGGTCCGCCTCAAATGGTGCGTAGGTCCTGCTCTACTGAGAGCCTCGATTATCATTGGAGCAGACTGACCTAGTAGATGTATTTAAGCCATGTTCCACTGTGGTCCGCCTCAAAGTGCGCGTAGGTCTTACTCTACTGTGAGCCTTGACTATCATTGGAGCGTTTTCAAGCTTTCTCTATTTAAAAGTTTAAAAATTCTCCAGTTCTTATTATTGGATTTTTGTAATATTGGTTTTCGTTTTGGTTTATAAATTTTACTCTATTTTGTAATGCAGTTTCGGATTTATATTGTTTTGCATTTTGACTTTATTACTATTTTGGTATTGCACAAATAGTTTCCACATTGCCCTAAATTAAGCCTGTCTCATCTGTGCCATCGCTACTAGAGGGTTGAGTTCAAACTAATTTAGCAAACTTGCGACTCGTGAAAATTTCTTAAGGTGGGTAGTCAAACACCTCAAATAAAAGTCCAGTTTCTTACACTGAGGCTATTACTACAGCTATGCCGAACATTTTTCTGCCAATGAACTAGCCTTTATGGAAACAGCCAAGTTTAAGTCAGATGATAAATCAGTCCTTTCCACGTCAAATTGAGCAGTAATGTGCTGCCCACCGAGAAGATGTGGGAGCTGGTGACACCTTCAGAAAGTTTATGATGATCAAAGAAACTGAGGGCCTAATTCACAGAGGTAAAATTACACTTTTGTGTAAATGTACTCTTTTTTTGTATTCACAAAGTACGATTTTATGGTAACTTTATGACTGAGGACAATCCGCAGTCGGGGCGGAGAACTCCGCATATAAAAAGATAAGCCTGTCCTATCTTTTTATTAGGCCCCCTGAGAATCCCACTAGCCCACCAGTCCTGTCTGAAATACGGGATGAGTAAATGTCTCTAAGAGGTACCAGGGAAACAATGGGAGAAAGAAAAGACACTAGAGACACAGGTTAAGGATAGGCACTGGATATTGGCTCAGGACCATCTGGGAACCACCGATAGTAGTCTTTAGAAAAAGGGCCCACTACAGTCAATTCAGTATTCTCTCAACACAAATATTATGCAGATACGTTTTTACTCAGTAATACATTTACACCGTTCGTGGCACAGATGAGCACTGTATCTGATTGGAGCCCAGAAGCGAAGCCCTAGGACATTGAGAGAAGGTAACTAAGTTTAACTGAAGTCACAGGCATGTAAGAATCATCATGCAGCATAGGTCCATTAAGACAGCGGTTAATGCAAAGGACAAATTAAAGGAAGAGGGTATCAGAAAAAGTGCAGGGTCTAGTCAGTTATGAACTAAGCAGCAGAAAAATAGCTGAAACAACAAGGAATTAATTTATAAATGTTATTAAAAGAAAAATCATACTTGTTTCTAAGATTAATACCAGTGGTGTGATGCTCTTAGTATACATTTTTAAAATGCAGAGTTAAAATGGAAATACTATTTAAGACTGCAAGGGAGTGCTGAGGCAAAGCAATGAGCAAGAACACTTTTGCATCGCTCAGTAGGGTTTTGGAAAATGTATTATTAGTTGGAGTGGATGGTAGTCCACCACGAGTAATAATGCCACTATTCTTGTTAGGTCTAGTAAAGGTTTCAGTAATTTAAACCTGAGCTCAATCTCTGGTAGCTATGGCACAGAACAGACAGACTTTATTTTAGAAATGTGTAAAGCACTAAAAAGTACCAAAACAGTTAAAAAGTTGAAATCACAGCACAGTAAAAATCTCACTTCAATTTCTAAAAATAATTTCCTGAACAAAATTGCACACAAATGACAAAAATCCAAAAAGGGGATTCAGAGATATGAATTAAAGTTTGAAACAAAAATACAGCCAAAAAGTGTTTTGTCGCAACTGCGGTCATCTGGTTGTGCTTGACCTAGGCACAATATAAGGCTGACTGAGATGGAGCACGGTCAGATACAGAAACCAGGTTTGTCCAGGTCAAACATTTTACCTTCTAGCTTAGTCTTTCAACAGGAAGTTTATGGAGCTCAGATTCCTCCAGCAGGGCAACGTTGCAAGCTGTAGCCAAATAATGCAGCACAAGCCAGATACGCTTTCCACAACATCGAGTTGGCATGAATTTGCTGCTTCAGAAAAGGTCTGAGTTGGAGCAACCTGAATCTTTGGCCCAGTGGCAATTCACCTTTGTTAGATTGACTTAGCAGGTTTGTCCTTGTCCTCCAAAGTTACTTGGAGCAAAGAGTCCCAGGTTTTTCAGTATGTTAGGTAGAATACACTTTGACACAGCCAAGGGTCCCAGAAACTCAGAAACAGCACTTGAGGGGGCAAGACTCACTTCGGCAGGAGCCACCAGCAGGGTCCAGGGCAGGTCCAATTGGAAGTAGTCAGCTGGGATCTTCAGGAAAAGGCCTTCTAACAGCTTCTTTTGTCCCTGTAGCTTAATAGGAGGTCAGCCAACTGATGATTGGAGTCCCTTTCTTTGTCCTGAGTACAAGTTGGAGCAGGTCCAGCCTTTCAGGTCTCCTCACATGTCTCAAGAACCAGTGCATTCCTTCTTCTGTCTTCCACAGTGTTTCTAGGAGGGTGTCCATGAGTGTCACATGTATGCCTGCCACTAGCCTGTGGACGAGGGTGACCCCTGGCACCATCCTTAACCAATAGGGAAAATGTTCCTAGCAGTGCTTAATTTGAAGCAGTGGTTTCCGGTGCTCCGCAACAACACTTAATCATCAACACCCGTGCTTGAGCATCAGTTAAGGACACATTAATTTTCGCTCCTTCTATGCTGACCGGACCGAGTCTCACGACAGATGTTGTGTGTGGGAGGGCGCCTTTAAACCAGTTTCTGTGTTGTTGGTAAGTTAACGGGACTTCAATGTCTTCGTATGGAATGTAGTCACTTGGTGGTTCAACTACAATGTATGTGTGGAACAAATCAGTCACCGGATCTGCAGGTGGGAACAGAACCCAAGAATAGAATACCTCTGATCCGAACATCTCGTGTGCCTCAATGACGAAGGTAACACAGCCAGCTGTTACGGGTATGCCGTGTTCTAACAATTTTATAGTTACTGCATGTCTCCAGTTCCTTGTGATGTTAAGAGCATTTGCAAATTCTTCTTCCCCCGTACCTGAACCACCACTCGTGGACTCAGTCATTTCTCAGGAGAAGAATAAAAAAGTTCTAGTAACTAAGGTTTTTGCACAATGTGGGAACCTTTTATCCTTACAAGCTTGTTTAAACCTTCAGCCAATACATAGAGTATATCTGCTCAGCTGAGGTGGATCTCCTTTCCTACTTCAGATGTCTCTGAAAGTGTGAGTAGGGCTTTCTGAGAAAGCACGACTGAACTACTGAGATTTTCACAGTTTATATAAGAACCAAACCAACGTTGGCGGCGCCATGTCGTGTAGTTCCTAGGAATCCCCAGGACTTGCATGTTTTGGATGACCTAAACTGAGGGCTTGGTGTCCCAACCGCTTCCGGACACCCCCACAGGATATGTCAGCCGTTAGACCAGCTAGCTCTACAGTGCCACTACCACCCTCCTGTATCCTACAGTGGTGTAGGTAGTTTCTGGCAACCACTGAACATGACAACCCTGCTACCTCAGGGATCGTGGAGAACAGTACAGTGCTTCGCTCAGACACTCGTGCTTGCTTACTCTCAGAAAATACACAGGTTGGAGATTAGGACGTTTCAATAAGTATTTATTGGTCCAGCGACAATCTGGTGTAAAACATATGTCCTGCGACAATCAGGAGACAGAAGCATACAAAAGAGATTGCAAGTACCAATATAGTGAATAGTAGATACATTTCTATCATAGTGCTAATAAGATGAACATAAGCAGTTCAGATAAAAACAGTAGCACTTGCATATTCCTAAAATGGGCGCCCTAAGAATTTTTCCTAAATGTACCTAGCCTAGATATGCATGTGTAGCATGTATATGCGTGTATGTAGCCAAGAATCCCCTAGGGAAGCACCATGCCCCTCACGTGATGGTTTATAAGGAAGGACGCCGTCTCTGCGTCGAGGATGACACCCCAAAAGGGATGTCAGACCGCTGTGTGTCGAAGATTCAGCATGCAGGACCCCGTGTCAGCTTGGAAGGAATTCTCCTCTGATTTGTAGGGGGGAATAAGGGTCTTTTATACTAGAGTGGTCACTCCAGGGTTTTTTCTAGAATCAATATGTTTTTAAAACAACCATAAATGTTTTGGAAACAATTATGAATGTTTTTCCAAACAAATGCAATCATGCATAGCTGGCTGTTGGCCAAGGATGAAAAAAGTGGTGACCCTTATACAGAATAATTATGCAGTGCCTGAGGACATGTTTATGTACGTCAGGTACAGGAATTATGATAGAGTACCGAGAGCCTGGTGTCGAAGAGACAGAAGCAAGCTACTTGGTAAAAAGTCACCTGTTTAGAATTGTTAGTGTCGTGTGGATGGGACAATGTATGTAAAATGGGGTGTACATGACAGGACTATCCTAAAGGACATGACAATACGGGGAGGTTAAGTGTGTCACCCAGAATCACGAGATGTTGAGCCGACGCCAAGACTCTAATCTGGTTCCCCAGCTCCGAAGTCAGCAGCTCTGGCCAATATGCTACATAACCTCCCCACTTGTAGGGTTTGTTGGTTCAGTGTTAGGCAGAGCTAACAGGTCGAATGGCTGGTCGAAGCTGCGGCCTCCCCGGTTGACAATGTGCCTTCTACACAGAGAAGAATGTGGGTATATTGCCTGTCGGTTGTATAATGTAACAACGCATTCCATTGTAACGCATGCCTTTACCACGCATGCGTTACAACGCGAATGCCTTTACCACGTATATCATTTACCACGCATGCTTTTACAAAGTATTATGTAGTAATGCATGTATGGTAAATGCCTATGCGTGTTAAAAGTTTTCCCTAACCGCTGCCCTCAGTCCTTAAGCCAGTTCCCTAAACCCTAATTCTAGACCCCAGTGCGACCCCCAACCTGTTAAAAATTACGGACCCTTCCCTAAGCCCTAAATCTAGATCCCCAGCACGACCCCGTCCCTGTTTAAAAATTAACGATCCTTCCCTAAGCCCTAAATCTAGACCCCCAGCATGACCCCCACCCTGTTAAAAATTACCCAACCCTTCCCTAAGCCCTGAATCTGGATCCCCAGCACGACCCCCTCCCTGTTTAAAAATACCCGACCCTTCCCTATACCCTAAATCTAGAACCCTGCGTGACCTCCTCCTAGCCTGCAGCCCTTTTAAAAAATACCCGGCCCCTGCCCTGAACCCTAAATCTGTCCCCTTGCCCCCAGATCCTTTAAAATAAAATCAACAATCCCCCTTACCTTTTTCGGACGAGGCACTGCACACACATCGTCAAGAGGAAGCGGAAGGATCTCTTTGCTCCTCTTAATGACGCCGATAGCCATGCAGGTGCCGTTACCAGCATATGCCCTCACCACGTACGTTGTTAAAAAAAATGCGTGGTAAAGGCTGTGCGTGGTAACAGTGTATGCATGGCAATGCCTGCGTGGTAAAGGCCCTGCGTGGAAACAGCCACGTTGTAATGGCTGTTTCCCTTGCCTGTCAGCACTTTGGTCATCAACCACTGTTCAAGGATGAGTTCCATACTCAGGCCCTCCAAGCACTCCAGAAATCCCAAGAAGTGGACATTAGTATGCCTCGAGCAGCCCTCTGCATCCTCCGATGTAGAAAGGTCACCTCTGCCCTCATGTCCTTTAGTTGGGGTTGGAATTCCTGCTATGTGGGTTGCATCGTGTTTAATGTGGATTCAGCAGCATCCACACGGTTCACCAGTTTCCTGTGATCCGTAAAGAGCAGGTTCACATCCAAGGACACTGCATCGATCTTGGTTTTCAACACGGCTTATGTGTCCAGAATTGCTTGCAATATCTATTCAAACTGGACAGAGTGACTGTGGAGAGTGGCCCAGAATGCCAACTCCATTATCAGGAGGGGCGGAAGGGCCCGCTGCATCCCCAATGCCTGGGGTGGGGTTCTTAGCAGTTTTGGGCTTCACAATCATGGAAGCATTGGTATCAACCCCAAGTGAATGCTCCAACAGGTTCTAGACAGTGCACCATCACCCCCGACTCTCTACCAGGTTTGGGCTGCAGGTGTGCGCAGTGCAGTGCTGGAGCTGCATGTGGTATCCGCCGGGCCCCCTCAAAGGAACTGAATGTGAAAGCTTGTGGAATGTTATCAAAAATTTGAAAAAAATACTATAACCTGCTGTAGGAAAGTAGGATCTGCTTTCATGGTCACCCCCACTTTTTGCTGGTGTTCAACTGTTTCCTGACTAGTCTGACTGGGATCCTACTAATCAGGACCCCAATCACTGTGCTTCCTCCCTAAAATGGTTATGGTAAGTACCTCTGTACATCCCTATTTGGCTACTGGGGCACCCTGGTAAGTCCCTAGTATATGGTACTAAGGTACCTTGGACATGGGTACCCCAGAGGTCTCCTATGGGGTGCAGCATGTATTATGCCACCCAGGGGAGACCCTCCAAACTACCATTACAGGCTGGCCATTGCAGCCTGTGTGAGTTGGCGCATGCACCACTGAAGAGAGATATAAGTTTCCTTATATCTCTAACTCACTGCACTTGAGACCCATAAGTCACCCCTCTAGCAGGCCTTCCAGTCCTGAGGGCAGCGTGGTTGGTTCTAAGTGTGAGGGTGCCCCGCATGAGCAGGACACCCCGATGCTTTACGGAGTCCATTCTCCCGGGTTGTAAGTGCATCAACCATATAACATATAGAGGGGCATCGCGGCATTATGCCATGACCATCTCTAAACTGGCTGGAACGAACCTGGGCATGTTTGGTATCAAACATGTTGGAATCATACCCCAACACCGTATCTTCCGGGAGGCCCTCCATGCTCCCGGGACTGATCTAACAGAGCCTGACAGCAACCTAGGGCTGCTGCCGACCACAGACATGATTCTGCCCTCCTGCTGCTGGGCCAAGCCCGGGCAGGGGAAGGTAGGACAATAGGTTTCCTGTTGCAGGGAGGTGTGACCACCTCCCTGACAGGATTTAGTGTATTGGGCCAGGGCGGGAGCACTTGCCAGCGCCACATAGTCTGCTAGAAGGGCACATTTGGCGCCCTCCTTGCATACTCCAGTTCAAACCAGATCAGGGAGCCGTTGGCTACCCGCTCTGGGGAGAAACTGGACAAAGGACATGGGAGTATCCTCCCCACTGTCCGACCCCTCCTCTGGGAGGGACTCCTGAATCATCCTAACCCTCACCTTAGGGTACTTAAGAGCTTACCTGTGGGAGGGTCCCAAGATTCGTTGTGGGATTCAATTCAGATCCAAATCCACTTCTTCTTTGACCATCTGGACATCTTGGCCGAGTCGTGCTAACTGTGCCGAACTGATCGCATTGTCCTTTTGCTTCCGGACCAAGACTGCAACGGAGAAGACTCTGTCAACTCCTGACCTCGTAGTCCTGCTAGCTCGCTGCAACATCAGTGTCCGTGCTCCATACAGGTGCCATCCTGGGCCTATGGGCATCTAAAGACATCCAAAGGAATCTCCCTTGGAGTGAAGGAGTCGCTCCCCTGCACCCGCAGGCACCGCAACAAGATCAACTGGTTTGCCGAACCTGGGCTCCCATGGACTCCAAGAGGCTCTGCAACACAGGCGGTGGTTCTGCATCCCCTCGAGGCCTGAGCTGTCCTCTCATCGAGTTGACACCAGCATCCTTCGTAGAACACCCTGGAACCAAACCCCTGTGAACCGTGTTGCTACATTGCTTCAATCACCCGGTGACCGCAACGGTTACCTCGACTGACTCGTGCCAAACAGAGTCGTACACATCGAGAGGATCTGTCGACGAGTCTGTCCCCGCTATAACTGACCCGTGCCGACGTGGTTGGTTGGACGGACCAACTCTGTCGTCCTCAGCATCCCGGTGGCTCAGGCAGAGCTAACGCTTCGGTGTACCCAAGCTTGAAACCTCTTCATTCACCTTTTGCTTTCTTGAACTTGAGTGGCCTTCGTCTTCCGTGCCTCCTGGACATCCCGGTGTGTCATACACTCTGTCCCATCTGCTTTCAGGTACTCTTCATCTCGAACTCACTTCTGAGTTCCAACAGACTTTTTCGTCCTTCTGTGGTAAGACTGCAACTGCGACGTACCCGCTGATCACTATAGAGTGTATGGTCAAGTATTCCTTCTCACCTGACCGTTGGGGGGTTCCTCAACTCTCACCTGGGGTGGTTCCTTGGGTCCCCGACTCTTCTACATCTCCTGGGTCCAGTCTCATCTGAGATCGTGGGTTCACTTCCCATTAATTTAATATATGGTCTGTCTCCCTTCTGGGGCCCACTGTGTATTGGTGCTAACTGCTTTTCTATGTCCAAAGTATTGTGTGCATTGTGAATAACTCCAGGTGGGAGATAGTGTAACGTGTTAGTGAGTGATTGTAATAAATATCTACTTTTATAAGTACACTGTGTGGTTCTTTCTCATTTAGCCTATACTACACGATTAGATACTGGTGAACATGCTGCGTTGCACTTCTCCTAGATTAAGCCTGAAGGCTGCTCACCACAGCTACCACTTACAGAGCTTTCTGTGGTTATCTAAACCCCTAAAATCACCATAAGGGTCACCCAGGTTAGTGCAGGGTGCTACACTTACATTAGTGAGCACCATATACTGACCTGGCTTCTCACACCTGCTATCAAATAAAAGGCAACTTTAGTTGGTCAATGGCTAAAGAGTAACTCATGAAAAGTAGGGGATACGATATATTGCAGCCCATGCAAAAGCCGTAATATTTGGTATCCCCATACTAACAGATGTTAGAAAATTCAAGTAAGGGTGCTAGTTGGCAGAAAAATACTGTACTCACCAAGCCAACATAAAACCCATGCCCAACTGAATCCTGGTAAGTTACAACCCTAGAAACCTAGGGGATAACAAATATTATAGTCCGTATGGGCCATTATATCTGGTATCCCCAAAGGAACCGGATGTGAAAGTTTGTGGAATGAAATAAAAAATGTGAAAAGAGATTGCAATCTGCTATCACCCAAAAGGCAACTCCAGTTGGTCAATGGCTAAAAGGTAACCCTTGAATTGTAGGGGATACGAGATATTACAGCAATGTATGAGCCGTAATATGTGGTATCGTATCCCCATAGCAACAGGTAGTTAGAAAACTCAAGGAATGGTGCCAGTTGGCATAAAAATACTGTGCTCACCCAGCCAACATAAGACCATGTCAAAATGAATCCTGATAAGTTCTAACCAGAGAAACATAGGGGATACCAAATACTATAGTCCATGTAGGCCATTATATTTGGTATCCCCAAAGGAAACAAATGTGAAAATTGTGGAATGTAATCAAAAATGCGAAAAGATGCTGTAATTGGCTATCAAATACAAGGCAATCTCAGTTAGTCAATAGCTAAAGGGTAACCCATAAAAAGTAGGGCATACGAGATATAACAGCCTTGCAAAAACCGTAATATTCAGATAAGTTCTAACCAGAGAAACATAGGGGATACCAAATATTATAGTATCTATGGGCTATTATTTTTGGTATCCCCCAAAAGAACCGGATGTGAAAGATTGTGAAATGAAATCAAAATTGCGTAAAGCGACTGCAGTCTGGAATCAAATAAAAGGCAACTCCAGTTGGTCAATGGCAAAAAGGTAACCCTTGAATAGTAGGGGATACAAGATATTACAACAGTGTATGAGCCGTAATATGTGGTATCTCCATAGCAACAGGTAGGTAGAAAACTCAAGGAAGGGTGCCAGTTGGCAGAAAAATACTGTGCTCACGCAGCCAACATAAGACCATGTCAAAATGAAACCTGATAAGTTCTAACCAGAGAAACATAGGGATACCAAACATTAAAGGCGGTATAGGTGATAATATATGATATCCTCCAAAGGAACCGGATATCAAATCTTTTGCAATGATGTACAAAATGTGAAAAGATACTGTAGTCTGCTATCAATAAAAGGCAACTTCAACATGTCAATGGCTAAAGTGTAACCCGTGAAATATAGGGTATACAAGATATCACAACAATGCGTGACTCATAATATTTGGTATCCCCATAGTAAATGATGTTGGAAAGCAAAAGGAAGGGTGCTATTTGGTATAGAAATACTGTGCTCCCCCATCCAACATAAGGCAATGTCAAATTGAATCCTGGTAACTTCTAACCTGAGAAACACTGGGGATACCAAATATTATAGGCCGTATAGGCTATTATATTTGGTATCCCCTAAGGGTACCGGATGCAAAATCTTGTGGAATGATGTACAAAATGTGAAAAGATACTGTAGTCTGCTATCAATAAAAGACAACTTCAACATGTCAATGGCTAAAGTGTAACCCGTGAAACATAGGGTATACAAGATATTACAACAATGCGTGAGCCATAATATTTGGTATCCCCATAGTAAACGATGTTGGAAAGCAAAAGGAAGGGTGTTATTTGGTATAGAAATACTGTGCTCCCCCATCCAACATAAGGCGATGTCAAAATGAATCCTGATAACTTCTAACCCGAGAAACATTGGGTATACCAAATATTATAGGCCGTATAGGCTATTATATTTGGTATCCCCTAAGGGTACCGGATGCAAAATCTTGTGGAATGATGTACAAAATGTGAAAAGATACTGTAGTCTGCTATCAAATAAAAGGCAAATTCAACTGGTCAATGGCTAAAGGGTAACCCATGAAACATAGGGGATACGAGATATTACGGCAATGGGTGAGCCATAATATTTGGTATCCCCATAGTAAATGATGTTGGAAAGCAAAAGGAAGGGTGCTATTTGGTATAGAAGTACTGTGCTCCCCATCCAAGATAAGGCAATGTCAAATTGAATCCTGGTAACTTCTAACCCAAGAAACACTGGGGATACCAAATATTATAGGCCGTATAGGCTATTATATTTGGTATCCCATAAGGGTACTGGATGTAAAATCTTGTGGAATGATGTACAAAATGTGAAAAGAAACTGTAGTCTTCTATCAAATAAAAGGCAACTTCAACTAAAGGGTAACCCGTGAAACATAGGGGATTCAAGATATTACAGCAATGCGTGAGCCATAATATTTGGTATCCCCATAGTAAACGATGTTGTAAAGCAAAAGGAAGTGTGCTATTTGGCATAGAAACACTGTGCTCCCCCATCCAACATAAGACCATGTCAAATTAAACCCTGGTAAGTTCCAACACAAGTAACACATGGGATACTAAATATTATAGGCCGTATAGGCTATTGTATTTGGTATCCCCTAAGGGTCAGTGGATAAATAAGTCACACAGTGCCCTAAATTAAGCCTGTCTTATCTACACCATTGCTATCAGCGGGTGGAGCTTAGGTTAATTAGTGACTTTGAAAGTCCACGCTGTCTCTAGTTGTGATTATTCCTTGAGATGGATAGTTCTACACCCCAAATATGAATCTAATTTCTTGCAATCATAGAAGAAATGCATATTTTTAAAGGACTGCTTTGTGTGCTTCTTGTTTTAGGTGTATATGTCAAAAGGAAAAAAAAATACATAATTGTATTGGTTTTCAGGTTGAGCCTAGGAAACGCACATGTGTTGTCTGGAAGACCTGTTATATTGAAAAAGGAGTTTGTTCCTGCCTGCTGCTTACCATTGGCTCAGTCCAGTGTCGCTCTTCTTTGTTGCCTCCTAAGTGGTTCATGCAGCGATACCTCACTTCAGTTTTTTGCGGAGGAGCACCGCCTAAATACAGTTTCTATCCGCTTGCATTCTTAATTTGTTGTTGGGGATAACTCTTTTTTTCTTATTGTTGCATCGCGGCACGTCATGCTTTATCACTGTGCAACAAATGTAAACCCCAGCTCGTCTGTAGAGCCGCCGACCCCTGCATTTCTCTCATTCCCAGTCCCCAACCCCCCATTTCTCTCATCAGTCAGTGGTGAGAATAAAATAGTGGAGGCTCGCCTGGATGCTGTGAATTTAAATGCATGAAGTCTGCCCTCCGTATGACAGTGCCTCTGCTAAGAACCGTCTCGCTTCTTTCGCTATTGCTTCTTTTGTGTTGCTGCCGCAGTATTAGGTTCGCGAGCCCTTAACCACGATTAGTAGTTTGCGAGCCCTTAACCAAGATGGCGCATCCTACGCTGATTACCTTCAGTGCTGATAGTACCTTAACTAATATGGCACCCTTAGGGTGACAATGTACGGGTGCTGCGCTGGTCCAAATAATCCAGTTTTTGCCTTCCTTCTGCCTCCGGTGCTGGCCGAGCTGCTAGAGGCCGTGGAAGGCAACAACGAGCCCATGGGATCCACGCTGCTGCAGCAGCAGGTGAAACTGGGCCTGGCGAAGCTGGAGCAGGCAACACGCATGGCCTCGGAGCTCCATTTGTTCAGGTTGGGCAGGGGTGGTGGGCTATCCGGGCAGGTACAGCATCACAAGTTCGGCAGGAGTGTTTTTTAATACAATACATGCTGAACACCTGAAACTGTTGTCTGCATCTTTGTAAGGCATACAAAATGTTTCTGGAGCTTTGGGTATAGTTATACTTCTGATTTATGAGGCTAGACTACTGTTTTTTTCAGAGCGCAGTGCAACCTTATTTCTTCTTCGTAGTGCTTCAGTGAATGTATGGGTCAGGTGTTTGGTGAGAGAATAAGGAGTTTCACCTAGCATAAAAGCAGTATATTAAACATTCAGAATGTGATGACTTTGTTTGGTCTTCCAATTGGGTAAGCACTACAGAGATACTGGGAAGCTGCTGCTGTGAAGGCTCACTCGAAAATGTTGCAGTCCTCAGAACAAAATGACGGTAATGCTGCCCCTGCTGTGCCAGTCATGCCATCCCTTCCTTGCCCTCACACGGTTACAAGTTGCAAGGCTCCGGAACATGTAGCATGCCTTTTGTATGCATCACATGCACCAAAGAGTTTACAAATAGGTACCACCACCAACTCCTGAATTGTAAATGGGATTTTATGTTTGTTGCGATGTGGGCCACCATGTAGCCTGATATATCATTCAGTCTTGACCAAAGGTCCAATAAAGTACTAACATTTCCTTTTTATAAATATTTTCCCTATATATTTATCTTTTTCTTTCCATACCAACCATCTGTAACTAACCCACCCATGCATCACCTACCATCTTTTCATTCATCTGATCACCCAGACATTCATGCATGTACTCATACAGCTATCCATCCATTCAAGCATTCATACAAATAGCTATCATTCCACCAACCCAACCATCCTAACTGCACCTCTGCTTCTTAACCCCTTTGCTGCTAGGCCTTTTCCCCCCCTGTGCTTAGCCTTTTTTTGGCTATTTGGGGTAGTTCGCGCTTAGGCCCCTGTAACTTTTTGACCACATAAGGCATCCACGCCAAATTTGCGTCCTTTTCTTCCAACATCATAAGGATTCTAAAGGTACCCAGGGTTTGTGGATTCCCCTGGAGGAGATACAGAAATTAGCCAAAATACAGCTACATTTTTATTTTTTTTGAAAAATGGGAAAAAGGTGCTGCAAATGAAAGCGTCTTTTTTTTCCCCCTGCAAATGGTATCAACCAAAGGGTTTGCGGGGCTGAAATCACAATTTTCCCAGCTTTTAGAGACAGACAGACTTTTGTCAGAAAACCAACATTTTTTACACAGTTTTGCCATTTTACTGGGACATAGCCTATTTTTGCTATTTTTTGTGCTTTCAACCTTCTTCCAGTTAATGGTAGAAATGGGTATGAAAGCAATAATGGATCCTGGATAGCTATACATTTTTGAAAAGTATACACAATTTTGAATTAAGCAAGGGGTCATTTGTGTCGATCCTTCAAGGTTTCTTTATAGAAACTAACGGTTGAATGTAGGAATAATTGAAAATTAGTTGAAAAAAACAGCCATTTGTGCCAACGTTTTCACCTGTAACTTCTTCAAATTATGAGAGCTGTTTGAAAGAAATATACTGTTACATCCGCTGGACCTTTGTGGTTGTGGGGATATATAGGACTTGTAGGTTCACCAAAAACCCGACGAACCCTGAGCCAATAACTGAGCAGTATCTTGCAATGGTTTTTTATTATGTACCGGGTATATATCAATTAATTTGGGAAAATATATACGTGGAAAAATCGGTATGAAAGACACCTATGTATTTCTGAAATAGGAACAAAATATAGATTTTAGAAACAGTAGATATTTGCACATTTCCAAAATTGTGAGTACCCATACTAGCATGAGAATTATAGGTCATTTTTCAAAATGACTTCTTTTTTACACATTAACTTTCATTTGGAAGGCAGAAATGCATTGAAAGTCAAAAGGTAATAACAGTTGCTCTACAATTCTGTGTTAACCTAAGTCTCCCGATAAAAATGGTACCTCACTTGTGTGGGTAGGCCTAGTGCCCGCAACAGAAAACGGCTCAAAACGCAACGTGGACACACCACATTTTCACAGTGAAAACTGACCCATTTTTTGCAAAGTGCCTAGCTGTAGATTTTGAACCCTAGCTCTGCCGGCACCTAGAGAAACCTAGCAAACCTATACATTTTTGAAGACTAGACACCCAGGGGAATCCAGGATGGGGTGACTTGACTGGCTCTCACCAGGTTCTGTTACCCAGAATCCCTTGCAAACCTAAACATGTGTCCAAAAAACCACATTTTCCTCACATTTCTGTGGTGGAAAGTTCTGGAATCTGCATGGATCCACATAATTCCACCCACTTCGCGTTCCCCAAAGTCTTCCGAGAAAAATGGTACCTCACTTGTGTGGGTAGGCCTAGTGGCCGCGACAGGAAACGGCCCAAAACGCAACCTGGACACACCATATTTTCACAGTGAAAACTGACCCTTTTTTTGCAAAGTGCCTAGCTGTAGATTTTGAACCCTAGCTCTGCCGGCACCTAGGGAAACCTAGCAAACCTATACATTTTTGAAAACTAGACACCCATGGGAATCCAGGATGGAGTGACTTGACTGGCTCTCACCAGGTTCTGTTACCCAGAATCCCTTGCAAACCTAAAAATGTGTCAAAAAACACACATTTTCCTCACATTTCTGTGGTGGAAAGTTCTGGAATCTGCGTGGATCCACAAAATTCTACCCACCCCGCGTTCCCCAAAGTCTTCAGAGAAAAATGGTACCTCACTTGTGTGGGTAGGCCTAGTGGCCGCAACAGGAAACGGCCCAAAACGCAATGTGGACACACCACATTTTCACAGAGAAAACTGACCCTTTTTTTGCAAAGTGCCTAGCTGTAGATTTTGAACCCTAGCTCGGCCGGCACTTAGGGAAACCTAGCAAACCTATACATTTTTGAAAACTAGACACCGAGGGGAATCCAGGATGGGGTGACTTGACAGGCTCTCACCAGGTTCTGTTACCCAGAATCCCTTGTAAACCTAAAAATGTGTCAAAAAAACACATTTTCCTCACATTTCTGTGGTGGAAAGTTCTGGAATCTGCGTGGATCCACAAAATTCCACCCACCCCGCATTCCCCAAAGTCTTCTGAGAAGACTGATACTTCACTTGTGTGGGTAGGCCTAGTGGCCGCGACAGGAAATGGCCCAAAAAGCAATGTGAACACACCACATTTTCACAGTGAAAACGGACCCTTTTTTTGCAAAGTGCCTAGCTGTAGATTTTGAACCCTAGCTCTGCCGGCACCTAGGGAAACCTAGCAAACCTATACATTTTTGAAAACTAGACACCCAGGGGAATCCAGGATGGGGTGACTTGACTGGCTCTCACCAGGTTCTGTTACCCAGAATCCCTTGCAAACCTAAAAATTTGTTTAAAAAAACACATTTTCCTCTCATTTCTGTGGTGGAAAGTTCTGGAATCTGCGTGGATCCACAAAATTCCACCCACCCCGCGTTCCCCAAAATCTTCAGAGAAAAATGGTACCTCATTTGTGTGGGTAGGCCTAGTGGCTGCGACAGGAAACGGCCCAAAACGCAACGTGGACACACCACATTTTCACAGTGAAAACTGACCCTTTTTTTGCAAAGTGCCTAGCTGTAGATTTTGAACCCTAGCTCTGCCGGCACCTAGGGAAACCTAGCAAACCTATACATTTTTGAAAACTAAACACCCAGGGAAATCCAGGATGGGGTGACATGACTGGCTCTCACCAGGTTCTGTTACCCAGAATCCCTTGCAAACCTAAAAAGTTGTCCAAAAAAACACATTTTCCTCACATTTCTGTGGTGGAAAGTTCTGGAATCTGCATGGATCACAAAATTCCACCCACCCCGCATTTCCCAAAGTCTTCCGAGAAAAATGGTACCTCACTTGTGTGGGTAGGCATAGTGCCCGCGACAGGCAAGGGCCCAAAACCTTTTGAGGCAACATCAAAATTACCTATCACAAAACAACCTGGTTTTGCAAGGGGGGTCCCATGAGTTTTTGGCCCCGGGCTCGGCGGCCATCTAGGGAAACCTACCAGACCCACACATTTCTGAAAACTAGACACCTGGGGGAGTCCAATGAGGTATGGCGTGCGTGTGTCCCCCAACGTTTTCCTACCCAGAATCCCCTGCAAACCTCAAATTTAGCTGAGAAAAATCACCTTTTTCTCAAATTTCTGTGTGGGAAAGTTCTGGAATGTACGTGGATCGACAAATTTCCTCCCACCCAGCGTTCCCCCAGGTCTCCCGATAAAAATGATACCCCACTCGCGTGGGTGGGTCAAGTACCCGCGACAGGCAAGGGCCCAAAACCTATTGAGGCGACATCAAAATTACCTATCACAAAACAACCTGTTTTTGCAAGGGGCTCGGCGGCCATCTAGGGAAACCTACCAAACCCACACATTTCTGAAAACTAGATACCCGGGGGAGTCTAGCGAGGTATGGCTTGTGTGGGTCCCCCAACGTTTTCTTACCCAGAATCCCCTGCAAACCTCAAATTTAGCTGGAAAAATCACTTTTTTCTCAAATTTCTGTGTGGGAAAGTTCTGGAATCTACGTAGATACACAAATTTCCTCCCACCCAGCGTTGCCCCAGGTCTCACGATAAAGATGATACCTCACTCGTGTGGGTGGGTCAAGTACCCGCAACAGGCAAGGGCCCAAAACCTATTGAGGCGACATCAAAATTAGCTATCACAAAACAACCTATTTTTGCAAGGGGGGTCCCATGAGTTTTTGGCCCCGGGCTCGGCGGCCATCTAGGGAAACCTACCAAACCCACACATTTCTGAAAACTAGACACGCGGGGGAATCTAGCGAGGTATGGCTTGTGTGGGTCCCCCAACGTTTTCCTACCCAGAATCCCCTGCAAACCTCAAATTTAGCTGAAAAAATCACTTTTTTCTCAAATTTCTGTGTGGGAAAGTTCTGGATTCTGCGTGGATCCACAAATTTCCTCCCACCCAGCGTTTCCCCAGGTCTCCCGATAAAAATGGTACCTCATTTGTGTGGGTAGGCATGGTGGCTGCTACAGGAAATGGCCCAAATCGTACTGTGGAGACTTCAAAATTACCTATAACAAAACAACCTGGTTTTGGGGGGGCACCTGGGGTTTTGGCCCTGGGCTCGCCGCCATCTAGGGAAACCTACCAAACCCACACATTTATGAAAACTAGACACCCTGGGGAGTCCAATGAGGTATGGCTTGCGTGGATCCCCCAACGTTTCCCTACCCAGAATACCTTGCAAACCTCAAATATAGCTGAAAAAAACACATTTTTCACATATGTTTGAGTGGAATCACCGTGCCGGCACCAATGTCCTACCCCACAGCGTTCTCCTTAGTGTCCCGAGTAAAATGATACCTCACCAGCCCACCCACACCGCCAGCCCACGCACACTGCCAGCCAAGCACCAGTCCACGCACACCGCCAGCCAAGCGCCTGTCTGCGCACACCACCAGCCAAGTGCCAGTCCACGCACACCACCAGCCAAGCGCCAGTCCACGCACACCGCCAGCCAAGCGCCAGGCCACGCACATAGTCAGCCAAGCGCCAGTCCACGCACATAGTCAGCCAAGAGTCAGTCCACGCACACTGTCAGCCAAGCGCCAGTCCACGCACACCGCCATCAATTTGTTTTTAACAAGAATAAAAACACAAACCAATTGCAACTAGATACAAAACTATAACTACAAAAACAACAGCAGTAACTAAAGACATTCTAATGACAACAGTGAAACTGAACAACAACTATATAAAACCATACAGACCAGGCAGTACACTATTAGACTCACGGTTGCTCCCAAAAACTCTTTTGAGTGTGATACAATCTGAAACATGTGGGCACACACAGCCCAGGATTAGAAGGACAATCAACACAGTGCATACGACTCTCCTTCCGCATACCTCTTCGCAAACAGACTCTACATCTCTTACAGGGATTGTTTTTTTGGGCGTGGGCGGAATTAAATCAGGAAAGTGGCGATCTTTCAATCTAGCCACATCCTCCACCACTCCAACTCTAGGAACACTTGCCTGTTCCACAACAACAAGGCTGCCTATCACAGACTCCTGAAACTGAACAAAAGTCATCTTTGACGCAGGAGAACACTCCTTGAACACAACAAAACCATTGAAAGTTGCTAAATTGAAGAGATGGATGGCCAACTTCTTATACCAAATGTAAGCCTTACGAACAGCAGTGTAAGGTTCCAACCTCTGATCTACTCTATTGACACCAGCCATGTGCTTATTGTAGTCTACAATGCACACAGGTTTGCGCACTTCAGCAGCCTGACCCCAAACAGTCACAGGTGAAGTAGTCTCATCATGAATGGTAGTCAGCATGTACACATCCCTCCTGTCCACAAATTTCACAGCTAGCAGTTCCTCACTACGCAAGGCACTGCACTGTCCCCTCTGAAGCTTTCTGCAAACAAGCTCTTTTGGGTAACCTTTACGGTTAGAGCGGATTGTGCCACAAGCAAAAGTGTCCACAATGCACAATTCCTTAAACAATTGCACAGCAGTGTAGAAGTTACCAAGGTACAAATGGTGGCCTCTGTTAAACAGTCCTCTAGCAAGATCCCACACAATTTTCTCTGAAACTCCAAAAGTGGACGGACAACCAGGGGGGTCAATAGTTGAATCCCTACCAGTGTACACCCGGAAATTATAGACATATCCTGTCCTACTCTCAGACAACATATACATCTTAATTCCATAACGTGCCCTCTTGCTAGGAATGTACTGCCTAAAAACCAAACGCCCTTGAACAGGACCAAAGACTCATCAACAGCTATTTCTTTCCCTGGAGTATAGATCTCTGAAAATCAATCTACAAAGTGATCAAGAACAGGCCGAATCTTAAAAAGACTGTCACAGTCAGGGTGATCTTGTGGCAACGCCAAAGCATTATCAACAAAATGCAGCATCCGAAGCAAAAGTAAATACCGATCACGACTCATAATTGCAGGAAATAAGGCCGTTGCCATCAAGGGACTGGTAGACCAATATGAAGCCATGGATGGCTTCCTTATCAAGCCCATCAAAAAAGTCAAACCCAAAAACTTCTTCATCTCATCCAGATTTGTGGGAGTCCGCCGGGTAGCTCTAGAGCAGGGCCTAAGTCTGGCACTGTTGTCCCTCAAAAACTGTTCAGCATACAAATTAGTCTGCTCAACAATCTCAGCCAAAAATACATCATCCATAAACAACTGAAAAAACTGTATAGGCAAAAAAAATTCACAATCAACTCTACACCCTGCATCACCACTAAAGGCAGGCAACACCGGCTGCACCATATTTGGATCAACCCAGAGTCCAGCACTACCAATGGGAAGCCTAACAGCCCCAGGCTGCAATCCAGATGCCTCTTGCACCATCGGCACATCAGTGTCCTCCTCTAAAACAGGCACTTCATCCGCACTGAGAGTAGCTTCATCCGCACTGAGAGTAGCTTCATCATCCGATGATTCCATGTGGAGAGAAAACTCACTGCCTCAATCTTCTCCTCCCTCCTCTCCCTCAGACGCACTGTCAGTCTCATAATCATGGTCAGAGGAAGATTCAAAAAGCATACCAACCACCTGCTGAGCAGTAATTCTACGGCTAGCCATAATCCTTACTAATAAAGGTAACTTGTCAAACAAGTCAACAACAACAAACTCTTTGTAAAATAAGTATTAAACAAAATGCGTCTTTATCACAAAGACCTATATACTCCAAAACTATACCACTCACTTGCCAGAAGCAGCTAGACTCACCACCACCTACTCTGCACAGACACAGTAAGGATCAACAATATCCCACTAAAAAAGAAAAAGAAAAGAAAATTACACATAAGACAATGCAAAACACATCGCAAAGAATTTAATGCTCAAAACACTAACTAAATACGCTGCTAATATGACACCACATACAAAAAAATTCATTCATGCATGACAATAATACTCATTTGGAGTAAATACAACAACAATGTTTTTCTTACCAAAAAAATGCAACTAAGCAAAACTGCAGAACAACCACTGCCGAAACCGCAAACAGGAATCAAAAGCTTTACACTAGAATAAAAAGGAGAAAAAAACATTACAATCACATATGCAAATAATGCACCAGTCCACACACAATCCACCAGCCAAGCTAAGGGTTAGGTGGGCCTAAGAGTATAAATAAAATATTCACCCCCCTAAAAAAGGAGAGCAACCCTTGCGGCCACTCCCCAACACAAACATTTTAAAACCCCTGGTGTCTAGTGGCTTCTGCCCCCCTTGGGGGCAGATGGGCCTAAAAACATACTGCTAATCTACCACCCAAAGAGGGCAGAAATGGCCACAATCATCCTCCCATAAAGGGGAGCGACCCTTGTCCAAGGGGCCGCTCCCAACATCAAAAAAAAAAAAAAACCCTGGTGGCCTAGTGGCCATACAAAAAAAGAAATCAGCCGATCTGCCCCTCAGGGGGGCAGTAACGGCCAAATTAATGCTCCCCAAAGGGGAGCGACCCTTGCCCAAGGGGCCACTCCCCACAAACAAATCCCTGGTGGTCTAGTGGGGCCAATTTAAAAAAAAAAAGGCTAGATCTGGGGGCAGACACGGCCAAAAAGATTGCCCCAAAGGGGAGCGACCCTTGCCCAAGGGGCCACTCCCCACAAATACATCCCTGGTGGCCTAGTGGCCATACAAAAAAAAATCAGACGATTTGCCCACCAGGGGGCAGAAACTGCCAAATTAATGCTTCCCAAAAGGGAGCGACCCTTGCCCAAGGGGCCACACCTCACAAACAAATCCCTGGTGGTCTAGTGGGCCCTATATAAAAAAACATGGCGAGATCTGCCCCCCTGGGAGGCAGACAGCCACAAACATTGCCCCCAAAGGAGAGCGACCCTTGCCCAAGGGGTCACTCCCCACAAATAAATCCCTGGTGGTCTAGTGGGCCCTATATAAAAACAAAATGGCGAGATCTGCCCCCCCCCATGGGGGCAGACAGCCAATAACATTGCCCCCAAAGGGGAGCGACCCTTGCCCAAGGGGCCACTCCCCACAAGATATTCCCTGGTGGTCCAGTGGGCCATTAAAAAAAAATGGCAAAATCTGCCCCCTGGGGGCAGACAAAGCCAAAACACATTGCCCCCAAAAGGGGAGCGACCCTTGCCTAAGGGGCCGCTCCCCCCAAACTGTAAATTCATTAGCCCTTTAAAAAAAAAATAATCCCTGGGGTCTAGTGGGCATTCCTGCTGCACGATCGCACGATCGTGCAGCAGGAATGCACAAAAGAGGCATCAGGGGAAAGGAAAACCCTTTCCTTTCCCCCGATGCCTCTTTAGTTTAAATGGCCGCCCCCCCACCAGGAGAAACTCACCTCTTCTGATTTGATTTGGAAATTTATAAAGCGCGCGAATGCCCAAGGGCGTCTTGGCGCTAAGTCGATGTAGCAAGAGACTCCCGATGATAAAGAGCTCTAACTAAGAGGTAAAAAGCCAGGTTTTTACAGCTTTCCTGAATGATAGGAGCGAGGGGCTATTTTTTATTGTGATAGGGAGCAGGTTCCAGGTCTTGGCCGTCTGCACCAAGAAGCTTCTCCCCCCCCACCTAACCTGCTTAAATCTTGGGACCTGTATCAATTTTGCCTGCCCAGACCTCAGATTCCTGCATGGCTCATACCGTTTCAGATGTGTTTTTAAAAATTGTGGCCCTATACCATGAAGGGCCTTGTAGGCCAAGCAGGCTGTCTTAAATTTTATTCTTTTCTCCATTGGTAACCAGTGGAGAGCTCTTAGTCTGTGGGCAACTGGTTCTGATCTAGGGATGTCCAGCACCAGCCTTGCTGCTGCATTCTGTAAACGCTGGAGTTTTGTCAGATGTTGGATTTGTATCCCAGCATACAAGGCATTGCCATAGTCCAGTCTGGACAAAACCAGCGCTGTTACTAAAGTTTTACATGATTCTTGGGGAATGAAAGGCAGGATTCTTCTAATCATTTTTAAAATGAACCACACAGAGGAAGTCAGTTTATTTATCTGGGCATTAAAAGACAGTTTATTATCCAGTATAACTCCCAGGTTTCTGACTTTGTCCACTGGGGAGGGGAAATCCCCTAAGCTATCCGGCCACCATTTAGGCGACCAAAACTTTGTGTCTGCCCCGAGCAGCATGACTTCGGTTTTATCACTATTCAGTTTGAGGCAGTTAAGCTGCATCCAATCTTAAACCTGTCTCATACAGTTGCTGAATTGGTCGGCTGTATCCTCCAGATTGTTTGAGACTGACACCACTAATTGGGTGTCATCTGCATAGGAGACTGGTAAAAACCCACATTTTCTTATTATAGCTGCCAAGGGGACAACGTATATGTTGAAGAGAGTGGGGCTCAAAGAGGAACCCTGTGGTACTCCGCATGGTGAGTTGAATGGTTTGGATGTGAAGTCTCCTAGTTTGACTGTAAAAGTTCTATCTGTCAAATATGAGGATAACAGCTTCAGTACAGTGTCGTGAGCTCCCAGTTCTGCTAGCCGGGTCAGAAGTATCTCATGGTTTACCGTGTCGAAGGCCGCCGATAGCAAAGCAAATGGCTTCCAACACGTCGGGAAACCTCCAATGACGTCAGCGTGCCTCGCGCGCTGACGTCATTGATGACGTGGGGGGGTTGGGGGGAGGCAGGGGAAGGGCTTCCCCTGCCTTCCCCGGTGGGGGCGCATAGATGGGCGGCCCACGGGGGGAGCACCAGTGCTTTCCTCGTGGGTGGGTGCTAGGACGGCTGGGAGCCATCCGACGCACACGCCCACCGTGACGTCGTCCGACGCACGGAAGGGGTTAAATGCTCACATTATCTGGATGGTAGCCACATAATTCCACTACACACCACATACACCCACTCTACTTTATAACACATAAATATTTACATTTACAACGCCAATAGCTCTAACTCTCGTTTTCTAACTGATTACTCCACTGCAAACAAAACCAAGCATTTGCAATGCAATAGGTCTCGCATTTGCGAGAATTTAAGCTATTGGCATTGTAAATGACAATGCCTTTTATTTATCTGTTTTGCTAATTAACACATAAATAAAAGGCATTGTCATTTACAATGCTAATAGCTCAAACTCTTGTAAATACGAGACCTATTTCCTTGCAAAGAATCAGCCGCCATTGTCCCGAGCTGCTCTGAAAGTGAAAGCGCGCATGGCGCGCTGAATGTTGCAGGAAAGCCTGTTCTGCCTGCAGTAGGAGAAGCTCATTTGAAAACCAGCATTAGATTGTGCTGTGCAGCGTGAGGCAATAGCGTGCACCAGGATCAGTGCGTGAAAACCAGCCATGTGGGAAACCAGCATTAGAGTGTGCTGTGCAGCGTGAGACACAAGTGTGCACAAGGACCTGTGCATTAAAAACAGCATTATGGAAAACCAGCATTAGAGTGTGCTGTGCGCGTGAGACACAAGCGTGCACCAGGATCCGTGCGTGTAAACCAGCATTAGAATGTGCTGTGAAGCGTGAGACACGGCGATACCAAAGGGGATGATGGACGGAGCGCTAGAGCAAATCAAACACTCACCCCCAGTCAACTGATCTGGGTTTAATCCATCATCATTCTTTAGCTCACTCCACCACCCCAGTTCAGACATGGCCATATGCAAATCAGTCTGACCCTGTGCCTCATGGGAACAGTCCAGCCATGTCTTCCCTGGACCGGAAACAAGCATCCTGGGACCGGTTTCGGGTTCATAACCCTCATCAGCCAGGCTATCTTGAATCCAGTGGCAAAGTGAAGCGTGAGACACGAGCACGCACCAGGATCCGTGTATGAAATCCAGCATCAAAATGTGTGCAGTGCCACGTGAGACACGAGCGTGCACCAGGATAAGTGCATGCAAAATTCCCCTGTGGAAAACCAGCAATAGAGTGTGCTGTGCAGCATGAGACATGAGCGTGCACCAGAATCTGTGCATGAAAACCAGACATGTGGAAAAGTAGCATTAGAGTGTGCTGTGCAGCATGCGACACAAGCGTGCACCAGGATTTGTGTAGGAAAACCTGCCCTACTATGAGGAAAACCAGCACTAGATTGTGCTGTGCAGCAAGTGACAGGAGCGTGAACCAGAATTCCTGTACAAAAACCTGCCACGTAGGAAGCCAGCACCAGAATGTGTGCCGTGAGCCACCAGCGTGCACCAGGATCTGTGTACGAACAAAGGCAGTAAGGGAACTAGTCCCAGAATGTATGCTGTGCAGCCTGAGATACGAGCGTGCACCAGTGTCTGCGTACAAAAACCAGCAATGTGAGAAACGAACATTAGAATGTGCGCCACCAGTGTGTACCAGGAGCCATGTATGACAAGCATTTGCAATGCGATAGGTGTCGCATTTGCGAGAGTTTAAGCTATTGGCATTGTAAATGACCATGCCTTTTATTATATGTTTTACTAATTAACACATAAATAAAAGGCATCGTCATTTACAATGCCAATAGCTCAAACTCTTGAAAATGCGAGACCTATTCAAAGAAGCGGCCGCCATTATCCCGGGCTGCTCGGAAAGTGAAAGCACACATGGCGCACTGAATGTTGCAGGAAAGCATGTTGTGCCTGCAGTAGGAGAAACTCATTAAAGAAAATAGTGCTTACAGACTAAAAAAGACGTACTGTATAACAACTGAAGTAAAAGGCCCAGTCCTCATGGGAGGTTACAAATAAAGACAAGGCGGTACTAAGGAGGGATTAACAAGCCTATTAACGAATCAGAAGCCTGCATTTACGAAGGACAATGACACAAGCCAATGGCAAATATGGGCGGAGAGTGGGCGGGGATTCTATTCCATACTCCAATACATCATGCCACAGAGTAGCGCATGCGCTGCCCAGGCTCGACCTAAAAAATAAGTAAAAAACATTGTCATTTACAACACCAATAGCTCTAACTTTCACACAAGTATGAGACCGATTGTGTTGCAAATGCTTGTTTAATTAGCATGGACACAAAAATATAGGGCAGACTGGTAAAATGCCAAGTATGTTGTATGAGACTAACCAAACATGCAGTTATTCAACTTACTGTGCAAGTTATATGTTTGTCATTAACACCTTGTAACATGTTCATTATATATAAATCAAAACACTTTATTCCCCCATTTTAATACTTTGCTTTTTTCATTGCTTGCCTTTTTTTTTACCTTCACCCTTTAATGTTTCTCACGTTTTGATACTAGTTTTCCCCTTATTTGAACCCCTGCCGTTGTTTCTATTCTCTTCCCCTCATGTTTATTTCGTTATGATTCCATATGTTTCAGCAATAGTTTCCTTTCTTTCACACTGTTTATTAACATAATTGCTATTTTTATCACGATCCCTTCTCTGTATTTATTGCGCTTTCTGTCTGTCTCTTTTCGTGCAAAAGTATCATGTCAGGTGATTTATCGCCAGAGCTGAGTTAGGCATCCAGTTGAATCGTGTATCCCCGCACTCAGCCCCAGTGATCAGCTGCTTCTGTCTGAACCTGCCCGGGCTGAGTTTTGTTTCCGATAAGTGCCGAAGAGCAAGGGATACATGATACGATGGGGATACCAGATATTACACAACACCGGAAGGCAGGCCACGGAACGACCGCTTCCGGGGTGGGAGGGGCTGAAACGTTACTTCAGTCACAGGGAAACCGAAAGCGAAGCATACCGCTCATATAAAGCGGACCTAGAGACAACAAGACCACTGACGCGCGTTCTGCCCACCGTGGAACGACACCTTGAACTAGAGCTGCGTGGCACACAGAAGAAGGCACCATGGCTGAGATCACGTCATGTTTTTTCGGATAACTTAGCATGAAGACTTAGCAGCCTTGGAGGCTTGACTTTATATTATGACGTTTCACTTAGGCATGTTTCCTATCTGTTATGGATCAGATCTGTGTGTTTTGTACCTGTTGTGTATCCCATTTTACAGCAGCTTTCTAGGCGTTCAAGATAGACTTGTTTTTTTAGGTCTCGCCTACGCAGCGCGCATGCGGTGCATAGGAGGAGACCTTTAGCAATCGATTCGCCTTTTCTGCCAAAAACGTGCACGCTTTGCATTGCTTTCAATAGCACCGCGTGCACGTTTGGCGATTCCCTTGCGGGAGCGATCTTTGAAACCATCTGTTTGTAATTAACAGATGGTTTCAAAGCTCGCTCCTGCAAGGGAAACAGGCGCAGGCCCCCTCCTCTCTCCCCTCCCCCTGCTGCCTCCTCCTCTCCTCGGCAAACTTGCTTTTTTTGGGGGGTTTCACAAATGTAACGCTGACCCTTTCCTTGTTATTTCCTGACTCTGGATTTTTTCCCAAAAAATTTGAATGAGCACTTTCCATAAGTGTTCGTGTTTTGTTTCTCTTGCTCAGCGCATTTCCCGCTTCACGTCCGCTGCGCTTTATCTTTCAGCATTGCAGCAGTTTTGGGAGGTGTTTTTACTGTCGGCAGAATGATAAACATTTTTAAACGAACTAGAGTTTCTTGTTTGTGAAAAACAGCGCTATTTAATTCTGTTGTTTCCGTGTGTATAGCCACCTCCCTCCTCATGCTGCCTGCTTGCCTTGCTCGCGTCTCCCTTTTGTGCATTTGTTTTCCTACCTTGGCGGCCTTAAGCGCACACTGCACCCAGCCCCATTCGGACCCAAACAGCTGCGCATCTCGCCCCCTGCTCCTCACAACCTCCTGCAGCACTTTGGGCTCCCGTCCCCTTGCTCCTAGGGTGTTTGTTGCCCGGGTGGACTGCTGCCTTGCTTATGTTTCCTTTTTGTGCATTTGTTTTCCTGCCTCTGCACAGCCTGTGGGGTTTGCACAGATACATGGGGAAGGACAGGTACTGCCTACTTTTGTTTTTTTATTTTATATTTTGGGTTGGCATGGGAGAGCCCGCCGAGACTTGTACCCAGTTCCTAGATCCAAAGTCTGCAGGTCTGGATGTTATGTTACATCCTATTTCCCAAACAATTTACATTTTTTGCATCCAAACGTGGCTACTTTAAAAACCTTAAAAATGTCTAACAAATGACTTATTCAATCCCAGCTCTACTGGCCCTTTAAAAACCATACAATATTTACATTTTCCATATTGGCAAGTCTCTGCCTTTGTTTTTGTTTTTTTGGTTGGCACATGGAGAGCATGCTGAGATTCTAATCCGGTGCCCCTGTTCCAAAGTCAGCAGCTCTGGATGTTATGCTACATTGTCTCTCCCTAACAATCTGCATTTTTTGCATCCAAACGAGTTTACCTGACAGCCATTTAGTAAGGATTGCCATAGGGATAATAAACTGTGATGTAACAATCCTCGTCCAATGTAATTTCACAGTTTGTTGTATTAATGTACGGGAATCTTTGCTAAAGTTCCATTGGGTGAACAGAGAGCGCGTTTGATGGTAGTTCACTAAAGCTTGCCATAGTGCTAATTTACTTTAATGTAAAAAGCGTCCTAAAAATGCATTGAAGCTGCTTTCTATTCACCCAACAGGAGTTTAGCAAGTATATTTGAGCTACTGTGTCATTTTGTCGTACACTACAATAGGACTCCTTCGTATTACAAGCAAAAAAGAATATTGTGTAACTCAGTCAGGTGTGCGCATATGTAACCTTAAAAAGCCTACACCCAATGGCAACTTTCATTTTTTTTAAACATTTATTTTTACTAAATTTAGATTTGGAATTACTTTTGTTAAATAATCAACGTGTAAAGGCTTTGAAGCTTTCCTTAGTTAGATTTTTCCAGCAATACGGTAAAACGTATTGCATGTAGGCGGTTAGATTAGTACTTACCTGAAAACCCAACATTTGTGGTCTGTTTCTGGAAGATTTTGATGGTGTCAGCAGGGGGTTCTCCGTTACAAAAGTTATATTGGTCTATGTGGGGGGTTTTCATTACGATTGGCCGCATTGAACAATAAAATAACTTCAGATGGTGCTTATCAGATTGACGTCGTGGAAGACAGGGTCAGGGATTTCGTGCTCACAGTCTCTCTCTTTACCACCACAGACTTTTAAAGTGTTACTAAGCAGCAATGTGCACGCAAGACTTGAACCCGGTTCCCCAGTTCATCCAGAGCTGCAAACAATCTGCATTGTTTGCATCTAAACGCGGCAACTTAACCATTAAAATGTCTAACAAACTACTAATTTACTTCCAGCCCGATTGGACCTTTAAAAACTAAACTGTTCTTACATTTTTAGGTCTCGCCTACGCAGCGCGCATGCGTTGCATAGGAAGAGACCTCTTGGAATCGGTTCGCTTTTTAGGCGAAAGACGTGCACGCATTGCATTGCTTTCAATGGCAATGCGTGCACGTTTGGCGATTCACTTGCGGTCACGAGCTTTGGCACATCTGTTTCTAATTAACTTGGAAACAGATGGTGCTCCTGCTCGCGCACTCAAGGGAAACGCTCGAACCACGCGCGGCGCGCACCACTCGCGTGCTTGTTTAAATTGATACTGTTGACCTCGACATAATCTGAAAGAACGGTCGTTTTTAACGCTTCATTGCCATCTTGTGGCCATTTTATATATTTGCAAGCTACGCATTATAGTCTTTCGTTTTTGCAGAGCTTGACGCCCAAGTGAAGGCCTGCGCGCTAGGTAAAATAAAAGTACGAGGCGCTTGATTACTCTGATGCCGTAAAGGAGGTAGGAGATTTACCGCAGAACGTTTTCATCGTGTAGATTCATGGGAGAGAAGACTTGTTGTGGTAGTTTGAAATATGTGGTGTTTTATCCTCGGAGTCAAAGATGCACTTCTGCGAGGTGAGTGAAGAGTGCCGGCCAGACCGGTCTGTGAACCAAAACCACCCCTGACAAAAATGTTTAAATCAGTTACACCTTGCATCATGTAAGTGAGCATTTGCATCGTGTTGATTCTGGGTTCAGAAGGGAACACCCCAAATACTCATTTTGCTAAACAAAAAATGATCCAGATAGTTATTAATACAAAACACATGTTCAAGTACATTGGCAATTTTTTTTTCAAAGTCTATATCACGATAGGTCATCCAGCCTCAAAGGAAACTCCGCCAGATGTCAGACAGCCTATACCAAGCGTGTAATGAAAGATCCCCGGGGAAGAAGCCATCTCTGTTGTCTCTTTAAAATAGTAGGATCGGTAATCGATAGTTTGATGGAGGAAACTGCTCAGAAGATAGTGCCTGCCTAGGATCATCAAGTCTTTTGCAAGACGAGCGGGCTGTTCCGTGTAATGCAGTGTTTACCAGTCAGTCAGTACCCTCCGCATTTGACATTTGGCGGTCAGTCACGGCCCTCGCCTTCCAGCGTATGTCTCCAAGAAGTACAGGGGTCAGATAAAATTAAGCGTTTCATGGCTCGTTTCTACTGGAACCTAGGGCACTTTGAGTAGAAATTCCGTGCAGATATGGTACTGGGAAGTCTGCTAGGAGCTCCGCTGCCGAAAGTGACAGAGAAAGTCTGGGCCAATGCAGGTAACTGCGGTCCCCTAGAAGGAACAACATGAGCCATGACGTCCCAGAGTGAATATGTGCTGGTTAGGTGCGCAGAATCCACCCCAGTTCAGGTATCGGAGGATTTCAGAGAAGCAGATGAAGAAAGTATTAAAAATAATATGCACCTATTGAATGTCGAAATGGGGCTCTATCAGTGAACTGTCTCACAACCTTGTCAGTTGCAGTACCCCCCTTTTTCTGCAGGGGGCTACTTATAATAGGACCAGTACTACAACAAGACAATTCTAGTCAGTCACCTAGAGAGCTGAGAGCGCCAGATTTCTCCTTGAGGTAATAAAATGGACCACATTGTCACAGGAGAGTGTGGCGAAATGTAAGTGGTTTTCACACTGTCCTGCTAATGTACTTATTCGATCAGAGAGTGTGATCTCTCCATCAGGTACGGAAGGTGCTGCCCCCAAGGGAATGATCATCATGAGCGCCTGTCTAGGGAAAGGCTCGATGCGTTGTCCTATAGGATCCTGCAATCAACTTTCACGCAAGAGTGTTGGTGCCAGACCAGGCGTTCCACCCAAACTCTAATACCAGGCCCCTGGAATTATGCGATCCTGTATCCAGGATAATGTATGCATGAGTATGGGTTTACCACATTTACCAAGTATTTCCCCATGGACTGCATAATTTTCAGTTTTTAGCGAAACAACGTTTTGTTTTTACATCGAACAGATCAAAAGTTGCAAAAAAAGAAAACAATTGTCACTTGTGCCACCAGGTGGCAGACCCTATTCACAGGACAGCTGATCTCCTTTTAGTTGGTAATTGCTGTATTCTGGTGTTTAACATGCACTGAGGAAGTGAAACCTTTAATCGGAAATTAATGATGTGTTGCAATGAAAACAATGTGAAATACCGCTGCAGAATGTTCTGCATTGCAATGCATAATGCGTCGTTTGCCACACAATTTAATCAAGACTGTCGCAAAATGTAGTCAAGAATGACACATAATGTAATCCTGTGTTGCTGCATAGTTCCAGTGGCCCTGCCTAGTACTTACTGAACAAGCACACCTTACAGATTGTGAGACACTTTGTAGGATGGGGGGCTCCAAGAATGACAATAACATAAACCCACAAGGTAAAGTGAAAAACGTGTCATGTCAGGTGCTGTGATAAATCTTGTTGGCTGCTGTTGGTTACCGACACTTCCTCATAGACTATTTTTCTTGGTCTCTTTTGTTTAAAGCGTTAGGGAGGTTATTTCCTTGCTCTGGCCATCCTAGAATTGGAAGATTTCCTTTTTGCACATGTCTCCCAAGCCTGTGCAAGGGCCATTTCAAATAAACAGGAAGTCCCATTATCAGCGCCTGAGGTTGACCTAGTTAAGTAAGTAAAACTTCCTTCTCTCTGGGGAAGATCATTATTCCGAAGGAAGTGGTTGACATTAAATTTAAGTCCACTTTGTTCCCCAGTGTTCCCATAATTCCTTTTACACGTTAAATTAATTTCGAGTGGCTAAATCCTAGATAGGGCCTTCAAGCTATTTCTGAAAGAAACAACAACATAATGTAAGCCCTGCAAAGTACCTTAGAGTACCTTAACGTTCTAAATGGGGTCATATAACCGAAACACTCTTAGGCTGCCTTGTTGCTTCATGTCGTTTTTAGCATTTGTATGTGTAGTGCATGTTTCTCAGCAGGATTCACAGCAACTTCACAGTGGGCACATATTCAGGGAACAAAGAAGAATTCCTTAAGTTTCATTGATTATCAGGACTTTTAAGACTTTTTATTTAGTACTGAGGAATTACCTCATGGGATTCACAGTGTAGCCATAAACAAGAGTGTAGCTGAGTCGGTGTTTAACGTTTTAACACTTTTCATGCTTAGATGCTATAGAAAGGAGATGTACCTACTCACAAGGCAAAATATGTTTGCAGCACAGGAGCTGAAGAGTAAAAGAAATGTCTTTTTATGTAAACTTCTGCTTTCTGCTATTCTCCTCATGCTACTCTTCTCATGTGGTCATGTTTGATTTGGTAGCACATTTTGCATTTTAATTTGATCTTCACCGAACAGGTATGCATTGTTGTTCAACACTTAAGTTAGACATATTCTTTTAACTTGTATTCGTCTCTGTGTAGTCTCAAAATTAAAACCCTTATTTTTATCTACATTTTAAAGTGGTTAGTAACATAATCTGCTGTGTTTATTTTTGTCTGTATTATGTTTTGCCGTTTAGCTGGTTTTCATACTTTATTAATAAACATTATTGGAAGTGAAATAAGGGGTGCGAGAAGTGATGGTAGCTGCATTGATTTCCAGTTTACAGAGTTATTAAGGATATTGCGGATGAAGGACTTAATGGACAAGGCATAGATCTGAGAAAGTAGTAAATGAGCCCTTCACACTAGATTATTTGACATTAATGTGGTTAGTTTTCAGAGCATTTTTCTCTAGAACCTGTAGCCAGCAAGACCACTTATGCTAGCGGTGGCTCTGAACCAGCTTTTGCTCCTTATCCATCTAGCTTCTGGTGTTTTGAATCCTTTGACATTGTTGGTGTTTTTCTCAAGTAGGGTCATGTAGATAATGTACAGTATTTTGAGAGGAGGGAGATCAGAGCTTGGTCTATGGCATGAAGTTCAGTGACGACAAAAATGGATGGATCTGTATCATCATTCTATGCTGGATTGCACAACCTCTTACGTCAGTAACTAGGGATAAGGTGCTATTGATTTTTCAAGGTGGGCAGCGTATCTAATGCAATGGATGGTAGCTCTTTTTCTTACTTCAATTCCTAGGCTGCCTGTGAGTATTATACATTTTCCCTCCATTTTGTACAGGCACACTAGTTCTAGTGTTCAATAGTGGGTATACATTTTGGCCTGTTGGAGCCAGTTGGTGTGTCGGTAAGTTTATCTAGATTGCGTTGCATGCTGTTCTGCAACACGTTCAAGGACTGGTGGGTGAATGGAACGTTGTAAATTAATAATTACCCGATGAAAGGCAATGGCTCTACCAAGGTCTCGCCTCCTTGAAGTGACATTGTAAAGCCATGATGCTCTAACATATCTATGGTCGATTCATCTTTAGGGCTCACCAGTAGCAGAGCAGAATGGTATAGCACACTTTGCTCACCAAATCTCTTCTAAGCGCTAGCACATGCGGACAAAAGAACATATGTTAAAAGAATAGGGATAACATGTTAAAACAGGGCAGTTTTTATTAGTGTGCAGAAGTTTAGGATGCCTTAGGTGTCGCAGAGGTCGAAATTTGGGATTGCCATGAATGGCTTGAGGGTTCCTGGACACCATCCGGTGGGATACACTGAAAGATAACAGTGTCACTATATACATCCAGGTAGGGCCTTCACTGTGTCTAAGGGTTTGCTATATGTACATATATACTCAACATGGCTCCCTTCCTTCACGCGAGTTGGCACAAGCACTCCTAATTACAGGAAAGCCATTCAGAAGCCTTTTTCCAGTGATTAGGCTGGGAAGTGCAGGTACTCTCCCAATAAATGTATTGCAGCAGGCCTGGGAAGTGCAGGTACTCTCCCAATAAATGTATTGCAGCAGGCCTGGGGAGTGCAGGTACTCTCCCAATAAATGTATTGCAGCAGGCCTGGGGAGTGCAGGTACTCTCCCAATAAATGTATTGCAGCAGGCCTGGGGAGTGCAGGTACTCTCCCAATAAATGTATTGCAGCAGGTCTGGGAAGTGCAGGTACTCTCCCACGTAATAACACACCACAAATTTATAACTACACAATAAAAATACACTACACATAACAACACTCAGTACCACATAATTACACACCACATAATTAAATAAATCTTTTCAGCGTAAAACACATCCGCCACAATACTATACAATATAACAAAAACTTCAAAATAAACACTTAAGGTCCCAAAAGTGAGACCTATTGGCTATGCCAATGCTTGTTGTTATTGGAGTGTCTGCCTTTTTTTGATTGACATGTGGAGAGCATGCAGAGACTTGAACCCGGTTCCCCAGTTCCAAAGTCGGCAGCTCTGGATGTTATGCCACATCCTCTCCAAATATTGCTGGGCATAAACATCGTCCAAAATACTCTTTCATTGTGTTTGGCTAGGAGTGGCCCAGTGTATCTATATCCCACAAGAGCCAGAGCCAAACCCACAGCTGAACCTCTGCTTTGTCCAATAGTGCGCCTCGAAGAGCTCCAGGAGAGGTAGGGATGGTAGTAAGGGGGTTGGCTAGCTGCCTGTATTGGGAAATCTGAAGATGAATCGCTAAATGTTTGTTTCCTTGGTCCCTGCAGCCGCAAACGACTGAGCTCGCTTACCTCGTTGAGGGGTTCATGGCAAACAGCTCGGGTGCTAAGCCAGAAAGCTGTAACCCAGTCATTTACCACAGCCAGTGCTCTGGCGCTGCAGCCAGTGCTTCTACAGCTGATACAGCGCTCCAGTGGCACAGCACTCCTGCAACACAGTCACCGCTTGTGCTTCACCGACAGCACTTTTACACCACATTCAGGGCTCCGACATTCACTGCAGTCGATGTTCTGGAACTGCACCACGGTCAGTGCTCTACTGTACCACAGCCATGTTTCCTGCGTCACATCTTATACCATAACAAGCACTGGCATAGCCAATAGGTCTCGCCTTTGGGACCTTATAAGTGTTTAATTATGCAGCACAATATCCTTGGTGCAACAACATTAAGTGTTGCATGGCTAAACACTTATAAGGTCCCAAAGGCGAGACCTATTGGCTATGCCAATGCTTGTTTTAGTGTGTTATGGTGAGGGATGCCCAGACTGCTACAGTTGTATAGTATTATGTTTAGCAGGAACTTCAAGCCTTTTGGCACTGAAAGGAGCACGTGACCTGTTCTTCTGCGCCACCCTTTCACACCCGTCAATCATGATCACAACACAAGTCAGAATTAAGATGTCATGTTTCGCTGTCTGTGCTGTTTCTCAGATGAAATACTCTTTTAATTCATGGTGTGACCCTTAGGTGACGTCATGATAGTGGAGACCTCTGGAGCTTCCGAGCAGACTGCGCAGCAGGTCAGACTGACTGAGAGAGGTAAGCTGAACACCCTTGCACACACATTCAGCGTTTGTTTGGCCTCGGAATGCAATTTCTCATTTAATAGTTAACCCTGGGCGGTGAACTCCGCTACGCTCGCGGAGTTTGCAGAGTTTTCCGCACTCCGCGTTACGCGGAGCTCGCGGAGTTCCCAAAAACTCCGCTCCACAACAGAGGCATGTTTCCCATCTGTTATGATCAGATCTGTGTGTTTTGTACCTGTTGTGTATCCCATTTTACAGCAGCTTTCTGGGCGTTCAAGATAGACTTGTTTTTTTTAGTGTGTTATGGTGAGGGATGCCCAGACTGCTACAGTTGTATAGTGTTATGTTTAGCAGGAACTTCAAGCCTTTTGGCGCTGAAAGGAGCACGTGACGTGTCCTTCTGCGCCACCCTTTCACACCCGTCAATCATGATCACAACACAAGTCAGAATTAAGATGTCATGTTTCCCTGTCTGTGCTGTTTCTCAGATTAAATACTCTTTTAATTCATGGTGTGACCCTTAGGTGACGTCATGAGAGTGGAGACCTCTGGAGCTTCCGAGCAGACTGCGCGGCAGGACAGACTGACTGAGAGAGGTAAGCTGAACACCCTTGCGCACACATTCAACGTTTGTTTGGCCTCGGAATGCAATTTCTCATTTAATAGTTAACCCTGGGCGGTGAACTCTGCTCCTCTCGCGGTGTTTGCGGAGTTTTCCGCACTCCGCGTTACGCAGAGCTCGCAGAGTTCCCAAAAACTCTGCTCCGGAGTTTTTCCTCGCTCGCGTTCGTCAACGTCAAGTTGGCGACCGCGAGCGAGGAAAATCAACCTCCCAGCGAGATTTTTCCTCGTTCGCGATCGTCAAAATTAAGTTGACGAGCGCGAGCGTGGAAAATAAACATCCCGGCGAGATTTCTCAACGCGGGCGGGTCAGGTTTCTCATTGCGAGTGGTCGCATATGCTCGCGACCGCTCCCATTGAGAAACTGCCCGTTCGCGTTCAGAAAGCTGCCGCTCGAGTAAAAATCTACTCGAGCGGCAGAAAGGAAAGCAGCGCTCGCTTGCGCTGTGTATGGTGCTGTTCGCGATGATTGCACAGGGCGGACAAGCATCCGGCACTGTGCAATCACCGCGAACGGCATATTTCTATCAAACTCTGCCGCTTGCGTAGCTCCGCGTAGCGCGGCAGAGTTTTTTTCCCACTTCGCGGAGTTCCGTGTAGCCCAACTCCGCGAACTCCACCCAGGGTTATTAATAGTAACTTCCCATTAACTGACTGGAAATGGTCTTTAGAAACAGACACCCTCAGAATGGATTTCCCCACAATCATATTCAAAATATAGCCAAATATTTAAAAATAGTGAACCCTGCCCATATCTGCCTATTTGTCATAATTTTGGTCCACCTATTTCAGGCAAAATGCTGTCCCATTTCTTACATATTAACTCTTCTCCAGAAAATCAGTGTGGCCTTAATTGCAGCCATTCCCAAAGTGTTTTTCTCCTTTGTATTAATTTCTGAGGTGCATAATCAGTTTTGTATTAGAAATATCCCATTGATCTCATTATAGCAGACGAAAAGGCTTGTGTACTGCCTGAACTTGGTCAACTGGTCAACTCCATGAATGCAGGCATCCTAAAAGTTGTGTTTCCTTGGTGACTGTAGACCCCCCATAATGTCCACTGGGTAAGCGTATCAGGCCCAGGCAGCCTCGTGACAATCAAGAGCTGTTGGTCGGCTTCTACTTCCTTAGCTGTAAAAGGATTAAAATAAGCACTCCTAGTTTTAGAGCCTTATTACGTGTTTGGTGGTCCTCAAGCAGCACCGGCACCGCTGCGCTGGCAGGAGGACCGCCAAGCCTGTGGTGCGACTGCCCGCCTGGATTCTGAGTTGAATCTAGGGCGGGCGGTGCTGCGGTGGTCTCACGGCGGTGGCTGTGTTAGGCCTATAGAAGAGCCTTAACAGCAGACCGCAGCAGTGACAGTGCCTGCAGCACGTTCCTGCACAGTGAAGAATGCACCATGTCGTGCATGAACCAGGGTGCAATTCTAGGGTGGCACAACATGTGTCCTCCCGGAAGCACCCCCAGGCCCAGAAGCAACCGGGGGCCCTATTAGGGCCCTCTTAGTTGCATCTCCGCCGCCCTTTTCATGGTGGGCTCACCGCCATCAAATGGGTGGTGGAAATGCAACTCGGAATATGCTCGACGGTGCTGCAGCGACACCACCAGCATATTCCTGCACCTTTCCGCTGCGCCACCGCCACGCAATCCTGGATCCCGGCAGACACGGCGGTCCTGTGGCAGTCCAACCGCCACACTCGAAATATGGCAAGTGGACCCGCGGTGGTCAGACCGCCACCATGAGTACAGCGGTCCTAGGACCGCGGTACTCATAAAAAGGCCCTTAATATTGATTGTGTATCCTAGTGCCTGGGATGGGTGTGCTAGTGTTGTGCATTGGCTGTGCTCATGGCCACACATGTGTGTTCATGTGTCACGTCTTACACACTGCAAGCCAGCCTGCTAGGAATGGTCTGATCCAGGGAAGACAGTGACAAGTGAACCTTCCTGCTCCATTGAAGAGGATGTGCATCCAAATCCAGATACATAACACCTGCCAAGAAAGGCTACTGCAGAAGAGGGATACTAGCGAGTGTGTGAGAGAGAGAGCATCCTAGGGTAGTTTGTATGATAATCTTTATTATGGAGTTCTTAATGTTCACATTGATCCTTGAAAGTGCTGAAGTCACTAGCTAGTTACAAGACTACGAAGCCAGGAGGCTCTAAGCATCCCTAAGAGGACATTGAAAGCTTTCTTGACTCTAAGAATGATCGGGGCAGAAGGTGTAGGAGACTCTTGTTGGAGGTAGACTCTTCAAAGTCTGAAAGGCAGAACCAAGATCAGTCAATCAATTAAAATACATTTGTACAGTGCACAGCTGCTTCATCAGAAGCATCCTTGTGGCCGTGGCCCAAGAAGACTGACATCAAGCCACATCTATCATTGAAAGCTAATCAATGTCAAAGAGAAAAGTTTTTAGCTCTTTTTTGAAGATAGAGACCGAAGGAACACAATGGAGGTTGACAGGGAGAGCATTCCACAACTTGGCAGTTAGGACCATGAAGGAACAGCCTCCCCGTCTGACCTTAGAAAAGTTTGGGACCTGCATCAGCTGTAGATTATTGCACCTGAGTAATCTATCTTGTTTATAGGGTCGAAGGCTGTTTCTCAGATAGAGTGGACCTTCCCCTGCAAACGCTCCAAACGCCAACGTGATGGCTATGAATTTCATGCGTTTAGTGACTGGCAGCCAATGTAACTGCTTCAGATGGGGGGGGGGGGTAATAGACTGCCGGATAAGACATGCTGCTGCGTTTTGAATAGTCTGAAGTCCTTGAATTAGAAAGGAAAGAATTCAACTCGAGACTATTGGCGTAATTCAGGCAGCAGGTAACCAGTGTGTGAACCAGCGTTTTCATGTGTCTTCAGGTATAAGGTGCAGCAACTTCTGTAGCGATTTCAGTTTGGAGAAACATACTGACGAAATCTGCTTCATTTGGGCAGGGAAGGAAATGGCTGCGTCAAAGATAATAGCAAGATTTCTGGCAGAAGCAGTGGGAACCCGGGGGTGGGGGTGGAGGAGAAGGACCACAAGAACCGAAGAATCGAACTGCTGTTTAATTGGAGTTCAATGGAAGGAAGTTCCCATCAATCCATCCGGCCACTCCCTTAAGGCACTCCTTTTGTTGAGAGCAACCTCCGAATGCTCCTGAAATGATAATAGGAGCTGGGTGTCACCGGCATAATATACCACCTGCACACCATAGAATCCAATCAGGCCAGCCAAAGAAACCATATACAGATTGAACAGAGTCAGGCTCAGAGCTGAGCCTTGTGGAACTCCATATAAAAGGGGCAGATGAAAAAGGGTGATGTACCTGTTGAGATCTGTCTTCCAAAAAGGATTTTATCCACAAGAGGCTTGCCTTGAATGCCATCTTCTTTTAGTCTTATCAAAAAGGGTGGCATGCCAGACTGTATCGAATGCTGCAGGCAGCTCCAGCAGAACCACCATTGCTGAATGTCCACCGTCTAAGTTCTCTTTAATAAATTCCGAGACCTACAGTAACTCCGATTCGGCTCTGAAGCTAGGAATAAAGTCCTGCCATGGACACCTGAGATTGGGGCAGAAGCAGATGAACTCTGTGTACTTCAGCCAAAAACTAATGAAGGTAACATGGGTTTTAATATGGATGTGACCTTCAGCAGATCTCCTTTCTAATACCTTGGGACAGGAGATGCTTGATCCACGAGGACATTCATAAGAAGTATACAGGTGAAGAGAAATGCGGAGTCTAAACCATAAACTGGAAAAAAACCATGATGGCTCTTCGAGGCACCACAGTGATCATCAAATTGCCTTCTGTATTCCAGTTCCTCAGCTCATTCTCCAGTCATAGCTGCTGTCATCTCCAGTAATCCAATCCTAATCCTCTAATTAGTGCAATTTAAAAACATAGGTTTGGAAAAACTATGAATGGCTGGGAGCCCAGCTTGTGCTTGAATTACCCGGCCTGTCCTTCACGAATAACCGAGCGTTAACACTGTACGCTGTTATAGTCTCCCTTGGCTCCCAGCAGCTACATGTAGATTGCCTTCTGCTCTCTTACTGGTGTTTATTAGAGAGCACATTGGCATGTCCAGGACTTAAAGTGACCTTGATTTACAGTAGTCTTAATGACATTCCTACCTCTACTTTATGGGTAGTAGTGTAACTGTCTTCTCCACATACTTTGCTTCTGATAGTGGAAGTGCCAGGGTGTGGATCTTGTTGTGTCGATGAAGCAAGATCTGGGTTTCATAGGTTCCAGGCCATCGTTCGATTAGGAGCATTACATCCTTTTGCTGCTGGGTGTAATATGGATGCATAGCAAACAATACTTGAGAAATGTTAGTGTTTTAAGGCATTGCATGATAACTATATGGCCTTTTGCAATTAAATTGAATATTTTTAAACATGTATGGTTTTGATCCTACTCACAAACCACAAAGCCCCAATCAGTATTTTTAACTTCTTTAGCTTTGTAGCAATATTTGTCTTATTACATCCATGCTCTCTGCCACATCCTCTTTCCCCTGCCCCAGAAGAGCTAGGCACGTCCTTCAGTTGTACTCACCAGGTTTGGTGCAGTAGGGCATTTGCCCCATTACTTACTAGTGAAGACTTCACTTGTATACAAAAGCCCATGGACAACACTGACCAAAAGTCAGTGGGCATCGTCAAGTGCCATGAACAGTGGACTTTGGGCACAGTGTATGGCATTCAACCATCCGCTATGCTACTTCCTTGGCAAATGGGGCAAAATGTATTAGCAATCAAAATAGCTAACCACCTCAACCATAAATAGAGAGTCGCTACTAGCAACTCTGTGTTATAGAGAGGGCTGGACCCATACTCCTCTTCCTTGTGGATTCCGGGGTAGACAACTAGAGATGCCATTTTAGGTAGGGCGTGCTCTAGTTGTTTTGGGGCCTGACTACAAATATGCACGCTGCGCGGACGCGCCGCTGGCGCGCCGAAGGCGCACCTAAGGCAAGCTCGTCTGCGCCCGTCAACGTCCCGGAAGCAGCCAGCGCCAGTAATGCTGCCCAATTCACTCCCCATTCTACAGCCTCCTTCCAGTCCTATAGTCGTGCTGAGCTGCTCTCGCTCTGTCCGCAACGCTGTAAGTACACTATTTCTTGGGAGTTTTTAGACAATCTCTCCACGGTTTGTGAGAGTTGTAACTTTCGCTTGTGTTCTAGTCCTGCAGATCCATCCTTACCAGCTATCCTCCCTCTGATAACCCCGAAGGGGCAATGCCTACATGCAACCTTGATCAATACCCGCTCTTTAGCCAAACTCTCCCAGGATATCTTTGATCTCCTCCCGGACGAGTCTCTTGACCTTTTATTTTTAACTGAGTCATGGCTCAATGAGTTTTCTAATCCAGTTATCCAACTGGCTATTGCTGGGGGGTATAAAGTTTCCCGGGTAGATCGCAAAACGGGAAGAGGTGGAGGCATAGTGGTGGTGTTTAGGAATAGGTGGACCTTCCACTGCGGTGAGACTCGGGGAATTGGCGATGGGGAGGCGCTTGACTTCTCCATCATTATTTCACCTCATTTCACTCTGGGTGGCACATTAGTCTACAGGCCCCCTGGTCCAGCAGGAGCTTTTTTTAAAGCTCTAGATGAGGTCATTGTTCCCCGGGCACCTCGCTTCTCACACTTTTTATTGCTTGGAGATTTTAATATTTATCTGGATAGTGTGGAGGCAGGGGAAACAAGGGAGTTCCTTGAATCACTGAACCTCGCTCAGCTCTCCCAGTGGGTCAGCGCCCCTACGCATCGTGGAGGGCATGTCCTAGACCCGAGATGCTCTAACGTCCCTATCTGTGTCAAAGAACCCCTCCAAGTAGCCTGGTCGGATCATTTTTCGGTCCACTTTTCATGGACTATTCAGAATCCCCACCCACCTAACCGGCATCACCCAGGCAGACCCTCCCACAAAATCGATCCTACCGCCTTTAGCCTGGTTTTGGCAGATACTCGGCCTGCCTTTACCAAGGATCTGGGAGGAGCCCTGGAGAGTTACACTAGTTGGATCTTGCATGCGGTGGAGCATCTATCCCCGCTCTCTTCTGTCAAGCGATCCAGAGACTCCACCTCTAAACCATGGTTTTCCAAAGAACTCAAAGTACAAAAACAGCTTTGCAAAAAATTAGAACGCTGTTGGAGACTGGCATACTGTCCTCTCGCTAAAGTAGCATTAAGGAAGGCACAGAAAGCATATTACGCTTCTATACTTCAAGCAAAGAGTCTTTACTATGTGGAGCGCATAGCTCTTTCTAAAAATAATGCCAAAGAAATTTTCTCTATCGTTCAGAGCTTCTTAGCCGCTAGCGCCGAGATCATCACCCTACCCACCTCGGACGCCTGGTGTGAGAAACTGTCTAGCTTCTTCATTGATAAGATTGGGGCGATCCAGGCGAATTTCGGGATCAGCACCTCTGCTCCGGCAGGGAATTCCCTCCCAAATACCCCTACATCTAGTTCGCCCCCATCACCCTCCTTGACGGCATTTTCACATATTGCTCCGCAAGACTCCTTGGCAATCCTTAGATCACTGAAATCCGGTTCCCCGTCAGATCCTTGCTTGGCCAGGCTGTTAGCCTCTATTGCCGAGGTAGTCAACCCAGAGGTTAATACCACAGTTACTCTTGACTGGAAGCAGGCCAAATTTCTGCCCCTGCTGAAAAAGCCTTCTCTGGACCCTTCCATTCCAGCTAGCTACCACGCTATTTCCCTTCTTCCGGCAGTGGCGAAAGTTTGTGAGAAAGCTGTTAACAAACAGCTTTCCAACTATGTTGAAGCATCTGGCTTGCTCCACTCTGCTCAATCGGGGTTCAGGGCTACTTATAGCACAGAGACGGCTCTCGTTGACATCTCAGAAGCAATCAGAGAGTGTTTGGACGCCGGTGGCAGAGCTGCTCTGATTTTATTAGACCTCTCTGCCGCCTTTGATACGGTGCTACACTCCCAGCTACTGGCCCATCTCTCGGATATTGGTATTTCTGGATTAGCCTGGAATTGGTTTAAATCATTCCTAGAACATAAATCGCAGCAAGTTTGGCTGCCCCCGTCCTCATCGGCCCCCAAAAGGGTGACTACTGGAGTGCCTCAGGGTTCTACCCTGAGCCCCCTCCTCTTTAACATATATGTTACTCCTTTGATCTACCTGGCGGAGGAGCTGGGAGCTAAGATCATTGCTTATGCGGATGATACCCAGCTCCTCTTCACTTGGGAAAAAAACGATCTATCCCCTGCTCGTGCTAAAGCCTGTCTTACAGCCGTCTTCAAATGGCTCCTCTATGCTCAGCTCAAGTGTAATGAGGACAAGTTGGAAATCCTTCTGTATGGGTCTTTTCCGCCTCAGTTTAGGGAGTCGCTCTGGCCGGCAGACTATTCACTGCCTGCCTCTGCGGGACAACCAGTCAAAAACCTTGGGATCTGGTTTAACGAAGACCTCCGGTTCTCTACTCAGATTAAGAAACTAGCAGGGCAGTGCTTTGGCACCCTGAAACCACTCAGGAAGTTTTTACCTCTCCTACCCAGGGCAGCTAAGGAAATGGTTACCCGTGCCCTGATCCTTTCTCGCATTGATTATGCGAATGCCTTGTACATAGGCTTGCCTGGGTACCAGCTGAAGAAACTGCAGGTAATACAAAACGCTGCTGCAAGGGCTCTTCTTAACATTCCGGGAAGATCCAGCGTAAAGCGACATCTGCGCGATCTTCACTGGCTTCCCGTGGCTCAACGAGTTAAATTTAAAGCCCTTACCCTGGCTCATGCAGCCCTGTACGGATCTGGTCCGCTTTACCTCAGGAGACGTTTTGGGTTCTATGTGCTCAGCCGCGCAGTTATTGGCAGTGATTCCCCGCTTCCGCCTTACAAGAATGGGAGGTAGTTCTTTAGCTTACAAAGCAGCGGAGGCTTGGAACTCCCTTCCCCTCAATCTTCGCTACACTCTAGATCCAAAAATGTTCAGGAAACGGTTAAAAACTCTGCTTTTCATCTAATCCTTAGTTGTCTCTCAGCTTCTCTCCTTTTGGCTGTCACGCCGGGACACTCTTGAGTAGCCGTGCGCGTTATAAATGTTAATAACATAACATAACAATATACAACAGTAACCTTGTATTATGGTCCAATAGTGCCATAAATAAAACGTCTGTGTGGTTTGCGAATGTCACCAGAACCACAGGATTCGTTTGTAGGAACATAACGTATGTGTTAGACCTGACAGCCTTAGGGTGGTTTTCCCCCAAACTTTTTGCCTGCTTGCCTCAAATTTTGCTGCACTTTTGCATATGTTGGCCTTAGGACTCTGTGCACTTTATGTCTGCTAACCAGTGCTAAAGTGCTTGGGCTTCCTTCCCTAAACATGATTTGATTGGCATACCCATAATTGGCATATATTTAATTTACTCTTAATTCCCTAGTGGAGACCTTCTAGTGGGCCTGCAGCACTGATTGTGCCACCCACTTTTAAACATGTCTCAGGCCTGCCATTGCGGAGCCAGTATGTGCAGTTTTAAACTGCCTTGTCAACCTGAAAAGATAAACCTATTGTCAGGCCCAAACCTTCCTTTTTAATACATATAAGTCACCTCTAGGGTAGACCCTTGACAGCCCAAAGGGCAGCATGTAATGGATTTAGAAAGCAGGACATGTACCTTTAAGTTTTACATGTCCTGGTAGTGAAAAACTCGTAAATTCATTTTTCACTACTGCAAGGCCTCTATCTCCGATAGGAAAAAAATGAGATTAACTTATTACACTTTATAAGCGTAATTTCCAAATTGGAAGATATAACCAGCTCATGTTTGGTGTCTCTGGAATCCTAATTTAAAATCCCAATTTATGGTGAAGTCGGGTTTTAAATTACTATTCTGAAAATACCACTTTTAGACAGTTGGAATTTTATTGCCGTAGCCATTTGGTGCCTGCAGTCTGTCTCTGGTCACGTGACTGGGTGTAGTGGCAGTTGAACTTTGTGTACCACCTAAACAGCTACACACAATGGGAGCTTAAGTGTGACTGAGTGGGCTATCCTGACAGGATGGGAGAGAGGAGCTGGACCCAGGCTCACTTACACCTGAATAGGCTGTGTCCTGTATCCACACAAAGGACTGCCTAGTTAGTCCTTGTAGTTAGACCGTAGCCAGAGCTGGCAGGGAAGGACATCTGTGCACTTCAAAGATTTATCTTTGCAATCTCCCTCACTTCAAAGGCACCACTGGGTATAAGTACTGGACCTCAGACACTACCACTTCAGTACACATCTAGACCTGTGGATAGTCTGCCAGGAAGAAGGACTGTTGTGATGCTGAAGGAGTGACACTTTGCTGGACTGGGCTGGTTGGCTGGCCTCCTGTTCTGAAGCCTCACGGACATAACAGGCTTCCAACAACCTTGCATCTGCACCTGGACTCAGTGAGTCTAACCTGCCAAGTGGTGCCACTTGAAAGTGTGCCTAAAGTGCGCACCAGTGGAACCGATGCATCTTCCTTGCTGAGCGGCGCATCCCTGAGCCGAACCAACGCATTTTCTCGACTGAGCAGTGCATCCTCGAGCCGAACTGACGCATCTCCTTGACTGAGTGGTGCATCTCCGAGCAGAACTGACGCATCACTGCTGTTGCATGAATTGGGCCTGGCCCAGAAGGTTTGCCCTCACAGTCTTTAAAACTGACGCATAGCAGACGGCGTGGTGCATCTCCGATCCACGTCCTCGCATCTCTTGTCAACAGTAGCGTGACGACTGCCTGTGCATGGCAGCTTTGCAGCTCTCTGGAACCGATGCATCGCCAGCTGTGTACCGCATCCTGGACGCCCATACTTCTCATCACAAGCCCTGTCGACTAGATCCCAGACGATGACACAACATGACCTTGCACCGCAGCCTTGCCGCAACTTGAAACCAATGCATCGCTTCAACTGTGCGACGCTTCTTCGCCTCAGGATTTAAGGTCCTTTGTTCAACAGGTCTATGTGGGTACCTGTAGCCTTCCTGCTCTCCGTTGCGGTCGGCCTGAACATGTGACTTTGTCTCAGTCCGGTGCGACCAGATATCCCTTGTTGTCTCTTTGTGCTTTTTGGTGCTATTTTACCCTACAATTTTAAAATTCAATATTTCAGGTTTCCCTCATTGGATTTTTGTTGTTTTGGGCCTTGTTTTATTTATTAAAATGGAGTCCATTTTTAGGTCGAGCCTGGGCAGCGCATGTGCTGCTCTGCAGGGCATGCTGTATTCGAGTATGGACTTGAAGCTCCGCCCACATTTTTCATTGGCTGGTGTCATTGTCCTTTATAAATGCTGGCTTTTGATTCGTTAATAGGCTTGTTAGTCCCTCCTTAGTACCGCCTTGTCTTAATTTGTAACCTCCCATGAGGACTGGCCCTTTTACCTCTCTTGTTACACGGCATGTCTTATTTTAGTCTGTAAGCACTATTTTCTTTAATGAGTTTCTCCTATTGCAGGCACGACATGCTTTCCTGCAATATTCAGCGCGCTATGCATGCTTTCACTTTCCAAGCAGCCCGGGACAATGGCGGCTGCTTGGTTGAAATGCAATAGGTCTCGCATTTACAAGAGTTTGCGCTATTGGCATTGTAAATGACAATGCCTTTAATTTATGTGTTAATTATCAAAATAGATAAATAAAAGGTATTGTAATTTACAATGCCAATAGCTTAAACTCTCGCAAATATGAGACCTATTGCATTGCAAATGCTTGTTTGAAACCTGGTTTGGGATCTTTTTTGTGGTGTTTGCACTGTTTGACTCTTTGAAGTGTTGCACACATACTTAACACTTAGGGCCCAATTCTGATGCGGGTTGGAAAAGCTTCCCGACCGAGGGCCTGATTCTGATGCGGTTAGGAAGGCCTGATAACGGCATTTGCTCCTTCCAAATCGGATCGGGAACGTGTCTTCCCGACCAAGGGCCCAATTCTGATGCGGTTAGGAACAAATGTTCCCATTGAAGTCAATGGGAGTTCAACCAAATCGTATCTGGAAGCATCCGGATGCATCCTACTCCGCCGGTCGGACTTTCCCGATCCGAGTGGGTCAGACACCATTTCCCAACCGATTCGGTCGGGAAGCTTTTCCAACCCGCATCAGAATCGGCCCCATTGCCTCTAAGTTTAGCCAGACTGCTCTGTGCCAAGCTACCAGAGGGTGAGCACAGGTTAATCTAGTGTTTGCCTGTCTCTGACTAGGATTGTGGTTGCTGCTTGACCAGGGCTCATACTCCAGTCAACCAGTAACCCAGTTTCTAACATTGGTGATCAGCGGTGAGGATAGGACTTGTGTTTGTGCAGTGCCATACAGTAATGTGGTGTACACTACTATCCCTTTTACAATATATCATGTATATATTTTAGATTACATTCTTAGTGCGGTCCATAATAATAGTAAATAGAATGTTGCTTGGTTCTCGGTTGCCTTGTAAAAAGAATAGAAACATTAAATTATATTATTTAGTAGGTAGCGTTGTAGTGTAGACCTATCAGTGCCTATTTACAATCTCCCTTTTGTAGTACGAATTGTACTACTAAAGTGCTACAAAATCTATTCACAAAACTATGGGTGTAAATCTCCACCTCTTCTATCTTTTCTATGGGGCAATCGACGTCTACCACTTAGAAAATGTGTGAGGGACAAAGGGAAGTGGATGGAAAAAGAGACATACTTACTAAATGGGAGGAGTTTACTGAGGAATAAGAAAGGGTTTAGAGAGAGGTTTAGAGAGGGACATGCACCCACCCACAAAGGAGAGAGGAGTTGACCTAATGAATAGGGCGGTGGACCTCGAAGCTGGGGAACCAGGTTCGAGTCTCGGCAGGCACGCGCAACATCCTGTGATTCTGGGCAAATCACTTAATCTCCCCGTGCCTAACAAAAATGAATGTATCCTCATGTAACGCAACTCAATCAATCAATCAGGTGTTTGTTAAGCGCGACTACTCACCCGTGAGGGTCTCAAGGCGCTGGGGGGAGGGGGAGGTGCAGGTTCCAGTCCATCAAGGGGGGGGTCTGTCGAAGAGCCAGGTTTTGAGGTTTCTTGCGAAGATGGGGAGCGATGTTGTCTGTCTGAGGTGGAGCGGAAGGGCGTTCGAGGCTCTGGCCACGAGGAAGGAGAAGGAGCGGCCTGGTGCTGATGTAGAGCGCTCTGATACCCGATACCTTCGGGTCAAGTTTGCGCTATATAAAACTCCGTAAAAAAAAATACATATATTGCTATTCACAAACAGCACATTTAAAGGTACTGCAGCTGAAAAGGGACCCAAAACCCTAGCAAGTTACTCCAGTTCAGAGCTGGAGTAAGTCCAGCACCACATATGGCCAACCACTGGTATTACAACACCCTCCCTTAGAAAATGAAGGAAGTAGGAACTTAAAATTAAACCCCATAGGAAATAGTGTCAAATTAAATTAATTAAACTAGACAAATATACAAATAAATATAATGTATTATTATTTTAAAAAAATAGATATTTATTATTTCATGACACTATATTGTAACTTTTTTGAATTTATAAATGAATGTAATGTTCATTATTAAAATACAATAAAATTATTTTGAATCAATTGTATACACCACTTTTAATAATTATTAATGCTATTTAAAAAAATATTTTTACCTTTAGGTGGGAATTTATTCTTTAATTTAAACTTCAGAAAAATAATTTAAGTTTAATATATTTAAATGAATTAAAGGTTTAATTAAAATTAAGTTAAAGATGGTGTAGCATTGTTGTTCTACATTCAAAATAAATATATAAAATGAATTAAAATTAATATTTAACTTGAAAATATGTTTTGTGTTCAATAATTTTTTTTACTTTTCCTCTACTTTTCCCTTGGGAGACTCCACAGTCACCGTGGAAATCTCACTATGGTAAAGTATAGGGAAAATTAAAAAAATTATTAAAATTTATGATAAATGAGTAAAATTATTTTATGTTAAAAAATAATGTAAATTAATGTTATATATTTATTTACATGTAGAGCAAAATAAAAAAGGTACAGCGCTAGTAACTTAATGTTGAATTAAATATTTAATTAATTTAAATGTATGAAATTAAATAAAAATATTTTTCTGAAGTTTAAATAAAAAATAACTTCCAACCTGATGTAAAAAATAAAAAAATTATCCAGTAATAGGTATTAAAGTGATGTATAGGATTAATTAAAGTAGTTTATAGTTTAATAAAAATTAGTTTTTCATCAATATATAAATTAGTAAAGGTTATTCAAATATTTTATAATTACATGATAATGTGTGCCATTTTTAGATATTTTCTTCACATTAAATTATAATTAACTTATATCTTAGCCACTGGTAAGTGCTCAGGCCGCATTCCCATTTTATTGTTAATTTGCACACCATGCCACCTTAGTGTAGACCCAGCCATATGCAAATCAGTTTTGACCCTGCTCCAATGGGATCAGTACAGCCCGAACACAAGACCAGGTCCTCCCTGAACCGAAACACAAGCAACACAATAGCGGTTTCACCCTTATTAGGGCTCATCAGTTGGGTATCGCTTGGTTCCAGTGGCGCATGGGCATATTTGTCCCACTTGGGGTATCACTAAGTATGTCTGGTTGCATCCGCTTCCTTTGATGCATCTGCTGGGAAAAGCTTCTCTTTTCTTGCTGCCAAATGATTTTCTCTTTTAGCAAGTGCCCCTGCCCCATAATTGGTTACCCACCGTAACCCCTGCTGGCCTTCCCACTACCTGGCACTGTCTGATGAGGCCAGATAGGGGATATGTGCCTCTCCTGGTCTTCACCCTAAAAAAAGCACGGTGGGGGCAGGGGGTTTGAAGGAAGTGTGTCGTTGGCACCCTTGTACTATGGGAGCTGTTAACCGTCCCCACAGGGCCTTAAAGCATTGGTCCTGAGGCCTACAAGGGCAGGAGAGTTTCTGCTGTGGTCCCTGCCAATCTCGGGGGGCCACTTGCAGGCTACCCTACCTTTAAATTTGGGACAATTATTATTAGCTACAAGGACCACAGTGGCGTCTCAGCTCCATAAGGGCTTCCTATGGGGAAATGGGAAATTCCACTTTGGTTTTCTCAGCCACTACTGATTCTTCCGGTTTGCTAACACTGATGGTGACGCTCTCCACCAGCATAGAAATGGTGATCTCCTATTTTAGATATCTCAGGCCATCAAGGACGGACTTGTTTGGACTAAGGATTCTTGAATGCATTTCAGCTTCTGGTGATGCTGCATTCGCCTCTTTAGCAGCTAATGTACTATGAAGGCCTCAGTTTCCTCCTGTCCAGCCCTGGTGGTCTCCTGACCTAGGAGCTTTCTGGCAGCATCCATGCCTGCAAAGGCAGACCACTTCCTTGCCTGCATTGCCCACTCACCCAGGCTTTCCACCACCTCTAGGCTGTATGTCCAGCAAAGGTCCTCAGTGTCCATTCCTCAAAGCAATGTAGGATGACCAGTCCAGCAGAGGTCTAGGGGACCCCATTCATGCAGGGCCCACCGCAGGTGCACCCCTCTCCTTCTCCTAGGAGGGAATAGTTATTGTCACTAGCCCTGGAGACAAGAGTCCAGGAATACACAACCTCAACAATGCTAGTCCTTCTTCTTCCTGTCCTTATTCTTCTCAGCAGTTCTGCCCTTTTACAAATAAGTTAAAAAGGTTTAGAACATAAGAGTTGCCAACCAAAACCAATGATCCCACTTCATCCTTCGATCCGTAACCATCACTTCCAGGGATCAACCCACAGGCTGTCCAACGCCGTACACAGTGTTCTGGCAAGAACTCCAAATGGCAGGCAAAAATAGAGGCACACTTTTCTTTTGAGCTACGCTCTGCCGAGTCAGGCCTGGTTTCATCTCTCTCTCAAACGTCAAAGAAACCCCCATATGGTGACTGGAGCCAGAGGTAGGCGAATCCTCCCTTTGTCCCATGTCTCATCCTGCAAGCTTTCTGCTGCTAACACCCACGGAGATTCTGTCACTACCCTCTTCTTCTACCAGGCGCTCACAGAGCTTTGGTCTGTCAGCTAGGGGAGCAGAGCAATTAACCCTCTCAGCAAGGCAAACCAGAGACTCAAATCTATTTAAGACTGTCTCAGAGAAATGTGCATAACTTGTAAGTACGAGAAAGAACTCTTATAGAGTAAAACAGACTCTGGATATGAGTTTGTGACCCAGCAGTTGCCATACAAGAACAAGTCCATGACCCTTGCATATTGCGCTGATCAAATGTTATATTTGAGGCTCACTTTATCCAAAGTGCAAAACAATTAAAACACTATAGAATTGCAATTCAGCTGCAATAAAAGTAAACATTCTTTTAGGATTTGCAATTGAATTGTAAGGCTTTAGCAGGCCACAGACAATATAATCTGGATCTCATCTACTCAGACACCTACCTTTTCCTGCCTACATCAGGCTGTGCGAGACATGCAGTCATTCTCACAGCCTACTCATGTGTGTGCAACTGGCTCAGAGACTTGTCTCCAGGTGTACACAACCTCTGACATTATTTTAAAAGGTAGCCACTGACAGTTGCAGCTCAAATCTATTTTTAACAGGCGCATTATGGTGAGCTAGGTACTATTTGGGAGTCTAACTCACAATATTTGTCCAAAAGCTAAAACGTTGGCGAGTTTTCACTGGTTAATATCCAATTTCTTACATACGCTAACTGGCCTGAGTGCTTTCAAACATTTTATTGATTATTGATTTTAAACATTCAACAAATGCCACTTTATTTAGTAATGCTGTTGTAGTTTCCTCAGCACACCCGAACTAGGACGGACCATCAATGCATCCTTCAAAGCCGGCACCTTCCCAGACGACTGGAAGCGGGCAGAGGTTCAATCAATCAATCAATCAGGTGTTTGTTAAGTGAGACTACATACCCGTAAGGGTCTCAAGACTCTGGGGGGTGGGGGGGGTCGCAGGATCTAGTCCATCAAGGAGGGGGTCTGTCAAACAGCCAGGTTTTGAGGTTTCTTGCGAAGATGGGGAGCGATGTTATCTGTCTGAGGTGGAGCGGAAGGTCGTTCCAGGCTCTGGCCGCGCGGAAGGAGAAGGAGCGGCCTCCCGATCTGGTCTTTCTGGTGCGGGGGACCACGGCGTAGGAGAGCTGGGCTGATCATAGGGTCCTTTGGGGTGTGTTTTGAGTCGGCTGTTCAGGTATGCTGGTCCGGGGTCATGGAGGGCCTTGTGAGCGAGGGTTAGCATCTTGAAGGTGACTCTAGCTTCGATGGGGAGCCAGTGGAGTGTGCGCAGGTGCTGGGAGATGTGGCAGTGTCTTGGCAGGTTGAGGACCAGTCTTGCGGCGGCGTTTTGGATGTTCTGTAGCTTGCAGGTGAGGTTTTTGTTTATTCCGGCGTAGAGTGCGTTGCCGTAGTCGAGCCTGCTGGTGACCAGGGCGTGAGTGACGGTCTTTCTGTGTTCGAGGGTGATCCATTTGAAGGTCTTACGTAGGAGGCGGAGGGTGTGGAAGCAGGAGGACGAGATGGAGTTGATCTGGCGGTCCATTTTGAGCTCTGAGTCCAGGATGATTCCCAGGTTGCGTGCGTGGTCCGTGGGGGTGGGCGGGCTTCCGAGGGCGGGGGGCCACCAGGTGTCGATCCAGGCGTCGGGGTTTGGGCCCATGATGAGTACTTCTGTTTTGTTGGTGTTTAGTTGTAGGCAGCTGTTTTTCATCCATTTGGTGATGGCTTCCATGCCTTCTCAAAAGTTGTGTCTGGCGGTGTTGGGTTCGTGGGATAGGGAGAGGATAAGTTGGGTGTCGTCTGCGTATGACACAATGTTGAGTCCGTAGGTTCTGACGATGGGGGCGAGCGGAGCCATGTAGACGTTGAAGAGCGTAGGGCTGAGGGAGGACCCCTGGGGGACTCCGCAGGTGGTAGGTGTAGGGTCCGAGAGGAAAGGGGGGAGTCTGAGCTGCTGTGTTCTGCCGGAGAGGAAGGAGCGGATCCAGTCGAGGGCCTTGTCTTGGATCCCTGCGTCGTGGAGTCTGCGTATTAGGGTGCGGTGAGAGACTGTGTTGAACGCCGCTGAGAGGTCGAGGAGGATGAGGGCTGCTGTTTCTCCTTTGTCCAGTAAGGTACGGATGTCGTATGTTGCGGCGAGGAGGGCGGTTTCCGTACTGTGGTTTTTTTTTAAGCCGGATTGGGAGGAGTCGAGGATGTTGTGCACTTCGATGAATGTGGCGAGTTGGCTGTTGATGGCTTTCTCGATGACTTTCACTGGGAACGGGAGCAGGGAGATGGGTCTGTAGTTTTTGAGGTCGGTGGGGTCTGCCGAGGGTTTCTTCAGGAGGGGGTTGATCTCAGCGTGTTTCCAGTCGTCAGGGAACGAGGCCGTTGCCAGGGAGCGGTTGATGGTGTGGCAGAGCATGGGTGCGATGGTGCCGGCGGCTCTGTTGAAAATGTGGTGGGAGCAGGGGTCCGTGTGGGCCCCGGAGTGGATTGACTTCATCGTCTTCAGTGTGTCTTCGGTGGTGAGGGCTGTCCAGTTGTCGATCGCTGGCTTCAGGGTGTCGGGGGTGGTTGGTGAGGGTTCAGTGTGTTGGTTGTCTTCGTCGAAGTTGTCGTAGATGCTCTTGATTTTGTGGTGGAAAAAGGTGCTGAGTTTGTCGCAGAGGTCTTGTGAGGGAGGGATGTTGGTGGACTCGCTGGTGGGTTGGGTGAACTCCTTGATGATGTTGAAGAGTTCTTTGCTGTTGTGTGCATGAGTGGAGATTCTGTCTTCAATCGCTTTTTTCCTCGTTTTTCTGATGAGTTAGTGGTGGGCGTTGGTGGCGGTGCTGAAGTTGTTGTGGACTTCTGTGGATTTGATGTTCCTCCAGGCCTTTTTGAGGCGATGGCAAGTGCGTCTGGACTCTCGAAGTTCGGTGGTGAACCATCTAGCTTTCTTGGCATGGGTGTTGTTGTTTTTCTTGAGGGGGGCTATGGTGTTGGCGCTGTCGGAGATCTATCTGTGCAGGGTTCGGGCTGCGGTGTTGGGGTCGTCGTTTTCCGCGATGGGTGGGGTGGAGTTGGTGAGTGATGAGGTTATCTGGTCCAGTTTCTTCGTGGGAGCAGGTGCTGGTGTCTGTGGATGGTGGGTGTTCTGAAGGTGAAGTGGATGCATCGATGGTCAGTCCATGGGAGTTCGGTGGTGTGGCTGAAGGTGATGGAGTTTCCTGTTGTGAAGAGGGGGTCGAGGGTGTGTCCTGCTGAGTGCGTGGGTTCGGTCACGATCTGGCGGAGTCCAATGTTGTGGAGGTTGTCCAGGAGGGATGTGGTGCTGGGGTCCAGTTGGTTGTCGAGGTGGAAGTTGAGGTCTCCCAGTAGGGTGTAGTTGGTGTAACCCCTCCTCAAGAAACCCACGGCCGACCCAACAGACCTGAAAAACTACCGGCCCATCTCTCTCCTCCCTTTCACTGCCAAAGTCACCGAGAGACTCGAAAACGCTCAGCTGACCGACTTCATCGAAGAGAACTCCATCCTAGACTCCTCCCAGTCCGGTTTCCGCAGCAACCACAGCACAGAGACCGCCCTCCTCGCCGCCACTGATGACATCCGCATGCTGCTCGACCAGGGACACACGGCGGCCCTCATCCACCTAGACCTCTCCGCAGCCTTCGACACCGTCTCACATCGCACTCTCGCAGCCAGACTTCACGACGCAGGGATACGAGGAACCGCCCTCAACTGGATCCAATCCTTTCTCTCCGGCAGAATCCAGAGGATCAGACTCCCTCCTTTCCTCTCCGAACCCACTGAGATCAACTGCGGAGTGCCCCACGGATCATCGCTCAGCCCCACGCTTTTCGACATCTACATGGCCCCCGTCGCCGCCATCGTCAGACAGCATGGGCTCAGCATAGTATCTTACGCCGATGACACCCAGCTCATCCTCTCCCTAACGAAGAACCCCGAAGACACCAGACTCTGTTTCCAGGAAGGAATGAAGGACGTCGCAGCCTGGATGAAATATAGCTGCCTTAAGCTCAACTCGGAGAAGACAGAGGTCCTCATCCTCGGACCCTCCACCTCCGCCTGGGACAAAACCTGGTGGCCCTCCACCCTCGGGAGTCCACCCACCCCCACAGACCACGCACAAAACCTCGGCATCATCCTCGACTCCTCCCTCAGCATGACCCGCCAGATCAACTCCTTCGCCTCCACCAGTTTCAACTGCCTCCGCAAGACCTTCAAATGGATACCCCCCGAATGCAGGAGGACCGTCACCCACACACTCATAACCAGCAGACTGGACTACGGCAACGCCCTCTACGCAGGAATCAACAGAACTCTTCTACACAAGCTCCAAACCATCCAGAACACCGCAGCAAGACTCATCCTCGGGACACCAAGGCACGAACACATGACCCAACACCTACGAGAACTCCACTGGCTCCCCGTGGAGAAGAGAGTTACCTTCAAACTTCTCACCCACGCCTACAAATCCCTCCACAACATCGGACCCAAATACCTCAACGAGAGAGTCTCCTTCCACGTACCCAAGTGGAATCTCCGCTCCACCGACCTCGCTCTAGCAGAGGTTCCCCGCATCCGCAGAAACAGAGCAGGCGGAAGAGCCTTCTCCTACATTGCAGCCAAGACCTGGAACGAGCTCCCAATCAACATCAGACGCTCCGTGACCCTGCACACCTTCAGGAAGAACCTCAAGACCTGGCTCTTCGACTGAACCAGAGCTGCCCCCCCAGCGCCTTGAGACCCTCATGGGTGAGTAGCGCGCTTTACAAACCCCTGATTGATTGATTGATTATTTTCATAGTCACTGCGTGAAAAGGTTACAGCAAAGTGAGTGAGGTCTTTGGGAATCTGGGCTGAGTTCCATAAAGCTATGTAGTAACTGTGAAAAGTTGGCCTGGTATATGATGTCCACTAGTGATAGTGGGCACCTTGCACCAGTCCAAACAACCCCTTATTGATGATAGGTTAAAGACAACCTTTATTGAAAGCTATCCTAGTGGTAGCTATGGAGAGCAGCCTTCAGGCTAAGACTTGAAGGAATGTAAAGCAGCTTGTGTTACCAGTCTATAATCTCTTGAATGACCAAATGAAAGCAAACCACATAAGGTATATATATAAAATATATGTATTTATTCTAAAACACACCCTACTAGTCTCTTTATGAGGCTAGAGGTAAAAGCACATAAGTTACAAAGCAAAATAGCACAGTAAATCAGCACAATACACGAATGGCCCTAGGGGCGAACCAAACCATATACTAAAATAGTGGTATAAGAACCACGACTTCTCTAGACATAAGGCCTAGAACCTGTAGAATTGCTGGGACCACAAGGAACCACCCAAGGCAGTGACACAGGGGACCCATGGGTGACGCGTGCAGTGTGAGAACACAGCCGCGAGCTCCCGTTATCTTTTATGGGGAAAGTCGCGGTTGGAATTTTAAAGTTTCAGGACACTTAGAGGTGGACAAGAAGCAAACCCACTTGGACTTAGAGGTGTCTAGGGCCAACACCCATGGGAGCACCGGAGTACTCGAGTTACCTCACCCAGGGAAGCCGGGTGCATAGGTGTCAAATGGTGTCGGGTCGCGTCGTCGATTTCAATGGCAGGAGACGAAGAAGTGCTGATGATGTGAAGAGGAAAAGTGTCCGAAGAGATCCAAGCCTGGATCGGAGATGAGAAGAACCTGAAAGCAGAGGGGACAGAGTCTGGGTCACTTGCCAGTGACCAGGGGCACGATAGACGAATGCCTAACGAGTCTGGGGGGAAGAAGACTTTTCTTCAACCCTTGTGCTCTCTTGTGGAGGAGAGTGGGCCATTCTTTCAGGCTCCATCACTCCAAAATTTCTCTGGGGCTGGGCTTTGGCCCTCACAGCCCCACTAACTCTCTCAGGGACGCCCAACATTCTGAGATGGGCTTGGTGTTCAACTTCAGCCCAGGCTGAAATTTCCAGGTCATTGCCCATCAGGCAATTTACAGGCAAGTTTGGGGACACTGCCACTCTCTTTGGGCCTGTGACCCCTCCCCAGCTGAGATTGACTATGGCCATGGGGTGATCTGTTCTGACACCATCAATGTTGGTCACCTGGTATTTAAACTCAGGTAAGAGCTGCTGAGGGGGGACTAGTTTCCCTGTCACCATGGTGACACTAGCCCCTGTGTCCCTGAATGCCACAGCTTTCTGACCATTAATCAGTGGCTCCAATCTGTACCTGCCCAATGCATTGGGACCTATGGTAAAAGTGTCAAATCCCATACCACCATCAGAGTCAGAGGAGTCAGGTGAGGAGGCCCTTCTTAAATTAGGGCCCACCTCTGTTCCACTTGCAAAAGCACCTAACTTTTTGGGTGCACTACTCCCAACTGGGGCATTACTACTGGTAGTACAAGGAGGGGTGGTAGTTATAGTTGGTGGAACATTTTCTTTATTGCCAATCCTGGGGCAACTGGGATCTGTTTTCCAGTGTCCAGGCATTTTACAGACATGGCAATAGGGTTTCTTTTCAGGAGAGGAAGGAGTTTGGGACCCACCCGCAGAAGAGGACTTTTGGGGCCCTGTAGTGGACTTATCTTTAGATTTATCCCCACCTTTCTCTTGGGACTTGGTAGAATCTTTCTTCTGGTCACCACCTTGATTCTTAGGCCTTACCCTGGTTCTGACCCATTTGTCTGCCTTCTTTCCCAATTCTTGGGGAGAGGTCAGATCAGAGTCCACCAGGTACTGGTGTAAAAGCTGGTTTTGACAATTATTAAGGATCTGCTCCCTCATAATCAAATTATACAATCCTCTAAAGTCATGCACTTTGCTGCCAATTATTCAACCTTCCAGAGCCTTAGTAGCCCAGTCTACAAAGTCAACCCAGTCTTGAGTCTGAGCTTTTTGGGTGTCTCTGAACTTCAACCTATACTGTTCAGTGGTTAGGCCAAACCCATCAATCAGAGCACTCTTCAAGACTTTGTAATTGTCAGCATCCTCTTCTCTTACAGTGAGGAGCTTGTCTCTACCTTTGTCTGCAAAGGAGAGCCACAAGATTACTGCCCACTGCTCCTGGGGGACCCTCTGAACTTTACAGGCCCTTTCCAGTGCAGTTATCCATTTGTGGATGTCATCCCCACTCTGGTAGGGAGGGACAATCTTGTTTAGGTTTCTATGGTCATAAAACCTTTCCCTACCACTAGGGAAGTTGCTGCCACCATGGGACTCTAGTCCCATCTTTCTTCTCTCTCTGAGAAGGTCTATGGACTCCCTTTCTAAAGCCATCTGTTGCTTTCTGATTCTCAGCTGAGCTTCCTCATACCTGAGTTTTCTCTCTCTCCTCTCATCAGAGGGTTCCCTCCTATGAGAGGAGACAGAAGTCCCTACTGAGGTGTCAGAGTGAATAGATTCCTGTGAAGGAGATCTAGACCTTCTGGGCACTCTCTCAACTCTTCCAGGGGGGACAAAGATAGGAGCTTGGTCCTCTTCTTCATCCTCTGAAGGAGCTGCATTGCCTTGCGGAAGACTACTGTCATCTCCCCCAGGACCAGCATCAGGGGTCAGGTTAGGGTTTATTTCATCCCTTGGACTTTCCTCTGCTGCTGCCCCACCCACTCTGCCTACCCTCTCAGACTCTGAGGTCTTCTTGAGATCATCTAGGAGGAGTACCTCTATGAAGCGTTGGGTGTCTGCACTCTTGCCTGTCTTCAGTTTCCTAGTAGAACACATACCTCTCAATTCCAAGAATGGGAGATGATCATACTTGGAGAATAGAAGCCCAGAGGCTTCTGGCAGGGACTCACTGGTTCCTGGCCTTGAAGACATTACTAGTGAGGTGTGGTGTATGTACTACCTACTCTAGTGTGGCCTACTAAACTCTCTTGAGTTGTAGAAAGGGTGTGCTGAACCCTTGACACACAACTCTAAGTTCAGTAGAACTTACTGTATTCTAAGCTTGAATTATATGTACCTTCAGGTACCTTTAGTGGTTTTCAGTTAGTCAATCAATTGAGATTATCTGGTAAAACAATAGCAAGCTGGAATCCCACACGCTGCACACCAATATGAGAAGTTGGCCTGGTATATGATGTCCACTAGTGATAGTGGGCACCTTGCACCAGTCCAAACAACCCCTTATTGATGATAGGTTAAAGACAACCTTTATTGAAAGCTATCCTAGTGGTAGCTATGGAGAGCAGCCTTCAGGCTAAGTCTTGAAGGAATGTAAAGCCGCTTGTTTTACCAGTCTATAATCTCTTGAATGACCAAATGAAAGCAAACCACACAAGGTATATATATAAAATATATGTATTTATTCAAAAACACACCCTACTAGTCTCTTTATGAGGCTAGAGGTAAAAGCACATAAGTTACAAAGCAAATAGCACAGTAAATCAGCACAATACACGAATGGCCCTAGGGGCGAACCAAACCATATACTAAAATAGTGGTATAAGAACCACAACTTCTCTAGACACAAGGCTTAGAGCCTGTAGAATTGCTGGGACCACAAGAAACCACCCAAGGCAGTGACACAGGGGACCCACGGGGGATGCGTGCAGTGTGAGAACACAGCCGCGAGCTCCCGTTATCTTCTATGGGGAAAGTCGCGGTTGGAATTTTAAAGTTTCAGGACACTTAGAGGTGGACAAGAAGCAAACCCACTTGGACTTAGAGGTGTCTAGGGCCAACACCCACGGGAGCACCGGAGTACTCGAGTTACCTTACCCAAGGAAGCCGGGTGCATAGATGTCAAATGGTGTCGGGTCGCATCGTCGATTTCAATGGCAGGAGACGAAGAAGTGCTGATGCCGTGAAGAGGAAAAGTGTCCGAAGAGATCCAAGCCTGGATCGGAGAGGAGAAGAACCTGAAAGCAGAGGGGACAGAGTCTGGGTCACTTGCCAGTGACCAGGGGCACGATAGACGAATGCCCACCGATGTCGGGTGCTTCAGGTGAAGGAAGGGAAGCTTGACTCTTCAGCCACGAGGACCAGGAGGTGTCGACGATGACCAGGAGCTGGATTCGAGCTGTCCCACAAAGGATGTTGAGTGCTGCAGCATTGGTGTCCGGATTGAACACAACAAGCCTTGGCAACAGCAACCCACGCAGGAAGGAGAAATATGCTTCGGTGCAGACCAGCAAGGTCTGAGGGACTCACCACGCAGTGGGGAGTCAGGGCACGTCTGGAGCAACCAGGAAAGCCCAAAGAAAATCAAAGTTGCTTTCACAGGGGCCCACAAGTCGAGAGACAAGGGACCGGGAAGGAGCCTCGAGCTGAAATGCAAGAAGCAGGCCCACGGAACACTCGTGGAGTGTAGGCCCACAATCTTCAGAGCAAAAGGTGCTCGGGGATTGGGCTACAAGTAACCCAAAGCAGGACTTCAAGAGACGTCTAGAAGTCAATGCACTAGCAAATGTGCACGGTGTCCAGGAGTTCCGGTTCCACGTCACTCGTGAGGGCAGCGGGTCTTAGCTTTGCTGGAGACTCGGGTTGGCCTCGGGGTAGTCTGGAAATCTTCTTCCTGGGCTGCAAATACTTCGGAATCCGGCGGGAGCTTCGAGGATGCACACCGGTCAAATGCTTCATTGTTGCCTGCCAAGCAGGGGAGTCACTCCTTGACCCCAAGGGAGATTCTTCAGTCTTCTAATCTTGAGTAGAAAGTCGAAGGTCCAGGATTCTGTGCAGAGTTTTGTCCAGGGATATATCTAAAGTCCTGTTGCCAGGGTGCCCTTACTTATACTAAGAAAGGGGGATGTACTAGCCCTGGGGACCCACCTGTGGGAGGGTTTGGAAAGAGGGGTGGCTACACCCATTTCCTTTGTCCAGTTTCGCGCCAGAACAGGGGCTGGTAGCCCCTGCAACCGGTTTGAACTGGACTATGCACAGGGACACCAAATGTGCCCCCAGTGCAGGACTTCAAAGCACTCCAAGAGTGCACCCACCCAGCTCCCATACACTAAGGCCTGTCTGGGAGGTGGTCACACCTCCCTGTGACAGGAAACCAATTGTCCAGGCCTCCCCTGCCGGAGTTTCAGTCAGCAGCAGGAGGCCAGACTCGTGTCTGTGGCTGCAGCATCCATTTTGTGATGCCAGGGCTCTTTAAGGTTTCTACCGGGTATACCGGTGGGGACATGTCTCTCCCTCTAGAAGGGTGGAATTCTACCCCCGCCGCCATAACTGGCGGGGGGGGGGTAGGATTCCAAACCGTTTGACACCAAACACGACATGTTTGCGTGCAGCCAGTCCAAAGTTAGCATTTACCGCGAGGTTAGAATGCACTTAAGAGTATATGGTCAGGCTGCACCACAGCCAGCTCCGGTTAAGGGATTCCGAAAGCTGAAGAGGGGCTCAGCTCATGCCAGGGGCACCCTCTCACATAAAACCAGGAACCCTGCCTTCAGGATTGATAAGGCCTGCCATAGGGGTGACTGATAGGTTTATATGTGCAGTGATAGTGAGATATAGTGAACCTATATCTCAGTGAGGGGTGCATGCACCATCTCACTCAGGCTGCTGTAGCAGACCTGTGGTGTCATTTTGGCAGGCTTTCCAGGGGTGGCATAATACATGCTGCAGCCCCTGGTAGGCCCCTGGGGTACCTATGCCCTGGGTACATAGTATACCATATACTAGGGACTTATAAGGGCACCCCAGAATCCAATCTGAAGTGTACCTAAGGTACTAGGAATCCATTTTAAAGAGAAAGCAGATAAACTGGGGCCCTGAATAGCAGGGTCCCAGTCCAACTAAGTCAAAAACCAGCAAAACACTAGGACAAAAGTGGGGGCAACCATGCAGTCAGATTCCACCTTCCTACAGTAACCTCAGCCTTATGCATCTGCCCTAAAATCGCCTGTGTTGACTCCTTCCACAACTTTTTTAAATCTATCCTCTCATCTCATAGCGTAGAAGTTACCTTGGCTATAAGTAGTGGTGGATACCCAAACAGATAGCTCATCGGATGATGGGAGATAAACCTGAGAAGTGTATGAGTGAGTAGGGCCGAGATTCGGCGAGTGGTGGGATGGAGGAAGGGGATGGTATTTATTTATAGTCTGATTACTTGAAATGGAACTAGGAAGATGTACGTACACTGACCTATGCCCTCTGCCCCTCCCACTGCAAATAATGTAATGTACATCAACCTGCACCGACTGACCTATGGAATGAAGGCCCGGCTGAGTTACTTATATATGTTATTTGAAGACCAAATGCTAAATATATATATATATATTTTTAAAAGAATAGCTCGTCAGTTAGAATAAATGTTCTCTTGTTAGATAAATGAACTGAACAAAGTAGAATTTGTTGTGTAGTTCAAAAAAAGTCCTCAAATAAATTGGTTTGTTGTGGTTGTGTGTACACCAGACAGTTGTACCAAGAGGTAACCTCTATTCCTTTTCGTAGAGCTAGGTCCTTAAAGACCTTGATGTTGTGGATGTGGAACATTTATTTAACTATTATCAGATTATTATTCCAACTACCTGCCCATTGTGCAAGTATTACCTCATGCACAAGATAGTGCAGCTCTATATGAAACTTAAACAAATTCATTAGAATTGTGTTGTTATCCTGCTATTGCCACATGCCAAGCATTTATTCTCTAAAATTGTGTTGGGGTAGACCATTGCTCATATTACTGTTCCGCCATCCAGATAATTAAAAATAGAAGAAGGAGTGGTTGCTGTATTTGCCTTACAGCCAACATCTTTCTTCCAGCTGTGCCAACATGGTCCTATGCATGTATCAGGGCTTCGAAAGCGTGTGGGGGGCATTAATTTGATGAAATGAACCATCTATTGTTACGGGCAATACTCATTGGCTGAAGAAATGTTGACTGAATGTCATAACTCTGTAGTCAGTAGTGACATGTCTATTACCAATATCATCACCTAGGTGGCACACTCTAATGTGATGTGCTTTCATAAGAAGTGGGTTATCCCGTCAGGTGTGTTAGTTTGGCATTTTTGGTTGCACTGTAAGCCAAGTTAGTTCACTGATGGTTGGCTCACTGATGCTGGTGGCCAGATCCAGTTGTTAGACCAAACAAACACGAGTATGTAAGTATGCATTAACACTTTTAAAATGGGAGCCCTATTGGTTACAAACAGCGATCCCCACTCACATACATCTCATGCAGGTGAATAGTGTTTATCAGAGAGGCCATCCTCCCTGAAGCTTTGGCATCTATACTTCAAGGGCATTCCCGTGGGATGCTGATGTTTACACAGTCTGATATCAGCGAATCTCCCTGATTACAGAACTGAAGGTGGAGGGCAGAGATATCACTGATCATTGTGGGGGTGACTAAGGGCAGCCGCTTCCAAACTCACTTTCATTCTGCCATGTTTGCCCTTCTTCACCATGTGTTAATCTTTTCTTGGTTTTTCTTTTGTGGGATGCCCTTCTACTGCCCTTGCTTCACTCTACTGTTTTAGTGGTAGGCCCTGGTTTCTCCACTTTCACTTGACTTTCATTTTTTATTTGTTTTTGGTGGGAGAGGGGTGTTTCCTTAAGCCCCACTGCCATGATGTATATTCAGACACTGTGCTGAGGAGGAAAAGGTCGGTAATGAGTTGTCAGAAGCCTATCAGCTGCATACCCATAATTCACGTGACAGTGGCACCCTTTCTGGTATGGACATGAAGCAACCATGAGGAACGAGTACTAAAGGGGCACTTGATGCTCATTTTGGGGCCGTTGGTGAGTATGGCCCCATAGTACCAGAGGTAAAAGGCCGCGTTGACACATTGGAGCCCGGTAGCCACTGTGTGCCCTGTAGCCTCCAGTATGTCATAATCATTGACATTATTGAGGTCTTATCCAGCTGATTTCTTAATCTACAAAAGTGAACAAAAAGGTTTCACAGCAAAGAAAATGGCAGGTGGGTCTCACACGCCCCGCTGAGTTATGTTTATGTGGGTGAAGGTGTTAGGAGACATCAAACCTGTTGAATAATCTCTGATGTCAAGGTGATAATGCAGAGCCCCCCCAACCCCGAATGAGAACAAACACACGTATTTGTATTTTACAACGAACTAATACTTATTATGTGTTATTCTCCTGCAAAAAACTATCAGTAAGAATTATAATTACTAATATCAGAATTAGTAAAATGGTGATGCAACCAATTCATAATTCATCACAAATTACTTACCTATTTGTCTAAGTCCTGCCAGTGTTATAATTAGCTGATTTAAAATGAATTTATAATATTTAGGGCGATTTATCTAAAGCCCTTGCATGTCTTCATGCTCTCAGGCTTTGCCCCTCCCCATCACCTCTATCTTTTATACCTTTATCATACATGGGAGTCTATGGAGTGAGCTGGGGTTCACTCACACTGAGCTCCTGTATACATGGGAGTCTGTGGAGTGAGCTGGGGTTCACTCACACTGAGCTCCTGTATACATGGGAGTCTGTGGAGTGAGCTGGGGTTCACTCACACTGAGCTCCTGTATACATGGGAGTCTGTGGAGTGAGCTGGGGTTCACTCACACTGAGCTCCTGTATACATGGGAGTCTGTGCAGTGAGCTGGGGTTCACTCACACTGAGCTCCTGTATACATGGGAGTCTGTGCAGTGAGCTGGGGTTCACTCACACTGAGCTCCTGTATACATGGGAGTCTGTGCAGTGAGCTGGGGTTCACTCACACTGAGCTCCTGTATACATGGGAGTCTGTGGAGTGAGCTGGGGTTCACTCACACTGAGCTCCTGTATACATGGGAGTCTATGCAGTGAGCTGGGGTTCACTCACACTGAGCTCCTGTATACATGGGAGTCTATGCAGTGAGCTGGGGTTCACTCACACTGAGCTCCTGTATACATGGGAGTCTATGGAGTGAGCTGGGGTTCACTCACACTGAGCTCCTGTATACATGGGAGTCTATGGAGTGAGCTGGGGTTCACTCACACTGAGCTCCTGTATACATGGGAGTCTATGGAGTGAGCTGGGGTTCACTCACACTGAGCTCCTGTATACATGGGAGTCTATGGAGTGAGCTGGGGTTCACTCACACTGAGCTCCTGTATACATGGGAGTCTATGGAGTGAGCTGGGGTTCACTCACACTGAGCTCCTGTATACATGGGAGTCTATGGAGTGAGCTGGGGTTCACTCACACTGAGCTCCTGTATATGTTACACAGTACAGTAAACAATGCCTCGGGTCAGTTTTAGGAAGTGCACAGAAGCTGCAGCTGTTACCTCTCCAGTTCCTTTGATACGAAACCCTGCAAGGTCACTTGTTCTTGCAGAACAATTCCTCTACTAGCATGAATTGTAAAATACTGCAGAGGGAGGGAAAATCCCTTTTCTGGCAACAGAAAAATATGTGACAATTGGACACATATAATTTTTAAGTCTGTATGATGCTGAGAGGCCTGCGTTAGTTATGAATAGGGCTCCCGGTTTTATGGTATTTATTTTTTTGCCATTTCCATCTGTATTTGTCCATGTTTATGTTTTACTAATTTTATCTGTATTTATCCATATTTATTTTGGGTTTTGTGGAAAAAGTAAGCTGAAATTAGTATATTTCCACATTTATTTAGCTGATAAATATGCAGTCATGCTTCAATGCCTGCCAGGTTTCAGTGCTGTGAACACCCACAGAAGATAAATCAGTGCACTTATAGGAAAATATGCAAGTTTCAGTATCATCTTTGTACATATCTACTGCTGTTAAAGCCTCTTTACTAAAATTCCTTTATTTTTTAACCCCCTTTTCTATCAATCCACACATCTATTGGCCTGGCAGTCATGGCAGACAATATTTAGAATTTCTCAAAAAGCAATCCAATTTCAGTTTTTATCCACATTTAAAAATAAATACAGACAAGAAAATTAATGTTTTCTGTCTGTATTTATCTGTAAAAATCAGTAAAAACGGAAAACAGGGAGCCTTAGTTATGAATAGACCCGTCTTCTATGAGCTAACCCAGAGTCATGACAGCAATGCATTCAATGCACACAAAAATGAGCATGTTGACATAGAGCAAGGCCTGTGTTGTATGTTAAATTAGCTAAACACATAATAAAAGTCATGCCAGGCTTGCCACAGAATAGTTCCCTCTGTGATTCTTTCATCTGGCTTTCATTTGACCTTGGCAGCCATACTTCCCGCTGCAGTGTAAGGTAAATCAGTCCATGTTCATTATAGTCCATTATAGTTCATGAACCTTACAGTACCTTCTCTATACCTTTTGCTTTATGAATCTGACAGCACTTTTCTGTCACTTTTTGGTCGCGAGCCTGAAGCTAGTTTCTTTTTCGCCTTTGCGACTTGAGTCTGAAAGTCCTTTTTTGTCTCTTTTGCTGTTGCCTTTAGTTTGTGAACCTGACATCCCTTTTGCTGTCGCCTTTAGTTTGTGAACCTGACATCCCTTTTGCTGTCGCCTTTAGTTTGTGAACCTGACATCCCTTTTGCTGTCGCCTTTAGTTTGTGAACCTGACATCCCTGTTGCCTTTAGTTTGTGAACCTGACATCCCTTTTGCTGTCGCCTTTAGTTTGTGAACCTGACATCCCTTTTGCTGTTGCCTTTAGTTTGTGAACCTGACATCCCTTTTGCTGTTGCCTTTAGTTTGTGAACCTGACATCCCTTTTGCTGTTGCCTTTAGTTTGTGAACCTGACATCCCTTTTGCTGTTGCCTTTAGTTTGTAAACCTGACATCCCTGTTGCCTTTAGTTTGTGAACCTTACATCCCTTTTGCTGTTGCCTTTAGTTTGTGAACCTGACATCCCTTTTGCTGTTGCCTTTAGTTTATAAACCTGACATCCCTGTTGCCTTTAGTTTGTGAACCTGACATCCCTTTTGCTGTCGCCTTTAGTTTGTGAACCTGACATCCCTGTTGCCTTTAGTTTGTGAACCTGACATCCCTTTTGCTGTCGCCTTTAGTTTGTGAACCTGACATCCCTTTTGCTGTCGCCTTTAGTTTGTGAACCTGACATCCCTTTTGCTGTCGCCTTTAGTTTGTGAACCTGACATCCCTTTTGCTGTCGCCTTTAGTTTGTGAACCTGACATCCCTTTTGCTGTCGCCTTTAGTTTGTGAACCTGACATCCCTTTTGCTGTTGCCTTTAGTTTGTGAACCTGACATCCCTTTTGCTGTTGCCTTTAGTTTGTGAACTTAGCACCACTTTCTCAATCCATTTCAGTAGACGAACCTGAACTTTGATTCTTTCATGCAATGTTTCTTGTTCCATTTTCACTGCAGTTCCCAAGTTCTGTAATATTTGTAGAAATTCAGGTCATATAAGGAAAGTCTTTCCCACCAGCTGGACTCAGAAGCAAGGTTTAGCTTCCCATGTTTCCAGTTTCGATTGACTTTGCCAAGCATAATCATGGAGTCATGGATTCTGCCCCAAGTTATAGTTTCTGTTCAAACTGGAAACAGGTTGTGTAGCACAGGGTTATGTTCAGGGTCTGTGAACCATTGTAGGAAGTGGGAGGAATAACAGGTCAGCTGGATCTAAAACTAACTTAATGAGCTTTTTTTCATGCATGGTTGTGAGTGATCAAGGACAAAATGTTGATTTTTGATTCCAGGAGTTGCAGCCTCTCGTAAGATGGCTCAGAGGGACTCCTCCAATATGCAAAAATACAAGGGCCTTATCGACAGCGTAGCAAGGGAGAAGAATGTACACGCAGGCATTATTGCTGGAATTATCTCGCGGCAGTCCTGTGCTGGAGCCGCCCTGAACCAAGGGTGGGGTGACCATGGCAATTGCTTTGGACTCATGCAGGTTTGTATGAATAAACTCCTGTTATCTTGTTCTACTGTCTTATGTGAGATTGTGGTATTGCCTGCACTGGTTATCATCCGGGGCTCCGGGCTAGATGCACATGTTCTGTCCTAACTCCAATCCTTCCGATCACGATGCACAGATCCAGAATATCACTGAAAATGTTGTTGACAAAATGCTGTAAGGCTGCAGTGGAATTACGGAAGCTGAAAGGCAGTACCAGTTGTTCAAAATGCCCATACTGGGTATTGAATGCCAAATTCCATTCATCCTTTTCACGTATCCCTATTAAGTTGTATGTTCCTCTAAGATCCAACTTATACAATACTTTGACAGATTTGACTTGATCCAGAAATACGGATGAGAGGGATGGCAGATATCGATTTCTTATGATAATCGCATTCATTCTCGACAGTTTATTCTCCATTCGCCTTCGACACAAAAAGCATTGGGGCCCCTGCTGGAAAGGTGGTCTGTCGAATGAAGCTTACAGTGGATAGATCCTCCCATGTGGAATAGGCTCGCCAGGTAATAGATGAATGTGTCTGTCATACTCTCAAGGAGTTGGAAGAGTGTTGGCTCGTTGCTTGAGAAACACATCTATAAATTCATGATAATTTGGAGGAACAGCCTCCACATCCTTCTGCACTTTTGGGGTGTCTTCAGAAGAATTTGGCTGTACCTCAAAGCATGGAAAGGCAGATGCTGACAAGATTTATGTGGGAATTTTCATAAGGCAGAAACTGGGATTGGTGCCATTTCTGTGCAGGGCTTTGATTTCTTTTCAGTTTTTCAGGCTGATGGCCTGACTTAGAGTTTGGCGGACGGGTTAATCCGTCACAACGTGGCGGATATCCCATCTGCCTTATTACAAGGGCCATAGGATATAACGCACATGTAATAAGGCGCACGTTTGTGACAGAGTAACCCTTACTCCAAACTCTAAATTAGGCCTGAGTCTTGTCAGTGACTGTTTTTGAAAGCACTGTGTATCGCAGTAAGATGAGTTAAAGGTTGCGTATTCCAGTCTATATGGGAGTGATGTTTGCTAAGTCATGTAGTGCCGAGAACGATAGAAAAGGATAGGATGGAACATTGATTAAATTGAAGTGAATCAGTAATGGAAGGATTTCAAAACTTACAGCTTCTGAAGTGAGAGCAGTCGCATCTATTCCTTGTCTCGCTTCCTTCACGTTTTTCACCTTGATAGGAATCTAGCATCCAGTTGGAAATTGATTACCCATAAAGCAATCAGATGCTCCAGAATCTACTACGGCAAGAAGTATCACAAGTCCTCAAGAATTAACTTGCATGAAATCTATGTGATTAATCAGTAACGCACACTTCAGTAATTGTGAGCCCTTCACATGCCCGTTGTAGATGGACGAGCGGAGTTGTTTGCCTGTAATTGAGGATAACCTCTCACCAAATTTCCACAGTAGAAACACAATCATGTCTCTCTACGACTTTTCCTTTCTTTGGTTGACAGGGTCATTTACGATTCCCCAATCTGCTTGGGTTCCCAGGTCAAACAGGTTGACTTTAGAAGCCATCCCACAGTCATTGGATGATCATCCAACTACATTAGAGGTCATTTTCACGTCATCAGACATCATCAAGCTCTTAAAGTCATCAGCAGAGTTTAGAAACTTGAGCCTGGTGATTTCAGGATGACTTGTAAATGATTATCTGATGACTTCACAAGGTGTGACTGTTCCTGATGATTTGAGGATGACTTGAAACTGAGTACCTGATTACTTCACAAGATGCATTGCTACTGGTGGTTTTAGGATTGTTTGGCAATGGGTGTCGGATTACTTGAATAGCACCACAGTTTTCAAATTAAAAAGACTTGTTCATAATAATTTGAGGATAATTTATTGATTGCTTCTGGAACATGTCCAACATTTTAGTTATTTATTAATGTCCAACATTTATTTATTTTTAGAAACCTTTAGGAAAGTGTGGTGAAATAATAAAAAAAATATATATTAATGTCACAGAGTGTGCAGATAATGCAATATAATTTTCCTTTTATTGCCACATAATTTGGTCAACATTGCCACCGTTAGGTTTTCCATTATTGCATATTTTCAATGGCTCTAAGAATAACTAATATATGTGGTGTGGCTGTTATATTAACAGAGTAATATTCCAAGTGAAGGTTTGAAACAACTGTTTCTTCGAGTTTGGACCTCTACTCCACATTCCGTGATACAGCGTAAATAACTGAACTGTACCTAAAAAAAAGTGCAAATATGGACTCTCAAAAGTAAAAATATTTTGTTTGTGTAAAGTGCTCTAATGCCAATTGGGGCAAGTTCGCGCTACATACAACTGCAGTTAAATGCTTCTTTCAAACAAATTAAAATGTCACCAGTGTCTCATCTGCTTCTACGATAGTTAGCTTAAATAAGAAAAAACACAAAGGCTTCTGCAGATGGTGCGCCCATCTGCAGAGAGGTTTTAGGTAGCACGTTATATAAATGAAGACACTGGTATTGTCATTGCCAGTGCTTAGTGACCGCAAGGTCAAGTATTATACTGTGTATTTGCTGCAGTCCTTTGTCTGTTTCTTATATGCAAACTTGTGGCCTTTGCATCAGAGCGGAAGTACAGTTGTTTGGTGGGGCGAGGAGAAGGAGAAGGTGGTCCTGCGTCGGGCCGAGCGTGGACATGGTGCTGCATTCACCAGCAAGAAGGAGAAATCATTGTTCTATTTCGTTGGGTATTTTTGGCGGGGTTGTGGATAGGGAGAGACTGAAAGTATGGGGTGTGATTTCCCGCCTCTCCTCGCCCTTTGGGGTTATTTGCAAGTGAGGTGCTTTGTTTGAAAGATGGGAGCCCGCCATGTAAATGCAGCCCTCGGACCTGCTGCTTCGTCTGCTGCCCGAGGGGTCACATCAGTGCCATCTGGGACTTTATTAAGTCAGGGTCTTCAATTTTAAGTACATCCCTTGGTTCTCCGAATGTTTTTCTGGGCATCCATTCGCAGCTTCCGGTTGATTAAAGCCGCCAATGTGGTTGGTTGATTTAACACTAACCACAAGGAATCTTTGAGATCGTCCCTGAGACCCTGATGAAAGGCTGTAGAAGTGGACAAGTCACCTCAGATGCCAGGTGTTGGAAATGAGTGGCGTAATTCAGAATATCCTGATTTCACAGTTTCAGCATTAATAGACCAGCTTGAACTGATTGTGTAATACATGTTTGATATAAATATAGCGGAGAATTGAGCCATTAGTTGGGTCCAGCTGGACAACAGCGGGCTTTGATTTAAGATAAATGACGTAGCCCACATCAAGGTGTGTTTCATAAGATAAGAGAGTATATAACTTTGGAAGTGACATTATTGAAAATTTGGGTTTTCGCTAAGAAGTGCAACTGACCCTGGGCTATAAAGCTTTTTAAATTCTGCCGATCCCCTCTGAATGTCTGTGGTGGGGATGAACCCATATTAGGGTAATGATCACAATTCGGTCCGTTCCTGGACTGCTAACCACATTATCAGCACTGTTTGTAACACTCGTCATGTGTTTATCATCACGTAATGAGTTGGTGGTATAGCCGGAAGTACATGTTAATTTATTTATTTATTTAGAGTTTTATATAGCACGAACTAGACCTGAGACATCGGGTATCAGATCGCTTTACATGAGCACCAGTTTCGTTACGAGGACACATTCATTTTTGTTAGGCACGGGGAGATTAAGTGATTTGCCCAGAATCACAGGATGTTGAGTGTTGTTGCCGAGACTCAAACCCGGTTCCCCGGCTTCGAGGTCGACCGCTCTAGCCGTAAGGCTTCATCCTCTCCCCTAATTGGTTCAAACGGCTCATGAGAAGAGCTCACTCTTGCCAGAAGTACTCCACTACCCCACTTTACACCACTCCACTCTATGCCACCACAGTCTACTCCACTCTATGCCCTTCTACTCTATGCACTTCCACTCTACACCACTCTACACCTCTGTATGACACTTAATTCTAGGCCACTCTACTCCAAACTACGCTACTCCAGTATACAACTCTAGTCCACTCAGCGGCACTCCACTCTACGACACTCCACGCCCCACAACTTTACACCTCTCCGCTCTACAACACTACTCGACAACTCTCTGCTGTACAACACACCACAACTATTCACTCCACTCTACACCACTCGATGACACTCTACACCACTCCACTCTATGACACTCCACACCACACTCCTATATTCCAGCAACTTTTATCCATGCTGAACAGCAGCCATGCTGGTGTACAACATGGCTAAAACACATTGGCAAAGCCAATAGCTCTTGCATAGGTGAGACCTATTAGCTTTGTCAGTGCTTATTCTCTGTGGAGCTTGTAACAGTTCAGTGATCAAAAGCAAAATAACAATATAAATTTAAGCAGCTTGAACTGATTGATTCATTTAAATTTAATTTAGCTCACATTTACGAGGAAGGGTGTCGTGATAAATTCTGTCTCCTTCTATTTGGTGATAAAAAAGATGTTTTGATGAAGGTCACCCTGCTCACAACAGAGCTTGGAATGAAGTGCCACAGATGCAGGTGGTCACCTTGTTCCCTGCTCACAACAGAGCTTGGAATGAAGTGCCAGAGATGCAGGTGGTCACCCTGTTCCCTGCTCACAACAGAGCTTGGAATGAAGTGCCAGAGATGCAGGTGGTCACCCTGTTCCCTGCTCACAACAGAGCTTGGAATGAAGTGCCAGAGATGCAGGTGGTCACCCTGTTCCCTGCTCACAACAGAGCTTGGAATGAAGTGCCAGAGATGCAGGTACTCACCACCCCAGGGTACCTGGTTATTATTCAGAAGTGCCAGGACCCTCCCATTAGAAGTATTACACTTCTGCTGTAAAGTGATTGGCTTTCATTATCTTAATAGTCCAGAAGGTCCCTTAATATCCGACTACTTCCATGGTCATGAGGTTGGACTCAGACATGCTGAAACGAAGATGAGGCTTTACTACAAAACTGAAAGAGAAATCAAAGCCCTGCACAGAAATAGGATATGACACGTTAGAAATGGCACCAATCCCAGTTCCTGCCTTATGGAAATTCCCACAGAAATCTTGGCAACATCTGCCTTTCCATGCAAAATACGTGTTAAATGAATAGATTCCAAATGCTTGACAATGAACCAAACTATACAGTGAACTGTTATCCTCGAAGCAGAAAATAGAACCACACAAACAGAACAGAGGGAGTGTTTTGTGCTTGGAAAGAGAACAGGAAAATGGGAGAATATGGAAACAATGAGAAAAGTTCAAAAGGGTGAGCAAATACATTAAATGAGATAGAGGAGAAGGCGAAGAAATGGAAGACCAGATCTGTGATATAGCGACATCCAAGGGAGGAAGTAGCTGTTCTGTCTGTTGCTGCCTGCACCCTCTGGGCTTGTTTGCACGCGTGTGATATAAGCAGTCTGACAATAGCGGATAGATTATATAACCATGTAGCTTGCTGCATACCTTTAGAAATATGTCCTTTCTTTTTCTACTTGTTTATCAATTGTCAGTGGGGTTGCAAGGTAGCACAGATAACTCCAGATCCACCTCTAAGTTGTAGAGTAAGTTTTTTTATTGGTTATTGGGAATGTGGGTATTGTGAATATTCTCTGAGCAATAGTTTGTAAATATAACTGGCCTAATTATTTTTGCTGGAGGCTAATTTTAATGAGTGATGGAAGTCTCTATAAAAGTCTTCAGGTGTATTTATGTGATTTTATTCAAAGACGGTATGAACCGAGCTCGGCTTGACTTGCCGCAAGATATTCAAAGTCTCCACAACCACCACCCCTTTATGGCTGAGAAACTCGTCACCTCAGATAGCTCTCTCTCTTCACACCCACAGCATGGACACCGTAAGACTGGAGACAAGAAAGTTTAAGAATGAAATAACCAAGCGACGGATCTTGTCTTAAACGCCTTCCACATATCTATCAATGTCGCCCTATACTGCTTTAAATTATGAGAGAGCTAGTCACACATCTCTTTGATGACTACTACATTTGAACACGTAAGTAGTCCACCTATGCTCTCAGAAACATGCGCTTTCTGATTGCCTCTCTGCCTAGATCGCTCCTCTGCCTTTACAAATCATACATACATACATGCATACATACATACATGCATGCATAGATGGGGAGCAACTAGGACTGAACACGGGTGGGAGAACGCGGACACTGATTTCGGATAGTTTTGTGGCGTAGATTTGAGAGGTGGTGTTTAGTGTGGTGCAAATAAGAAGTGTTTTCTCAAGTTTTCGGTCCATTTCTGGATTGCATGAGGATGGGGCATTTTTGACGTTGTCAGGAGTGTTGTTCCAGGTCCTGGGAGGGTGGATGGAAAAGGCCTTTCTTCTGAATTTCTCTCTCTCCCTTGATATGTTTTGTTTCCAGTCCAGTGAGTCCATTTCGTGAAACAATAGATCTTGTTCACGTTTTTTAGAAATGTGATTAGTCATCTGGCAGGGAAGTGATTGTGGCGATCTAGGATATTGATAGTAGCTATGAAACGATTGCTTAAGGGTTATGGGACCAGTTCTAAGCCTAGTGTGGAGAACTGGTTGGCAAACAGACATGGGGGCATATTCTCAAGGACTTATCGCCGAGTTAGCGGCACTTTATCGCAGCCAAAGTGGCGATAAATTTATCGCACCATTCACAAGCTGGTGTTAACAGCCCATAACACCAGTTTACCCGCGATAGCATCCGCAAAAAACATCGCCACAGATGACCCCGGCAACTATCACTAATGAGATGCAGATTAGGCGTTCCCGTGCAAAAAGCCGCAACAACACCACTCCTCAACATTCTCAACGACCAGCCAGATCCACGATAAGATCACAAAACATGCGATAAGGCGCGTTAGCAGCAGGAAATTAACACCTGCTCTGACCTGGTGTAAAGTCGGACCACAGCCTGCACCACAAAATGGAGCCCAGCCCACAGCCACACCTGAAGAACAACAGATGCCATGGAGCCACTAAACATGCGGGCCGGACACCCAAGAGGGCCCCAACACCCACCACCACCACCACCACCCCAGGACCCCTCCCCCGGACACCCACCATCCCCCCGGACCAACACTGAGGCAGCGCAGACAAAGACAGCGACCCTCCCAAAATGCACCAACCTCACAGACCCAACACCAGAGAATGTCATTGCCCACTATATGCCCAAAGGACAACCCTCCTCCGCATCCTGACCACCATTGCCCACAGGCTGACGGTACCAACAAAGCGGACAACCAACATCCCACCGCAGACAAAGCTGCTGGCCGTGCTGCACGTGTTGGCCTCTGGTACCCTCCAACTAACATCCGCCTGAGATGGAGGAGTCACACAGCCAGGCCAATCTAAGTCCCCCACAACGGTCATGGATGACACCATCAGCTTGGTACCCCACTATCTAAACTTCACACACACTGCGCAGGAACAGACAGAGACCAAGCAAGGCGTGTACGCCACAGCTGGCGTCCCGCACATGTCAGGGGACAATTGACTGCACACATGTCCTACTAGTGGCCCCTGGCGACACTGCACACAATAAGCGCAACAGAAAGCGCACGTATCCCACCAATGTGCAGGCAATAGTGGACCACCGTGGAATCCCCGCCAACGCTGCCGCCAACCACCCAGGCAGTGTGCATGATACCTGCACCTCCCGACAGTCCATCATCAACCTGCACCACCAGGATGGCACCCACGGAAATGCACTGCTCGTTGGCCAATACCAAATGCACACACCACACACCTCAACTCCACAATCATGCAACACACAACACAGGAAATGCACACGTCACAAGCTCACCTACAACATGCACACCCACCAGACATGACAGCACAACTCACTGTGGGACCCTGGGCCAGCCATGTACATGAGCCATCAACGGCATGGAACCTCGGAGACACAATAGCAGAATGTCGGAAGAGGTGGGGACCAGGCATGTGTGAAGGAGGCAAGGGACCGATGAATGAGAATGTACACAATGCCAAGTGTGGCGTGGATGTGCTGGCCAGACTGCAGTATGCAGACCACACACATATCCATGTCGACACACACCGCTGGTGTTTGGAGTGTAGTGGACAGTGGACGCAACCATGTCACCCCAGCCAGTGGGGAAGATTGCGGAAATGTAGCTTGTGACGTCCCCCCCTTAAGCATGAGCGGAGTGGGCTGGCCCGGCGTATGCCAGGCCAGCGTAGGGGTGTGAATAAAAGGCACGTAACTCTGGGCGTGGTCCTCTTCCTGAATGCCTAACGTCTCTGCCAGGGCGGCGCCTCTCACCCCGCCACGAGGCCGACGCCGTGAGCGGTGTTGCCAGCGATCCTGTGCGCCTGCTGCACCCCGGGACACTGGTCCCCGAACCAGTCCTGCCTGCCCCTGCGCACCCAGGCCACAATGCCCACCTCCCGACACCGGCGTGTGTCGAAGAGGGCCCACCACGTGCCGGTGCAATCTCCAAGCCCGAGGCCTGCGACCTTGGCAGCCTCCTCAGACCATCACGGCCTCCGCAACACAGGCCCGCAGTACTCCATTCACGTTGACGTACTCCACCGGCATGCACAGGGGACAAGTAGGTCACACATTTGGAACTGAGTCTCGATTACACCATGGCAGAGCACATAAATCATGGCTGAGTGTATGTCACTATACACCCTTCGATGTGGTGCCAACAGGTCTTAGTGTTACATCACAGCCCGAAGATTCTGTGGGCCCACGCGGACTACTGCTCTTGGCCTACGCTGCGCTCGAGTACGCCACAGTAATGGAACTGAACATCGATTATTCAAAGGCAGAGTACGAATCATTGCACGCAAGGAGAGGCATAAGAGGATGACGCGTTGCATTTGGGAGGAAAAAAGGATCATCATTACGGAGGTGATCGAACACTACCGACAACTGCCCTGATGTCACTAACTACGACACGTGGCTGTGGCCCACTGCTGACCGCTGCCTCCGGCCTACACTGCGGTCCAGTAGGTCACAGAGTCTTGATTCGGCAAAGCCGGAGTACATATCAGTGTACCGGCATCATCGCAGACTGCATCCCCTCTCAGCCCCGGTGCACTAAGTCTGTTCCCGGACATTCATGGACACTCTCTGGTCGTACATTGGTGGCGTCTGAGTCTATGGACTAGGGGGTAGTTTTCATCCTCATGCAGCTGATACCGAATTGGTGATGGCAACGAGGCAGTCACTTTCCACTCCTCCATTTGCTGCTTCCGGATAGCTTCTGCCCTCTGCATCATGCCCTGGAGGACACCTTCCACTGTCCCCCGCAACCCTCCGCCACATTCACCTTCGACATGGACGAGGACCCGCTCAGTCTGCGTTGCCCTACCTCAGTGGACCGCAAGCCTTAGTCCCGTGGTGGTGTGCCTGTGCCTGCCGCTGTGCATCCGGGGCCACCAACTCTGTGCAGCTCAGGTCAGGGACCCTGTCTGAATGAATATTGGATGACCTCTGTGACGGTGGTCTTGGGGTAATCGACGCCATGTGCATGTGGCCCTGCGCTGTCCGCTGCCTCCGGCCTCAACTGCGGACCACCAGGGCTCACACATCAAATCCAGTCCTGACCGGCCCAGACGTTGCATCACCGCAGGAGGCACACGCCACCACGCCAGGGCCAACTCCAACCACCATCTGCCAGAGTCGAAACAGTGGTACTGGCAGACTAACGGAGTTGCTCAGACCTGTCGTGGATGCCATCATCTGCCTGATCCCCTGCTCAGCACACCAGGTGCCCCTGACTCAGTGCACCGCAACCCATGGACCGTTACTGATTGAGTTTTGTGCTGTGGAGAGGTTGCGCAGCAATGTCACCTCAGGCAGTGTGGGGGACCTGGGACGTTGATGGGGAAGTTGATGCAGGTCTAACACGCCCCACTGCATCTGCATCAGGAATATCCCGAATGGACACAATCCTAGTCATTTTCATCACATGAGCGCACTCAGCTCTAGTGCCCCAACCTCAGTGCACTGCAACTCACGGACACTTCTGTTTGTATGTTGGGTGACCTCTGTACTTGCTCCGGCTCCCTCCATGTTGCTCAGCAGTTGACTCTGTAATGCAGGTGTTTTCTGTTTCCATTGCACTGATGTCCACTGTTCAAGTTGTTGCCAGCACCAAGCACTCCGTGCGGGCTGGCTTATGCTCACCCCACACACATCCAGCACAGGCGTCACTGTACATGTGGCCCTGCCAATAAAGGGGCCGGGCGCACGTGCCCGTAGCCAGTTCAACATAATATCTGTGTGTGTCCCTGTGGTCTTGTTGTATGCATGAGGGCCCTGGGCCCTACGACATTACATTGTGCTGTGTACAGCAGACGCAGACATGTCACCGCAGGCAGCGGGTTAGAGCTTGGACATGTGGCTTTGTCGTCACCCACTCAATTCGTAAGGGGAGTGGACTGTGCCGTTGTACGCAGAGCCAACGTGGGTGTGTGACTGATATGTGCGTGCCCCTGGGCGTGGTCCTGTACTGGGAATGTGCATCTGCATGTGTCTCTATGGCAGTGTGGGTCTCCTTTGTGGGGTGTAGGTGGTCCCTGAAGGGTAATTGACACCCACGTATGTGATCTAGTTCGCCTTCCATGGGTTCAGACCACACGTGCACCTGTTCGGCCACCTCCTTTTGGCGTTCTGACACCTGGCATTGGGGTGCCATGTGTGGGTAGGTGAAGTGTTGTGAGCCAGCCGTGCTTGCGGGTGCTTCATGCTGTGTGGTCTGTTGCAGGGGCTGGGTTCTCCTCTGAGTAGCTTGTCTGCCCTGGTCCTGGTGGTGGGTTGCGTGGGATGTCCATGGGCTGTTGTAGGGCGTCAGTGTCGAAGGTGTGTTGGTCGTCTCCTGCATCACTGATGGGTTGTCTGGTCAGACCTGCTGGAGGTGTTGTTTGTCCCTCTGCAATGTGAAGGGGAGATGCATGTTGACATTGTGTTGACATTTATGTTGGCGCATTGTTCTTGTAGACATGCAGACTGTGTGACAATGTACATTGTGACTGTTTGGGCAGTGCTGGCAATTTGAGGGGGGACAGTGGACATTTGGACTACATGACTGATGTGAGGTTGTACCCGTACATATGCATCTCACAGTTCCCTGCTCTGTCAGATGTGATTGGCCTGTTTCTGTGCATGGGCGGACCCAGTTGTGTCCCCTGTTCTGCAGTGTCGGTGTTGCACTTTGTGCCACATTGTCATGGGATGTGCTGTGATTGCCATGTGTGTATGCCGCAGTGTGCCACGGGGATGGGGGACATGACCCTGGGTAATTGTGGGTGTGCAGTGTGCTACACATCGTTGTGCATGTGTGCCATTGTGCCCATCTCCCCCCGTCCCTCCAGTCCCTGTTGGTTACTCACCTTTTTGTTGTTGTGTCAGGTCCTCTCGAGCTGTGTCCGTACTCCCACCTCCTTGCACCATCTCCACACTGATGACTGGCCTCCATTTCCTCCGGCTCCTCCTGTGGCGCAGGACTCCCACCTCCTGTCGCCGTTGCTGCCTTCCTGTTGGCAGCGGCTTGGGGCCTGGTTTAGGTTTTCACATCATGCCAGCGCCTCTTGGCCTCCTCCATTGGCCTCCTCGACACTCCTGCTGCATTCAAGGTAGTCTGATTGTGGGTCAGTTGCTGGTAGTGTTCTGTCACATCCGTGACGCTGGTCTTGTTTTCCTACGGACTGCACCCCGTCTTCCTCTCCCTCTTCTCCTTGGCCTTCCCCGACCCGGTTGGTCCTTGCTCGTGGTCTGTGGGGCTTGTGGGGTTCGCGTTGGCCTCTGCGTCGGTCAGGGTGCATCCATGTTGCTACGCACTTTGGTTTGTTTCTGGTGTGTTGTTTTTGTTGCTTTCATAGTGCATTTTCCCGCCAGACGCGTGGAATTTGCAGGCCTGCCGCTGGTTTTCGCTGCTTTTTGTATCGCGATTGGCCTTATCGCAGCTTTTTTTGCGTTCGTGTTTCGCATTTCTGCGGCATGGCGTTGATTTTTACGCGGCCATTTGATGCGTTATCTGGTGACTATCGCATGGTACCGCCGTGTTGTGAATACTTGGTTAACAAGGCGTAAATTTCCCGTGATAGACTGCGATGTTGGAGGTTGCGTTAAGTGACTTTTGCGATGGTTATCACACGTTCTTGAGAATATGCCCCTTGGTTTTTCTCTGTAGATGTAGATGATCACAAATCTGAACACTAAGGATGGTATTTTCATCTGTTCCTGTACTTTGCAGCCGACAGTGCATTTTGTGAGACTGTAACCTTTGTTGCATTTTATTGACAACCGTCTTGATACGAACACTGATGTTTGCTGCCACAACCCAACATTGACGACTGCTAGTTTCTGAACTTCAGCCCATGAGGGCTGAATCCCCTCCTACAGAGTTTCACTGGAGTCTTCCCAGCATGCTTGGTGCAGTAAAGATGAACATTAGTGCAAATCCTGACCCACTGAAGCCCCTCGAATTATCCTGGGACTGAGAGAGGTTTTGAGGCCATTCCTTTCCGTGCATATAGGGGCGAGTGAGTTTTAGGTAGAGAGCAGCAGGTACCCAACAAGGCCTCTTGGTGCTAACAAAGGTGGTTGACAAAGAATTTTAAAAGTAAGAAATTGTAAGCTGGGTAGAGCTTAAATATGAAAAAGTTGAGATTCTTCGAAGTTCATGGAGGTGAAATGTGCATGGATGCAAAAAGGAAAGTACAGCCCTTAAGATTGGTTTTACAGGTGATTAGATGTGTGTCCTTCATCTAGTCCTCACCAAGTCCTAAAAGCAGATAAAGCTAAGCTCATGTGACAAACTGGTCATCATTTACTAATAGATGAGCCAAAAGTTGCAGCCATAGCCAGCACAGCTTTCAGGACTCACGCTATTTAACGTTCACTATCACTAGCAGCAAAATGGGTCTTTTGAATATGGTTGGTCTCGAGCTCAGTATCACCGACACTACAAGAGTCTATCTCAAGTGTGCAGCCTAGGCACAAGCCATGCCTGGTTTCAAAGATTGTCATATGTTACACATTTCAATCGGATCATTCTAAATGAGAAACATGTACCCAGACAGTGGTTATCCTACACATCCGACACGATTCTCCGCTCCTGGAGCCTTACTAGATATCGGGCACAATGCCCCATCCTGTGCCACAGCTCACACGTATGTGGGTGTGCCAGACTGAGATGCTGCAGCTTATCATGGAAATATGCACTCTCAGCAGTGCAAGCTTCAACTCTGACAGTTTGCACCTCTGATAGGGACAGCTCGTCAGTGAGTGCGCGGCTTGAAACTGGGTTCCATGTTTCACCACAAGCTGAATCTGCCTCATTTTTGAAAGGGGACAGGGATATACTTGCAAGTGAATGGAGTGTTTGACTGCATCTGCCTGCACTGGCATGCTTGAGGGGGTCCCAGGGACCTCCATTCCTCGCTTTCAAGGGGTACCCCATTACATTAGTGGTGCACAATCAGTGTGCATGCAATGACTTGTTTGCACATGTACCCACACCTGTAATATGACATGGGTGTGAGACAAAGGCTTTCCATCATTGCAAGCAGCAGGCACAAATGTATCTTGTGCTCTGGGTACCCCATTGTAATATGCCCCCTTGCCCTACATTAGACACCTCATGTCTAAGTCAATGTTCATCAAGACTCCCTCAGCAAGTTCTTTTCTCCATAAGGGTCGTGTGCAAAAACAAGTAGAGATGAAAGAAACATCAGTCTCACAAGCTAACTAGCTTAGTTGGCCACACTTTACTGAGAGTCATCACCACTTGACAAATCAGTGGGTTATCGGAACATCCCAAGTACACTCAAAAGCAATCTTTAAAGAGTAAATGCGATAAATGCTCTCACTTTAATCTGTTTGTCGTGCTTTGCATTAGGTAGCTAAGGAATGGCACATCCCCAGAGGGGGGTGGGACAGCAAAGAACATATTTCACAAGCAACTGGAATCCTTGTTGATATGATTACCAACATCCAGAAGACGTTCCCAAAGTGGACAAGGGAGCAACAATTAAAAGGTGAGTTCTTAAATACTTGTCTTTCACATATATCACTTGAACTGTTTTTCAGCTGACAAAAATGGCCTATTCTGTGCTACAGAAGGTAATTGTGTTCTAACGCCATTCTTTACGCCATCACAGGACAGCTATCTACTGTATTAGAACATTGGAGTGTTGCGAGCTCCACCGAAGAGAATAGGCAGACGGCCAACAATGGCTCTTATAAGTCTACTGATCCAACATTTCAAAGTTTCTTTTAATGTAGCTCCCTGTTTAATTTAGAATATTCTTTCATCAGTGGGTGCAGTGTTCGAAAAACTTTTTTGTGGTCCTGGCGATATAGGTCTTTAAATGTCCTATTCCATGTTATAGTCCCTCTCCTGCAGCTCAGACCTTTAATTCTGGTACAAGGTCTTTAGTGACTGGTGTAGTCCAGTCAAGTGTCCTCCGAAAGTAATTGCCCTGTGTTGGGAGAAATACCCAGGCACACATGTGTTGATGCCGAATCTTTATTTGTGGGTTAGTTCTCTGGTTAGTGATTTGCAGCCTATAAAAACTGACAAGAGTGAGTACTGCATCTTCCAGTAACTCTCTGAACTCATTTGCATCCTTCCCTTCCTGCAGTGTACATTGAACCAGTATAGAACACTTTGCATCTCACCCAAGTCTAGTGTCCTGTGAATACACACTGAAAAGCCTTTTCTTTTTTTCTTTTTCTCTTTTTCTCTTCACCCGCCCTTCCTGCCTTATACTCTCTTTCATGTCTGATCTACATAAGCTGATAAGGCAGCTCAGCGAGTTGAGCATTTGATTTTCTTTTTTTTATGAAAGACAATGTAGAAGTACAACATTCATCATACAAAATAGATCTAGCAAATCTGTATAAAGTGTTACAAAAATATTTGACTCAATTCATCAGAAACATATCTTAATCATGAATATAAAATCGAAAAACAATTGACTGATTTGTCTCCGAATCTGATCTGCAGCTCACCTGGACCACTGTCAGCTAGTAGCCTCGTCGGATGTGGCCTCTCATGGCCTTGAGATAGCAGGAACATCACCAAGCCACAGAAATATACAGACTTAAACTACCAAGTCCTGACACTAGGAGGAACAGCCTCAAGCCAGGTTCTAGCTGTACAGAGCCAGGCGGTGATCAAAGCGAGAAACAGCCCCCTTCGTAATCTGGACATCCAGAGAGTTATTGAAGGTTAGGAGAGGGGCCCAATGTGGCACATAGCAGTGTGTTTACACCTGAAAATACTTTGTTCCTGTATTCTTTGACACTCTCGCACTTGACAAACAGGTGCACTGTATGGCGGCCAGGAGTCCCTGAGCATTTACTCAACATCCCATTGATGCAACGTTTTTGGAGTGTAATATAGATCCTGTAATAATGTAAGTTGGCGAGCCTTCAAACTAGAAGTAGAATCAATGGCGTGCCCCTGCACAATACTCTCTGTCACAACCTTCTTTAGATTGGCCAACAATCCATCTGCTAAGTGTTACAAGTTATCTGTATATCCTAATAGAGGGTTGATAGAGTCGCCTGATCATATCCCTCCATGATGGGCTCCTCAGTAGGAGGAAATGTGGCAAAGCTGATATCATTTGGCGACTCACAAACCCTCTTGCAGTTGTAAGGAATTGAAAAAGCGCCTGCGTGGAATGGTATACTCGGAAACACATCTATCAAAAGACAAAAGCACTCCATCTTCCAAAGTTGACCAGCCTTAGCAAGAGCAGAGTTTTTCCATTGACAAAGAAAAGCATGATGAAATGAATCGGGAGAAGATAGGTTGCACCACATTGAGCAATACTTAGCATTTCATGGATTAGTACATCTTTTTGACTATGTTTAAAAATGCAGTGGCGCCTGGCACGGATCAGGGGTGGCGGGGCTGGGGAGAGAAAAATAAAAACTACACTCATATTTTCTCTGCGTCCCTCCTCAGTCATCTTTCTGCATCTCTTCCAGCCGGAACCAAGCAGGAAGCACCCAGGCTCCCCTAAGCCAGTCACAACGCTGCAGTGCAGTGCTGTGATTGGTCTGTGCGCCTTGGTTCGGCTCTCAGACAGGCAGTGGGAGCCTGGGCATGTTCTCCACCCAGGCTGCCAGACAGCCTGGGTGGAGAACATGCAAAGTGTGCATGACTGTTTGGCAGGCCCATGACGGCCGGCCAAAGCGTCATGCGCACTTACAAAGTGCTCACCAGTCCTCCCCCTGCTCTGTGAGTGGAGCAGCCCCGCCCGCAGAGCAGCCCCGCCCGCAGAGGTGCCCCGGCAGGAAAGAATAATATAATAATAACATTGAGTTATCATCATTTTATTTTTTCCTTTTTGGCACTGCTGAAAAGCAGTGGGGCGACACTCCACCTTAGTGGAGGAGCCGCCACTGTATAAACCTCTTCATAGACTACAAGGATCTTAAGCTCTAGGCTCGAAGAATACTAGACAATTTGAGCGGTTTTTATAGAGATCAGGCATCAGCCAAGGCGTGCTGGGTAAACCGGGTACTTGAGAAAGCCTAAAACCAAATGCTTCAAAATAATCCTATGTCAAGCTTGGAAATGCCCAGCCGCCTTAATGCACAGGAGTCTGTAAGTACGTTGAGGCCAAATAAGACTTCTTATAACTGTTTTTAAACGTCTCCTTGATAAGTCAACTCGATGGAAATTAGCTGCGGTGACCAGCGAAGGGAGTGGACAGCAGAACCATTTGAATATAATACACGTGGGAAGCCAGTCCCACCTATGAAGAAGTGCAGCTGAGGTTACAGGAAGAGCCTTATTAGTCAGTCTCTGCATCCCTTCTGTTTTCACTGAAGTAGTGATGCCAAGATAAAACACAGATGATACAAAGTGGACATATTTTCCTGGCAGGGAAGAATTTCATCAAATTTGGGAATTTCCTTAATTAAGTAGAAACCCCGAAACTCTATCAAAACATCTGAGCCTCTGCTTCAGTAGGGCCAACAGCCTTATGAGTATCTGACGTAGAAAAAAACAATGTATATGCATTGGCATCTATTATACAGACTGCCCCATTCAAAATCACAGATGGAATATTAACAACTCCATTCAGATGGTACAAGAATGGTTCAAGATGTGATGTAAATAGTTCCGGAGAAAGTAAGCAGCCCTGCCTAGGTCCCCAAGCTAGGACTGTTACCATATATCAGATACTGATCCCATGTAGACATCTTAGCAGATAATGTCGCATAAAAGGGTGTGCGCCTTATGGAGAAATGTGGGTCCAAATCTCACCTTTTGAAGTGTGGACCAACAGTATCTTCCTCTCCACCCATTCCCCTCTTGAACCTCAACCTAATCCCAAGTCTTTAGTGATATCAGGGTCCTGTGAAATGTCCATTTCCAAGAAAAATGTTGCTCTGCCAAAAAGGACTGAGATAATTGCAATTCACATGGATTGTGATCGGAAACATTGATCGGGTGGGTGTAGTGTTCTAAAACTTTTTTGTGGTCCTGCCCAGGCTGTATAGGTCGCTAAATGCAGTGCTCCTTGTTATAATCCCTCTCCTGCCGCTCAGACTTGTAATACTGGCAAACGGTCTTAAATGACTGGTGTAGACCAGGGCAGCAGGTTATATAGTCAAGTGTCCCTAGAAAGTTAGTGCCCTGTGGTGGGAGAAAGACCCAGACACGCGTGTGGATTCTGAATTTTTGTTTGGGGCTTAGTTGAGCTTATACTCAAGGAAACAATCCTTGAGTATAAATGGACTGTGGAGAATGCTGTCAGATCTTGAGCTACTAAACCCATGTCGATCCTAGAATACTGTTTGTGGGATGCTGAGTAATGCCTGAATCTAGCTGTTGATGTTCAGCAGGCGTGCCAGGTACCCACTAGTCCATAAAATTCAGAATATGTCAAATCACAGCCTCTAATTACCATTACCTTTATTTGATGCATCAAAAGCTGGAGCTAAAGGTAGTTAATAACATGGCAACAGATGATTGCTTTAAAGGCAGCCATTTGTGGGACTTCTATTCAAGCCAGGAAGGAGAAGGACCAACTCTGGTGCCCACCTCTTCTAAAATCTTGTCATGTTTGCCTGTGGCCAGGGCCGCTGTCCCCAGAGTGGACACCGCTCCTGTCAATCTTAGCTTCCTGCTATCTCCAGAACCGTAATTGTCGAGTTCGGAAACCCTGACACAATAATCCCAGATGTTAGAGCTGTTGTGCCAGGTCCCTGTCCTCCTTTAAGGGCAGTATGAGGTGGCAGCAGGTGCACTTCCCTCACCTGCTCTGCCCTCTCCCCTGCCCCGTGGCACCCATAGGACTGCAACCAGCCCTCAACACATTTCCTGCCACGAGCAGTTGATAGATGTTTGCGGAAGGGGAAAGCACGCAGGGGCAGATTTACAAGTCCCTTGCGTCACTTTTACGCTGCAGTTGCGTCACTTTTGTGACGCATCGGCAGCGTAAAAAATGTGGCCTATTTACAACGTGACGCATCTAGGGAGATGCGTCACGTTGTAAAGCCCTGCGTCACATTATACCTGCGTCAGGTATAATGTATGCAGGGTAGGCGTTCCCACGCAGGAAGGCCTCGTAAAGTGACGCAGTGAAATCTACAAGATTTCACTGCGCCACTTTTAGACGCCACTGCGTCAAAACCTTACGCCTGCTTGAAGCAGGCGTAAGTAGTGACGCAGTGTAGTGGGAATAGGTCTCAACACGCATTGCTGGAGTTGCGTCGTACTTGCGACACAAATCCAGCAATGCGTGACTTTTCCGCCAACAGATGCGTCAGAATTTCTGACGCATCTGTCAATCCTTGCGCCATAGTGCGCCGTATTGTAAATACGGCGCATCTATGGTGGCGCAAGGGTTTCTGAGGGTGGCGCAGGGAAAGTGACGCATCTAACAGATGCGTCACTTTCTTGTAAATCTGCCCCGCATTATCCAACGATTTATTCCCGGGTCTGCATGTTAGGCCCCATTCTGGCAGAAATGATTTGGGCATAACGGTCGGAATCGGAGATCCTGGCCTTCTGTTAGTTTCGCAGCTATATCTGTGGAACTCGTAAAGGGGGCCTCAGACGTAAAAGTGGGGGCGTTTGGTTGAGTTTAATTGAAAATGCAAAAATCTGTAGGACCTGAGCCATAAAGTGCCAAGACATTCCTGGTGGTCGCAATTAGTTAATACAATAATTTATTTTTGATTGCACGTGCCCCATACGCTCCAGTGCTTTGGGAATGAAGCCAAGGCCGCCTGGCTTCACTCTCCTGGACTCGGCCTTCAAATGTTCTGGCTGCTTGATTCTAACAAGCATTTACAATGCAATAGGTCTCGCAACTGCGAGTTTTGGAGCTATTGGCATTGTAAATGGGAATACTTTTAAAAAAATTAAAAGGTATTGTTATTTACAATAGTAAAAGCAACACCTATTGCATTGTATAGCGCGGTGTCCGTGAAGACGGCGCCGCGCTTATTAAAGTAAAAAAAAGAAAGGAAAAAAAAAAAAAGAGTGTGGTGTCCCTGAAGCGAGCGCCGCGCTAATAACTAAAGTTAATTAAAAAAGCATTTTTCAAGTTATTTAATGCCTTATGAAGTTAAGCACAATTGAGGGGAGGGGCGGTGAGGGGAAGAATAAATAAGCAAGCCACGGCAAGTTGGGGAATATGGAACTGGATGGCAGGGGTTAACTTAAAAAATGGGAGGTGTGAGAAGAAAACGAGAATTTTTGAAGACGATAAACAGTGGAAAGCGAGAAGAGTGTGTAACAGGGAGCAGAGGAGCAGGAAGAGAGGACAAAGAGTGAAGTCAGCAGTGGAGAGAGAAAAAAAACAAGAACGAGTGATATCGGAAATATAGAAAGGGGTTAGAAAAAAGGAAATTGATGAAGAGGGAGGAGAAGATAGAAAAACGTTATGGAAAGTGAAGGAAGGAAGAGGAGAAAAGAAGAAGGTGGTTTATCTGAGAGAAAAAAAGCGGGGTTATGGAGAAAGGATGTAAGTAAAGGAAATGAAAATGGGTTACAAGGAGCATGAATTTGGTAGAGGGAAAAGGGGAGACATGGGAGGACTGAGAGGGAATGAGTGGAAGTAGGGAAAGGGACACGGGAGCTAAAATCTGACAGGGAATAGAGGGGCTCCCAGTGGAGAAAGAAGAGAGAAGTGAGAAGTAGAAGGACCAGTGAGCTGGGAGAGAGGGAACAGGAAAATGAGGGACTAAGTGAAATAAGAGAGGAAAGGAGATTGGTTAGAGACTAAAGAGGAGAGTGGAGAGGTGAGAAACAGAGCGGTAAAGGAGAAGCGAGGAGAAGCAAAAGACAGCAGAAGAGAGAAAGGGAAAGCGGTTAGAGGCAAGGGGATAGGAAGAGCAAGGGGGGAGAGGACGAAATGGAGAGAGGTGAGCTCCAATGTGGAGAGAGAGAGAAGATGATTAATTCGAAATAAGGCTTTGATTAGAGAACGGGCGCGGAGCAAGGTGGAGCAGATGTGGGTGGGGGCACAGAAGGAGACTACTAGAATTTGCGAGAACGAGAGGCAAAGTGAATGGCTAAGCAGGAAGGTGTGGCTTGGGGGCAGGACTGGGTACAGCAGTAGCTCAACTGGGGAAAGCATTTATTAAAAACAAATACAAAGGGAAGGAAAATGGTGGTAGGGTGGCGAAGATAGGAACTGCAACAGACTGAGTTGTGTTTTTATCAACTGTGTAGTCCTGCCAAGTATCACGCATCACATGTGACACTAACGCATTTCAGTGTGGTGTTCCGCATCACCGCACTGAAATGCTTTGTCACGCATTTTTAATGCCACTGAAACTGGCTACCGCGCTGGTGCTAGCGCGCCGGCTCTGCTGCTCCAGACCTGTCCTGGCAGTTCGGTCTGGACTGTTCCCATGGGGCACAGGGTCAAGACTGATTTGCATATGGCTGGGTCCAAACTGGGGTGGGGTAGTGGGCAAAAGAACATGGATTTAACCCAGATCTTTTGACTGGGGGAGAATGTTTGCATTGTCAGCATTCCGTCCGTCATTTGTTTGCTGTAACACCAGACGTGCCGCCAGCAGCTCTGGCAGTGTGGCTCATAAACATTTAAATTCTTGTGCTCCTCAGCTCTGGCTGAGTGAGTGACTGAGAGTGCTGGCTGCAGTGCTACAATGTTACATTTGCGGCCTCAGCCGCCTGCCAGGCTGTCTTCCAGCCCACACTCTCTGCCGATTAAAGACCCGGGGCGGGGCCTGCCCATAAATCCGGATGTGACCTCACGCGCAGGGCCGGACTGGCTACTGGGCGTTTTGTTGTGCTGCCGAGCTGGGGGCTGATTTCGTTGATGGGGACCTGCGTGTGCTTAAAAATATTCGTTTTGCTTTGTTTATTTCGAAGCTCACGCAGGTCCCCATCAACGAAATCAGTCCCCACCGCAGTGAAATCAGCCCCCAGCTCGGCAGCACACCAAAACGCCAGGTAGCCAGTCCGGCCCTGCAGCAAGTGAGGTGCTAGAGAAGAAGGGTGGGGGATTCGTAGTTCAGACATGCCAATAGACCCGATTCCAGTGTGCTGCCTCAGCTGCTGCTGGCTGCGCATACATTCATCATTATACACCACTCAGTGGCGTTCCGGCAGCCCGAGGCATTCGTCGCACACTAGAGAAAAAGAAAGCAATTTGGGTGATACATTGGGTTGGAGCAGAGCCGGTAGGTTGTTTCTTCCCGTTTTAACTTTTCATTGGTGTTACTTGATTGCCCACATCTATGGGATTTACATTAGTGTATGCACTGCCCATCTATTAGAGGCACTGCCGGACTTCCGATTGAGGGGCCCGAGACGCAGATCAGTCATGTGAGCGATGTTCATAAATGCTCATTCGGGATTAACCCCTGCTGCCCGGCCTTCACTTGTGTCCAAGGGTGGGGGCACAGGCAGAATTGTGTCTGTTCCAGGCATGTGCTGACTAGTCTGTAACTATCGGCGGCGACGGACTACAGTGAGCTAAGATACCATTGACTGCAGTAGTTCTAAAGCCCCCGAGAGTCTCCGAGTTACCAGTGCGACACGGTCCTCTAGCCAGCATTGGAAAGTTAGCAAACAAAAGCCGAACTGTGGCTGAGTGCAGAGACTTCCAAGTACGTTTTTTTTTTTTTGACAGTGAGCTTGGGCCCACAGCCACGGACGTGTGTGTGTTTATTTGGAAGGTTGTTCAGGTCAAGGAGGGGCGCCATGGGAGTCCCTTCTTATTCATGTGAACTGTTGTGTTTCGGGTGAGCGAGCCATTTTATATTCAGTTCCAGCTGGGCCCACCTCAATTCCTCACGCCGTCAGCTATGCTTTTGTTCAGGTGTCATCCTGGCTGGTGGATAGGTGCAGCTTAACATCCTAATGCCAGTGTCATAAAAAAAAATCAGCTATTCACTTCACAAATATTTAAACTATGCTTTTTGAGTTTCCATAATCTATTTGTGACCTAAATGAGTGCCTCCTCTGTCCGCTTTTCCAGTGCAGCCATGCTTACTGCTCATGTCACCAGCAGCAGACTTAGGGGCCGATTCCGATTCGGGCCGGAAATCTCTCCGACCGAGCCGGATCCGGGGAGATTTCCGACCGAGCCGGACTCCCGCAGTCCGACCGAGCGAGTACGATGTGGCCGTATGCTGCCCAACTCGATTCGGTCGGACTCCCATTGAAGTCAATGGGAGCCGTTCGTACAACGCGTACACGGGCTCCCATTGACTGAATGGGTACGTCGCGAACAGGGGGGCCCCCTACAGTGGGTACGCGTCGGTGCGACTCGCTCCATACATGCATGTTTAGGGGGGACCCTTGGGTCCCCCTGTGTGCGACTCGTGCGGCTATGCGTGCAGGGGGGTCCGACACGGACCCCCGAAGTCCGGCTCCGACAGCTCTTTGGAGCTGGACGCTACGAGTCGGTCGGGCTGTTCGAAGCGCGCATCGTACTTGCTCGGTCGGGAAACGTCTCCATTGCGTGGTGCGAGCCGTGTCCGTACGAGTCGGTCGGAGCAGTTCGGACCCGGGAACGAGTCAGTTGGCGATTTCGCGTGCGCTCGCATCGTACTTGCTCGCTGGGACGACTGTACGAATCGGTCGGGAAAAAGGCCTCCGAATCGGATCCGGTAAAGCCGAATCCGATTCGGAGCCCTACCGGCCGAGATCGGAATTGGCCCCTTAGTCTTTTCTTATACTTTGCAGCAGTTAACTTAGAGTTTCTCGTTGTTCAAATGGATGTAAATTTGGATATTTAGATGTTTTCCCTCATCTTCATTGCTTGATTTTGCTTGCGAAAAAGTGTCACTCATAGTCTTTGAAATGTCACTCATGATTACACTGAAATTATGAAAATGTCACACATAGCAATCTGAAACCTTGGCAGCTATGTGAGGAGTGTTGCTATCTACTCACTCTTGCACATCCTGTACGTTTGTCCACGTCTCTTTGTGAATCCTGTGCATTTTGAATATACATAAAATGTGTATTTCGGGAGTGGGGGGCAGCTGCAGTCTGACACAAATATTCCTTTTGCGATGCGGGCTCATGGTGTTTTCATGCAGTTGCTCTGCATGTCTCTGCTCTACCGTCTACGTACATCAGTGCAGAAGTTGCTACAGACACTACTGCAGACCATCTCGGGTCATCACTGATGACAGAGCTCTCAGAGCTGTACAAAAGTAGACGCAATGACGTTGCAAAGAAACTTCTCGATGTTTTCAGCTGAAGACCAAAAGTCCACCTTTTGATCTGTGACCACAATAAACCTTTGAACGCGAGTCAGCTGCGGTGGGGCAGCGACCTGAGCTGCCCAAGAGCACTGTTGTGTCCTCTCCTGACGTAAGAAGCCGTGACCGCGGCACGTGTTTGTAGGGATTCAGAAACCGCAGACAGAAAGTGACAGTGAGGAGGAGACCCACAGCACTGCCTAGTTTTGATTACAGATGCTCTCCCACAGCACAGTGAGACGGATACCCACAGCAGAGCTTATCACTGGCCACATCTACTCTCCTACAGCACAGTGACGGGGAAACCCACAGCACTGCCCATCGCTGGCTGCAGCAGCTGTCCTGCGGGGCCCACAGTACTTCCCACCGCTGGCTGCAGCAGCTCTCACGCGGAACCACAGCACTGCCCACCGCTGGCTGCAGCAGCTGTCCCGCGGCACTCACAGCACTGCCCACCGCTGGCTGCAGCAGCTCTCACGCGGAACCACAGCACTGCCCACCGCTGGCTGCAGCAGCTCTCCCTCGGAACCACAGCACTGCCCATCGCTGGCTACAGCAGCTCTCACGCGGAACCACAGTACTGCCCGCCGCTGGCTGCAGCAGCTCTTCCACAGCTGCAGGCACAGTGATGAAGGCACCCACAGCACTGCCAACCGCTGGCTGCAGCAGCTCTCACGCGCAGCCACAGCACTGCCCATCGCTGGCTGCAGCAGCTCTCACGCGCAGCCACAGCACTGCCCATCGCTGGCTGCAGCAACTCTCACGCTCAGCCACAGCACTGCCCATCGCTGGCTACAGCAGCTCTCAAGCGGAACCACAATACAGCCCGCTGCTGGCTTCAGCAGCTCTTCCACAGCTGCAGGCACAGTGATGAAGGCACCCACAGCACTGCCCAGCGCTGGCTACAGCAGCTCTCACGCGGAACCACAGTACTGCCCGCCGCTGGCTGCAGCAGCTCTTCCACAGCTGCAGGCACAGTGATGAAGGCACCCACAGCACTGCCCACCGCTGGCTGCAGCAGCTCTCACGCGCAGCCACAGCACTGCCCGCCGCTGGCTGCAGCAGCTCTTCCACAGCTGCAGGCACAGTGATGAAGGCACCCACAGCACTGCCCACCGCTGGCTGCAGCAGCTGTCCCGCGGCACTCACAGCACTGCCCACCACTGGCTGCAGCAGCTCTCACGCGTAGCCACAGCACTGCCCACCGCTGGCTGCAGCAGCTCTCACGCGCAGCCACAGCACTGCCCGCCACAGCAGCTTTCACGCGCAGCCACAGCACTGCCCGCCACTGGCTGCAGCAGCTCTTCCACAGCTGCAGGCACAGTGATGAAGGCACCCAATCAATCAATCATATAATTTGTAAAGCGCACTACTCACTTGTGAGGGACTCAAGGCGCTGGGGTGGGGAATGCTGCTACTGCTCAAAAAGCCAGGTCTTGAGGAGTTTTCTGAAGGTGAGCAGGACTTGGGTCTGCCGTAGGTGGATGGGGAGGGTGTTCCAGGTCTTGGTGGCGAGGTGGGAGAACGATCTGCCACCGGAGGTCGCTCTTCGAAAGCGGGGGACAGTGGCGAGGGCGAGGTCGGCGGAGCGGAGCTGGCGGGTGGGGGTGTAGAAGCTGAGTCGTCTGTTGAGGTATGTTGGTCCGGTGTTGTGGAGTGCCTTGTGTGCGTGGGTGAGGAGTTTGAAGGTTATCCTCTTGTTGACCGGGAGCCAGTGCAGGTCTCTCAGGTGGGGTGTGATGTGGCTGTGGCGAGGGATGTCGAGGATCAGGCATGCAGAGGCGTTCTGGATGCGTTGGAGCCGTCTCAGGAGTTTGGCCGAGGCTCCTGCGTAGAGGGCGTTTCCATAGTCCAACCTGCTGCTGATGAGGGCCTGGGTGACCGTTCTTCTCGTTTCAGTGGGGATCCACTTGTAGATCCTGCGGAGCATGCGGAGGGTGTTGAAGCAGGCGGAGGAGATGGCGTTGACCTGTTTAGTCATGGAGAGGGTGGAGTCGAGGATGACCCCTAGGTTGCGTGCGTGGTCGGTGGGTGTTGGGGCGGTTCCCAGTGCGGTCGGCCACCAGGAGTCGTCCCAGGCCGAAGGGGTGGATCCGAGGATGAGGACCTCCGTCTTGTCCGAGTTCAGCTTCAGTCGGCTGTTCCTCATCCATTCAGCGACGGCCTTCATTCCTTCGTGGAGGTTGGTTTTGGCGGTGTGGGGGTCCTTGGTGAGGGAGAGGATCAGCTGGGTGTCGTCGGCGTAGGAGATGATGTTGAGGTCGTGCCGACGGGCGACGTGGGCGAGCGGTGCCATGTAGATGTTAAACAGAGTTGGGCTGAGGGAAGAGCCCTGGGGTACGCCGCAGATGATCTCTGTGGCTTTGGAGCGGAAGGGGGGAAGGCGGACGCTCTGTGTTCTGCCGGAGAGGAAGGAGGTGGTCCAGTCCAGGGCCTTCTCTTGGATCCCGGCGTTGTGGAGGCGTATTCGTAGTGTGTGGTGGCAGACCGTGTCGAAGGCAGCTGACAGGTCCAGGAGGATGAGGGCCGCCATTTCTCCATGCTCCAGCAGGGACTTGATGTCATCGGTGGCGGTGATGAGGGCAGTCTCGGTGCTGTGGTTGCTGCGGAACCCGGACTGGGAAGGGTCCAGAATGTTGTTCTCCTCGAGGTAGCGGGTCAGTTGTTTGTTGACGGTCTTCTCGATGACCTTTGCCGGGAACGGGAGCAGGGAGATGGGCCGGAAGTTCTTGAGGTCCTTGGGGTCCGCCTTGGGTTTCTTGAGTAAGGCGTTGATCTCGGCGTGCTTCCAGCTCTCCGGGAAGGTTGCTGTCTCGAAGGAGGTGTTGATGACTTTCCGGAGATGGGGTGCGATGGCTGTGCTGGCTTTGTTGAAGATGTGGTGTGGACATGGGTCTGACGGAGATCCGGAGTGGATGGTGTTCATGATCTTGATGGTGTCGTCGTCGTTGATGTTGGTCCAGGAGAGCAGGCGGTTGGTGCGGATGGTGGTCGTGGGGGCGGAGGTCTCAGTGGTTGTCGGGGCGGTCGTGGCGTTGAGGCTGTCGTGGATGTCTGCGATCTTGCGGTGGAAGAAGGTGGCCAGCGAGTCGCACAGGTCTTGCGAGGGTGGGACGTCGTTGGTGTTGGAGCTGGGGTTGGAGAGTTCCTTCACGATGTTGAAGAGCTCTTTGCTGTTGTTCGCGTTGTTGTCTAGGCGGTCTTTGAAGGAGGCCCTTTTGGCGGATCTGATGAGGTGATGGTGTCTTCGGGTGGCGTGCACACCACTGGCTGCAGCAGCTCTCACGCGGAACCACAGTACTGCCCGCCGCTGGCTGCAGCAGCTCTTCCACAGCTGCAGGCACAGTGATGAAGGCACAGTGATGAAGGCACCCACAGCTCTGCCCACCGCTGGCTGTAGCAGCTCTCACGCGCAGCCACAGCACTGCCCGCCGCTGGCTGCAGCAGCTTTCACGCGCAGCCACAGCACTGCCCACCGCTGGCTGCAGCAGCTCTTCCACAGCTGCAGGCACAGTGATGAAGGCACCCACAGCACTGCCCACCGCTGGCTGCAGCAGCTCTCACGCGCAGCCACAGCACTGCCCGCCGCTGGCTGCAGCAGCTCTCACGCGCAGCCACAGCACTGCCCGCCGCTGGCTGCAGCAGCTCTTACGTGCAGCCACAGCACTGCCCGCCGCTGGCTGCAGCAGCTCTTCCACAGCTGCAGGCACAGTGATGAAGGCACCCACAGCACTGCCCAGCGCTGGCTGCAGCAGCTCTTCCACAGCTGCAGGCACAGTGATGAAGGCACCCACAGCACTGCAGGCTGCCTGGGGTCCACGAAGGAGACCCGCTAAGAGGGCGGCCGCCTTAGTGCCACAAGATGGCACAGGAGGGAGCCTCCCAGTGGTTGGGACCCTCAGGGGTCCGGTGTCCCGCGTCAGTTCCGGGCAGAGGGGGCGGGGGTGAGGTACACATACATCTCACCGCCCACTGGACGCCCTCTTTGCCCACTCCCCTGACGCCGTTTTACACGCCATCGTCTCGCACCCGGGAGCTGCTACTGGTCATGGTGAGTGCATAAGGAACCCTGCAGCCCCTGCCCGCCTGGTCCCCCCCCTGTTGGGGGTTGCACCCTGGGTGGGCGGCTTAGCCCCCGGTGAGCCGCCGGGGGGGTTCCAACCAAGCTCCCGTCTGCATGTGTCCGCTGGGCTGTCCCCGGGCGGTGCTGATCCCGGCCCTGCCAGGGTGAAGGGGGGCATCCAGGGGAGCAATCTGGGTGGGCCTGAGGGTATCTTCCCGCTTGCCCACACCCGCCGCAGGGTGATTGCCGTGAAGGGGGGGGGAAGGTTAGGCATGTTACATCGACCCTTTCCTCATCTGGGTTGCAGTATCAGACCGTAGGCCGTCGCGCTAGGGGGCAGTGTAGTGAGCCTCATCTCACGCGCCTCAAAGTTCTGCAGTGCCAGAAGAGGTTCAGGTTGTAGCTCTGTCCCAGAAAGTCCTTATTATTGCGGTCTGGTCCGGCGATGGATGGGTAATTTAGCGGACTCTCCGCTGCTCACCTCTGGCTAGGCTGCGGGGGCCGGTGTTGGGGCGGTAGATAGTGCCGTTCACCGCCGGGCTCCTGCCTCGCCCTGGGCACCCTGTTTCCCGTGCGGCGCCCGGGGGATGGGGCGATACCTGCATTGCAGTTACGGCGCGGTGGCTAGGACCCGGGCCTGCAGGCCACGCGCAGGCTACAGTAGGCAGACTGCCCTGGCTGCCTTAAGGCTAGCGGGTAGAGCTGGTCTCCTGGACTGCTCGCCGCTCGCTAGTTTCACATCGCACTGACGCGCCGGCCCGCATTTAGGCCGGCATAGCCTCGTGGCCCTGGTGTCGCCCCCCACCCCCCCCTCCCTGGTCCTGGGGCCCGGGGGCTTCCGTGCCTTAAATTTCAGGGGCGCCTTGGCCTGCAACTGAAATTGGTGCTGCCTGGTTTACTGGTTCAGTGCACTAATGCAGCCACTGTTGGGATATATGTTTGAACCTTCTGGTAGCAGGTTCAAATCCTTGTGGTAGCGACCTTTATGTGGTGCCAGGGGCGCGTGTCCGATTGCTGGGGGGCCACTGACTTGCGGATGCTGAGGGGGGTGTAGCCGGTCTCATGGGGCTGCTGGGGGGGTCCGACGTTGGTGTGATGGGCGCGCAAACCGTCAGGTGGTGGCCGGTTTGCACACCGGATGGTGGTTGCGAGCTTGCGGGGGAGGGCGGTGAGCGCGTGGCTCTCCCTCCCCAAGCGGCACGCACCGGGCAATGGCGCGTGGCGTCCGGCACGGGGACTGTAGCATACGTGCCCTGGGACAGAGGGGTGTCTAGGCTAAGCGCCTGAGGGTGTGTGCTGAGGCGAGCAAAGGGAGGCCCCACTATAAGCCTTTGGGGGAAGAGACAGGGCCCAGCGGCGGGGGCCTTGACTTCACACCGGGGGACTGGGGGTTCGATGCTCGACACGTGGCCTCTGGCTTGATTTGCACCCGCGGGCTGCCATTCCCATCCTGTAGTGCAGTGCTTTTATGCTCCTCCTGCCTCTTTGTAGTTTAATTGGTTTTATGCCGGCCCGCCCGACAACACTTGGCAGCTATAAAGTGTTGTTGTGGCCTCACATCCTGTTTGGGCCCAGTCCCATGTTGGACAGAGAGACCCAGGAGTCCACTAATACTGTGAGCATTAGTAAGTAAGTGAGTTTGGGGTCTCAAAGTGATACAGGAGTTTGGGAGCGTTCGAGCAGGGCGGTCACTTGGGTCCCTCGCCCCCCCCCCTCCCGGCCTGTTCCTGTGGCAGCCCGCTCGTGTCCCAGACCTGGGCTGCTCCAGCTCTGGTTCAAGTCTCGGCGGGGGCAAGCAAACCGGTGATTCTGGGTGAATCCCTCGATCTCCCCGTGTCCAATAAATAAAATAAAAAACTGGGTGTAATGTAAATGGTCCTCATGTAAAGTGCTCCAATACCAGCTGGTCGGGTTCGCGCCATACAAAACTGCACCAATCAGTGCACAAAGGAATGAGGGAGAACACTGATTAAAGGGGAAAGAAGCAAAAGAAAAGCTGCCGGTTTAACACAGCTTTGTGTAAAATTAATCTTTTCAATCCCCTGAGGACGCCTGGCTGGCAGACGCGACAGTGTCCGCGGAGCCCCCTCGGCAAAGCAACCACTGCCCGGGTGGGCAGTTAAATGACTCAGAGAGTCAGATTCACTAGTTATAGAGCTTAGAGACGGCACAGGTGAGGCCCGAAGCGCAAGCTAGTGATAGAACAGTGACCGCCTTGCCGGTTGGGCGCCTGCAGTCAGCTGTGTGGGGTCCCCGGGACAAGCCTATGCGAATTTCAATTCTATCCGAATCTCAGTTATAATGTTCCGGTTCAACGACCATGGGTGACACTTTCACCATTACAATTGGTATGCAGGTTTGGTCAGCAGTCCGGGTGCTTCTGCTTTGTTCGCTAAAATGTTTCCGCCTTCCGCCGGTCGGGCGGTCTGTCGGTGGTAAGTAAAGGCAGCCAGGAGCATTGTTGACCCTGAACATGCTATCTTTTAAACCACCCAGCATGGGAAAAGTGCTTTGTGGTGGGCCTACATACCGCCCAATTAACCGTGACTTTATGAAGTCATTTTCCAACAATAGTGAAGTGAAGAGCACTGCGGGTAGTGATCGCATCGACGTTTTCTTATTTACTGGTATATTTCATCCTTGGGTACTGTCGCTACACGTGTCTCTGCTTTACAGCTCTATTTAATAAAGCACATATGGTATGTTGATAGGCTGGATACATTAGCGTTATAAGGAAAGGTTTTCTAAGGAAAGTATCTCTTAGACCAAAGCAGGACCTCAAAAATGGGGTGGTGGGTGCCACAGATATTATTTGCAGTATTATCAGTGAGCTGCTGCTGTGTTACAATGTTGAAAACACAAGTCACTATCCCTGGGTTAAAGCTTAACGGCATCCTAGTCTCTTGCATATGGCACGTCTGGTGTTCCACAACTCCCTACCGCAGAGACATCTAAGGGTCTGACCATGGTTCTCTGCGTGGCCAGTTATTGTTTTCTTTTCATAAAGACACCCATTGCTAGGCTCCATGCTCCTAATTGCACCAGTCCTTGGGCAGGGCGGACCATATTAAAATTACTAGTGCATGCTGCCCATGCCATTCTTTTAGCCGTTGGGGCCTGGAATAGTCTGTTTTGTCACAATTGGACTATTGTCAGGGTAGGAGTTGTGAGGTTACCAGGAGTGGCAACACAGCAGGAGCAATGTGTGGGGCAAACTGAAGGGGCCGCCTGACTGCAGTCCAGGCACATAGTTGCACAGTGCCAGGGTCAGTAGTTGCGATGTTAATATGTTTGGGCAGCACGACAGGAGCTATGTGTGGTGCAACTGAAGTGGCTGCCGGACGCAGTCCTGGCAGATAGTTTTATACAGGTTAAGCACTGCACGTGCGGAATCCGTGAGGTCTTTGGGGCACAGCTGGGCCGATGTGGGTTATAGGGATTGGGGTGGGTCGCGTGCCTTCCTGCCCGGGTCTCGAATCATGTGGGCCGTTCCAGGGGCAGAGCTCCTTGTATTCAGATCATGAATCTAATGTTAGTTTTAGGAAGGCACGGCATAGGACAAGACCTGCAATATCCATACATCCCCCAGTTACCTTCAATACACCTGCCGCCCATTTCTCACTCTTTCATTACCCCCCTAGGTGCTACACCACCGGATGAGCGTTACCCTTCCATAGGGTTGGGGTCCCCTTTGTAGGGGGGGCTCGACTTGGTGCGGGGATAAGGGGGAAACCTGGGTTACGAAGCAAAAAATTAGCGGGCAGGTGAGATTTTCCTAGGCCCTTTGGAGAGTGCACTTATTTTCTGTGTTTTACTGATCTTGCATGAGATCGGCATGCGAATTTTGGGAGTTGAACCGTGCTACGAGGGTGGCATCTTGGGTGAGGGCAGATGCCCAGGCAACCCAGTTGGGGTATGGGCGGCAGCGGCGCCAAGTGCGGGGACAGCGCTAGGAGGAAGACAGAGGTGCTAGCATACAGAGGCAAAAGGCTGCCGGGGCACGCTTTCTTTTGGTTGGTTTTAGTAGGACAACCGGATTTTATGCTAGCAGGAGGGTATTTAGCAAGCCCCGCACTCAAGGAGACAGGTTTTGAACACATGACCATTAAGCATAGGGCATAGTGTAAGTACGTAGGGGCAACCTTTTGCTACGGTCATCCCAGCAGAGAGGGTGCCGCCCCCTCAGACTTTTTCCCTCCTGAGGACGATAAAATGAGTCCTTTCGAGTTGGGTAGCAATGTTAACCTGTTAATCATGGACGGGATGTCCCACGGGCTGCAGGGGCGCAAACACGCCCTGGGTAGGTTTGGAATAGGTGTGTAAAGGTCGTGCCAACTCAGCAAAGTAGTGGCTCATTCGCCCCGTGGCCAGGTGACAGGTGCTTCAGTTAAGCATCCCCTGCCCGGTTAGCCAGTCGAGCTAGGCAGGTGGGGTAAGTTGCCATCTACTAGGGGCTGCTGCCTCAGAGTTGGGGAAACAAGGTTTAAAGCACTAAAAGGCTACGATGGTTTAAGTAAAGTTGGCATGTCCTTCCAACTAGGAGGGAAACTACCCAGGTTTTATTCTGGGGAGGGTTAGCAATGCCGGGGATAATGAAGCAAGCTAGGTAGCCTGGTGGGCGGTGTAAGTTGCCACGGCATATGGGCACAGTGCAGTGGCAGAAGTTTTGTAAGGCATGTCCTGCGCTGGGAGGGGACATCAGCCCGGAATACCAGCTCTTATATTCGCAGGCAGAAGGTGTGGGGCTAGCGTGCGATCGCCATGTTAGGAGGTGGCCAGTTAACGGGGATGCCCCTCAACATAGGCAGTGGGTACCACAGGACGCTTCACTTATGGTTATGAGACTGCCTGCCCCATAGCTGGCCCAGCCAGATGGGTAGGAGTGGGTGCCCTTAGAGGGGGGCAAGGTCCTCAGGGTGTGGGGTACACTGGTTGGAGGACTCTGGATGATAAAGTGTATTAGAGCTCCTACATCTCCTCTCCTGCATCCCAGCAACATCCCAATCTGGGGGCTGGGTAATCCACACCAGGGTGGGTACACCGGGACGGCTACACAACATCCGTAAAAGTCTGCAGTCAGACTGGGGGGGATTCGTTTCAAACTGTCCTCCCGTTCTCACCATCCACTTGTCGGCTTCCTGGTTTACATTAGCAGAAGTTCGGCACGGGCCACTCACGCCAGTGTGGGGACTGTAGCATGGTGACTCAGCATCTTTAGATCGCTTGCAGATGGTGATGGACTTGCAGGCAATAGGAAAAGAAAGGGCAGGCAAGTTCTGCGTATGATTTACTACAGGGCTCCACTAGCCAAGAGCACTGGCCCCGTGTACACACTGGACTCTCGTGGGGGAGAGGGATCTGTTGCAAGAGATGAAGTCCTCTATGTGTAAGTTAGGCAACAATTGGGGGCATGGGAGTTATGCTTTTGCTTGTCTAGTCCACAGGGTGCTATGAAGAAGATGGGGTTTCACCTGCTAATAGTGGGCTTGGACTTGTTTGCTGAACAGGGGAGAGGCCCGGGTATCAGCGGGATGTAGGTAAAGATGCCTACCCTTGTCCAGAGTGGGCATGGATGTGTTGGCTGGACCTGGAGAGGGGCTCGAACAAGCAGGATGTAGGTAAAGATGCTTAGGTGCAAACTGGAGTGTGTAGAAAGGTGTGCAGTGCTCAATTAAGGGTGGTAGGCAACTCAGCATTTCTTTATTTCGCCAGGATCAATGGTTGGGTATATGGCCTTTCGTGCGTCTTGAGGGTGGCACGAGGGGCGGAATGCAGGAAACGGAGGCATGTGTGGTTTCCACCACTGAGTTAATTCGGTTTTGGGGCCTAGGCTAGCGCTGGAACAGCTTGCTGAAGATAGCTGCGGCACAGACTGGGGGGTGTCGCCCCTCCAGGGTATTATTACTCCAGGGCTCCACCAGCCAGGAGCACTGACCCTGTGTGACACACTTGTATACCTCTAGCTAACGCTGGCTTATGGGCTACATTCATTAGATCCTCCATGTCAGCCAGGTGGGGCTTTAGATTGTCACGCCAAAGATAGGTGCTGTTGCTGCAAGAGTGTTGAAAATATGGGTTTTGAGCACCAAGGCTGACTACTACCATAATACATTTGCAGTCATATTTAGATGGGGCGAGTAAATTGGCTCTTATGTTCTCCATCCTCAGATCTACAGCATTTACTTACCCCCCCCCCCCGGCACTCTGGAACAAGGGGTAAAAGCACATGAGGCTACAATGCTTTAAGAATACTTGGCATGTCCCTTTCCGATTTTCAGGTTGTACAGGTAATGTAGGCATGCTTAATTAGGTCAGGCAATGTGGGTCCAGACAAGCGCTGGTGCAGTCACTCTGTTAGGTTAGGGACAGCGACCATGGCTGGCTGTCAGCAAATTACAGCTTGAAGGTGGGACGATGGGAATCCTACGGTTTTAAGAGGTACATCCGACCGTAAGCCACCCAGGGGAGTGGCCGGAAGACAGGTTAGGCGTATTAGGTGCAGGCGAATTGTAAGGATACCGAAGGCACCCCGGTGTGGCACCGGATGTTTGGTGGGGCGCAGTGTTATGGTGGTATATGTGCTAGCTTGGTTAGTTGTATAGAAGGGTGTGCAGTGCACTACAATTGTGTTTAGCAACCTGGCATTGCTTTACTTTAAGAAGCTGCGGCATAGACATGGGGGGGTTGTCTTCTCTCCCTACATTCTGGTCACACACCTGGAAGGCAATGATTTTACTTTCATGGGTGGAAGGCACTGCTGCTAAAAATGAAATCTCCAGGTGTAAGTTAAGCAACCAATTGGGGGCATGTGAGTTATGGTGGTCGGAGATAACCCCACGTTTAGAATGGCGAGGGGCCCGGTCAGGGGAGGCCGTAGAAGCCTCTCGCAGGAGAGCTACGTGCCATGCGTAAATTCACCGAGCAAAATGGATTTGGCTTGATCAGGCATGGGTTACTGCACACTAAGGCCACAGGGTGGTTAACAGTGCCATGAGGAAATTCACTGACCAAAGGGGTTTTGGCTGCATCCGTCATGGGTTACTGCATGCTAAGGCCACAGGTTGTTTGGATGAAGATGGGGTCCACCTGTCCAGAGTGGGTATGGACCTGTTCTTACTTGATCTGGGGGAGGCCTTGGAGACAGCAGGGTGGAAGTAATGGAGGCTATCTTGGTGGGGGGCTCTGGGGTGACGGTGGCCACACCCAGAGCTGTGGCGGAGTTACAGGGCGATCCAGAGGCTGTAAGGTACATGCGGGTACCATCTGCAGAAGCACAACAAGGGTGCAAAGGCCAAATATCCCCAGGGAGGTCCTCGCGTTGGACCCTGGAGGAGCGACGGCGCCCCGTTAGTCCTACTGGCGGTTGTGGACCTGAGCAACCGGGGGTTGCCTGGCAGGCTCCGCCCCTTATGGGGCATGAGCAGGGGCGTGGGCTGTTGGTCCACCGGTGGGAGGGGTCTTCCCTCCCCAAAATATGGCAAACACCGTTGGCAGGGCCACGGTGTAATTTGGCTCATCAGGTGGCAGGCGGCGAGGGGCTGCCTGCCTTGGGATCGCCCGTAAAATAACCCACCATGTTGGCATATTTGTAATGCTAATAAACCTGCAGCAGTTTTCTCCACAAAGAAGGTGTCTTGTCTGGTTATTTCTCTAGGAGATTGCTGTATGGGGGGATGGTGAGTGTTGCCGATATTGGCACTATGCCCAGCGCTGACCGTAGCAGCTGTCACAAAGCACAGCTCCAAGGCAGAATGAGCAGGAGATCCTTTAGTGCAGCCGTATCGCGTTACCAAACCAGATGCTGAACTAACCCCAGCCCATCCGCTGTTACACACTATCTTCTAGGTTTGGGGTGTGACGTTTAGGTGATTCTGCTGTGCAGCCAAACAACCCCAGGGTGTTCAAACTTTGGACACAGTGGGTCAGAACGAAGGGAAAATCTTCAACTGTCATTTGAAAAGCACAGAAAGGAACATTTTCAAAGAACATAGAGTACACGTACACGTACATAAAGAAGTCGATATAAAGTCCTACAGATTGGGGCGCTTTTCAAAAAGACGGGTACCTGATAGCGCCTGCCCATTTATAGCGCTAGGTTTGGTCTGATGTCTCCCCAGTCCACCCCAGCTGGACCCAAGATCAGACGGCTCTTTGAGGAGGCTGAGTCTGTGGCTTGTTAATGAGGAGGATAGAAAGAACAGAAACAGGAGCAAGGTACAGGGTGAGAGCGCTGAAGAACGAGGAAGCGATTCCCTCTTCCCAGCCGGTACCGGGACCTGCGGGGTGCAGAGCCTGGTCCGAGGGCGGCGGCTCCTCTCGCGAACGGTGAAAAATAAAGAGCGCAATTCTGGGAAGTTTGCTTTTGGGTGGGGGGAAGGGAAGGGAGGAGCGGGTAGGATTGCGAATGAGGAGCCAGTAAACAAGCTAACACCACACCCACCCAATGACATCAAACCAAGATGGCATGCGCCTGTCCGCATGGGCCGTCCCAAAAGTCCACAAGGCGGTAACGAAAATTGACAAAAGCTAATAGCGAGCCTGAGATTAGCATAAACTACGACGCGAACCTATTGAAAACAGGGGCGGGGCTTGAAGTCCCCTTCTGAAATATCCTTCACTATAGCTCTCGCAGGCGGCGCGCTGCAACGCCAGACGAGACCTAAAAATAGAGCATAACTCAAAAGACACGAGGCGGGCGGGGCTCGCGCGCTGCAGTCCTCACGATTTCGGGGTGTCTTTAATCCCGCCAGGAGATCTGTGCTTGTGTGTTTGGACAGAAACCAAGTCAAGCAGTCCAGACCCCTCCAGGTGCCGAGCAGACACAAGTGCGCCCCTTGCACCTGCTACACGACTGCTGTGGAGCTGAGCTGCCCAGAATCGACACCAGTCCACAATAGCCCAAACTGCTTGCCTCCTGCTTAGTACTTTCTAATATATACATAGGTAAGGGATGTGAAGGTTTACAGAGCCTTCCGAAGAGGACCGATTTTAGTTTTATAGGAAGGTATCAACTAGCGAGAGTCACATTTGTGTTAGAACATGCCGTTAAATGTTCGAGTTGTGCTGGCCAATCAGAATGTTTAGCACATGGGCACTATTTGCCAATAAAGGCCTTCCTTCAGCAACTATGAAGATTGTGATGCAATAGAGCTTCACCAGCCAACCAGAATGTGACTCACCATTTTCTGTGCAGCTTAGCTTCTTTTGTTCAAAGGTTACTTTATTTTGACATAAATAGTTTGCAGTTCGTTTTGTTAAACCTTATAATAAACAGTGTGAGAAGTTGGCCTGGTATATGCTGTCCACTAATTATAGTGGGCACCTTGCACCAGTCCAAACAACCCCTTATTGGAGATAGGTTAAAGACAACCTTTATTGAAAGCTATCCTAGTGGTAGCTATGGAGAGCAGCCTTCAGGCTAAGTCTTGAAGGAATGTAAAGCAGCTTGTTTTACCAGTCTATAATCTCTTGAGTGACCAAATGAAAGAGGACCACACCAGGTATATATTTAAAATATATGTATTTAGTCTTAAACACACCCCTCTAGTCTCTTTATGAGGCTAGAGTTCGAAGTACATAAGTTACAAGTCGAATATCAACAGTAATAGCACAAAAACACGTTTGAGCCCTAGGGGCGTACCAAACCATATACCAATAAAGTGGTATAAGAACCACGACTGAGCTAGACACAAGGCCTAGGGCCTGTAGAAGTGTTTGGCCCTCAAGGAACCACCCAAGGTAGTGACACAGGGGACCCATGGGGGACGCGTGCAATGTGAGAACACAGCCGCGAGCCGCCGTTGACTTCTATGGGGAATGTCGCGGTTGGAGTTTTAAGGAAAAAGGACACTTAGAGGAGGACTTGGAGCAAACCCCTTTAGAACTAGGCTGTTCTAGAGTCAATACCCACGGGATCACCGGAGTACTCGAGTTACCTCACCCAGGGAAGCCGGGTGCGTAGGTGTCTTTCGGGGTTGGGTTTCGTTGTTGTTTTCAATGGCGATCTGCTGCAAAGTGCTGCTGGCGGCCAAGTCGAAAGTGTCCGGGTGGATCCAAGGGTGGATCGGAGATCTGAAGAACCTGAAAGCAGAGGGGACAGAGTCTGGGTCACTAGCCAGTGACCAAGAAGGCGATGAGCAGATGCCCACCGATGTCGGGTGCTTCAGGTAGGTTGACGGTCGTCTTGACTCTTCAGCCACGAGGTCCAGGAGGCGTCGACGACAACCAGGAGCTGGATTCAAGCTGTCCCACGACGTTTGTCGATTGCTGCGGTGTCGGCGACCGGATTGGACCCAACAAGCCTTGGCAACGGCAAGTCTTGTAGAAACAAAGAAAGGACGATGTTGCAGACCAGCAAGGTCTGGGGGACTCACCCAGCAAGGGTAAGTCAGGGCACCTCTGGAGCAACCAGGAAAACCCAAGCAAAAGAAGAGTTGCCTTCGGGAGGGCCCACTAGCCAACGGACTAGCGAGCGCAAAGGAGCCTTGAGTGGACACACTCGGAGCTGGCTCACAGGACACTCGTGGAGTGGAGGCCAGTGATCTTCGGTGCAGTTGGTGCTGGAGGCGGGGGCTACTTGGAGCCCAAAGCACAACTTTGTGGGAGACCAGAAAGAGGATGCACTTGCAAAAGTACTCAGTGTCCAGGGGTCACGGTCCCAATTTACCCACGACAGCTACGGGCCTCAGCTTTGCTAGAGACTCAGGGCAGCCTCGGGGAAGTCTGGAAATCCACCTCTGGTGATGCAAAGACTTCGGCGTCTGGCGGGAGCTTCAGCGATGCAGACCGGGCAATTGCTTCTTAGGTGCCTGCCAAGCAGGGGAGTCACTCCTTGACCCCAAGGGAGATTCTTCAGTCCTCTAATCTTGAAAGTAGAGCGTCGAAGGTCCAGGATTCGGCTTCAGAGTTTCGTCCAGGGTAATCTAAAGTCCTAAGGACTGGGGTCCCATACTTATACAAAGTTAGGGGGTTGGACATACTCTGGGGACCCACCTATGGGAGGGTCAGGGAAGAGGGGTGGTTACACCCATTCCCTTTGTCCAGTTTCGCACCAGAGCAGGGGCAGGTACCCCTGCAACCGGTTTGAACTGGCATATGCACAGGGACACCAAATGTGCCCCCAGTGCAGGACTTCAAAGCACCAGAGGATGCTCCCGCCCAGCCCCAATACACACTATCCTGTCTGGGGAGGTGGTTACACCTCCCTGCGACAGGAAACCTATTGTCCAGGCCTCCCCTGCCGGAGTTTCAGTCAGCAGCAGGAGGCCAGACCTGTGTCTGTGGCAGCGGCATCCATTTTGTGATGCCAGTGCTCTGGAAAGAAGTTACCGGGTAGCCCGGTGTGTACATGTCTCTCCCTCTAGAAGGGTGGAATGCTACCCCCGCCGCCAGTATTGGCAGGGGGTAGTATTCCAAGATGTTTGACACCAAACACGACATGTTTTGGTGCAGCCAGTCCAAAGTTAGCATTGTACCGCGAGGATATAATGCACTTAAGAGTATATGGTCAGGCTGTACCACAAACAGCATCAGAGGAGGGACTCCGAACGCTGCAGAGGGGCTCTGCTCATGCAGGGGCACCGTCTCACATAAAAACCAAGCACTCTGCCTTCAGGAATGGTAAGGCCTGCCATAGGAGTGACTTTTAGGTTTATATGTGTGTACAATGGTAGTGATATAGGTAGCCCATATCACAGTAAGGGGTGCATGCACCACCTTACCCAGGCTGCAGTAGCAGACCTGTGGTGTCATTTTGGATGGCCTTCCAGGGGTGGCACAATACATGCTGCAGCCCCTGGTAGGCCTCTGAGGTACCTATGCCCTGGGTACATAGTATACCATATACTAGGGACTTATAAGGGCACTCCAGATTCCAATCAGAGATGTGCCTAAGGCACATGGAAACCATTTTAGAGAGGAAGCAGATAGTCTGGGGTTCTGATTAGCAGGGCCCCAGCCAGACTAAAGTCGAAAAACAGTGGAGCATCAGCAAAAAGTTGGGGTACCCATGTGAAGCAGATCCTACTCTCCTACAAACAGTACTAATATAATTTGGTACACAACTCTCAGCTCAATATATAAAATGCAAAGGTCACAACCAAAACAAATTACCATTGATTAAATTTAATATGTATGAGACATCATCACCCTCTTTGCGTAATTGCTGGATTGTAATCAAACAATTGCCCGTAATCAAATAATTACCCATTGTATAATTTTTTTTGTCAGTGTGTAGATTGGTTAAAACCTCAAATAAGACATTCTAACTATTATGAACTGTCAGACACCGGCTGGGCATCTGGCCTGAAACAGTAGGATGGCGAATCGAGAAGAAGAGAGGCTACTCCGATGAAACATGCTGCACACAGTCAGTAGAGCCGTCTGTCACTAGGTGTGCCATGCCATGCACTGGTGAGATCTCCAACCTGCAGCACCCTCATTCTTAACAGCATGCACGTTCTCCTTATGTGCAGTGACAACCTTTCTTCGAAGTAGCAATGTATGTGCAGAACCTACAGCACACCTGAAGAACGTCTGTTTTGCCAGTAGGGAGATCCTTCCACAGACCGGGAATATTTGCACCTACTACTGCCTTAAAGTGGCAATATTACAGTCTGACCATTAAACAAGGCCTTTATGCCCATAAACTCCAAGATTTAATTGAGGTGATAAAGTTTATTGATTTGTTATTGATGTAATTTGCTTATCTTTTATGAGCTTCAGTTGCAGATTTTTTTTAGCTTTTCTATAGGGCTTTTTCCTCCTTGGCGAAACTCAAAAACCCACTCTGGTTGTTTGAGTAAGTAGATACTTCACTGCCTTACATGGCTGAAGAGGGTGTTGGTTGAAGTGTCACCGATGACTGGTGTGTTTGGTGTTGTGCGTGAGCCCCTAAGGATGTGCTCCAGACTTGGTGCAGAGGCATGTAGCAGCAAGTTACGCCTGCAGCAGAAGACTCAGGGAGCGTGAGGGATAGGTTTGCAGTTTGCGTTTGACTCAGGGAGCGTGAGGGATAGGTTTGCAGTTTGCGTTTGACTCAGGGAGCGTGAGGGATAGGTTTGCAGTCTGCGTTTGACTCGGGGAGCGTGAAGGATAGGTTTGCAGTCTGCGTTTGACTCGGGGAGCATGAGGGATAGGTTTGCAGTCTGCTTTTGACTCGGGGAGCGTGAGGGATAGGTTTGCAGTCTGCGTTTGACTCGGGGAGTGTGAGGGATAGGTTTGCAGTCTGCGTTTGACTCGGGGAGCATGAGGGATAGGTTTGCAGTTGCAGACTCTGGGAGCGTGAGGGATAGGTTTGCAGTCTGCGTTTGACTCGGGGAGCGTGAGGGATAGGTTTGCAGTCTGCGGTTGACTCGGGGAGCGTGAGGGATAGGTTTGCAGTCTGCGTTTGCTCGGGGAGCGTGAGGGATAGGTTTGCAGTCTGCGTTTGACTCGGGGAGCCTGAGGGATAGGTTTGCAGTCTGCGTTTGACTCGGGGAGCGTGAGGGATAGGTTTGCAGTCTGCGTTTGACTCAGGGAGCGTGAGGGATAGGTTTGCAGTCTGCGTTTGACTCGGGGAGCGTGAGGGATAGGTTTGCAGTCTGCGCTTGACTCGGGGAGCGTGAGGGATAGGTTTGCAGTCTGCGTTTGACTCGGGGAGCGTGAGGGATAGGTTTGCAGTCTGCGTTTGACTCGGGGAGCGTGAGGGATAGGTTTGCAGTCTGCGTTTGACTCGGGGAGCGTGAGGGATAGGTGTGCAGTCTGCGTTTGACTAGGGGAGCGTGAGTGATAGGTTTGCAGTCTGCATTTGACTCGGGAGCGTGAGGGATAGGTTTGCAGTTTGCAGTTGACTCGGGTAGCGTGAGGGATAGGTTTGCAGTCTGCGTTTGACTCGGGGAGCGTGAGGGATAGGTTTGCAGTCTGCGTTTGACTCGGGGAGCGTGAGGGATAGGTTTGCAGTTTGCGTTTGACTCGGGGAGCGTGAGGGATAGGTTTGCGCCTGAGGGATAGGTTTGCAGTCTGCGTTTGACTCGGGGAGCGTGAGGGATAGGTTTGCAGTCTGCGTTTGACTCGGGGAGCGTGAGGGATAGGTTTGCAGTTTGCGGTTGACTCGGGGAATGTGAGGGATAGGTTTGCAGTCTGCGGTTGACTCGGGGAGCGTGAGGGATAGGTTTGCAGTCTGCGTTTGCTCGGGGAGCGTGAGGGATAGGTTTGCAGTCTGCGTTTGACTCGGGGAGCGTGAGGGATAGGTTTGCAGTTTGCGTTTGACTCGGGGAGCGTGAGGGATAGGTTTGCAGTCTGCGTTTGACTCGGGGAGCGTGAGGGATAGGTTTGCAGTCTGCGTTTGACTCAGGGAGCCTGAAGGATAGGTTTGCAGTCTGCGTTTGACTCGGGGAGCGTGAGGGATAGGTTTGCAGTCTGCGTTTGACTCGGGGAGCCTGAGGGATAGGTTTGCAGTCTGCGTTTGACTCGGGGAGCGTGAGGGATAGGTTTGCAGTCTGCGTTTGCTCGGGGAGCCTGAGGGATAGGTTTGCAGTCTGCGTTTGACTCGGGGAGCGTGAGGGATAGGTTTGCAGTCTGCGTTTGACTCGGGGAGCGTGAGGGATAGGTTTGCAGTCTGCGTTTGCTCGGGGAGCGTGAGGGATAGGTTTTGCAGTCTGCGTTTGACTCGGGGAGCGTGAGGGATAGGTTTGCAGTCTGCGTTTGACTCGGGGAGCGTGAGGGATAGGTTTGCAGTCTGCGTTTGACTCTGGGAGCGTGAGGGATAGGTTTGCAGTCTGCGTTTGCAGACCTGTAAGACTCGTGGTCTGAGTCAGGTGATAAATATTTGGGAACCCCAAGAAGCCCAACCACTGAAACCACTATTAAGCAACTATTAAATACTAAATGAAGTCCACCTAGGTGCAACAGAAGCCTAACCCATGGAAACCCTGTAAAGCCAACAAGAAATACTACATGGCATTCACACAGGAGTGACAGAAGACCAGTTCTTTGCAGCTTGGTTAAGGAACCACAGCATGCTACCTGGGGTTTTCATTGGAATGAAAGGGGAGTAACCATTATACAGCCAGCAGTAGTATAAGCGCCGACCTGTTCAGTTAGGCCTGGTAAGGAACAATTGTGAAAAGTGTGCCATGAGGTCCACCCAGTAAAGGGGCTCATACGACCCTCTGGGGTGGGTGGAGATAAGGTAACCAAAGCGAGAGAGTGCGATCAGTAAATATTCACTTTGCTGGTGTCAAGAGTAGCAAGGTACCTCATCCTGCCAATTCAAGAAGGCTGCCATAGCAAAAACCCCATTCCGATTTCAGGTCTAACTCCAACTTACCTGCCTCATAGGGCATGGGAATATATAGGCCAGTAGCCCACTTCCGCTCATGCCCCTAAATCACGATTATTGCACAAAAGCGCCATACATTACAACAGAGAATACCTTGGCTGAATATGGGAAATAATAATAGGGAAAGATGGCCGACAGGTGAGGAGCTCCGGCCGGGAGCTCCCGGCTTGGTATTGCCTCTCTTGGCTCAAATCCCCAGAAATCTACCGCTTCCATCCATGGACCCATTCTACATACCTGGGGTCTCGTTTGTCTGCGGTCCTCGCCTCTCTTTTTCCCTTCATTTTGGTTTGAGACCTTCCGGGGAATCGAGATTGATGTTCCAGCCGCGGAGCCCGAGCAAACATGGCCGATGCCCGGTGGAGCTGCCCGACTGCTATAGGGGAGACTGGCTCCGGTTCGCCTCGGCCGTCACCTACCCAGCCGGACATCGGGCACAGTTCCCCTCGTCTCTCCGCTGGTTTCTCCTTTCTTCCCTGAGTCGCCGCCGACGTAGAGGTCACAGTCCATAGTTCGAGCCCTTCTGGGGCTGCTGCCTGTGCGCTTGAATCGTTTCCCCTGACTTGGCCGCATCTTGCCTGCTGGGACGCTGCTGCCCTGGGGCCCTGATGTCTCCCCCAACCTTCGCAGTGTGAGCGGTGTCTTCTCTCTGGTTTTCCGCGTTCTCTCTGGCTTTCTGCCCTTGTGACCCCGAGGACGCTGATTGTTCTTTATTTCACCTGCGTGCTGTGCCGGAGAGTTTATGGGACCGAGCCCGGGATCCTCCATCTTGGTTGTGCCGACCGACTGCAGGGATCACAGCTCACGGGCAGTTTATGTTCTGGGGTCGCCAGCCCGTCTCACTTCACGTCGACCCACTTTTGGACGTTCTCCATCTCGGCGTTGGCGAGCTTTTCATGGATCACCGCATGGAATCCTGACTTTGACTCGCACGGTTACCTAGTTTTCATAGCTGCCAAGGTTTCAGATTGCTATGTGTGACATTTTCATAATTTCAGAGAAACTATGAGTGACATTTTAACGACTATGAGTGACACATTCTTGCGAGCAAAATCACGCTATGAAGACTAGGGAAACATAAATATCAGAAATTACACCCATTTTAGCTACAGCAGTAAGAAATAATGATTAAATGGCTTCCATTTATGAGACTCATGCCTAAGTAAATATAATTAAAATTGTACAAATATCACAAAGCTCCTTTGCAACATATTAAATGAGCTCTGAACTGTAGCTCAAGAACTATTTTTTTGCAGTTGTGTGTTTTTTTAGGCTTGTGCTTCCGTGTGGTGAATGCTACAAGCCTGCACAAGACACCCAGCTATGGAAAGCCACGCCATTTGGCAGTGAGATAGTGCAGACCTTCTGCTTGCGCATCAGTGTCTTTATTCCCTGCCTGACAATGAGTTCATCTTCCCAGCCCGCACTCTCAGACAGCGGCACCAGCGAACACACCAGAAGGCTGTCACAGACCTAGTGCTGCCTCTCTGATGATGTATGTGCAGCCGCGCTGACGGTCATTTGTTGCACCGACTAGAACCACCAGTCCACTGTGACTGTGCGCTCCGGCTAGCGCAAAAAAACCCAAATCAAATGTCAACAAGCAGGCACTCACTTACTTTACTTGTTGAGCAGTAATAGCAGGCCGCCTCGTCGTCAGAGCCGCAATGACTCCCGGCCGAGGCAAACGCCGGCCACCATAAGTCCGAGGCTCAGGAGGCCTGGCTGCACAGTGCGTGGATTGGCAAGGTGAGTCAGCTCCGGTCGCGGCAGGGTCAATAATACCGTGGCACAATGTGGTGCAAGCAGCGCTAATATTTCCACTGCAGTCTGCCTAAACCCCATGAACTGCAGCCCCTGCCAGGCGCCACTGCCGGCGGCAGCAGGAAGTCCCGCCTAGTGTGGATCAAAAAATTCAAACTGACCTGAGTAGTCCAGACCCACTTACTCTCACGTCAGTCAGGATCATTGATGTATCAAAAAGCCGGCGGCCGGCAGTGTCGGGTGAATATAGAAGAATTACATTGTTAATTTGTAGCACAAGCAGCTAGAGTTGCAGACTGTGAGCCAGCTCGTCACCCTGGGAGCGGGGCACCGTGAGCTGCAATTCCAGCTTTATTTTTGGGCTTATTATGCGAATGATTACTAGCGCTGCGGCTCCACCTTGACAGCAGAGATGCTATTATGCGTGACTTAGCATTTCAGTGCGGTGATGCGGATCACCACACTGAAATGCGTTAGTCTAACGCCCGATGCGTGGTACTTGGCAGAGCTGAGTTTTGCGCCTGGTGATGGACTCTCCCCTCTTGAACACTGCAGACATCTTGTAGATGGGGATGGGTTGGTGCGTTTCAGCCATTTTTGTCTCCATCCACTGTCCCCCTCTTTCAGCCTGGTCTCATGCTCGGTTAGGGTTGTTGGCCCTTTTTGCTGCGCTGCCGTTTACCCGACCTGATCTAGACTCCACCCTCATGGCCTGTTTGGGACCCTGTTTTTCTTCTTTTATTTCAGGTTTGCAGGACTCTTTTTTTTTTTTTTTTTTTTTGAATCTCATACCTTCTTCAGTCTCTCTCACCTCCCCCCTCCACCCCTCTGTTCATACATTTCTTGCTTTTGTTTCCTCTGCATTACTATTGTCCTTTATAAATGATTTCTCCACGCTTATGTATCCTTTATCTGCTTTTCCTCCTTCCCCTTATCTCTTCCCCCTCTACTCTTCTCACCAAAGGAGTTGTCTTCAATGTTATTTAATGCTGAAACTTGAAACTGATGTAACTATGTAACACTTTTCAAATGCTTACCTCATGTAAAGCGCTCTGATACCTCTGGGTCTAGCCAGCGCTATATAAAACTATACTATTTCACTAGTATTTGTAGTAGACCTTTGTACTTACTACCACTCCTATGTGAATTTAGAGTTTTTCTGTTTGTATCTCTTCCTTGAGTGAATTTGCAACTTGTACATATGCAACTTTTTCTGTGTGTACCTTTTATGTAACTAATGTAATCCAAAGTCCTTATGTAATGCAACTGGTTTTTATGTAAAGCGCTCTGACACCTTCGGGTAATGTTCGCGCTATATAAAATCGCATTAAATAAATGCCTTTTAGAATGCCAGAAGAGAGGAACCACTGTGCTTAGGGAAACAGTCTTTAGATCGCATGCGATACATCGCATGCCATTTCAACGCGGTCGTAAGAACCACCGCGTTGTTACATCGCATACGATTAAAACGCAAGTCGTTACAACGTCTTGCTGTAGGGGGTGCGCTAAACTAAGGAATAGTATAATTTACTATTCCAACACCTTCCCTACTGTTGCACACACTGGAGTTGGAATAGTAAATTATGCTATTCCTGAGCCCAGCGCGCCCCCTACAGCAAGTCGTTGTAATGACTTGCATTATATTCGTATTTGATGTAACAACGTGGTCGTTGTAACGACCGCGTTGTAATGGCATGCGATGTATCGCATGCAATGTAACAACCCATATTCATGTGCTTATAGTTGAAACTTGCTACACCACTAAGTACAGTTAGTTCTCAGAACCAGTTGTTTTCCTCCCGGAATAATGATCCCTCATTCAGATCCTGATCCATTTGTAGTTCTGGATATCTGTACCTTTCTACGGGATCAAGTTTGTTAGTGCCCTTAGACCAAAAATTCCTGGCCCCTCTTAACCCAAAGCATATGTCATTCTTTTTCTCAGAGTATACTATTATATTATTCTTGTGTAAATGGCGTTTGATGTCAAAATTTCCATTGATTTCAACCCCACCTTTGCCACCACCATCGGAGCCATTGTCTCCATTCAAACCCATGATGTCTAGATGGAAACAGCCATCTGACTGTTTATTCACCAACATGTAAGATAAAACGAAAAGTCCTGGAAAGGGCACAGTCCGTCTTGTTCCTGCTAAGTCGGCTATTACTTTAAAAACCCTCCATCCCTAGGATGTCGGTCTAAGGCAACACTGGTCTAAATTTCCTCCCTTTTATACATTCTCTGTCACCCGGGACATCACTTGGATCTTTCCCACGTAGATTTGGTACTCTTTGCCGATCAAGAACTGCACAGCATTGAAGGACCCAAGTGGGATCAGGATTCCTGACACCTCAATGAACACCTGTCCAAGAGATGCACGCAGGCACTTCTACAAAGCACCTTACGGAGACTCAATTCCTGAGTTGCAATGGAATAGTTACTTCCTAAATTATCGCCACGCTTGGCCATCACACGTCTGTCCCACTGACGATATTGAGACTTTTCAAAATGTTTTTCTTTGTTCGCAGCATATCTAAATATTCCATACTGTCCTCCTTACACCTATACATCTCCTGGATGTACTCAAAGAAGTTAAATGTCATTTGGAAGAGATTTTGCATCGGATGTTGGCATAAAAGCAGAAATCGCAATGCTTGCCAAGAAGATAGCTACTTACTGCCTTATCTACAGCGCTTAGCAAAAACCGGAGTGCTCATGGCACTTGCCGCAGCTCCCATACCTTATGGGAGGATCCTTCACAGGCCTCCTTTTCACCAGCTCAGTTGTTGGTACAGCTGTTCAGAAAAAAACAAAAGATTTCAAAAAAGGTAAGCAGCTGTTCTGCAATAAAGGGATCAGAACACGCTAAATCCAGTATTAACCAATCCAAAGTAAGATGGACTCTCAACTGAATAATGCTAAGATATCAAAAACCCCTAAGCCTGAGGTGTAGACGGAAAGCCACTCCAGGAGGGGAAACACTGCTGGAAAGTCACTGTAGAGACCAGTTTCCATTTCTGACACATGTATGCAGGCACATGAAGGTGTTTTCGCAACTCTACTTGACAATACAGTCTAGTATAGGTGGGTATCCAAAAGGGGCAGGCTTCTTGGCCTTACCTCTTTGGATAAATGATAGACCCCTGCCTGCACAGAGCATGTTGGATTGCAGGAGGCTTGCTATGAAGGGTCAGCTTTCTTTCTGGCCCATTTACCTTTAGTTCTGCCAGGTTTTCTTTTTAGAAAAGGTGACTGTTGGATCCCCAGACTGATAACACACCAGAGAGAGATGTAAATTGCAATTAAAATATTTTTTTAAAGGAAAAAAGACAATTAAAATTGGTTAATGCACCCTGTGGATTAGTAGCAAATTCGCATAGGTTTTTATATATAGCATGCTTACTTCCCATGAGAACTATTGGCTTGGCGCGCACATTATGCTTGGGTGGCCAACAGCGTGAAAATCAGTTCTTGTGATGCTTTTAATTGCAAGATCCCTGTTCTCATGATCTATTCATGAGCATGAATGATCTCTTGTTAGGGTGATCAGGCGCCCCGGATTCGCCGGAACATACCTGGTTTTTCAGGATTTCTGCAGATTTCGGTCAATTTAGCACGTGAAAATATTTTAATATTTTCCAAGGCAGGACTAGGTAGCCGCTCTTATCACAAAGCAATTAAATAAACACTCATGATTCTGGGTTTAAACGTTGTATTTAATTTATACACTTAGTGCCTCATTCTGTGTGTTCTATATATGTATGTATGTATGTAGAGAATTTGTAAAGCGCAGGAATCGCCCCCGAAGGGGTATCTCCGCGCTGTTGTAGAGAGAAAGTCAGACAGGCACGAACTACCACAACTTAGGATGAGAGCTGTCACTTAAATCATTCTGTGCACTTCAGTTGATGTAAAATTGTAGTCCTTCTATTTTTGTGAAAAGGTCTGGGCTTTGTTTAACTCTCCCCTACACAGGGCATGCGCTGTGCTGTGAGACGTATTGTTTACAATTCCGTGGGTTTATAACCCACACACAGCATCCCATTACTTGTTTTTGTTGTCACTCTCATTTGCCATTGTTCGATTGCTTAGATCTCATAGGCTTCCCTTCCTTTCTTGTGTTAGTTCCTCCCTGAAGCATGCACCAAGTACATGTGTTCTTCGTCGTCTGTGTCATCCTCGTCTTTTTGCAATGCACTAATTTGTTTTTGATTTATATGTATTTCAATATTATTCCTGGGCGTGTAATGTGCTTTCCAATTCTTAACCCAGGCATATTTCTGATTATTTATGTTTCATTCAATATTTCACAGTATCTGCCGTCTCTATTGACCCACTAGTTAATTACACCCACATCTGTACTGCTGAACCCCTCTCTACTCCACTCTATGTCATTCCACTCTATGCCACTCTACTCCATACCACTCTACTTTGCACCATTTTACTCCACCCCACATTATGCCACTTTCCTCTACGCTACTCTGCACCACTCTACTTCATGCCACTCTGTTCTACACCACTCTACACCATTCCACTGTACGCCACTGTACTCCACTTCACTCTATGCCACCCTACTGTATGCCACTCTACTCTACTCTACTCCACACCATTCCACACCACTCTACACCACCATACTCTACTCTACGCCACTCTACTCTACACCACTACACTCTACCCCACTCTACTCTATTCTACCTCACTATACGCCACTCTACTCCATGCCAGTCTACTCCACCCCATTCTATGCCACTCTACTCTACGCAACTCTACGCCATTCTACTCTATGCCACTCCACTCTACACCAATCTCTACTCTAGTCCACTCTACTCTATACCTCTTGAGACTACGCCACTCTTTCCTATGCCACTCCACGGTATGCTACACCACCCAACTTTACGCAACTTCACACCATTCCACTCTACGCCACTACACTGTATGTCATTCTACTGTATGCCACTCCATTCCACTCTAGGTCACTCCACTCTCCGCCACTCTGCGCTATGCCCCTCTACTCTACGTCACTCCATTCTACTCTCTGTCACTCTGTGCACTGTACTCTGTCACTCTACTGTATGGCACACTACTCTGTGACACTCTACTCTGACACTCTACTCCGTGACACTCTACGCCACTCCACTCTACTCCACGCCACTTTATGCCACTCTACTCTGTGCTACTCTTCTCTGTGCCACTCCACTCTATACTTATCTACTCTACGCCACTCCACTCCAGTCTTAGCCTCTCCACAGCACTCCACGGTACGCTAGATCACTCCACTCTATGCCACTCTACTCCATCCCACTCCACGCAAACAGCAGTTTACCTCATGCCACTCTACTATATGCCACTCCACTGTATGCCACTCTACTCTATACCACTCCATTCCATTCCACTCTACACCACTCTACTCTATGCCACTCCACTCTAACCCACTTCACTCTACACCACTCCTTTCCACTCTACATCACTCTAAGCTGCTCTACTCCATGCCACTCTACAATAGACCAGTCCACTCTACACCACTCTATTCTAGGCCATTCTTCTGTACACCACTCTCCTGTATGTCACTCTACTGTCCGCCACTCCACTCTTCGCCACTGTACCCTACGCCACTCCTCTCTGTCATTCCATTCCTACTCTACTTCACTCCACTCTGTGCTTCTCTATGCCACTCCACTCCACGCTACACCACTCTACGCCACGCCACTAACTTTTAGCCATGCTGAACAGGTGCCACGGTGCTTGGCAACAGGGCTAAAAAACACTGGCAAAGTGAGTAGCTCTCACAGGCGAGGCCTATTAGCTTTGCCAATGCTTGTTTTTAAAATCTGGTCAACAATTCGCTTATACCTTTCCCTTGCAATATGGGAAGTAGGTCTGTGAAAGTAGCTATCACAGCGTCGGGGGCAGGCATCCCGCTTCACTGTTCCATGCCCTGTTAATGTTCAAACCAATTCTGGGACGAAAGAAGGTTATATGGTCACAGTAGGCGTAAGGAAAACATGAAATTAATTAATCTAGGGTTAGCCCAATAAGCAATACAATGGAACATACAGATGCGTAAAACAAATTACAAAAAGGCCCACCAATATTCTTATTAAAAATAGATTTTTATTTCTTACTAAAAATACTCTGGAACCCCACAAATGCCCAGGCCTATCAGTGTTTTTGATTTCCGTGAGCATTCTTAAAAAGCAGCCATAGAATTACCAGAAAGTAACTTTTCCTAATGCTGTATTAAAACCACTGGGTCTCTTTGGTCTCTTTGATGCTCGACAAGAGTGTGGCGAGCCAGGCAGGAGACACTGGTTACTACGATGTGCCTATGTCAAGGAAGGAAGTGTGAAGGCAGCAAAATGCTATTTGCACATTAAAAATTGTCCTTTGCCGCTTTTGCAGTTTTCATGTAGAGTCTTCCAGCATGTATGTTCTGGGGGACCACAGGCATAGCTTGCATTGGTGCAGCAGGTGCAGTGCACCGGGGCCCAGATGCGTGAACCCTGTTGTTAGAAATGGGGGTCTCTAGTTGGCTGAGGTAGGTAACTTAGACCAAATAGGGACCCTTGCTTCTAGTCACGGAAAGGGGGACACACTCTCAGATAACCCCTGCTCACCCTCTGGTAGCTTGGCACGAGCAGACAGGCTTATCCCCAAGGCAATGTGTAAAGTATTTGCAGCAACACTCCCAGTAACACAGTGATAACACCACAAACGGACACCACAACGGTTTATAAAAATAGCGGTATCTTTATCAAAAATATGACAAGCCCAGAGCGACAAAAATCCAACATATGCATATTCGTATGATTAACTTCTCAGGTTGTTATATAAAAATCACTTGTAGGTTCTTCTCGGTATTAATGAGCAGTTCAAATGTTCTTATACAGTTCGTTTGGAAGAAAAATACTCGTAAGAGCTCTCAGCTGACCTACGCGGTCAGCGCGTACAAAAATAGCCCCCAAATCGATGATAAACAAGAGTTCGAAGAAACAAGGGCGGCCCCGGTACTACTTGGTAAGTACGGGCCACTCGAGGGGCTCATCGCAAAGGCGCGATGCAGCGGGAGAGATCGGAGCTTCTCCTTCACTTCTCCAGCTCGCCCCTGTGAGAAGTTGGCCTGGCATATGCTGTCCACTAGTTATAGTGGGCACCTTGCACCAGTCCAATCGACCATTATTGATGATAGGTTTAAAGACAACCTTTATTGAAAGCTATCCTAGTGGTAGCTATGGAGAGCAGCCTTCAGGCTAAGTCTTGAAGGAGTGTTAAGCTATTGTTTTACCAGTTATAACCTCATGAATGACCAAATGAAAGGAGAACCACACCAGGTATATATATAAAATATATGTATTTATTACTAAACACAACCCAATAGTCTCTTTATGAGGCTAGAGGTGAAAGTACACAATTTACAAGTCGAATAGCACAGTAAAATAGCACAATATACGATTAGCCCTAGGGGTGTACCAAACCATATATTAAGAAAGTAGTATAAGAGCCACGACTTAAGTAGACACAAGGCCTAGAGCCTGTAGAATCGCTGGGACCCCAAGGAACCACCCAAGGTAGTGACACAGGGGACCCACGGGGGCTGTGTGCAGTGTGTGAACACAGCCGCGAGCTCCGTTAAAGTCTATGGGAAAGTCGCAGTTATCGTTTTAGAGTTTAGGGACACTAAACCCTCTTGGACTTACAGTTCTAGGGTCAACACCCACGGGAGCACCGGAGTACTCGAGTTACCTCACCCAGGGAAGCCGGGTGCATAGGTGTCAATTGGTGTTGGGTCGCGTCGTCGTTTTCAATGGCAGTCTGCAGAGGAGTGCTGCTGCCGGGAAGATGCGAAGTGTCCAAAGAGATCCAAGCCTGGATCGGAGAAGAGAAGAACCTGAAAGCAGAGGGGACAGAGTCTGGGTCACTTGCCAGTGACCAGGGGCACGATAGTTGAATGCCCACCGATGTCGGGTGCTTCAGGTGAAAGAGGTAAAGCTTGACTCTTCAGCCACGAGGACCAGGAGGCGTCGACGATGACCAGGAGCTGGATTGGAGCTGTCCCACGAAGGATGTCGAGTGCTGCAGCATTGGTGTCCGGATTAAACACAACAAGCCTTGGCAACAGCAACACGCGCAGAAAGGAGAAAGATGCTTCGGAGCAGACCAGCAAGGTCTGAGGGACTCACCACTTGGTGGAGAATTAGGGCACGTCTGGAGCAACCAGAAACGCCCAATGAAAATCAGAGTTGCCTTCACAGGGACCCACCAGTCGACGGACCAGGGATTGCAAAGGAGCCTCGAGCGGAAATGCAAGAAGCAGGCCCACGGAACACTCGTGGAGTGTAGGCTCACAATCTTCGATGCAAATGGTGCTCGGGGCCTGGGCTACAAGTAACCCAAAGCAGGACTTCAAGAGTTGTCGAGAAGTCAATGCACTAGCAAATGTGCACGGTGACCAGGAGTTCCGGCTCCACGCTACTCACGAGTGCTGCGGGTCTCAGTTTTGCTGGGGACGTGGGTTGGCCTCTGTGATGTCTGGAAAACTTCTTCCTGGGCTGCGAGTACTTCAGAGTCCGGCGGGAGCTTCGGAGATGCAGACTGGCAAATGCTTTGTTGGTGCCTGCCAAGCAGGGGAGTCACTCCTTGACCCCAAGGGAGATTTCTTCAGTCCTCTAGTCTTGAGTAGAGCGTCAAAGTTCCAGGATTCAGCTTCAGAGTTTCGTCCAGGGATATCTAGAGTCCTGTTGCCAGGGTTCCCTTACTTATACTAAAGAAAGGGGTTGGACTAACTCTGGGGACCCACCTAAGGGATGGTTTGGAAAGAGGGGTGGCTACACCCATTTCCTTTGTCCAGTTTCGCGCCAGAGCAGGGGCTGGTAGCCCCTGCAACCGGTTTGAACTGGGGTATGCACGAGGTCACCAAATGTGCCCCCAGTGCAGGACTTCAAAGCACTCAGAGAGTGCACCCACCCAGCCCCAATCCACTAAGGCCTGTCTGGGAGGTGGTCACACCTTCCTGTGACAGGAAACCTATTGTCCAGGCCTCCCCTGCCGGAGTTTCGGTCAGCAGCAGGAGGCCAGACTCGTGTCTGTGGCTGCAGCATCCATTTTGTGATGCCAGGGCTCTTTAAGGTTTCTACCGGGTATACCGGTGGGGACATGTCTCTCCCTCTAGAAGGGTGGAATTCTACCCCTGCCGCCAGGACTGACGGGGGGGGGGAGGTAGGATTCCAAGGTGTTTGACACCAAACACGACATGTTTCCGTGCAGCCAGTCCAAAGTTAGCATTTTACCGCGAGGTTATAATGCACTTAAGAGTATATGGTCAGGCTGCACCACAGACAACCCCGGATAGGAGAGTCCGAGGGCTGCAGAGGGGCTCTGCTCATGCATGGGCACCCTCTCACATATAACCAAGCACCCTACCTTCAGGATTGATAAGGCCTGCCATAGGGGTGACTGATAGGTTTCTATGTGCAGTGTTAGGTGAGACATAGGGAACCTATATCTCTGTAAGGGGTGCATGCACCACCTCACTCAGGCTGCAGTAGCAGTCCTGTGGTGTCATTTTGGATGGCCTTCCAGGGGTGGCACAATACATGCTTCAGCCCCTGGTAGGCCTCTGGGGTACCTCTGCCCTGGGTACATAGTATACCATATACTAGGGACTTATAAGGGCACTCCAGAATCCAATCTGGGATGTACCTGAAGTACATGGAATCAATTTAGAGAGGAAGCAGCTAGGCTGGGGTCCTGGATAGCAGGGCCCCAGCCAGACTAAAGTCGAAAAACAGTGTAGCATCAGCAAAAAGTGGGGGTAACCATAAGAGGCAGATCCTACTCTCCTACACAACCCCCCCAAACGCAGGGACATTAAAATAACCTTGACCAGTTAAGTCTTCATGTTCTAAGTGGAAATATCTGGAGAGTCCATCTGCATTGGCATGGTTACTCCCCGGTCTATGTTCCACTGTATAGTCCATCCCCTGTAGGGAAATGGACCACCTCAAAAGTTTGGGGTTTTCACCCTTCATCTGTTTTAGCCATAAGAGGGGCTTATGGTCTGTCTGAACAAGGAAGTGAGTACCAAACAAGTATGGCCTCAGCTTCTTCAGAGCCCAAACCACAGCAAAGGCCTCCTCTCAATGGCTGACCAAAGTTTCTCTCTGGGGTCAGCCTTCTGCTAATAAAAGCTACTGGCTGATCCTGACCTTCATCATTCAACTGTGATAGTACAGCCCCTACCCCCAACTCAGATGCATCTGTTTGCACAATGAACTTCTTGGAGTAATCAGGACTTTGCAGAATGGGAGCATTGCACATGGCCTGCTTCAGGTCATCAAATGCCTTTTGACAGCTAACTGTCCACTGGACCTTTTTGGGCATTTTCTTAGAGGTTAAGTCATTCAGGGGTGTCACTATTGATCCATACCCCTTGACAAATCTTCTGTAGTACCCAGTCAGGCCTAAAAAGGCTCTCACCTGAGTCTGGGTAGTTGGAGCAACCCAGTCCATGATGGTCTGGATTTTGCTCTGCAATGGTTGAACCTGGCCTCCACCCACAAGGTGGCCCAGGTACACAACCTGACTCTGCCCTATCTGGCACTTGGTGGCCTTGATAGTGAGGCCTGCCTTCTGCAGGGCCTCCAAAACATTTCTGAGGTGGACCAGGTGATCCTCCCAGGTGGAGCTAAAGACAGCAATATCATCTAGATATGCTGCACTATAGGCTTCCAGACCTGTAAGGACTGTGTTCACCAACCTCTGAAAAGTGGCAGGTGCATTTTTCAGCCTAAAGGGCATCACCACAAATTGGTAAAGCCCACCAGGGGTAGAAAATGCAGTTTTTGGCTTTGCATCATCAGCTAGTCTGATCTGCCAGTAGCCAGCTGTTAGGTCAAATGTGCTTAGATACTTGGCTGAGGCCAAAGTGTCTATTAGCTCATCTGCCCTGGGGATTGGATGGGCATCAGTCCCAGTGACTGCATTGAGGCCTCTGTAGTCCACACAAAACCTCATCTCGCTCTTACCATCTTTGGTGTGAGGTTTTGGCACCAGGACCACTGGACTAGCCCAAGGGCTATCTGAAGGCTCAATGACACCCAGTTCCAACATTTTCTGGACTTCTGTCCTGATACAGTCCCTGACCTGGTCAGGTTGCCTGAATTATCTTACTTTTAACAGGCAGACTGTCCCCAGTGTCCACTTCATGAGTGCACCAGGTGGTCTGACTTGGAGTCAGAGAAAACATGTGTCTGAACTGATTGAGCACCTGTCTACAATCAGTTTGCTGCTGGGCAGTGAGGCTGCCTGCCAAGGCTACACCATCTACTGACCCATCATCAGGGTTCTGTGAGAGCAGGTCAGGGAGAGGGTCACTCTCCTCCTCCTGTCCCTCATCAGTTGCCATGAGCAAGCACATGTCAGCCCTGTCCACATATGGCTTCAGCCTGTTGACATGGAGCACCCTGTGGGGGCTCCTGGGAGTTCCCAGGTCTACCATATAGGTAACCTCTCCCTTCTGCTCAACAATTGTATGGGGGCCACTCCACTTGTCTTGGAGGGCTGCTGGGGCCACTGACTCCAACACCCACACCTTCTGTCCTGGCTGGTAAACAGTCAGTACAGCCTTTTAGTCATGCCAGGCTTTCTGTAATTCCTGGCTAGCCTCAAGGTTTTTGGTTGCCTTTTTCATGTACTCAGCCATCCTGGAGCGGAGACCAAGTACATAGTCCACTATGTCCTGTTTAGGGGGTTTGAGAGGTAACTCCCAACCTTCCTTCACCAGACACAATGGACCCCTGACAGGATGGCCAAACAAAAGTTCAAAAGGGCTGTAGCCAACCCCCTTTTGAGGCACCTCCCTGTATGCAAATAAAAGGCACTGCAAGAGTATGTCCCATCTTCGCCTAAGCTTTTCTGGGAGCCTTTAATCATGCCCTTCAAGGTTTGGTTGAATCTCTCAACTAAACCATTGCATTGTGGGTGATAGGGTGTGGTGAACTTATAAGTCACTCCACACTCCTTCCACATTGCAGTTAAGTAACTGGACATAAAGTTTGCATCTCTGTCAGATACTACCTCCTTAGGAAAGCCCACTCTTGAGAAAATTCCCAGGAGGGCCCTTGCCACCACAGGTGCTGTAGTGGTCCTAAGGGGAATGGCTTCTGGGTACCTGGTGGCATGGTCCACCACCACCAGGATAAACCTGTGCCCAGATGCTGTTTGGGGATCCATGAGACCAACTATGTCAATCCCCACTCTCTCAAAGGGAACCCCCACCACAGGTAGTGGTTTCAGGGGGGTCTTTGTGGTGCCACCTGCCTTCCCACTGGCTTGGCAGGTTACACAGGAGCGACACAACTCCTTGGTGTCTTCAGACATGTGGGGCCAGTGAAAGTGAGGGACAATCCTGTCCCAAGTCTTGTTCTGGCCGAGGTGACCAGCTAAAGGAATATCATGGGCTAGTGTCAATAGGACGCCCCTGAACTTCAGAGGTATAACCAACCTCCTGGCTGTTCCAGGCTTGGGGTCTCTACTCTCTGAGTACAGGAGTCCATCATCCCAATACATCTTATGGGTGCCACTAGCATTCCCAGCAGCCTCAGCAGCAGCTTGCTGTCTGAGGGGTTCAAGAGAGGGGCAGTTCAGCTGCTCCTGGCTCAGAACTGCCCTGGAAGGGCCCCCTGTCCCCAAGAACTCAACCTGATCAGGTTCAAGCTCCTCTGGGTCAGTTCCTTCTTCAGGCCTGAGATCATCTTCCTCAAAAGACTGATCTTCTTCCTGAGCCAAGGGGGAAGGCACTGCCTTAACCCTACTGCTCCTCCTCTTGGGAGGCACCTGGTCCATTATTCCAGAATCCAGGGCCTGTTCAGCTTTTGACATTTTTGCCTGTGACCTAGTCACAGCAAAGACATGTGCAGGGATCCTTAGCATTTTTGCATGTTTCCTGAGCTCCACCTCTGCCCAAGCTGAGGTTTCAAGATCATTGCCAAGCAAGCATTCAACTGGTAGGTCTGCACTTACCACAACCTTCTTAAGGGCAGTTACCCCTCCACAGGAGAAGTTAACAACTGCCAGAGAATGGTCTGTTCTGACATTGCTAGCATTGGTCACTTGGTACATTTCACCAAGTATAATCTGCCCAGGATCCACAAGATCTTTTGTCACCATGGTGACACTTGCTCCTGTGTCCCTGAATGCCAAAGCCTCTCTTCCGTTAATTAAAGGCAGCTGTCTGTATTTGCCCAAATTATTGGGACTCACAAAGGGGGACATATCCATGCCCCCATCATAGACTAGGACAGCCTGAGTTGTTACTCTGACTAGGCCAGAGCCCACCTCAGTACCCAGGGTCAACCCTACTAAACCCTTATTCTGAGTATTTCCACCACCATTTGTAGCTGGACTAGGGGGAACAGTTGCCTTAGGGGCAGTGGTGGCTGGATTAGAGTCTTTGGCCTTGGTGCAATCACTGGTCCAGTGAGTCTTTTGCTTACAGACTTTGCACCAAGGTTTCTTTTGGCCTTTTCCTTTAGTAGATTGGGATTCCCCACCAGATGCAGCTTTTTGGGGACCTTGAGAAGACTTCTGGTCTTTACCCTTTTCCCCACCCTTGTCAGAGTTTTTGGAATCTTGCTTCTTCTGGTCACCACCTTGGTTCTGTACCTTCTGCTTCACCCTGGTTCTGACCCATTTGTCTGCCTTATTTCCCAATTCTTGGGGAGAGGTCAGATCAGAGTCAACCAGGTACTGATGTAGCAACTGATTCTGACAGTTATTAAGAATCTGCTCCCTCATGATTAAATTATACAATCCTTTGAAGTCACACACCTTACTGCCAAGTAACCAGCCTTCCAGAGCCTTAGTAGCACAATCTACGAAGTCCACCCAGTCCTTCGTCTGTGCCTTTTGGGTATCTCTGAACTTTAACCTGTATTGCTCAGTGGTTAGGCCAAACCCATCTATCAGGGCACTCTTCAGGACTTGGTAATCATCAGCATCCTCTTCTCTTACAGTGAGGAGCTTGTCTCTACCTTTGTCTGCAAAGGAGAGCCACAAGATTGCTGCCCACTGCTCCTGGGGACCCTCTGAACTTTACAGGCCCTTTCCAGTGCAGTAATCCATTTGTGGATGTCATCCCCACTCTGGTAGGGAGGGACAATCTTGCTCAGGTTTCTATGGTCATAAGACCTTTCCCTACCACTAGGGAAGTTGCTGCCACCATGGGACTCTAGTCCCAACTTTCTTCTTTGTCTATGAAGCTCTAGGGACTCCCTGTCTATAGCCAGCTGCTCTCTTCTGATCCTAAGCTGAGCTTCTTCATACTGGAGCAGTCTCTTTTCCTTTCATGAGAGGATTCCCTCCTATGAGAGGAAACAGAGGTCCCTATTGAGGTGTCAGAATGGTTAGACTCCTGAGAAGGAGATCTGGACCTTCTAGGCACACTCACAACTCTTCCTGGTGGGACAAAGAGGAGGCCATTCTGGTCCTCCTCCTCATCTGCAGGAGGAGCTGGATTGTCCAGGGCAAGATCATTGTCATCTTCCTGGCCAGTTTCAGAGGTCAGGTCCTGGGTATTTTCACCCCTGGTCCCTTCCTCATCTTCTGCCCCATCCTCTTTGCCTACCCCTGCAGACCCTAGGGGTCTTCTGAGGTCATCCAGCAGAAGCATCTCCATGAGACGTTGGGTGTTGGCACTTTTGCCTGTCTTCAGCTTCCTAGTCTTGCACAATTCTCTCAATTCCAAGAATGGGAGGTTGTCATACTTGGAGGGTAGAAGCCCACTGGCTTCTGGCAGGGACCCACTGGTTCCTGGCCTTGAAGACATCAGTAGTGAGGTGTGGTGTTTGCACTACCTACTCTAGTGTGGCCTACTGAACTCTCTTGAGTTGTAGAAAGGGTGTGCTAAGCCCTTGACACACAACTCTAAGTTCAGTAGAACTTACTGTATTTCTAAGCTTGAATTTATATGTACCTCAGGTACCTTTAGTGGTTTTCAGTAAGGCACACACTTGAGATTATCTGGTAAAACAAGGCAAGCTTTAATCCCACCGCTGCACACCAAAGTGAGAAGTTGGCCTGGTATATGCTGTCCACTAGTTATAGTGGGCACCTTGCACCAGTCCAATCGACCTTTATTGATGATAGGTTTAAAGACAACCTTTATTGAAAGCTATCCTAGTGGTAGCTATGGAGAGCAGCCTTCAGGTTAAGTCTTGAAGGAGTGTTAAGCTATTGTTTTACCAGTTATAACCTCATGAATGACCAAATGAAAGGAGAACCACACCAGGTATATATATAAAATATATATATTTATTACTAAACACAACCCAATAGTCTCTTTATGAGGCTAGAGGTGAAAGTACACAATTTACAAGTCGAATAGCACAGTAAAATAGCACAATATACGATTAGCCCTAGGGGCGTACCAAACCATATATTAAGAAAGTGGTATAAGAACCACGACTTAAGTAGACACAAGGCCTAGAGCCTGTAGAATCGCTGGGACCCCAAGGAACCACCCAAGGTAGTGACGCAGGGGACCCACGGGGGCTGTGTGCAGTGTGTGAACACAGCCGCGAGCTCCGTTAAAGTCTATGGGAAAGTCGCGGTTATCGTTTTAGAGTTTAGGGACACTTAGAAATGGACTAGGACCAAACCCTCTTGGACTTATAGTTCTAGGGTCAACACCCACAGGAGCACCGGAGTACTCGAGTTACCTCACCCAGGGAAGCCGGGTGCATAGGTGTCAATTGGTGTCGGGTCGCGTCGTCATTTTCAATGGCAGTCTGCAGAGAAGTGCTGCTGCCGGGAAGATGCGAAGTGTCCGAAGACATCCAAGCCTGGATCGGAGAAGAGAAGAACCTGAAAGCAGAGGGGACACAGTCTGGGTCACTTGCCAGTGACCAGGGGCACGATAGTCGAATGCCCACCGATGTCGGGTGCTTCAGGTGAAAGAGGTGAAGCTTGACTCTTCAGCCACGAGGACCAGAAGGCATCGACGATGACCAGGTGCTGGATTGGAGCTGTCCCACAAAGGATGTCGAGTGCTGCAGCGTTGGTGTCCAGATTGAACACAACAAGCCTTGGCAACAGCAACCCACACAGAAAGGAGAAAGATGCTTCGGAGCAGACCAGCAAGGTCTGAGGGACTCACCACTTGGTGGGGAGTTAGGGCACGTCTGGTGCAACCAGAAACGCCCAATGAAAATCAGAGTTGCCTTCACAGGGACCCACCAGTCAACAGACCAGGGATCGCGAAGGAGCCTCGAGCGGAAATGCAAGAAGCGGGCCCACGGAACACTCGTGGAGTGTAGGCTCACAATATTCAGTGCAAATGGTGCTCGGGGCCTGGGCTACAAGTAACCCAAAGAAGGATTTCAAGAGTCGTCGAGAAGTCAATGCACTAGCAAATGTGCACAGTGACCAGGAGTTCCGGTTCCACGCTACTCACGAGGGCTGCGGGTCTCAGCTTTGCTGAGGACTCGGGTCGGCCTCTGAGATGTCTGGAAATCCTCTTCCTGGGCTGCAAGTACTTCGGAGTCCGGCGGGAGCTTCAGAGATGCAGACCAGCAAATGCTTTGTTGGTGCCTGGCAAGCAGGGGAGTCACTCCTTGACCCCAAGGGAGATTTCTTCAGTCCTCTAGTCTTGAGTAGAGCGTCGAAGTTCCAGGATTCAGCTTCAGAGTTTCGTCCAGGGATATCTAAAGTCCTGTTGCCAGGGTTCCCTTACTTATACTAAAGAAAGGGGTTGGACTAACTCTGGGGACCCACCTATGGGAGAGTTTGGAAAGAGGGGTGGCTACACCCATTTCCTTTGTCCAGTTTCGTGCCAGAGCAGGGGCTGGTAGCCCCTGCAACCGGTTTGAACTGGGGTATGCACGAGGACACCAAATGTGCCCCCAGTGCAGGACTTCAAAGCACTCAGAGAGTGCACCCACCCAGCCCCAATCCACTAAGGCCTGTCTGGGAGGTGGTCACACCTCCCTGTGACAGGAAACCTATTGTCCAGGCCTCCCCTGCCAGAGTTTCGGTCAGCAGCAGGAGGCCAGACTCGTGTCTGTGGCTGCAGCATCCATTTTGTGATGCCAGGGCTCTTTAAGGTTTCTACCGGGTATACCGGTGGGGACATGTCTCTCCCTCTAGAAGGGTGGAATTCTACCCCCGCCGCCAGGACTGGCATACTAAACTCCATCTCTCCATCTTATGCCTATGGGAAGATATGCTGGAAACATGTTACACAGTATTCCCCATTCTCTCCTATGGGCAAGATGGCCTTGCAACAGTGTAAGAAACTGGCTCTATATATACTGCAGCAAAGTGAGGTACAGTGTGTATAGAGTCCAAGAGTCCCCAAAGGTGTAGCAGAGGTTAAAGTTAGATAGAACCTTACTCTCTATTTGTGGTAGAGTGGTCGAGCAGTAAGGCAGTATCAGAGGACAGTGTTAAGCATTTGATGTACACACTCAATCATCAAATGAATTCACACACTCAAGAACTGAACTCGAGACCAATTGGTTTTTGTATAAAAAAAAAAATATACAGTTAATTTATTTTATAACCAAGTAAGCTTGGTGCAAATGAGCATAAAATACTTTACAGGTTTAAGATGCTGTTGTTGAAATACTTTCAATATACAGTAGACTTTGTATGCAATTCGAATTACAGGGGTTGCAATGCAATGCAATACTTAGTACACTCAGCACATAGGAATCAATAGGCTTTTTAAGTAAAATGCAGATAAATCACATTTCGAATAGCTTTTTCTAACACAGTGCTGGATCCTAGATTCAGCACTGGGACATTTCCTGAAAACAGTTTAGAAAATGCGTTTAAGTTAGATGTACGATTTTTAGCAAATATTTGTAACTTTCAAAACTTCACACAGTTCATGTTATCCTATGGAAAAAAATGGGTTATCGGTTTCACGGTTTGTTATCGACAGTGGAAGTTAAGGTTCTGAGGTAGGACTCAGGTGTTCCCCAGGGTCAAGGATGCACTCTTGTTACACCCTCAGCGGCACTAGGGCGGCCGGGTGCAGAGTGTGGAGACCCAACGTTATCCTATGGAGGATAGGGGGCCTTTGGTTGGTGGCTGCTAGCGAGCAGGCCACACAGCTGTGGGAGCGGAGCTCCTGGTTGTATGCACAGGGCAAATGGGCAAAAAGGTTAGCACAAAGGTTGCACCCTCAGCGGCACTAGGGCGGCCGGGTGCAGAGTGCTGTTGGGGCGTCGGGCGCCCGGTTATTCTCAATGGAGAGACTCCGGCTGAAACAATTACTGCAGACTCGGGGACGAGGATCTTCTGGGCGCGACCACCACTTCGAGGGGTAAGTTGGGATGTCTTGGGTTGGAAAGGCACCGTTGGTTGGGGCACAGGGTCAAGGATGCACTCTTGTTACACCCTCAGCGGCACTAGGGCGGCCGGGTGCAGAGTGTGGAGACCCAACGTTATCCTATGGAGGATAGGGGGCCTTTGGTTGGTGGCTGCTAGCGAGCAGGCCACACAGCTGTGGGAGCGGAGCTCCTGGTTGTATGCACAGGGCAAATGGGCAAAAAGGTTAGCACAAAGGTTGCACCCTCAGCGGCACTAGGGCGGCCGGGTGCAGAGTGCTGTTGGGGCGTCGGGCGCCCGGTTATTCTCAATGGAGAGACTCCGGCTGAAACAATTACTGCAGACTCGGGGACGAGGATCTTCTGGGCGCGACCACCACTTCGAGGGGTAAGTTGGGATGTCTTGGGTTGGAAAGGCACCGTTGGTTGGGGCACACAAGGCCGTGGGGCGTCGGGTGCAGGGGTGTCTTTTGGCGTCGGAAAGTCTTACCCGCTCTTGGTCGCAGTAGAGGGGACCCTCTGGATTGAGGCTGCAGGCGTCGGCTGGGGTCTTGAGGCTGGTCTGGGATCTCCGGATCTTGGGTCACAATCGCCGGGGAGACCTCCTCTTCGTGTTTTTCCACTCAAAATCGGGCCGGGTTCGGCGGGTGCAGAGTGGGCTGGATTCGCGGTCACGGGCTGCTGCCAGTGGTTGCAGGTTTTTGAACAGGGCCGCTGTTCTCGGGAGCCTCAGTCTTTGTAGAGGCAAGGCAGTTAGGTCCTCCAGGGTTTTCGAGGTTGCTGGCCGCAGGACATGCCGGGGTTCAGCAGTTGTAGGTTCGAGGGGAGACAGACCCGTAGGGCTGGGGCCAAGTCAGTGGGCGTCATCCTCTTGTTAGCAGCTGCATGGCAATTCGTCCTTCTTAGCTTCTTCTGTAGTCATTTCTGGATCTGAGGAATCAAGGTTCAGGGTGCCCCTAAATACCAAATTTAGGGGCGTTACAGGTAGGGCAAAGGCAGGCACCAATGGGTCCCTTCCTCGGGGTGAGTACACCCCCTTCTCGGCCACTCTCCAGTGGGAGGGGGGCAGGATCCTGTTCCTGGTTGGCTAGGGCTCCCCATCTTCAAGATGCCGTGAGCCCAGAGTTGTGCTTCACCTCGCCTCCCCCACCTGAGGGGTGGGGTTGGCAAAGGCTGGCACACCACCTTTCCTCAATTGTTTTTCCCTCCGGTTCTCCCACCCAAAGTGGGGGTCAGAACCAGTGGGGACCAGTTGCTGAGTACAGCAAGTGGTTTGGAGAAGTTCACAAAGGCGGCATGCCTTTGAAGCTTGCCCTGCCCGTCCTGGGGGAGGAGGCATAGCACCTCGACCCAGGATGTGCATTGTTGCAGGCCCTCGAGAATGGATGGCTCTCGACCCAGGGGTCCGGCAACCTGTCTGCATGGTGGCAGCCGAATCAGCGACTCAGTAGGAACACTGGTTGTGGGTTAAGTTCAGGGGGCAACTCTAAGTTGCCCTCTGTCATGCGTTTTACATTGAAACCCACACTGGCATCAGTGTGGGTACAATGTGCTGAGAAGTTTGATACCAAACTTCCCAGTCTTCAGTGTAGCCATCATGGTACTGTGGAGTTCGTAATGACAAACTCCCAGCACCATATACTCTTTAATGGCACACTGCACTTACAATGTCTGAGAATGGACACAGACACTGTAGGGGCACAGGGCTCATGCCTCTGGGCCCTCACCACTGGCATAGTGCACCCAGCTAGAGGGGTGACTGATCTAGGCCAGGGCAGTGGTTTGCAGGCAGGGCACATAGGGATGTGTGCCATGTCGACTCTTCACTTTTGATTTGCACCAAGACACGCAGCCTGCGAGGCAGCATGTTTGTGAAAAGGTGCAGGGCCCCTAAGGGTGGCACAATTCGTGCTGCAGCCCTTAGGAGCCTTCTCTGGTCACAGTGCCCTGGGTACATGGGGTACCATTTACCAGGGACCTACCTGGTACTGTGGCCAGAGATGCCAATTGGGTTTAGGCATCAATGCAGTTTTAGGGAAGGAACATAGTCCCTGGGCTCCTGATTAGCAGGAACCCAGGGCACACTCAGTCAAAGAACATCAGCAATTCAGCAAATGGTGGGGCATACCATGTGGAAAGATGGCACTTTCTCACACAACCCCCCCTCCCCAAACGAAAGATGATGAGGCTAACCTTTCCCTACAGAGTCTTCATTGTCTAAGTGGAAGAACCTGGAAAGTCCATCTGCATTGGCATGGGCTGTCCCTGGTCGGTGTTGCACTTCAAAGTCCATTCCCTGTAGGGAGATGGACCACCTTAACAGTTTTGGATTTTCTCCTTTCATTTGCATTAGCCATCTGAGAGGTCTGTGGTCGGTTTGTACTAGGAAGTGAGTCCCACACAGGTATGGTCTCAGCTTCTTCAGGGACCAAACCACAGCAAAGGCCTCCCTCTCAATGGCACTCCAACGCTGCTCCCTGGGGAGAAGCCTTCTGCTTATAAAAGCAACAGGTTGGTCCTGGCCTTCATCATCGGTCTGGGATAGGACCGCTCCTATCCCTAGCTCAGAGGCATCAGTCTGCACTATGAACTGCTTGGCATAATCTGGAGCCTTCAGAATTGGTGCTGAGCACATTGCTTCTTTCAGGGTGTCAAAAGCCTTTTGGCAACTAACTGTCCAGTTAACTTTCTTGGGCATCTTCTTGGAGGTGAGTTCTGTGAGGGGAGCCACAATGGACCCATATCCCTTCACAAACCTCCTGTAGTACCCAGTCAAGCCAAGGAATGCCCTGACTTGGGTCTGGGTGGTTGGAGCTTCCCAGTCCAGGATGGCCTGGATCTTGGGTTGTAAGGGTTGTACCTGGCCTCCACCAACAAGGTGGCCCAAGTACACCACAGTACACTGCCCTATCTGGCATTTGGATGCCTTGATAGTTAGGCCTGCAGTTTGCAGGGCTTTTAAAATCTTCCCAAGGTGGATCAGGTGATCCTGCTAGGTGGACCTAAAGACAGCAATATCATCTAGATAAGCTGCACTAAAGGACTCCAATCCAGCAAGGACTTGATTCACCAACCTCTGGAAGGTGGCAGGGGCATTCTTTAAACCAAAGGGCATAACAGTAAACTGATAATGCCCATCAGGTGTGGAGAATGCTGTTTTCTCTATTGCTCCAGGGGCCATACCAATCTGCCAGTACCCTGCAGTTAAGTCAAAAGTAATGAGAAATTTGGTTGCCCCTAACTTATTTATCAGTTCATCTGCTCTTGGGATGGGGTGTGCATCTGTCTTGGTGACAGAATTGAGTCCTCTGTAATCCACACAAAACCTCATTTCTCTCTTTCCACCCTGTGGATGAGGTTTGGGGACTAGAACCACTAGGCTGGCCCAGGGGCTCTCAGAGGGTTCAATACCCCAAGCTCCAGCATCTTGCTGACTTCAGCTTTGATGCTTTCCTTGACTTGATCTGACTGTCGATAGATTTTGTTTTTAACAGGTGCACTGTCACCAGTGTCCACATCCTGGGTACACCAGTTTGTCAGACCAGGGGACAAGGAAAAGAGGCTAGCATACAGTTGCAAGACTTGCTTGCAGTCAGTCTGCTGTTGGGCAGAGAGGGTGTCTGAAAAGACAACTCCATCAACTGACCCATCTTTTGGACTGTATGAGAGGAGGTCAGGGAGAGGTTCACTCTCTGTCTCCTGCTCCTCATCAGTCACCATGAGCATGGTGATGTCAGCGCTGCCATTGTAGAGCTTAAGGCGGTTCACATGGATCACCCTTTTGGGTGTCCTGCTAGTGCCCAGGTCAACTAAGTAGGTGACCTCACTCTTCTTTTCCAGGATAGGGTAAGGGCCACTCCATCTTTCCTGGAGTGCTCTTGGTGCCACTGGCTCCAAAACCCACACCTTCTGCCCAGGTTGAAACTCAACAAGTGCAGCTTTTTAGTCATATCAGTGCTTCTGAAGCTCCCGGCTGGCCTCAAGAGTTTTGGATGCCTTTTCCATATACTCAGCCATTCTGGACCTTAGGCCAAGTGCATAGTCCACTATGTCTTGTTTTGGTTCTTGGAGAGGCTTCTCCCATCCCTCTTTTACAAGACAAAGTGGTCTCCTCACAGGATGGCCACACAGAAGTTCAAAGGGGGAAAAACCTACTCCCTTCTGTGGCACTTCCCTGTAAGCGAAGAGCAGACATGGCAAGAGAATATCCCATCTCCTCTTTAGTTTCTCTGGGAGTCCCATGATCATGCCTTTCAATGTCTTGTTGAATCTCTCAACAAGGCCATTGGTTTGTGGATGGTAGGGTGTAGTAAACTTGTACTGCACTCCACATTCCTTCCACATGTGTTTCAGGTATGCAGACATGAAGTTAGAACCTCTGTCTGACACCACCTCCTTAGGAAACCCTACCCTGGTGAAGACACCAATGAGGGCCTTGGCTACTGCAGGAGCTGTAGTAGTCCTAAGTGGTGTAGCTTCAGAATACCTGGTGGCATGCTCCACCACCACCAGTATAAACTTGTTCCCTGAGGCTGTGGGAGGTTCAAGTGGAACCACAATGTCCACACCTACCCTTTCAAAGGGCACCCCCACCACAGGTAGTGGTATCAGGGGGGCCTTTGCATGGCCACCTGTCTTGCCACTGGCTTGACAGGTAAAACAGGATCTGACAAACTCCTTCACCTTTTGGTGCATCTGGGGCCAGTAGAAATGGCTAACTAACCTTTCCCAAGTTTTGTTCTGGCCCAGATGTCCAGCAAGGGGGATGTCATGAGCCAATGTTAGGAGGAACTCCCTGTACCTCTGTGGCACTACCACCCTCCTGGTTGCACCTGGAGTGGGGTCTCTTGCCTCAGTATACAGTAATCCCTCTTCCCAATAGACTCTGTGGGTACCACTGACATCTCCCTTTGCTTCTGAAACAGCTTGCTTCCTCAGGCTTTTAAGAGTAGGACAATCTAGTTGCCCTTGGCGCAGCTCTTCCCTAGAGGGTCCCCCTGGGCCCAAGAGTTCTACCTGGTAAGGGTCTAACTCCATAGGCTCAGTTCCCTCTGGGGTGTCCAAGTCCTCTCCCTGAGGAGAGGGTTCCTTTTCCTTTTGCTGTGATGAAGCTGGTCCCCCTGTCTTCTTTCGTTTTCTCTTGGATGGTTGGGCCATACTTTCAGGCTCCAACACCTCTTTTTCACCCTGCCTTTTGCTTTGTGCTCGTGTTTTCACACACACCAATTCAGGGATATCCAGCATTGCTGCATGGGTTTTTAGTTCAACCTCAGCCCAGGCTGAGGGTTCCAGGTCATTGCCAAGCAGACATGCAGCTGGTAGCTTTGGAGAGACCACTACCTGTTTCAGGCCAGTACCCCCCCCCCCAGTCTAATGTCGCCATTGCATGGTTAGTAGTAACACTGTCAGCATTGGTGACTGGGTATGTACGCCCAATCAGGTATTGCTCAGGGAAAACCAGTGTATTTCTCACCATAGTGATGACACTGGCACCTGTATCCCTCAGAGCTTCTACCCTAATTCCGTTGATCCAGGGATATTGCAAATACTTTTTCAGGTTGGGTGGCCACACAGCTACAGTGGCAAACTCAACCTCCCCTTCAGAAACTAGAACTGCTTCAGTGTGCATCCTGATTTGCTCTGGGCACACTGTTGATCCCATCTGGAGATTGGCTACACCAGTAGTAACTGGGGTTGTAGCTGTAGCTGTAGGACTAGGGGCCTTCTTTCTAGGACAAGTAGCATCTCCAGTTAAGTGTCCCAACTTCTTACAGTTGTTACACCAGGCCTTTGCAGGATCAAAGTTCTTCCCCCTATACCTAGGTCCATTTTGGGAAGAGTTTTGGGACCCACCCCCCTGTGCAGGTTTTGGGGGCCCTTTGGAAGACTCATACTTTTTATCTTGGGGATTCTCACCACCTATGCCCTGGGGAGGTTTTGTAACCACTTTCTTCTGGTCACCCCCAGCGGCTGTCTTTGTCACCCTTGTCTTGACCCAGTGGTCTGCCTTCTTTCCCAATTCTTGGGGAGAAATTAGACCTAGGTCTACCAAATGCTGATGTAACTTTTCATTCGTGCAATTACTTAAAATATGTTCCTTCATGAATAAGTTGTAAATTCCAGTAAAATCATGCACTTTGTGACCAGTTAACCAACCATCCAGTGTTTTCACTGAGTAGTCCACAAAATCAATCCAGGACTGGTTCTGGGCTTTGTGAGCCCCCCTGAATCTAATTCTATACTCCTCAGTGGTGAGCCCAAATCAGTGGTGAGACCAAATCTTTCAATCAGAGTCTTCTTCATGAGGTCATAGGACCCTGCATCTGGCCCAGAAAGGGTCAGAAGCCTTTCTCTGCAGTTACCAGAGAACAGTTCCCACAGGAGAGCCCCCTAGAGAGGTTTCTTCACCTTTCTCATTTTACAAGCCCTCTCAAAGGCTGTGAACCATTTGGTGATGTCATCACCCTCCTCAAATTTAGGGACAATCCCTTTGGGGATTTTAGGATCTAAAGATTGCTCTTTATCCTTATTAGTATTGCTGCCACCATTGATGGGTGCTAAACCCATCTCCTTTCGCTCTTTTTCCAGAGCCAGGAGTCTGGTCTCTAGATCCAACCTTTTGGTCAGTCTTGCTAAAAGACTGTCCTCTTCATTGCGGCTGTCCTCAATGCCTTCCTCAGGACCTGGCCCACCTGTGTGGCCTCTAGGTCCCAAGAGGTTAACTCTTGGAAGTAAAGGTACTGGTACCATTTCTTCCCTGGGAAGTGTTGGAGGTGGGAACCTATCCCCCTCCTCTTCACCTCCTTCCTCCTCTGATTGGTCATCACCATTTTCAGAGGGGTGGGCCTTAGCATACTCAGCCAGATGCTCCTGGAGCCTTTGTTTGGTTGGATGCTGGCCTGTTGGTATCTTTTTAATTTTGCATAGGGACCTTACTTCCTTGAAAGACAAGTGAAGGTAAGGGGTGAGGTCGAGTTCCTCAACCAATTCCTCTATGCCATCGGTATTATTTTCACTAATAGCTGGGTCCTGTTTTTGAGACATTATTACAAAAAAGTTCTAACCCCTCTACCCTTGACTAAAAGTGACTTTTGGTTTCTAAAATTCTAACAGGGACTTAACCAAGGCCCTAACAAGACGTTTAGTAATATCGAAAACAATTCCAATTTGAAAAATCAGACTCTAAAGGCAATTTACGAGTTCTGTCGTGTGATCAGGTGGTAACGAACTAGTCCAACAAATGCAAAGTTTTGTATCCCACCGCTGCCACCAATGTAAGAAACTGGCTCTATATATACTGCACCAAAGTGAGGTACAGTGTTTATAGAGTCCAAGAGTCCCCAAAGGTGTAGCAGAGGTTAAAGTTAGATAGAACCTTACTCTCTATTTGTGGTAGAGTGGTCAAGCAGTAAGGCAGTATCAGAGGACAGTGTTAACGCATTTATTGTGCCCACTCAATCATCAAATGAATTCACACACTGGAGACTGAACTCGAGACCAATTGGGTTTTGTATAAAAAAATATACAGTTAATTTATTTTAGAACCAAGTAAGCTTGGTGCAAATGAGCATAAAATACTTTACAGGTTTAAGATGCTGTTGTTGAAATACTTTCAATATACAGTAGACTTTGTATGCAATTCGAGTTACAGGGGTTGCAATGCAATGCAATACATAGTACACTCAGCACATAGGAATCAATAGGCTTTTTAAGTAAAATGCAGATAAATCACTTTTCGAATAGCTTTTTCTAGCACAGTACTGGATCCTAGATTCAGCACCGGGACATTTCCTGAAAACAGTTTAGAAAAAGCGTTTAAGTTAGATGTACGATTTTTAGCAAATATTTGTAACTTTCACACAGAAGAAATTTCACCAAAACACAGTTCATGTTATCCTATGGAAAAAAAATGGGTTATCGGTTTCACGGTTTGTTATCGACAGTGGAAGTTAAGGTTCTGGGGTAGGACTCAGGTGTTCCCCAGGGTCAAGGATGCACTCTTGTTACACCCTCAGCGGCACTAGGGCGGCTGGGTGTAGAGTGTGGAGATCCAACGTTATCCTATGGAGGATAGGGGGCCTTTGGTTGGTGGCTGCTAGCGAGCAGGCCACACGGCTGTGGGAGCGGAGCTCCTGGTTGTATGCACAGGGCAAATGGGCAAAAAAGTTAGCACAAAGGTTGCACCTTCAGCGGCACTAGGGCGGCTGGGTGCAAAGTGCTGTTGGGGCGTCGGGTGCCCTGTTATTCTCAAAATGGAGAGACTCCGGCTGAAACAATCACTGCAGACTCGGGGACGAGGATCTTCTGGGTGCGACCACCACTTCGAGGGGTAAGTTGGGATGTCTTGGGTTGGAAAGGCACCGTTGGTTGGGGCACACAAGGCTGTGGGGCGTCGGGTGCAGGGGTGTCTTTTGGCATCAGAAAGTCTTACCCGCTCTTGGTCGCGGTAGAGGGGACCCTCTAGATTGAGGCTGCAGGCGTCGGCTGGGGTCTTGAGGCTGGTCTGGGATCTCTGGATCTTGGGTCACAATCGCTGGGGAGACCTCCTCTTCGTGTTTTCCCACTCAAAATCGGGCCGGGCTCGGCGGGTGCAGAGTGGGCTGGATTCGCGGTCACGGGCTGCTGCCAGTGGTTGCAGGTTTTTGAACAGGGCCGCTGTTCTCGGGAGACTCAGTCTTAGTAGAGGCAAGGCAGTCAGGTCCTCTGGGGTTTTCGAGGTTGCTGGCCGCAGGACACGCCGGGGTTCAGCAGTTGCAGGTTCGAGGGGAGACAGGCCGGTAGGGCTGGGGCCAAGTCAGTGGGCGTCGTCCTCTTGTTAGCAGCTGCACGGCAATTCGTCCTTCTTCTTAGCTTCTTCTGTAGTCGTTTCTGGATCTGAGGAATCCAGGTTCAGCGTGCCCCTAAATACTAAATTTAGGGGCGTTACAGGTAGGGCAAAGGCAGGGACCAATAGGTCCCTTCCTTGGGGTGAGTACACCCCCTACTCTGCCACTCTCCAGTGGGAGGGGGGCAGAATCCTTTTCCTGGTTGGTTAGGGCTCCCCATCTTTAAGATGGCGAGAGCCCGGAGTTGTGCTTCACCTCGCCTCCACCACCTGAGGGGTGGGGTTGGCAAAGGCTGGCACACCTCCTTTCCTCACTTGTTTTTCCCGTCGGTTCTCCCGGCCAAAGTGGGGGTCAGAACCGGTGGGGACCAGTTGCTGAGTACAGCAAGTGGTCTGGAGAAGCTCACAAAGGCGGCATGCCTTTGAAGCTTCCCCTGCCCATCCTTTGGGAGGAGGCATAGCACCTCGACCCAGGATGCGCATTGTTGCAGGCCCTCGAGAGCGGATGGCTCTCAACCTAGGGGTCCGGCAACCTGTCAGCATGCTGGCAGCCGAAGCAGCCACTCAGTAGGAACACTGGTTTTGGGTTAAGTTCAGGGGGAAACTCTAAGTTGCCCTCTGTCGTGCGTTTTACATTGAAACCTACACTGGCATCAGTGTGGGTACAATATGCTGAGAAGTTTGATACCAAACTTCCCAGTCTTCATTGTAGCCATCACGGTACTGTGGAGTTCGTAATGACAAACTCCCAGCACCATATACTCTTTAATGGCACACTGCACTTACAATGTCTGAGAATGGACACAGACACTGTAGGGGCACAGGGCTCATGCATCTGGGCCCTCACCACTGGTATAGTGCACCCAGCTAGAGGGGTGACTGATCTAGGCCAGGGCAGTGGTTTGCAGGCAGGGCACACAGGGATGTATGCCATGTCGACTCTTCGCTTTTGATCTGCACCAAGACAAGCAGCCTGCAAGGCAGTGTGTTTGTGAAAAGGTGCAGGGCCCCTAAAGGTGGCACAATTCATGCTGTAGCCCTTAGGAACCTTCTCTGGTCACAGTGCCCTGGGTACATGGGGTACCATTTACCAGGGACCTACCTGTGGCCAGAGATGCCAATTGGGTTTAGGCATCAATGCAGTTTTAGGGAAGGAACATAGTCCCTGGGCTCCTGATTAGCAGGAACCCAGGGCACACTCAGTCAAAGAACATCAGCAATTTAGCAAAAAGTGGGGGCATACCATGTGGAAAGATGGCACTTTCTCACAAACAGTGAAAACTAAATTGGCAGTATTTCACTGTCAGGACATGGTACACACCTCAGTCCATGTCCTACCTTTCACATACACTGCACCCTGCCCAGGGGGGTACCTTGGGCCTACTATAGTGGTGTCTGATGTGCACAGAAAGGGAAGGGTAAGGCCTGGCTAGTGGGTGCACTTGTCAGGACAACATGGCAGTTAACAAACTGCGCGCAGGCACTGCAGTTGCAGGCCTGAGATCTCTCTTTATGGCTACTTATGTGGGTGGTACAATCAGTGCTGCAGGCCCACTAGTAGCATTTGAATTACCAGCCCTCGCACACTCAGTGCACTTTACTAGGGACTTCACTAGTAAAACAAATATACCAATCATGGACAACCAAGTACAGTAACACTTTATACAGGGAGCACTTGCACTTTGACACTGATCAGTAGTGGCAAAGTGCCCAAAGCATCTAAGCCAGCAAAACGAAATCCATCACAGCATCAAAAAATAGGAGGTAGAGGCAAAAAGTCAGGGGTAACCACGCCAAGAAATGCCAGGTCTAACACCTGTTTATTATAATTCAAACAGCAGCCTTGCCAGCCAATTTCCGTCCTTGCACTACGGCCCAAGGCACACTGGCCACGCTACTGTGAGTGCCTACTATCATCCGAGAATGCAACTCCAACATAGGCCCTATGTAGATTTCCTTCCATTTGCTTTCTCGTACAGTAGCACTGCAAGGCCAGATCACTGAACCATGTTAAAAAGTCATGAACAATGAAGCACTAGGCAGTGGGAGCTGTGGTAAAGGATTCATTCACCAAAGGCTATTCATAAGGAAGGAGCTGATAAAGCGTTATAAAGTATAAGGGCAGAGTTAATATTAGGTTAAAAGTAGTAGAATCACAAGAGCAATAAATACTTATCTTGTTGTGTCAGGAGCAGCGAATAAAAGAGGAAGATGAGATCATGCACTGGATATTTGTAGTGTTTTATGAACATTCTTATGTTTTATGATGTATGAACATTCTCTAAAGGGCTGCATGCTGGAGCAGTTAATAAAAGTCATTGCATAATGGTAGCCTCCGGTCTTGTAATGAAATATCAACACTGGTCATAATTGGCAAAGCTAAGATTTCAACAGGATACATCTGTTTTTACTATTCCCCCTAGGACTGAATTGCACGGGCTTGCATTAGGTTCTAGTACTTTTCTTGATATCTTGGTTTACAGGCTTTTTAATCGTGAACCGGCTTCAGTTAAATCAATGGTCTCTCCCATATAATCAAGTTTCACTACAATCAGATATTATTATCGAGAGATCATTTGACATTTATTCTGACCCAGACAGGACAGAACAATCAATAACAAATGCTGCTGTATATTTTGTATACGTATATCTGGATACTGCCCCACTAGTGGACTGGTCCGAGCAGAATCCATTTTAGTACCACGTGGCGTTTCCTCCTTGCTTATTCTTTTTGGCACATTGTTTCCGCAGTGTTTCTCTCAACCCTTTGCTGATGGCAAAAAGACAAATTTTCTGTCCCATCAAACCTAGCTAGATACAATATGGGACCATATTCCAGTCACCTGTCTCTCTCACTCTTCACGGGGGCGGGGGGAAGGGTGTGTGTGTGTGTGTGTGTGTGCGTGTGTGTGTGTGTGTGTGTGCGTGTGTGTGTGTGTGCGTGTGTGTGTGTGTGTGTGTGTGTGTGTGTGTGTGTGTGTGTGTGTGTGTGTGTGTGTGTGTAAAAACTAGGCTAGGTAATTTAAAATGAAATTCTCAAAATGTATTGACTTCAAGGTCAGTGATATTGTTGGCATTTCTGAAGCAAATCTCATGAAAGATTCCAACACGTTACACTGATGGAATAGCCAGGAGTGTTGTGTCTTTCCAGCAGCAAACAAGTAGGTGCCCTTAGGTAAAAAGTGTAAAGGGATTTCTTTCGGGGCTGTATTGGCAAAGAATCCTACCCTCCTCACAGCACTGAAAGCAGCCACTGGCCTCATGGTTTTTCTCTCTGTCCCAAAAGCCCTGCCCTATCCAGATTTGCTTGTGAGACTGCACTTTGGGGAGATGATGCTTTGTATGTGTATTGAACTGTGTAGCCCCCCAGGCAGGATCCTCGGAAGGGATCATATGTGGGGGAGGGGGAGTGTCGAGGTGTAGGGCCTGGTTTGTAAGCTAAAGACTCCATTTTGTTGTAATAGTTTAAAAATGAACACATCGCAGGTTGGGTTATTACAAGTACTTTCAAGGTGCCCTCTATAAATGGTATTATTAGCACAGCTTTAAAGAGGCCTGACAGATGTTTAAAGAAAGCTAGCCAGAATCGCATGAGCTAGAGTTGAACATGCTAGCGATCCAGCGGTAATTACCTGGTAATTTCCCTATTCAAACCTCCTTACCTCTTGTTTACCGCTGTAAAGGGTGATGTGATGGACCTTTTGATGACCGTGTTTCACCAAACAGGAGACTTTACATAAATATGAAAATTAAATGCAAACAATATTTAAGGCAATAATGAGAGTGGTGAGTATTTTTAAATGGTTTTATTTTTAAGTCAAAAGTTAAGGTTCTCTGACTCTTTATTCATTAGTCAAATATCAATCAGGTACAGAATTGAAAAATAGGAAAAATAGCATTAATACAGAACATATTACAGTCTGCATGTAAGCATCACATGTAGGAAGAAAATGTGGCGCAAATTGTCAGTCAAAAACTCTTAAAGAGTTTCTAAGAAAAGAGTGAGTTAGCAAGGCTAATGAATAATGGCAAAAATCTCCCATAAAGAGAAATAAATGCATAGGACAAATAGATCTTTTCAAAAGCAGTTAGTCAAAGCATGAAATTTAAAGTTTAGCACCTAAAATCTAAACCTGTTCTGATCCTCTCAGCTCTCTCTCTCTCTGCCTCGCTGTGCTGTTCATCTAGTGTCCTGCCTGGCGTTCAGGAGAAAAATGAGCAAAAAGCCACCCCTCCCACTTGTAAGCCATATTTCATGCAAAAGTCCACGTGCTTGGTCCTCGTAGCTGGTCCAATCAGAACTTCAAGACACATCGTCTCCCCATGGGCTGGCTGCACACGTCATTAATCAGGCGTGTATTAATTATGTGGAAACAGAAAATACATTTTTAAGAAAAATGTGTGCTCTGCAGTTTTTCTCTTCACTCCACTGTTTAAACAGGCTACAAAAAAAACATATGCAACATAGTGAAGGTCGAAGAGACGGAAACAGGAGGGCGTGACTTATTTACAAAGCCCTTTCATTGAAAGTTGGTAGGGAAGAGGAGCACATTCCATTCTAATCTTCAAGGGCAAAAACTGCAGTAAGCGGAGTCTACTAAAGCAAACTGAAATCACGTGGTTTTCTACACCGCAAAAACACATTTCAGCACATTTCTACTCTTGCAAAAATGCTTGTTAATTCAGCACAAATATGCTAGTTCAAGACACATTTTCTAAATTAAATATATATTCTATAGTGAGGTTAAATCTAAACTACACATTTTACCTGCATGATTAATTAAATGAGCATTGTTTTACATGATTTCATTTTCAGGCCTCTTTCATGTTTTCATTTTGCTTGCGCCAAAATCTGCGTACCATTTTAGAAATGATGTCTGCAGTTTTTGTCATATAATAATGCATACATTTTATAGGTGAAATCTGAGCTCCATCACAAGCCAAGCTCTTAGCTCTGGGTGTAGGTTTTCATGCAGATTAAATCAGAAGTGCTCCAACGCAGGCTGTGCCATAAATAACCTTGAACTTCCATTGACACCCGACTTCTCACTCTCTGAGATCGACAACAGCATCCATCTGTGTGCCATAGGGGCGGCCTCGCGAGTCGGTGCACCTGGGCGTATGGAACTTCCTTTGATTTGGAGAATTGTTTGCAAACTGCATTGTGTTCAGCTGCAGGTGTGCGGTGCGCTCTGTTACTCCTGAGCTATGTTTAACTTCTGGGTGTCATTTGTGGAATTCTCTCTCTGAGAAATGGCCTTGAAGTAAGGCCTGCCGTTCCTTGTCAGAGATACTACAGGGAGATACAATGTAAGTAAACAGGATGCATAAGTTCATATTGGAGCATTTCATGACAACTATTGAGTTACAGCCTGCTTGGGGCCAGCTAGCTGCTAATGCTTGTCAACTTCATGATCGTACACTTAAGTGGTTTATTTTTTCTGATCTCAGGTGTCTTCTGAGAGAACTAAGAAAGGACATGGCAAGAAACAAGCAAGATGTTCTTTCACTGCTTAAAGTACAGCTGAGGAACTCGTAAATTTAGCGTGTGTCACAATATTCCATGAACACATACCAGAGTCCTCCTAGGACAGGGTCGATTCATCTGAGACAATGCTTCCATGATGTACTTATTGCTATGTCCTGCATGGTTCATTTGTTCCCACCAGTTTCCTCATGTTTCAATTCTGTGGTGACTTTGACTTTGGGCTCCCCAACCCCTTTTAGAAAACTGACTAAAACATCAGAAATCAACTTTCAGAAAGGTTTCCCTCAGATCTCGCTGCATCCAAAATATGCCCTAAGGGGCATATTTACAGGCCCCTTTGCGTCACTTTTACACCACACAACATGGTGAAAGAGCTACGCAAATTAAAAACAAGCATTGGCGTAGCCAATAGGTCTCGCCTTTGGGACCTTATAAGTGTTTAGTTATCCAGCACAATATCCTTGATGCAACAACATCAAGTGTTGCATGGCTAAACACTTATAAGGTCCCAAAGGCGAGACCTATTGGCTGTGGGCGGTGATAAGATGTCCAATGAAAGTGGAAAAGAGATGCTATTATTTGCTGACATTCTTTTTATTTAAAGTCTGGGAAGAAGGGGACACGCAGAACTGCCTCGTTGTCGGCCATGGATTTGCCTTCTAGCTATCTTTTCTACTCCAGGCAGCTTGTCTCACAGTATTTTCGCCAGTGTTCCCTTCAGCTGAGGTGATAATTATACTATTATCAGTTGAAGTAATTTTAACCTCTTCCTATGAGATCTGATATTTTTTAAAAATGTTTAGACGACAACATGCTTGTAGAGTATTGTTGTTTATTTCTGCGCGTAGATTGTTGCCTACCTGATGATAATTTGAAAAACTGAAAACAATAATGTTTTTATATGGTGCTTCATAATATACGTTTCCACTTCTAAGCATTGTAAGTTACAAATGTTATTGTTTTACAGTTTCACTTTACTCTGTGTACTGACCTCGGAAAGATGAAAGGCTAAGTTGGCCTCTTTGGGATTCTAATTTATGACGTGCAAGTGCTTCAAAGCGTTTACAAGGAGCGGTTGTGTCACTGAGCCACTTTCTCAACTGGAAGACGGGTTCATAGTATTTTTGGGGAGGGAGGAGGTGGCGTCTGGAAATTACTAGTTGATGTACAGTGTCATTGCTTGGTATAAACCTGGCTGTAAAATAAGTCTGGGCACGATTTTTTACTAATCAGCTCATTGGAATCTAACGTCAAATAACGGTAAAGCGCCTTTATGTTGTCTAGATCACATTTTAAACAGTCTACAACCCCCAGTGCCAGGATCATGATTAATCAATAGTTACATTTAATTCAACAACGCCTTTTGGGATGCAACCGTGCTGTCAAAAACCCAAAATTGACATTTTATTGGCTTTTATACATCACTCGCTTGCTTTGCTTGATGTCCTGTTTTCCTTTGTTTCAAATCCTATTTGCTATAATAATAAATTGCCTTTTGGGTTGCGCACGTCTGTCGTTGCAAGGCGCTTTAATTAAATAGAGCATTACTATTACACTGTAATTTAACCCTGCTACTCATACCCAATTTACTCAAAAGGATGAAAGGCAGATAGGACCTAGCTTAAATGTGACCTCTTGGTGTTCACATTGCTGCATCTTGCAGCGGTGACCTTTGAACTCGCTGAGCCACCTTGGGGATTTATTGTGTCTATAGTTTCGGGTTTCCGGTGAACCAGCCTCCTTCTGCCTCCATGTGAGCACTCTCCAAGTATATACGACAAGTTCATGGCTTGCACCATTGTAGGGTGGCGCCACTACTGCTATTTACATAAGACGACACCAAAGAGCCCTGCCGCGGGGAACATATAAAAAGGGGGTGATCTGGGGCCGAACCGCAAGTGGGTCACCTCGTATGCCAATATCCCAGCCGAAATAACTCTGTTCATTTGCTTGAAGTCAAAGTTAGTCACGCTTCAGGCATGCAGGTAACACGGGCAGCTCCCAGAACCAGGACTTCAACTTGTTAAGGCCATTGCTTACGGTGAATACCCTTCTTACCACCTTATTATGCCAAACACCCTATTCAGAACTACCCCACTCCTGTCCACACGCGCTGATGGGGCCAGTGTCCGTCAATGTAACACCTCCTCTCCAGCACACACATACCCAGCGACTCCCCCCCACCCCCCCCAACACCACCACCATGGACAGCCACAGACGAGCTCTGCGCCAAAGCGCCACCAGTCCAATTAATAGGAAAAGGGAAATAAAGTATCAGGTGGTGCCTGAGGGAGGGCGAAGGGGATCCTGATACGAGCTCAAAAATAGTGCTTGAGTTGGTGCTACCCATGAATTTCCTACTTAAAAAAGCAGAACATGTCACACTACCAAATAGATGCCCTGCCTACTGCGGTCACGAAAGTGAAAGCGACGTAACCCGATACTGGAATGCAGCTAATTCGAAGGAAATTTAAATAAAAACAAACGAGTGGTGCGCGCGCCACAGCGAGCCATATGTTTTGAATTATCGCGCCCGTGTCTGGGCACGATAATTCAAAACATATGGCGCCGTGCGGGTAACCGCAAGCAATAGGCCACACACGCACGAGCGTGTGTGTGGTGAGCTTTTTGAAGCCCTTACAATAAGTCTCGCAGAGCAGCGCATGCGCGCTGCTAGGCGAGACCTAATGAGATTTATGAAGCCACGCAAGGCCACCTTGTGTGGCCCTGAGTGGCTTAATGAAGCTCGAGTAGTGCAACGCAGCGCAAATCGCTGTGTTGCATTACTCTGTGCCAGGGAGGCGTTTCCATGGATGTTGCGTGGGTGTTCCCACACAACATCCATGGATTTTGACGCATTCCCAGAATCACCAAACGTGGAATGTGCTAAAAACCTATGCCTCCCCTGGTGAGACATAACCAGGTGAAATATGTTTGTTTCTCCTCGTTTTTTCCTTTTTATAAGTGTACTGCATTCTGCAGCACACATGGAGAAAGCCTCAGTACATTGTTTTTGTGCAGGAAGGTGTACCTTCCGGCACAAAAACAATCCAATTTACAATGCAGGCACCCTTGCACTGTCGTGCAAGGGTGCTTCTGTTAGTGCTAGGCAGCCAAAAGGGCCCCAGCGCAGGGGGAAAGGCAGGAATGTGCAGTATTGCCTTAAATATGTTGCATTCCTGACCTTTTCCTGTCACGCAGCGCAGCACAGTGACTTGCTGCGCTGCACTGTGTGCCTTGGCCATAAATATGGCCCTAAGTTTTCGTAGTCAGAATGTGCTTAATACAACTTGGAGGCAGCCAAATGTCTCAACCAATAAAAAACTAACAAAGCCTGGCTAAAAAGAAATAGTTTATGCGAATACGCAGAAGGCAGAAAGAAAGTCCCTGTATTAGCCACGAGTTCTAGAATTCTTCAACGGTCTTGTAGGCTATTTTTATGTTTTTGAAACTATCTGGTGGATAAATTTCAAATTTTCTGGCAAGAGTAGTAAAACCAGAAACAATACTGTTGGACTTCATAGAGCAGACTGAGCTTATGCTAAGGTTACATGAACACGTATGCATAACCGCACCTTGGATGGGTGAGACTCGTTTCAGTCTAGTGCAGAGCATCACTTGGCTCGTCTGATCTGGCAGAGGTCACCCTTGGATTCCCCCTCTATATTCTATCTTGTAGGCTCTCCAGGGATGGCTTTCTGCAAAAGTGATGGTTTGGCAAGTGAATGATGGCAGTGTCTGCATCTGCCCTGGGTAATAATAGGCTGCTGAGGGCTCTGCAAAGGCCCATGTCTATCACTATTGCTTGGTCCAAAATCTATACACTCCCAGAATTCCTCACAATTCACTTAAGCAAATGAGGGGCATTTGAGCCAGTCTCACTACCACTGCCATTTCTGAGGTCTTACTGGTTGCACTGTGTGTCTAGGTTTGCCTATTCATGTCTCTCCTTATGGGATGTTTCTGCTCCTTGCCATGGTGGCGGGGATGTTTGTGCCGCCCTGCCTCAGTTGCCAGTGAACTCCGGCTTGATTGACCCTTCAGCTCAGATGCCTTTCAATTGATCTATGTAGCCAGGCTGGAAGATTGTGTTATAGGGCCTAATGTAAACAAAGACAGACCTGTCCTATCTTTATATGTTCTACGCCCTGACTGCGGAATCTCTGCAGTCGTAAACTTACTATTAACTCGTAGTTTGTGAGTACCAAAAAAAACTTAAACTTACACAAAAGTTAAAATTTACCTTTATGAATCAGGCCCATAGTGTCAACAGTAAATTCTGAAGCTCAAATATAAGGTACAAGTCATACATTCATTTGACGATTGTCAATATATAACATAGGTGTATAACAGTGTAATAATGTCAATCGGTGTAATAAATACACTGACATGGAGTCAGCAGTTAAATCATGAAGAGTCTGAATAGTGTTAACTGTTCACCCAATGTAGTAAGAGCCCAATAATGATGCACTATGCATTGAGTGGTGTGGAGCATCGCCTTCAAAGAATATCAAACAACCTTGTAATAATATTGTAAAAGAGTAGTATATGCACAATAACAATATAGTAAGCATCGGGGAAACTGTCATCTGCTAGTTATTTTGGCAAAGAGGGCCCATCTTGAGAACACAGCAGCCCCTGAGCCAGTCTGAGTCTGAACTCACGCCTCTCTCCCTTTATCTTTCAGGTGGAATTGCAGCCTACAATTGTGGCCCAAGAGGAGTATCTAATTATGATGATGTGGACAGACATACTATAGGCGGCGACTACTCCAACGATGTGGTGGCCAGAGCTCAGTGGTATCAGCAGAACTGGTAAAGCCAGAAATCGCAAAGTTAGAGCAACAACTCACCCAACGCCTCTTCTTCCTGCAACGATAGGCAGCAGCTGCCTGGGCAAAGAGGTGCATTCCAGGTCCTTCAATCATGTGGTCTTTTCCCTGCCCCCACACTGCTGTTTTCTTCGCCCTGCTGGCTCCAGTTTCTAAAATATGGGATATCCTGTAGCATACAATGTTTTCCTCACGATTATCTGTCTTGTAGCTTTACATGGTCTTTGCTATTGCAGTTATTGTAATTTCTGCTTTGTTGGACTGATTATGAATGCAAATAAATGCAAATAAATCGGATTAAACTGGAAACTGGAAAATAAATATTTCCGCATGATGTGACTGTCGCATTTACCACGCATTAACGGGCTCCAGGTTAGAGAACACTGTACAAGCTTTGCAGATACAGTTGTCGTCATCCCTGTTCTTGGAACCTCAGTCACCCCTAATGAGGTCAGTGAGTGAGATATTGTGCTTACATACTGCTTTTATCCTGCAACCATAACTGTGATACAAATGAAAGTTGCTAGGTCAATGTGGTGCAAGAAATTAGGCCATAAACTGTGCCATGTTTGGTTTGTCATTAGGGCACTGTAAAATTAATAGTCAACTATTGCACATTGTTGGAAACTAGCTGTTGGGCCACAACTGGTGAGTAGCCAACGGTCATGACTAGCTGAATTCTTTCCACCGGTTTAAAAGGACGTTCTGCATAGAGAAAACTTTCATTTTTCCTAAGGACAAGGCACTGCACAGTGTGCCATCTGAATGCTTATCCAAATTGGCACCTTGTTATCACCCGACCAGATGTCATTGGTCAACTTCCCATAATTCTGTTGCTGTTCCCACCGAAATATAAATGGTACATGAGTAGATTTTTGATCAGGAGTTACCAGTCCCATCAGCAATTACGTGATCTGTGGGAACCCTGCTGATCTAGCGGATTTCACTTGAAATTTCAGCTGCTGAAAGTGTCACGTGGCCCATAGGGACATTGTCGTCTTCACTAAGTTAGCATGAGCACGTTGCAGCCTGCCTGCTGCTTTGCGCACGTTACTACATGTCTTTATTTTTTTGCAATATTTTCTATGGATGCTTTCACATGAGAACTCATCGCTGTGTTCACTCTCTGCATGTTCCTGGGATTATGACTGAACATTATGTGCAAGGTCGAATAACAATGCCCCTTGTTATTTTGTTCTGGCCAGACCTTAGCCCTTAGACAAAACATACCGATGCAGCTGTTGTTTTTGACAACGTACTTTGGTTTTTAGTGGGTTACACAAATAGGTAACACACACTTGGAGAGGGACCTTTCCAGGGAGAAGAGCGAGACAGCACCTATGATGTAGATCTACCATCTATAGGCTAAGGTATGGGGTCTGCTGACAAAGCCCAGAGATCTTCAGATATATAATAATACTGCTCCGTAGCAAGGGAACGGAGGTTAGGCTCTATTGTCTGTTCTCCATTGTCTATCTATGATGACATCTCCCTTCATGATTTATGGACTAGCTGCTATGCCGACTATATTTGTACTATGCATTTTCCTTCTTGTTGTGGCACGTATACTGCATGTTAGTGCACGTTAGTTAAAATAAATATTTTAAACTGTTTTGTGTCTCTGTCAGATCTTATTGTGTACAAGTACAAGAGTGCAAGCGAAAGGGTGTGTCTTGTTACTGCGATTCCTGAGAGATCTGGGAGTGTTGTGTTCTGGGTTGTCTAATCATTTGTTTCTCTGTGAGTGAGTAGGAGAGCAGGTGAGACACTATAGCTAGTCGGTCCTGGGCTCGTGGGTACTAAGGTGGTAGGAAGACCCAGCCCCTATACACCAAGGTCCTATAATTCTGCGCATAGTTCTGTGTTTGTGCAGAATCCCTGCAACAGAAGCTGAAGTCTCTGGGTGCTGCACAGCTGGCCGCTGCTGTACAACATGGTAAACACAATTGACAAAGCCAAACCGCTCTACTATATGGCATTGCTAAGATTTTTTTAAGTGCTTTGATGCAACCAGCGTTTACCACGTCATAGCGCTTTTTTTGTGTACTTCCAACCAAAGCTCCATTGATGTACATGGCTAAAATCTCGCATGGGTGAGACCTATTGGCTTTGCTAATACTTTTTATTTTCATGTTTAGACCACATTACACTCCTCAGACAGTGCTAAAGGGCTGCTTGCTTTTCATTCTTTCTATCTACAACACTCTACTCCACTCTAACCAACACCATCTGCTCCACTCCACTCTGTCCTATGCCACCCCACCACATTCTATGCCACTCCACTCTTAAACACTCTGCTCTGCTCCACAATACACCACTTCACGATACTCCTCTCCACTCCACCGTATGACATTCTACAACACTATGCCACTCCACTGTACGCCACTCAGATCTACAACACTCTACTCCCTCTATGACACTCCACAACATTCTACACTACTCCATAACAATCCGCTTCACTCCACGCCTCTCAACTCCACTCTACGCCACTCCACGACCTTCTACACCGCCACTCCATAATACTCCACTCTACTCAACACCACTCCACGCCACTCTTTTAGCCATGCTAAACAGCAGTCATACTGGTGTACAGCATGGCTAAAACACATTGGCAGTCAGTAGCTCTTGCGTAGACGAAACCTGTTGGCTTTGCCAATGCTTGTTTCCTGTTTGTTAGTTTTAATAATGAAGTAGTAAGTGTTGATCATAATGTGGGGGAGTCTTTGCAGTGGCTGAGAAAGAGAACTCTTGTTTATAAGTTCCCTGTAATTTATGATTATATGATACGAAGGGCAGCTTTTCAAATTATAATAAATATTGATCTACCGCTTGGTGGGTGGCCGTGTCAGTGGCTGATGTACTTCATGTCATTAAGGCTATTTACGGTATGTGATGTGTATAATACGTACATCAGCATTGCAATTTAAACAAAGGACTGAGCTACTCGACTGCAAATTTTCTGCAGCGTGGCATGTATTAAATTGATGTCTGCTGTTTTTACAACTGAAGATACACTAGCACTAATTAAGGAGCGTTCCTCCCAGCTGGGGAAAGGACCAGAGTGTGCAGGTATCAGCACAGAGCCCCCTCTGAAAGACTGGCTCGTACTCGATATCAGAAAGCTATATATTGGAGGCTGATAGGAATGTTCCTGCCATAGGTTAAGTAGCTCTCTAACCTACCAGTGCCACTCCATTTGCTTTTTATTGGTGTGCTCTGGTGCCCCCTGTCGGCAGCGCACTGGATGGCTTCCTAGTATAGGCTTGTTCTAGCATTTGTCCCTGGGCTATGATATATTTGTAAGAAGATATTAGGGGGCATATTTACAAGCCCCTTGCACCACCGGAGCGTCACTTTTTTTGACACTCCGGTGGCGCAGTGTGCTGGCTCATATTTACAAGGCCACACAAAGCCACCCTGCGTGGCTTTTCTTGGCCTTGTAAATATGGCCCCCTTTCATGCATTACTCTGTGTGAAAGGGGAGTTCCATGGGTGTTGCTGTGGGTGTTCCCACACAACACTCATGGATTCTGATACATTCCCAAATTTATAAGGTTTCGTAAACCTGGAAATGCGTCAGATTCTAACGCCTCCCCAGGGAGCCTTTAAAGTGGCGCAACGAGGAGAAATACCATTATTTCTCCTCGTTTTTTGCTCTTTCTATTTGTGCAGCATTCTGCAGCACACATAGGAGGAAAACGCCATTAATTATTGTTTTTGTGGAGGTAATGTCCCTTCCTGCACAAAAACAATCATCCCTGCAATGCAGGCACTTGCTCCATGGTGCAATGGTGCCTGCGTTGGCGCTAGGCAGTCAGTTGTGTGCCAGCACAGTGGAAAGCACAGGGATGCATCGTATTGCTGTAAATATCATGCATCCCTGGACTTTCCTAATAATGCCGCTTGGCGCAGCAAGATGGCTTGCAGCGCCGCTCTGTGTCATTTTCTTGTAAATATGCCCTCAAGTGTACCATAGATTCCTCTACAAAGGCTTGTCGAATTTGAGGGACATATTTTCAACGCCGCCAGGTCTGTTGCAATCATTCTGAGTGGTGGACTTTTGCCCCAGGAACGGGCAAGTGCTTACATGATAAAGGAGGCTGCCCTGTTATCCTCGTATTCGAGAGGGAAAGTAGATTTTAAAAAAAAGTTATTTTTGTCTCTCTTAACCAGGGTCATGGGTATCGTTGGTGCAGCCTGTGCAGTGTCACCGGGACCCAGTGCACTTTTTTATTTTTTTTATTTCTTTATTGAGTTTTAGCATAGAAGACAAACTGCAAGAGATAAACAATACCACTACGCAATACTGACATTGTAGGTAGACCATTCAAACAGCATGACAGATGTTGTGAGCCCTACGAGGGAGGCGACCGTAGTCTTGATTATCCAGTTGTCCTGGGCCGCGTCCCCTGAGAAGACCAGTAAATTGCGCGGTACAGGATGCATTTCATGCGCTATCTCCATTCCTTTCAGGACGGGTCTCAGTGCCAGTGTCCGCCGTGGTGGGGTGTTCTAGGAGATATGCTTGGAGGGGGGACCAAATGTCACGTGGGCGGGAGGAGGGCGGCCGAAGGTCAGCATATGTATTCGATTGTTCCTGACAATATAGGAGGTCCTGCAACCATTCTTTAAATTTGGGAGCCCTCCCTCTGCCCCATCTGCAGGCGATTCGTCTCTTGGCGAGAAGAAGCGCCAGGGAGGTGTAGCGTCGCACCGAAGCGGTCAGTGTTGCGGTGTATCCCAAAAGCGTTACTAGGGGGTCGTCGGGGACGTGTAGACCAGTCATTCAGTCAAGCGCCGTCAGCACCTCCGTCCAGTAGCTCCGTATGGAAGGGCAGTCCCACGCTAAGTGCTGAAGTCCGCCCCCTCACATCCACACCGGTCACAGCGGTCAGTGTCGTGTAGGCGCAAGCGCTGTAAGCGTGCAGGCGTGTAGTAGAGACGGTGTATGTATTTGTAGTGAATGATACGCAGTCTGCTGTTGGCAGATATTTTACCAGTCTGTCGGCAGCAAAAGGACCACTGTTCGTCAGTTATGGGGGAGCCAAGTTCTTCCTCCCAGCGGGATCGGGCCAGAGGGGGAGAGTGTGTGCTGTCTTGCAGGGTAGTGCGGTATAACAGCGATACCACATGCGTGGGGGTAGTTTGTTGAAGGAGGGCATGCAGTGGGGTCATGATGGGGGGCTCCTGCGGGAAGCATGGGGTGAGGGCCTTTACATCTTGCCGCAGCCTGATGTAGAAAAAGCGCTCCAGGGGGTAGGTGGGGTAGTGCCAAAGAATTCCTCACTGGTGCAGAATGTTCCTTTTACATATAGTTTCCCCCAGGTCTGAATGGAAAGTTTTCGGAGAAGCCGGCGGCAGCCGCCCTCTTGTGTGACAGGAAGGTCAAGTCGACCCTGGAGGGAGATCAGGGGGGAGTAAAGAAAGGTTGCATGGAGGTGGCGGGCTAAGTCCCACCAAGCGCTGACGGTGCATTCCACTGTATTGGAGGCCAATCGACGAGGGACAGTAGATGTACTGAGGTATGCTGAACAGGGGGTCGGGGTCATATAGCCTTCTTCGACTGCGAGGTGTGGCATGTAAGAGGGGGGTTTATCCAGTATTCCGTGAAGTGGGCCTGGGCACAGCTAAAATATAGCTCCAGATCTGGGATTTCAAAGCCCCCAGCCTCGAAGGGTCGCGTGAGAGTGCCCCAGCGCAGTCTAGCTTGCTTCCCTCCCCACGTGAGACGTATGAGTTGAGTTTTTAGGGCTTTGAAGAAGTGTCTGCTAGGGGCGTAGGGAATATTAATGAAAAGGTAAAGCAATTTGGGCAGGATGACCATCTTGATCAGTGAGGCCCTTCCAGCTAAGGAGATGGGCATGGCAATCCATCTTGTGATTTTATCGGTGAGGAGATAAAGGACACGCCCATAATTGGCCGCCATCAAGTCGTTACGGTTACGAGAGATGACTATTCCGAGGTACTTGATTGTGTCTTCACACCACGTGAGGGGGTAGTCTGGGATGCACCGTGGAGTGGCATCCGTGAGAGGGAAGAGCTGTGATTGCCCCCAGTTTATGTTGACCCCAGAGAGATGACCAAAGAGGATGAGCAACCTTAGGATAGGGTTGAGGCTATCTTCCGGGTTGCGAAGGTAGAGGGTGAGGTCATCGGCGTATAAGGAAATTAAAATTTGCCTATTAGGGTATATCAGGGCATGATCTCGGTAGTGCTGGCGGACTTTAGCGGCTAAGGCCTCGATAGCCAGGGCAAAAAGAAGGGGCGAAAGAGGACACCCCTGTCTGGTGCCTCTGGCTATTGAGAAGGGAGAGGATCTAGTGCCGTTTACTAGGATGCTGGCCTGCAGGCCTGTATATAGCAGGTTTATCCATGCCAAAAAAGGAGCGGGAAATCCCATACGCTGGAGAACATACACCAGATAATCCCACTCTAGGGTATCAAATGCTTTGGTGGCGTCAAGGAAGACAGCCACCGCGTTCTTGTCAGGGTCGATGTCCCGCAGGACAGCGAATAAGGTGCGCAAGTTATGAGATGTGCCTCTACTTGGTACAAACCCCGACTGGTCAGGGAGAACTAGGGCAGTCATGAGGGGGCTGATCCGGTTCGCGATCAACCTAGCCAATATTTTGGCATCCACATTTATGAGTGAGAGGGATCTATATGAATCGCATTGTGTAGCTGGTTTCCCAGGCTTCGGGATGGAGATGATTAGTGCCTCTCGCATTGTCTGGGGCAGTATGCCCGTCTCACGAGCTTCCTCGAAGACATGCCGCAGTATTGGGATAAGTAAATGGCGATAAGTTTTATAAAACTCAGCCGGGAGGCCATCTGGGCCGGGGGCTTTACCAGATTGTAGTTGCATTATAGCGGTAATGATCTCTTCGTCTTTGTGGTGTGCAAGGAGGAATTCCTGTTGCGTGTCCCCAAGCCAAGCAATCGCAGTGTTGTCAAAGAAGGGGGTGAAGTCGACGGGGTGTGTACTATGTGAGGTATATAGGGTTTTGTAAAAGTGTCTAAAGGCTGCTGCAATCTCAGGGGTATCCCTGTGTAATTGTCCGTCCTCATCAGCAATTTCAAGGACAGTGTTGGAAAACCTAGGTGGGTGAATCAGGGCTGCGAGCGCTTTCCCTGGCCTCTCTCCGTCCCCATAGCGGCGTTCCTGGTGGTATTTCCCCGTAATTTACACTCCCTCTCGGCCGTCTCCTGGTAGTCAGTGAGCAGGTCCCCCAAGCGCGATTGTAGCTCTGGGGTGGGGGTGCTCTGCATCTGGGCTTACGTTTGTTTGAGCTCGGTCTCCAATTTACGAAGCGTGGAACGAATGTCCTTCAGGACCCCCCGACTTTGGCGATGCATATGCCGCGCACGGTGACCTTGAAGGCCTCCCATATTACGGAGTATTGTGTGACCCAGTGCACCTTGATTATGGCAGCTTTTTACTACCTAACTAGTGGCTAGGGGAGTATTTTTCTTACTTCCATTAGGGCCCTTGTCTCTGTTGTCTGTGCCACTGTTCCCTGCAGTCACCCCATTTTTGTGTGCGCTTTGAAGTCCCTCCTGATAACTACGTAGATCAGCGCTTTCTAGACACTGCACACAGTTACTGTTGTTTTAATTCCACACATGAACATTTGTTTGGCAAATTCTAAATGTCCTATTTGCCCTGATGTCTCTTTTTCTGTTTCCCTCTTGTTGCCTAGGCTGATGCACCCGCCCACGTCACCGCTGACCCATATCCTGCTGTACACCTGTCTTCTCTCTCGCTATCTCCTTATCACTAAAAATGCCCCCTGCTTCATACTAGAATTTGACTGATAGCTATTTTAACTGATTTATGTCACCCCTTTGATAGCACAATGTGAATGATGCACTGCAATAGAAGTGCCCCTTTATTACTGTAGCCAATGATGGACTGCCCATTTCAAGATGTCAGCCAGGGTCCATCTTCAGTACATGTACGTTTACCTCTGCTTGATCTGCTTAAAGCTTCCGCCATTTAGACAGCTGTAGAAAGCAAAGCTCGAGGAGAGGATGAGGCGTAGTGACCATAATTGCCTCCTGTGGAGAGTCTAGGCGTGGGCTCAACATCCTGTGATTCTGTGCAAATGGCTTTATCCCCCCGTGCCTACCAAAAAATTAAATGTGATCGTTGCCCACGTAAAATGCTCCAATATGATCGGGTCGAGTTTGCGTTATAAAAAAAGTGAAACAAAGGGGAAAGTAATTTTTCCGGGGCGGGGGGAAACAGCACAGGGAGGAGGGTCCATTAAACAGAAATAATGTTCTGAAACAGCGCAGGTACAAAAATATATGCTGTCAAAAGAGACCTAGATTAGGGGACCCGCTTTCAGCCTCAAGGCCATTTTTACCTGTTCTACCCCTGCCGTCTGGAGACCGGGAGGAGCGCCAGGATTCCTTGCGGCGCCCACGTCATCATGCTAGCGCCAGGAGGCGCTACAAAACCGTCCGTGGGCTCCCGCAGCGCGGGACGCTCGTGGGCGTGCCCGGGCCAAGGGCGGGCCCGATTGCGCCCGTCTGCGTCAGGACAAGGCTGGGCTGGGCCTATCCTCTTGGTTTTTTGGTTTTTTAATTGCATTACTTGGTCCTAGCCCTGCAAAGCTGCGAGAATGTAAAATACTCTTCTTTTGTCTTTTGCCTGAATTGTCTAGGTATTTTGTATCATGGGAAAACGGAAAGTCACTCCTACTTTTAAGACAGTGGACACAACTTTGGATGGATATCTCCAAAAGGCAGTAGGGGCTCTAACTAAAGAAATAGAAATTGCGGGGCGAAGACTCTCACTAGCCCCCTGCTTGGTTATAGCAGTTCCAATCATTTTCCCAAGCAACTAACCTGGACCTTGTAATGGATCAGAGACCACCTCCTGCTTTATCTCCAACTGTAATTTCAAGTCAGGACGCTACACATGCCCTCAACGAAGGAGCTGAGCTAACAATCTGTCCAGAAATGGGCCGCCAGCTGCTCCCGGAGGGAAACGAAAACTAACAGATCTGGCGGGGGTGACAGTAAAGTAAAAGGTCACTCTCCGAGGGTCAAGAGAACCAAGCAAACTCACCTAGTTTGAAATATTGCTAGGACTCGGTCAGGTGGTGGGAAAAGCAGTACAACAAATGAACTAGATAACATTGTTGATAAATTTAGTAGAATTGTACAGGAGGCTTTGACACCCATCCTTTCTAGATTAGATTGTATCGAAGACCATCTTGTCCAAGTGTTGTCGGGTCAAGGTACTAAGATGGCAAACAAACAACTTGATAATGTTTCCTGTCCAAGAAACTCAAACTTAAATTTTAAACGGAATGAGGTAATCCCTAGTGTTATAACGAACTGTCCAACCCCTTTGAGAATACCATCATGTGTAAATGGGATAATTTCAAGTACAGAGCCCCTTCCACATAGTGCCAGTATTAATTCTATGGCCTCCACAACAAAGGATTCGACTCTGGCTGGGAACCCCGCAGGAATACTGAATACTCGGGTCAGGGGACCATAAACCAGCCAAGACCGATCATGAAAGATAGGGGTAAATCTTCACACGGGATTTCAAATACAACTGGCCCAGTGCAGGATCTAAAGACCGGGAGGGGTGCACAAGATGTCTTAAACTTACCCCCGGAATGTACACCATATACAGTGATTCTGAAAGGAGTGCCCTGTCTGGCTCCTGGCCAGCAAGAAACTTGCCAAAGCCTTATTAATAAATCAGCTTAATTGGTCTGAAAAAATTATAATGGCTATGCGAGTGATCTAGCTAGGTCACACAATTAAACATGGGGTAGGGGACTGTGTGGTGCTGAACTTTAGTAACGCTTGGTGTGCTCGCTTTGCCCTAATGCATTTTAGTGATTGGTCTGATGACGCGATAGGGATCCACCCTTTGGGTTCTTTTTATACCCCATATCATGATGTTATTGCAAGAAAATTGCCAGCATGGATGGATTCAAATTTACATCCTCTTATATAACCTCCCTCATTCATTCACCCTAATCGGTTTGATGTTCTTTCAGGGCTGTCTGAAATTGACTGACTATTTGGGCGCTCTAGTCAATCAGTTGCTGTACTTGGACTGGGTATGTACTGTAATGTTCAAGGGAGAGGAATTCTTTTAGACAAGTACAATAATAGGGGTTCGGTGGAATCATTAGAATCCCCCTCTTTTAGAAGAAATTCTAGTAGGGAGAGCCGAGACAAATATGTAGTCGACCCACCACACAATAACTTGACTCTAAATGCTACTACTTCTAGTCAGAAGTCATACCTGTCTCCTACCGCAGTTGAGCAATCTGCGGACGACAAACCAGTGGGAGTGGTAAATCAAGGCCATATAATGACTCCAATTGTGACCATTAGGACCATTAGGACCATTATTAGTCAAGTGCCGCAATCGCTTGTTACAGTAGGTGAACTAGCCACAGTTGATGAATCAGCGGTATTGATCAATTGGGGTCACACAAAGATTTCACTAAAATGTATTTCATGGAACATAGCAGGAATTCATTCCAAAATGACTGATGAGGTGTGGCTAAATTATATTAGAGGTTTTGATGTTATTTGCCTACAGGAGACATGGTATAAGGAAGACATAGTGTTGAATGGTTATTGCTCTTACACGGTCCACGCAACACCTTCCCCAGCAGGAAGAGCTAAAGGAGGGTTGGTTGTCATGATTGCAGTTAAATACAAGGCCATAAGAATTACCCCTGTTGTCACTACTGCCTGGTACCAATTAATTGTAATTGTTAATATGTTACAGGTCAAGCTTTTATTTGTGAATTGGTACTACAATATTTTTAACCAAAACAATTGTCAGGGTATAGAGGCCCTGCGGGATGAAATTAACAAAACCTCTGAGAAATGGCAACCTTTATGCATTTTTTGGGTAGGTGATTTTAATTGTTCTTCCTGCCCACATAGTTCGAACTATGCTTGCGGATTGCTAAATACAGAGGGGCAGCCCCTCCCGCACTTTGTTCATACTCCCCAGGGTGAGGCCCTAAATTCTATCATCGTGGAAAATGACTTGGGCCTCATTAATGATTTAGCTAGCAACCGCCTAACACAGTGTCCCACTTTTGTTGGAGGGGGTAAGGAAAGTTGTATTGATTTTATGTTTATTTCGCAGAAGTTTTTAGTACTTGTTGATGTTTTCGAGGTGGAGCCAAATAATGCCAGCGATCACAATCCCCTGACAGCTACTTTTAGCATAATAGCCCAGCCTGGGAAAGTCGATGATTGCCCTATACTTTTTAATCCTAATAAAGGGGTAAGACTCAACTGGAACAAAGTAAATCTATCTGATTTTGAGTCAATAATTGTTAGAGTTAATTATGACTCAATCATGAGGTGTCTCCATTATGGTGTTCCCCCAGCTGAGATCATTCGTGATTTCGAACTAATATGTGCAGATATAGCAAAAAACCTGACCAAATCAATTAAGGTCAGGAATCTCCCTGAGACAAGGTTGTTTATTGCTGCTTGTTCTAATGCAAAAAAAAAAAACTAAAATCGGCTCTCTGCACTAATCCTCGTGACTGGGCACAAATTAAAATTGCCAGGAAGCTTTACAAAACCACAGTTAAGCAGAGGAAGGATGAACTAAGGTCATTAGCCTGGGACAACCTGGAGAGAGCTAGCTCCCTCAAAGACTCCAAAATCTTCTGGGAGGTTATAAATCGTCCTTTCTTCACAGAAGAGGTGAGGAGGATAGATTCCTTGATCACAGGGGAGGCCGGGGAAACTCATTTTTCGGCCATATTTAATCCTCATGGCCACCATCTAGATGCTCCCAGTGGGGATTTGCCTTTAAAGTTAACCTCGGCTTCCAAGTTAGGTTCATCTATCTCAGTGGCCGAGGTCGAGGCAGCCATAGCCACAGGAGTTTGCATGAAAGCGCCAGGTCCTGATGGAGTCCCCTTAGATGTTTGTAAAATTAATCCCCAGTTATGGGCTCCATTGCTGACCAACGTTTTTAGGGCAGTGATTACTGGCCCAATCCCAGTATCCTGGAGAGAGGCCATTGTTGTCCCCGTATTCAAGAAAGGTAACCGAAGTGACCTCGCCTGCTATAGGCCAATCTCCCTTATTGACGATACGGAAAAGTTGCTGGGGAGGGTTGTCCTTGCCCGACTTGAAACATGGGCGACAGACAATAGAGTGTTGGCAAGAACGCAATATGGCTTCAGGAGAGGGATGGGCACCACTGAACAGTGCCTTAATTTGTCACTGGTGATGGGCAAGTACATGAGGGCCAGAAAGGGTTCTATCCACCTGGCCTTCATGGACTTGTCCAGTGCTTTTGACACTGTAAACCGGGAGAAGTTGTGGGTAATGATGGGGAACATGGGCGTGGAGGAGGCTTTGATTTCCCTCATTCGCAGGCTCCATGCATCGACCTCCATTGTGATAAGATATGGCCCCCAAGGAGAGAAAACTAGGCCCTTAGCCTCCACGGAAGGTGTACGGCAGGGATGTATTTTGGCCCCCTTTCTTTTTTTAATTTACACCAATGGTTTGGAGGCCTTTTTAATAGACAAAGAAATTGATTGTCCGCGTATTGGAGATACACGGGTCTTGCTACTCTCTTATGCGGATGACACCGTGTTAATGGCACTAACAGCACTTGGCCTCCAAAAATTGGATAATGCATTTACAGATTTTATGCTGGCTCTTGACATAAAAGTGAATTTTATAAAATCGTATATCATGGTGTGTGGCCCCAAAATGACAAAAACAAGGAAATACACGGTGGGAGACAAGAAAATTGATAAACTGAATAATTTTAACTATTTAGGGAATGTTTTTAATAATAGGTTGAATTGGGACCCGTTAGTCACAGGCAGGCAGGGTAGTTGAGGGGCTTTTCCGTTTTGCCAGAAAGCTGGGCCAGAAGCTGGTGTCTGAGTTGGTTAGTCTGTATAAATCCAAATGTGTGCCCGTTGTAACATATGGGGCAGGAGTGTGGGGATACCATAACAACCGACAGCTTCAAGTTATGGAAAACAAATGTATTAAAAGATTATTGATGACTCCTAACAGTGCCCCCACGATCTTCTGTCATCAAGAGCTGGGGCTTGATTTCGTAGAGGATCGCATTGAAATTGCCCCTCTGTTATTATGGTCCACAATCTGGTTGTCCGAAGAACTAGTATTCTCCAGAGAGGTTATTAAGGACTGTATTAATCTTGATGGAGCACTTTCTATCCCTTGGCTTCGATTCGTAAGGGACAACTTCTGTAAGTTAGGTTTGGGTCATTATTTTGATTGTCCAGACAGCATCCCTGAAAACGCTAAAAATATCATAAAAGAGGTACACTCTACAGGGGTGAAGACATCACGTTCTCACCCTGACGTAGCAGGGCGCCTTTGTTTATCTCCGAATCAACAGCAATTTTATCTAACTTGTACGACAAATGTACAGAGTCTTACAAATAGATGGGAAACACCTGCTAGTATCTTTTAACAGTAGAAAAAAGTTGTGTTATCATGACAACATACCTCCACAATGTAATCACGTATATCCACTTTCAATTTCTCTTTCTTTACTGCTTATGTCCTGGGGTCACACATTTTGTATAGTGTGTATGTCCTACAATAAAAATGTATATGGGTCTTTCATCTTATGTTTTAACAAACTTAGATTATTCAACAGGTATAGCATATTAGATTATCCATATATATACATATCACATTGCCCATATTAAAAGGAGAGAGGAACAGATGATCACTAATACAAACATGGTAAAAGCAGATAACTTTGTCCTGTATACATGTATCCTTATTCACAGTGGAGTTTATTTTGAGTTTAGGGTCAAGGAATATCTCCAGATTTCATGAGAAAGCGCTAAGTGCAAATAATGCTTTTTCATGACAACCCGACTCTGAATCGGGCCTGTTGTTTGTTAACTTTACAGTTACTATAGTAAGAGCATAGCTGCCAGGCGCGCAACGCCCATAGGGCTAAAAGGGCTTTAGCACCCCTCCCCCCAACCCCTGTCGTGTGTCTCAGCCCCCCTCCCCTGCCCCCCAACCCCCTCCCCCCGTCATGTGTCTCAGCCCCCACCCCACCCCCCCATCGTCTCAGCCCGGGCTGCTGCAGCTCCAGCTGCCGTGGGCTGGGCTGTGCAGTGTCTGCAGTCTGATCTCCGGCACGCCCACGTTTTTCACAGGTCTTTAAAGACCATTTGCATATTTACATACCTTTGTAAACTGGTTACCGAGACTTAGAGAATTTTTCTGGTTCCATTACCCCCTGGGCCCCATTCTGTCTATTCCTTACATTTGTATTTTACATTTACGGCCATATTGCGAGAATGCATTTCATGAAAAGGAATATAAAGTAGGGTTGCCAAAAGAAAAATGCCACCCATGTGTTGTTTAAAGAGCCTGCAAAGACCTCGTCTTGACACTAAATAGAGTTATAAATAAAAAAGTATGTATTCATTTGTAATGTGACTTTTCTGTCTTTGTTCCCTTTAATTATTAGTCATGGATCATTCAGGCAGCCCTAGAACACAATTAAAAGTGCTTTCTATTTATATTTGCTGTCCAAGTATGCACAGATAAGTGCTGAAAATACGGCTTTTGGTGACTGTTTATTTTTGTACCGTCTGCGACATCAAAATTATGAGCTGGCAATCCTAATCATAAGACTGGAAGTTTGTTGCAGGATCAGCATTATTTATTTCCTCCACCCTCAATCCATGATTAATGCCATAATAGCAATAGTTTAACTTATATCAGAAACCCTACGCCATCGTCAATAACATGCTGAGTTACTTCAAGCGTCTGGGAATGCACCCTGCATTCAGATAACTCACGCCTCATTCTCGCCCTTCACTTTCACGCTCACCCTGCACTCACAGCGTTCACAATGCACTCACACTGATCCCGATGCACTCACACCATTCACCCGCTCACCCTGCACTCACAGTGATCACTCGGCACTCACAATGCACTTGTTCTGTTCACCCTGTACCTCACCCTGCAGTCACACGAGCACACTACTCACCCTGCACTCATGTGACACTTCACTCACCTGTCCCCCTCACTGAGCAATCTGCAACCTCACTCAAACAAGCCCATCACGAACCATGCATTAATTCGTCCCACTCTGCACTTACATCCGCACCCAAATTCATATGTCACCTCACTCACCCTGCAGTAGTACCCTACTCTCACACTGTCGCATCGCTCACCGTGCACTCACATGGGCACTCCTATCACTCACACAGAGCAGAGGGTTAATATACCTGCTACAAAGAACGTGTCCATGCAGATCACAGAACTGAGTGTGAGTAAACTATGAGTAGTGCTATAAAAAAATGAATTGTTTGTCAGAAAGGTGCTATAGAGAGATGAGGCGCATTGTTGGTTAGTGGTAGTGAGGAAATTCATGGAGAAGAAGGAAATGGGGGAGGGGGTGTCAAAAATGACTGTTGCACGATGTACGACCAGTGCTAGGGCCAACCCTGGCTGGGAGTGTTAGCCAACACAATGGATGGTAACTGTTCCTAAAAAGGGAAAACCTCTGCAACTATATTAGTTGAGATATAGTGTGTCCAGAGGTAGAGTAGGTGGGATAGAAAGAAATATGGGGGAATTCCTCCTTTTGAAATTAGTGCCCTCACACACCCTTGCGGGTGTCGTGCTTCATCATTGATTGAGCTCCTCGTGGGGGTGGGGCTGCAGTCCCCCACGGGCACCGCGAGAGGGCTCTTTCCCTGAGATCTTTTGTAGGAGGTGCCGCAGTTGTGCATGCGGGTGTGTGGGCCTAGTGAGAACGTGTGTGTGTGAAGATAAAATTACCTCACCGGAACACAATTTTATTCAAGGGTCCAGAATATAAATTAAAATCAAGGGGACTGGAGCCTATCCTAAAAACAAATATGTAGGAGGGATAGGTATACTCCTGCTGCTCTCAGTCCATGAAAGTGATGTGAAAGTGCAATAGGGTCATCATGTTTTGCGCATCCGGTGGGTCCCTAATGGATCCTCAGTGCGCTTCGTCAGGACCGTGAAAATTAATGTAAAACTGTGGGAGTCAGGGAAAGACACCTTGTACTCTCACCATACCAAAAAGTAAGGTCAAATGCGTCTAAGGCGCTTGGAGACACGTATTATCCGTAGTCTCGTTATCCCAACCTGGTGGAGACACAAAAAAAAGGGAGATAGACAAAGTACATAACATAAAGACACTTTCAATATGATCATGCATAGAAATGTTTATGCCATACTGGTGGATAGGGGCCACATGGAACTCCAAGGCATGCTCAGTGTAACATGCCTAATTGTTAGTGATCCAGCACATGTGTGCGTTGTGGTCGTAGCCAGTATGTAGGTAAATACCCACGTGCAGGATAGTCACCATGTAATTATATTTGGGAGTGTTAGCCCCCCCCGAAGTTCTGGTCTAGTTGCGCCCCTGATACCTGCCAACTTACAAACTAGTTTAGCTGTGTGAGGAGGGGCAAGGCCTTGGAGGGGCGGGGCCTAAGAGGCACTCTGCCCCTCACCAAGCCCCCCTCCGACCCGCTCTCAAAAAACAAAGGGTCGTTGAGGCGTCGCCAATGTCCTGGGGTATATTCACAACTCCTAATGGACATCAGCTGCTTACTGCTTCTGAAAACGAGCTGGAAATGCACTGTTTATAGTGGTTTTCTGCTTGTTTTTCCTAGCACCGTATGATTTCAGCTCCTCACTGGGTGACTGTGTGAAGGGAGCCGAAATAATGTTACACACGGTGCCACCATGTGACATGGCAGGTCTGTAAGAGCAGAATTACTTATAAAATGGAGCCTTCCAATGACACTTCACTTGGGTTAGACATTTGAACCTGCAGTCCTGATGCAGAAGCGTGTATGACCTGTGTATCATTAATGAAGTGTTGTTGTGTGCCATCAGAGTAAATATAACACGTGCATTGTTAAATGCACAATCACACCCTAATCCTTTTATGTTTGTGCTTGTGAGGGCTGGAAAATTGTGGCTGAAATATGGCCAAGAGGAGATTAGCAGAGACAAAGGTCCAGATTTCTGTGTTTTCAGCTTATATTATGTGTGCTGGTGTCTAAGAGAATTTGGGTGTATACGTGCTTCAGGTTTATTTTCCTTTTGTGTAGTGTGATATTATACAATGCGCAGCATGCTGCATGGATTTGGAGAATAGCAGTGGCTTCCACTCCAGCCGTTGTTCTGTTTCTATAGTTGTTTGTAGTGTATGTTTTTTACATAAAGGTATTCAGTGATGCTTTTTGACATGCCTACCAACAACACTTGTCTGCTTTTTTTGTTGTTTGTCCATTTTTTCTGCTTTTGTCATCTTATTATCTGTTTTACCATTTTCAATGTTTACAAGCTAACAGCAGGTGTTGTCATCTTTTGTGTCACCTTATGCCTGTGAGTTGAACGAATGTGGCATATAACGTCCCTGAAACCTGTGGTTTTTTCAGTGAATATATATATATATATATATATATATTCACTGAATTCAGTGAATATATATATATTCACTGAAAAAACCATAGGTTTTAGGGACAGTTATAGTTAGTTGGACATTTCACTTGTACAAAACCCGTGAAATTCCCCCGTTATGGTTAGTTCAGCTAACTATAACTCGCGTCCCCGCAATGCACTGCTGATGACGTCACATATTACATCACTGATGACATCATCCAGTGATTGTGTGTTTCTATAAAGTTTAAATATGTTTAATATATATGCCAAGGTGTATTGAAGAATGAGTGGGTGTATAAGTGTCTGGATGGATGATTTAGTAGGTGCGTGACTGACTCTATAAGTGAGTGATTAAACGTATCTTACTGAATGCATGGGTTAGTGACTAAACTGTTTGAATGTCTGTATCCGTCTGTCTGTTGGTGTGTAAGCGGCTGCATGGGTTTGCGAATAGCTACATGAGTGTCTACATGGGTTATTGATTGGTTGTCTGAGTATCTGTATGGGTGCCTGAGTGTTTGTGTGGGTGGGGTGTGTGTGACTGCGCATAGATGTGTGAGTGGGTGATTCACTGGGTGCATGGTTTCAAGAGTGCATCTGTGATGGACTGTATGGGTCGGTGAGTGTGTGTATGGGTGTGTTAGTGAGTGAATGTATATCTTAGTGGTACATGTGTGAGTAACTAATATGTCAAAGGCAGTATATATGTGTGTTGGAGTATATAAATGGCTATAAGTGAGAGTGTGTGATTGTGAGAGTGGCTGTATGGATGAGTGTGTACTTGTATCAGTGATTGTATAAGAGCGTAAGAATGTGCTAGTATTTTATGAGTAAGTGAGCTGGTGTGTGTATAACTGTATAGGTGAGTAAATAGCAGTGTGATTAATTATTTGCATGACTGACTAGGTGTGTGAGTACCTCTATGGATGAGTGGCGGTGTGAGTGTCTATGTAGGTGTATAAGTGCATATGAAAGTCCTGTACTGAGTGACCGTAAGTATGAGTGACTGTAGAGGTGAGTGAGTGGATGTGTGTGTAGACCTAAGAATCAGTGAGTGTGTATGTAGTTATTGGTGTTGGAGTGTCTATGGTTTTGACAATCAATCAATCAATCAATCAATCAATCATGTCACTTATAAAGCGCACTACATACCCGCGAGGGTCTCAAGGCGCTGGGGGAAGAGGGGTGTGGTGCTGCTACTGATCGAAGAGCCAGGTCTTGAGGAGTCTTCTGAAGGCCAGTAGGTCTTGGGTCTGCCGAAGGTTGGTGGGGAGGGTGTTCCAGGTCTTGGCGGCGAGGTGGGAGAAGGATCTGCCGCCGGCGGTCGTTTTCCGGATGCGGGGTACTGTGGCGAGGGCGAGGCTGGTGGAGCGAGCTGGCGGGTGGGGGTGTAGAAGCTGAGTCGTCTGTTGAGGTAGGCTGGTCCGGAGTTGTGGAGTGCTTTGTGTGCGTGGGTGAGGAGCTTGAAGGTTATCCTCTTGTTGACAGGGAGCCAGTGCAGGTCTCTCAGGTGGGGTGTGATGTGGCTGCGTCGGGGGATGTCGAGGATAAGACGTGCAGAGGCGTTCTGGATGCTTTGCAGCCGTCTCAGGAGCTTAGCTGTCGTTCCTGCGTAGAGGGCGTTTCCGTAGTCCAGCCTGCTGGTGACGAGGGCCTGGGTGACTGTTTTTCTTGTTTCGGTGGGGATACACTTGAAGATCATGCGGAGCATTCGGAGGGTGTTGAAGCAGGTTGAGGAAACGGCGTTGACCTGCTTAGTCATGGAGAGGGTGGGGTCGAGGATGACCCCTAGGTTGGGTGCGTGGTCGGTGGGTGTTGGGGCTGTTCCCAGTGATGTCGGCCACCAGGAGTCGTCCCAGGCTGAAGGGTTGGAGCCAAGGATGAGGACCTCCGTCTTGTCCGAGTTCAGCTTCAGGCGGCTGGTCCTCATCCATTCGGCGACGGCCTTCATTCCTTCGTGGAGGTGGGCTTTGGCGGTGTGATGGTCTTTGGTGAGGGAGAGGATCAGCTGGGTGTCGTCGGTGTAGGAGATGATGTTGAGGTTGTGCTGTCGGGCGACGTGGGCGAGGGGTGCCATGTAGATGTTGAACAGCGTTGGGCTGAGGGAGGTGCCTTGGGGTACGCCGCAGATGATCTTGGTGGCCTTGGATCGGAAGGGGGCGAGGCGGACGCTTTGTGTTCTGCTGGAAAGGAAGGATGTAGTCCAGTCCAGGGCCTTCTCTTGGATCCCGGCGTCGTGAAGGTGTGTTCGTAGTGTGTGGTGGCAGACCGTGTCGAAGGCGGCTGATAGGTCCAGGAGGATGAGGGCTGCTGTTTCTCCGTTGTCTAGCAGGGTCCTGATGTCATCGGTGGCGGCGATGAGGGCGGTTTCGGTGCTGTGGTTGCTGCGGAAGCTGGACTGGGAAGGGTCCAGGATGTTGTTCTCCTCGAGGTAGCGGGTCAGTTGTTTGTTGACGATTTTCTCGGTGACCTTCGCGGGGAACGGGAGCAGAGAGATGGGTCGGAAGTTCTTGAGGTCCTTGGGCAGTCTGTAATTTACAGTGGGTGTATCAAAAGTTATATTAAGGTGTGAGAAGATGCATCAAATTATCACATGGATGATGTCATCAGTGATGTCATTTGAGATGTCATCAGTGATGTCATCAGTGATGTCACTGACCATGTCATGAGTGATGTAATATGTGACGTCATCAGCAGTGCATTGCGGGGGCGCGAGTTATAGTTAGCTGAACTAACTATAACGGGAGAATTTCACGGGTTTTGTACGAGTGAAATGTCCAACTAACTATAACTGTCCCTAAAACCTATGGTTTTTTCAGTGAATTTCAAAGGTTTTTTAAATGTTATTTTTTAACTTTAACGTGTCTGAAACCTATGGTTTTTTCAGTGAATTTCAAAGGTTTTTTAAATGCTAATTTCTAACTATAACGTGCCTGAAACCTATGGTTTTTTAAGTGAATTTCAAAGGTTTTTTAAATGCTAATTTCTAACTATAACGTGCCTAAAACCTATGGTTTTTTAAGTGAATTTCAAAGGTTTTTTAAATGCTAGTTTGTAACTATGCCTACAGAGGTAGGACATGTGAAGAAAGAAGAAAAAACGCACAGAAAGAAGCAAAGGAAATGCAGAAAGAAGCAACAGAAGTCCACAAAGACGAAGAAAAGTGCAGGAAGAAGCAAAAGATGTGCAGAAAGAACCAACAGAGGAGCAGAAAGAGGCCTTGTTCCAAAATCATCCTGTGCCCACAACTTTTTCCGACGTGTACTGGTGGTAACTGACTCTGACTAACCAGAGCCAGTGCTATGCTAAAACACACTTAGAATACAGTTAAAACACCTACATACACTAGGGAACACTATGCGCTGGGGTACCCCTGTGATTAGCATGACCTCCTCTGTAAGTCCCTAGTACATAATAGGGCAGGGGGATTAAAACTACCTCTTAAAACTAGGGGTGGGCGGAATTTGCGTAGTCGCGTTACGCAAAGTTCCGCGAAACGGTAAAAAATCTCCGCGAGCACGCAAAAGTTCTGCGAACACGCGGAATTGCTTGTTCCGCCCGTTCGCGATGCTTTTTTCCTGTTCACGAACGCTGTTTGCGTGCTCGGGGGGAAATATCTCGCGAACACGCACTTTGAAAGCGCGAACAAGCAAAAAATTCCGCGAAGCCGCGGATCGCGGAATTTTTGGCAATTCCGCGTTCTCCGCGGAACGCAAAATTACCCAAATTCCGCGAGCGGAACGGAATTTACCGCCCAGGCCTACTTAAAACGTGCTACAGCGCGCGTTTGCACAGTGGTAAAGGGAGGGGGAGCCTGAGGTGACATGTGTGCAAACGCGCCCCATGGCACGTTTTAAGTTGCGGGATTAAGTCCCCTTGAATCCTGAGTGTCCCTGGGGCCCAACTAGCCCCCCAGGTACCTACAGTTAGGACCACAGAGCTGAGTTGCAGAGAGGCGTTCCGAGGCCACGCACCTTTTTTCACCTCTCTGCAACGCAACTCTGTTGTGCTTACTGAAGGTACCTGGTGGGCTAGTTGGACTCCAGGGACCCTTAGGATTGAAGGGGACTTAATCTCCCAACTTAAAACACGCCATGGGGCCTGTTTGCACACATGTCACCTCAAGCCTGCCCCCTCCCTTCACCACTGTGCAAATGCGCCCCATGGCACGTTTTAAGTTGGGGGATTAAGTCCCCTTGAATCATGGGGTCCCTGGGGTCCAACTAGCCCACCCTGTACCTACAGTATGCGCCAGGGAACTGCGTTGCAGAGAAGTGTTCAGAGGCCACGCCCCTTTTTACACCTCTCTGCAACGCAGCTCTGTGGCGCTTTCTGGACGTACCTGGTGGGCTAGTTGGCCCCCAGGGACCCTCAGGATTGAAGGGGATTTAATTCCCCATCTTAAAACGCGCCACGGGGCCTCTTTGCACACATGTCACCTGAAGCCCTGCCCCTTCCCTTCACCACTGTGCAAACGCGCCCCGTGGCGCGTTTTAAGTTGGGGGATTAAGTCCCCTTGAATCCTGAGGGTCCCTGGAGTCCAACTAGCCCACCATGTACCTCCAAAAGCGCCACAGAGCTGCGTTGCAGAGAGGTGTAAAAGGGGCGTGGCCTCTGTACACCTCTCTGCAACGCAGCTCCTAGCGCATACTGGAGGTTCCTGGTGGGCTAGTTGGCCTCAGGGACCCCCAGCATTCAAGGGGAATTACTCCCCTTCTGACAACGCGCCAGGGGCGTGTTTGCAGACTGCTGCAGGGAGGGGCGGGGCCTCCGGCACGATGCCGGTCTTTTTTTTTATTCTTTATTTTTTTGTATGGGAGGGGGGCTGCGCGGCCCCCCTGCCCTCGGCCACTTTTGGCCCCGGGGACCCCATCCCCCGGGGCCTAAGGATTTTTTTTTTTTTAAACGGGAAGGGGGCCGCGTGGCCCCCCTTCCCTGGGCCTCTATGGGCCCCGGGGACCCCATCCCCCGGGGCATGCCCTCTTTTTAAAAAACCATAAATATTTGGAGGGGGCTGCGTGGCCCCCTCCTCAGGCCATTTAAGGCCCCGGGGACCCCATCCCCGGGGCCGGCCTTTACGTAAATTTTTATTTTTTTATTTATTTTATTTTTGGGGAGGGGGGCTGTGTGGCCCCCCTCCCGGGCCACTAATGGCCCCGGGGACCCCATCCCCCGGGGCCTGGCCACTCGTGGGGACCGTAGGGGGGTCCCCAATCCCCGCACGGTCTCGCCGGCTCCCCGCGTCTTGTGGGAGCCGGCATTGCTTTTCCACAAGGGGAGCTGCTGACATGCAGCTCCCCTTATGGAAAAGCAATCTGCTTTGCTTCATTGAAGCAAGAGCAGGTTTCCCTGCTCTCGCTTCAATGAAGCAAAGCAAGTTTGCAATGACAGGACGGGAGCCGCGAGGCTCCCGTCCTCCCATTGCAAACAGCAGTGTCCCGGGGGTAGGCACCCCGGGACACTGCAGGAGCTGGCCCTGGGGGGTGGCGGTCCCCAGGGCCACCACAGGCTCCAGGAGGGGGGCCGCGCGGCCCCCCTCCCAACATCTACATAGCCCCGGGGAGGTGGTGGTCCCCGGGGCTTCGGGGGTCCGAAACGGACCCCCACATTTATTTTGTTAGTGCCCCGGGGAGGTGGCGGTCCCCGGGGCATGTGGGGGGGCTGGAGCCCCCCCACACAGGTCATTTATTTAAAAAAAAAAACATAAGCCCCGGGGGTGGCGGTCCCCGGGGCTGCGGGGGGCCGTGTGCCCCCCTGCCAGCATTATTTATTTAAAGCCCCGGGGGGTGGCAGTCCCCGGAGCTTGGGGGGCCTTAGAGGCCCCCACATAAAATATAAGGCAACCCCCGCATGCCCCCGGGACTTGGCCCACCCGGGGGCAAAATAGCGCTTCGATTTTTTTTATCACGGCGGGATCCGCACACCCTAAGCGCATCCCACCAATTTTTGTTTTTAAAAAAAATGCTTTTTTCTGCCCAGGGGGTCCTTGTGGGACCCCCTGAGCAGACCTAGGGGGTCAGGGTGTTTCTACCCTGCCCCCTTTTTGCGTTTTGCGACTTGTTTCTGTGCCTCGGTTCTACCGAGGCACAAAATGGCTGCCAACACTTCCTGATTTGGAGTGTTGACAGCCACTTGACAGCCAATTAGCATGCAGCTCGTGATTGGGAGGGTACGCGGACCCTACGCGGCCATAGATATATATGTGATTTTACTTTTGATTTTCTCAGGAACTACTGAACGGATTTACACCATTTAAGCAAAAAGCACGACTCTGAACCAAGGGCTACCTTTTTGCCAAATTTGGTGTAATTCCGTTCAGCAGTTCGGGCTGTAGCTGCGATGAAAGGTTCCTATGGAAAATTGAATGGGGAAAACACTTTTTTTCTCGGCCCCCGCTTGCCGAATCACCCCGAAGCTTTCAGGATAGGAGCGGACCGGAGCGGGCCATAAGTTTTGAAAATTTCGCGAAGATTCGTCTACCGGCGCCAAAGTTATTTCAAATAGAATGTTGTGGATTTCCTATGGAAAATAGGTCCAAACTATAACTATCTACTGGCGACCGCCAGTAGATAATATATATATATATATATATATATATATATATTCATTGAAAAAACCATAGGTTTCAGGCATGTTTTAGTTAGAAATTAGCATTTAAAAAACCTTAGAAATTCACTGAAAAAACCATAGGTTTTAAGGACAGTTATAGTTAGTTGGACATTTCACTCGTACAAAACCATAGAAATTCCCCCGTTATACGTTATAGTTAGTTCAGCTAACTATAACTCACGCCCCCGCAATGCACTGCTGATGACGTCACATATTACATCACTCATGACATGGTCAGTGACATCATGATGTCACTGACCATGTCATGAGTGATGTAATATGTGACGTCATCAGCAGTGCATTGGGGACGTGAGTTATAGTTAGCTGAACTAACTATAACAGGGGAATTTCTATGGATTTGTACGAGTGAAATGTCCAACTAACTATAACTGTCCCTAAAACCTATGGTTTTTTCAGTGAATTTCTAAGGTTTTTTAAATGCTAATTTCTAACTATAACGTGCCTGAAACCTATGGTTTTTTCAGTGAATTTCAAAGGTTTTTTAAATGCAAATTTCTAACTATAACGTGCCTGAAACCTATGGTTTTTAAGTGAATTTGAAAGGTTTTTTAAATGCTAATTTCTAACTATAACGTGCCTGAAACCTATGGTTTTTAAGTGAATTTCAAAGGTTTTTTAAATGCTAGTTTCTAACTATGCCTACAGAGGTAGGACATGTGAAGAAAGAAGAAAAAACGCACAGAAAGAAGCAAAAGAAATGCAGAAACAAGCAACAGAAGTCCACAAAGACGAAGAAAAGTGCAGGAAGAAGCAAGACATGTGCAGAAAGAACCAACAGAGGAGCAGAAGAGGCCTTGCAAAGAGGCCTTGTTGCAAAATCATCCTGTGCCCACAACTTTTTCAGATGGGTACTGGTGGTAACTGACTCTGACTAACCAGGCCTAGAGCCAGTGCTATGCTAAAAGACACTTAGAATACAGTGAAAACACCTACATACACTAGGGAACACTATGCGTTGGGGTACCCCTGTGATTAACATGACCTCCTCTGTATTTGCCATGAGTTGGCATGCCCCGGGGGATGGGGTCCATGAGTGCATGGGTACTGACTGGATGATTAGAGTAATGCAAGGAGAGTGCATGGTGAATTTATAAGTGCTTGGGTTTTGACGGAGTGATTGGATAAGTACATGGTGCTCGCTGGGTGATAGGAGCAGTGCATGGGTAGTGTCAGGGCGATGGCTGGCCTGCATCAGTAGTGCTCAGAGTATTGTAGCAGTGCATGAGTTAGCTCATGGGTCATCGCATGAGTGCATGGGTACTGACTGGATGATTAGAGTACTGCAAGGAGAGTGCATGGTGAATTTATAAGTGCTTCGGTTTTGGCGGAGTGATTGGATAAGTACATGGTGCTCGCTGGGTGATAGGAGCAGTGCATGGGTAGTGACAGGGTGATGGCTGGCCTGCATCAGTAGTGCTCAGGGTATTGTAGCAGTGCATGAGTTAGTGCATGGGTCATCGCATGAGTGCATGGGTACTGACTGGATGATTAGAGTACTGCAAGGAGAGTGCATGGTGAATTTATAAGTGCTTGGGTTTTGGCGAAGTGATTGGATAAGTACATGGTGCTCGCTGGCTGATAGGAGCAGTGCATGGGTAGTGACAGGGCGATGGCTGGACTGCATCAGTAGTGCTCAGGGTATTGTAGCAGTGCATGAGTTAGTGCATGGGTCATCGCATGAGTGCATGGGTACTGACTGGATGATTAGCGTACTGGAAGGAGAGTGCACGGTGAATTTATAAGTACTTGGGTTTTGACGGAGTGATTGGATAAGTACACACATGTCACATCAGGCCCGCCCCCTCCCTTCACCACTGTGCAAACGCACCCCCTAGCGAGTTTTAAGTTGGGGGATTAATTCCCCTTGAATCCTGAGGGTCCCTGGGGGCCAACTAGCCCACCAGATACCTCCAGTAAGCGCCACAGAGCTGCGTTGCAGAGAGGTGGTCCAAGGCCACTCCCCTTTTTACACCTCTCTGCAACGCAGCTCTGTGGCGCTTACTGGAGGTACCTGGTGGGCTAGTTGGACCCAAGGGACCCTCAGGATTCAAAGGGACTTAATGCCCCAACTTACAATGCGCCAGAGGGCCCGTTTGCACAGTGGTGAAGGGAGAGGGTGGGGCCTGATGTGACAAGTGTGCAAACGCACCCGTGGCACTTTCTAAGTTGGGAGATTAAGTCCCCTTGAATCCTGAGGGTCCCTGGGGCCCAACTAGCCCACCAGGTACCTCCAGTAAGCGTCACAGGGCTTCGTTGCAGAGAGGTGGTCCTGGCCACGCCCCTTTTTACACCTCTCTGCAACACAGCTCTGTGGCGCTTACTGGAGGGACCTGGTGGGCTAATTGGCCCCCAGGGACCCTCAGGATTCAAGGGGACTTAATCCCCCAACTTAAAACGCGTCACAGGGCGCGTTTGCACAGTGGTGAAGGGAGGGGGCGGGGCCTGATGTGACATGTGTGCAAACAGGCCTTGTGGTGCGTTTTAAGGTGGGGAATTAATTCCCCTTCAATCCTGAGGGTCCCTGGGGGCCAACTAGCCCACCAGGTACTGCCAGTAAGTGCCACAGGGATGCGTTGCAGAGAGGTGTAAAAAGGGGCGTGGCCTCAGACCAGCTCTCTGCAACGCAGCCCTGTGGCGCTAACTGGAGGTACCTGGTGGGCTAGGGTAGGTAGGGCGTTTTAAGAGGTAGTTTTAATCCCCCTGCCCTATTATGTACTAGGGCCTCACAGAGGAGGTCATGCTAATCACAGGGGTAACCCAACGTATAGTGTTCCCTAGTGTATGTAGGTGTTTTCACTGTATTCTAAGTGACTTTTAGCATAGCTCTGGCTCTAGGCCTGGTTAGTCAGAGCCAGTTACCACCAGTACCCGTCTGAAAAAGATGTGGGCACAGGATGATTTTGCAACAAGGCCTCTTTCTGCTCCTCTGTTGGTTCTTTCTGCACATGTCTTGCTTCTTCCTGCACTTTTCTTTGTCTTTGTGGACTTCTGTTGCCTCCTTCTGCATTTCTTTTGCTTCTTTCTGTGCGTTTTTTCTTATTTCTTCACATGTCCTACCTCTGTAGGCATAGTTAGAAATTAGCATTTGAAAAACCTTTGAAATTCACTGAAAAAACCATAGGTTTCAGGCACGTTATAGTTAGAAATTAGCATTTGAAAAACCTTTGAAATTCACTGAAAAAACCATAGGTTTCAGGCACGTTATAGTTAGAAATTAGCATTTAAAAAACCTTTGAAATTCACAGAAAAAACCATACGTTTCAGGCACGTTATAGTTAGAAATTAGCATTTAAAAAACCTTAGAAATTCACTGAAAAAACCATAGGTTTTAGGGAAAGTTATAGTTAGTTGCACATTTCACTCATTTGAGATGTCATCAGTGATGTCATCAGTGATGTCACTGACCATGTCATGAGTGATGTAATATGTGACGTCATCAGCAGTGCATTGCGGGGGCGCGAGTTATAGTTAGCTGAACTAACTATAACGGGGGAATTTCTATGGTTTTGTACGAGTGAAATGTGCAACTAACTATAACTTTCCCTAAAACCTATGGTTTTTTCAGTGAATATATATATATATACAAATGCATAACCAATAAAGGCATAAAGAAATAGCAACAGATCAAGCATTTCTCACTAATAAAACATAAGCATGATTAAGACATATCAAAAACATTCATGCCAAACAGTAAAAGCATCTTTTTGGTAGAAACAGGTGGACAACAGGGAGGCGGGTGGGACAGTGAGGAATCCACAGGCAGATACTGTATCCACCAGAAAAAGCATTACTGAAGGTAAGTAACTTGTTCTTCTGATGGATACTTCTGCCTGTGGATTCCTCACCTTTTGAAAAGAATCCCCAAGCCGTACCTCACCCGGAGGAGGGTGTCCACCTGACTCGACCAAAAAATCTTGCAAAACAGATCAAGCAAAATGGCCATCCCTCCTAACCTCCGAATCCAATAATAATCGAATAATTTTTCGTCGAAATTATATTGAAAATAATACTTTAAAAATACTTTTATTAATAAATTTAGACAAACACTTAAAGGAAAACTTTTATTTATAATTAATTTAAAGATATTTCATACTTTACAAATTACGCCGAAGTCGCGACCCCAGCGCGACTTTTCAAAATGGCTACCAGAATGCGCGCAGCCATCGTGTAGGGTGCGCGAAGGGTGGACGACTTCTGTATAATATTTTTAAAAAAAAATGTGACTATAGTTTTCCTAACTAAAAATTATTCACAATTTTTTTTAAATATATATATATATGTATATATATCAAACACAGTTCTCCGTGTATGGGAACCTCCAACCCAGCAGGGCAGCCTCGGCGGACCACGGGAACGGAGCATCCCGCTACAGTGACATCCACACGAAAGAAAATGCCGAAGCACACCATGAATAGGAGACTTATTTATTGTGTTTCAAGGGCGGCAACACTCTAAAATCTGACGCGTTTCGGCTTCATTAGCCTTAATCATAGACACTTGTTAACAGCTGTGGGCTCACAGATGACAGTCCAATTCCTTTCATGCCCATAATGCACCAAAAAGTAAGTATTGAATTCAAGCCAGTGCATCAATGTTCAACATGGTGCAAAAACACAGTTCTCAAAATGCTGTAAAATGCTGGTATTGCCGCTATACCTCTTTTAAATATTGATCTCGTATTCAATCCACAAGAGACGGTCAAATGCCCCTCTCGTTTCCCTTGCTCGCACCTGCATTTTTTCGGTCGAGTGACTCTGAGGAAATCCATGGGTGCGGGCGGGTCATGCTCCCATGATTTAACACCAAACACAGTTCTCCGTGTATGGGAACCTCCAACCCAGCAGGGCAGCCTCGGCGGACCATGTATATATATATAGAAAATAAAAAAACCATAGGATTGAGGTAGATTAGACTTACACATTTTCATTTAAAAAACCTTTGAAATTCACTGAAAAAACCATAGGTTTCAGGCACGGTATAAATAGAAATTAGCATTTAAAAAACCCTAGAAATTCACTGAAAAAACCATAGGTTTCAGGCACGTTATAGTTAGAAATTAGCATTTAAAAAACCATAGAAATTCACTGAAAAAACCATAGGTTTCAGGAACGTTATAGTTAGTTGGACATTTCACTTGTATAAAACCATAGAAATTCCGGCATTATAGTTAGTTCAGCTAACTATAACTCACGCCCCCGCAATGCACTGCTGATGATGTCACATATTACATCATTCATGACATGGTCAGTTACATCACTGATGACATCACTGATGACATGTCAAATGACATCACTGATGACATCAGTGATGACATTATCCACGTGAAAATCTGATGCACCTCCTCACACCTGAATATAACCTTTGATACACCCACTCTAAAATACAGACTACCATTTTCGAAAAAATAGACACATCAATACCAGTTACTAAATACGCACTGACTGATTCCTAGGTCTACACACACATCCACACATTCACCCATACAGTTACTCATACATGCAGTCACTCATCAATATAACACTATCATATGCACTCATACACCTATACAGACACACACTGCTACATATCCAGAGTTACTCACACACCTAGTCAGTCATGCAAAGAATCAATCATACTTCCATTTACTCACCTATATGTGTATATATATATATTCACTGAAAAAACCATAGGTTTCAGGGACGTTATAGTTAGAAATTAGCATTTAAAAAACCTTAGAAATTCACTGGAAAAAACACAGGTTTCAGGGACGTTATAGTTAGTTGGACATTTCACTCATACAAAACCTGTGAAATTCAGCCGTTATAGTTAGTTCAGCTAACTATAACTCGCGCCCCCGCAATGCACTGCTGATGACATCACATATTACATCACTCATGACATGGTCAGTGACATCACTCATGACATCTCGAATGACATCACTGATGATATCACTGATGACATCATCCAGTGACTGTGTGTTTCTGTAAAGTTTAAATATTTTTGATATATATAGGCCAAGCTGTATTGAAGAATGAGTGGGTGTATGAGTGTCTCAATGGATGATTTAGTAGGTGCGTGACTGACTCTATAAGTGAGAGATTAAACGCATCTTAATGAATGCATGGGTTACTGACTAAATTGTGTGAATGTCTGTATCAGTCTGTCTGTTGGTGTGTAAGCGGCTGCATGGGTTGGTGAATAGCTACATGAGTGTCTATATGGGTTATTGATTGGTTGTCTGAGTATCTGTATGGGTGCCTCAGTGTTTGTGTGGGTGGTGGGTGTGTGACTCTGTGCATAGATGTGTGAGTGGGTGATTCACTGCGTGTATGAATTCAAGAGTGCATCTGTAAAGGGCTGTATGGGTGGGTGAGTGTGTGTATAGCTGTGTTGGTGAGTGAATGGATGTCTCAGTGATACATGTGTGAGTAACTACATATGTGAAAGGCAGTATATGTGAGTGTTGGAGTATATAAATGCCTATATGTGAGAGTGAGTGATTGTGAGAGTGGCTGTATGGATGAGTGTGTGCTTCTATTGATGGAGCAGGGTTTCGTATAAAAAGAACCTTGCTCGTATGCAATCCTCTCGAATAACCTGTAACATTATAATCAACATGTCTGTGAATACTAATTTTGCATCACATTTTACATATTGTATCCAGGGGAAGCTTTTCTATGTGCTTTACTAATGAGTAACCCGAGTGTCCTTAAAATGGCCGCCAAAAATGCGGGAACTTCTCTGCGCATGCGTCTACTACATCTACGTAGTATGACGTCTTCTGTCGCTTGGGGGAAAATCTTTGCAGCTGCGCAATAGCTTTTAATATGGCTGCTCGAAAACCTCGCATTAACGCACATGCCGTGCTGAAACCAACCTATGCAAGTTTTACTAAGCCATTAATGCAAAAGAAATACTAAGTAAATGGGGTTAGAGTAGAAGTAAGTGGTATACAGTGAATTCATTTAATTTTGTATTCTAACATGTTCTTTTCTGACTTTATTAATAGCTCACATTTGGGCCTTGGAGGGTGACCGATGTCCCTATCCTTTGCGACAACTACGCATGCGCGCAACCTCCTTGTTCTGAAACTAATGAAAATCATTGAATGGCTGCCAATCCATGTGCTCAGCAAGGACATGGGAAAATCAACTCCTGACCCTACGAGAGGAAGAACCTGAAACATTGTATTACAGATTTATCGATCCACATATGAAATGCTTGTGGGAATAAAGCTTGTGGGTGTTAAAATTAAGGGGCGGGGAATTAGACAATGGAACCAAAGAAGAGTACTGCACTTAGTATGGTGTGATGTCCTCACCCCATTACATGGCCCAATCAAATTGAGGGGTGTACATGGAATTGAAACTTTTGGGGGTGGATCATACATTTGAATTGGTATAACAGAGGTAAGTTCTAGATAGTTAGACACACTTGACCCACGAGATGCTGATGCTATGCTGAGATGCTGCCCGATTTTGCTGCAAATTGATTGAAGAATCCAACACTAGGGAAAGATCGCGGAACAACCGAGGAGGCACATCTAGGGAGGGGTCCGCACGAGCCAGAGCCAGAGAGAGTAGCACCAGAGAGGGGTGTAACGCTGGCGTTACACTAGAAGAGGTCACCTTCCCGGACCTGAACCTGTCCTGAATCCTTGACACTCTAATGTCTAGGTCCTCACACCATTCTAGGTAAATATAGTTCTGTGGGGTTGTGCTTCGTATTTTGCTTTCTGTTCTTTCTCTCCTCGGGTACTGTCATCACATGAGATTAATTAATGTGAATTGAATTATAAACTAACTGAACTACTTTCCCTGATGGAGAATCTTAATGTGTTTACGTGTATTTGATTTGACTCACAAAATTATTAATTCAGATAAAGCCTTTAAAACTCCTACTGAGTCTGTGGTTCTTTGAATAAAAAGGTTGAATATATTGTTATTACTATTATCGTTTCCTCCCTATTCTAATCTACTACTAGATCTTTCGACACATACATTTACTTAGGAGACAGGGTTGGTAAGAATACTGGTGTAAAGGTTCTCTAAGGTAAATCAAAATTGATGACCAGCGGATATTTGCTAGCTCATTGAGTGTATGAATGTATATGGGCCCAAATGAGTGTTGAGTGTATGTATGTGTAGAGCTGGTAAACTCCGCTGCATCACTATCAGTGATTGTATAAGAGCGTAAGTATGTGTTAGTATCTGTATGAGTAAGTGAGGTGGTGTGTGTATAACTGTATAGGTGAGTAAATGGGAGTGTGATTAATTCTTTGCATGACTGACTAGGTGTGTGAGTAACTCTATGGATTAGTGGCGGTGTGTGAATGTCTGTATAGGTGTATGAGTCCATATGATAGTCCTGTACTGATGAGTGACCGAAAGTATGAGTGACTGTATGGGTGAGTGAGTGGATGTGTGTATAGACCTAAGAATCAGTGAGTGGGTACGTAGTTATTGGTGTTGGAGTGTCTGGTTTTGAGAATGGCAGTCTGGATTTAGAGTGGGTGTATCAAAGGTTATATTAGGGTGTGAGAAGATGCATCAGATTATCACGTGGATGATGTCATCAGTGATGTCATTTGAGATGTCATCAGTGATGTCACTGACCATGTCATGAGTGATGTAATATGTGACGTCATCAGCAGTGCATTGCGGAGGCGCAAGTTATAGTTAGCTGAACTAACTATAAAGGCCGAATTTCACAGGTTTTGTACAAGTGAAATGTCCAACTAACTATAACGTCCCTGAAACCTGTGTTTTTTTCAGTGAATTTCTAAGGTTTTTTAAATGCTAATTTCTAACTAAAACGTCCCTAAAACCTATGGTTTTTTCAGTGAATTCCAAAGGTTTTTTAAATGCTAATTTCTAACTATAACGTCCCTGAAACCTGTGGTTTTTTCAGTGAATTTCAAAGGTTTTTTAAATGCTAATTTCTAACTAGCCTACAGAGGTAGGACATGTGCAGAAAGAGGAATAAAGGCGCAGAAAGAAGCAAGAGTAATGCAAAAAGAGGCAACAGAAGTACAGAAAGTCGAAGAAAGGTGCAGAAGGAAGCAAGAAATGTGTACAAAGAACCAACAGAGGAGCAGAAAGAGGCCTTGTTGCAAAGTCATCCTTTGCCCCCAACTTTTTGCTGATGGGTACTGGTGGTAACTGACTCTGACTAACCAGGCCTAGAGCCAGTGCTATGCTAAAAGACACTTAGAATACAGTGAAAACACCTACATACACTAGGAACACTATGCGTTGGGGTACCCCTGTGATTGGCATGACCTCCTCTGTAAGGCCCTAGTACATAATAGGGCAGGGGGATTAAAACTACCTCTAAGTCAGAGGTGCAGAAAGATGCTTCTTTAAGTAGTAGTCACGTTTGCAGAGTGGTGGAGAAAGGGTGCTGGGCCTCCGACCAGCGCTCAAGAATTTCACTGCGTAGGACTTACAGGAGGTATCAGGAGGGCTTCTTGGCCCCCAAAGTCCCTCCGGAGTAAATTGGACTTCATCCCCCATCCCGTAGTCTGCCAGGAGGTGCGGTTGCAGAGTGGTGGAGAAAGGGGGGCATGTCCTCCTTAGACGTCTTAGCAATCCCACTGTGTGGGACTTACTGCAGGTAACAAGAGGGGTAGTTGGCCCCCAACAAAAACCTTGGGGGCCAACTGCCCCTCCTATTACCTCCAGTAAGTCCCACACAGCAGGATTGCTAAGTTCTCATAGCAGGCCACGACCCCTTTGCCCACCACTCTGCAAACGCGCTCCCTGGCATGCTTTTGGATAGGTATTGAAGTCCGCTTCACTGCTGGGGGTCCTTTAGGGGCCAACTAGCCTACGTCTTACCTCCAGTAAGCCCCACACGGTGGGATTGCTGAGAGGTGGACAAAGGCCACGCCCCCTTTCCCCATGTTGGACTTAGCCCTTTTTGCAGGGTCATCCCTGAACTTTTTGCCTTCCTCCTATATTTCTTCTGACCTGTTGTTGGCTGTTTTATGACTCTGGGCACTTTACCACTGCTGATCAGTGCTAAAGTGCATATGCTCTCCCTATGGTAAATTAATGTATGGATTAGTGGCTCCATGATTGGCTGGTTTGGTTTACTTGTCAGACCCTAGTACAGTGCACTGAGTGTGCCCAGGGCTTGTAAACCAAATGCTGCTAGTGGGCTTGCAGCGCTGGTTGTGCCACCCACAGAAGCAGCCTGTAAAGTGCGTCTCAGGTCTGCCATTGCAGAGCCTGTGTGCAGTCTGGTACTGCCATGTTGACTGGGCAAGTGCACCCACTTGCCAGTCCCTAAACCTTCCCTTTTCTTCATATCAGACACCCCTATGGTAGGCCCAAGGGCAGGGTGCATTGTAAGTATAAGGTAGGACATGCCCTGGTGTGTGTGGCATGTCCTAATAGTGAATTGCAGCCATTTTCGTTTTTCACTATTGCAAGTCTACCTGTTCCCCATAGGCCAGAATGGGCAGTTCTGATTATAACATCTTATAATCCTAACTGACTCAGGGAACCAGGTAGAAATTCAAGTTTAGTATGCCTGAACTCAGAATGATAAAATACATCTTTTAGTGAAGTTGGTTTTAACATTCTGTGTTTGAAAATACCACTTTTAGAAAGTAGGTATTTTCTTGTCTAACCATCCAAGCCTGCCTCTGCTAGGTTGTGTATTCCTTGTCTGGAGTTTGAGTGACAGGGGCTGGGGGATTCCAGGAGACAGGGTGAGTCAGCACAGGGCTGAATAGAGAGATCTGCATGTAGATGGGTGGGAGGAGTTGCACCTGGGACCTGAATAGGGCTGTGCCTGCCTTCCACAATGCTGGCTCCACCTCCTATGGTGCGTCTGATGTCTCTGCCCTGCACTGTGAAAGGAAAGAAGGAGTCTTGTCAACAAAGTGCTCCAGGACTGACCAGAACTGGTTTGGACTAGGCAAAGGCCTCTCTGCCTTCAGAGAACAAAGAGAAACTGTGTATAAAAAGGGGACCCAGACCCCAGAACTTTAGATCACTTTGGGAAACAAGAAGAAACCTTTGCTGAGGAGAGGAACCAGAAGAGACTGAGGAGTGACTATTCCTAAGCTGAAGTGCTGCTTGGGGGATTGGCCTGCAGTGGTTGCCTAACTGCCAAAGAAAGGAAAGAGGAACTTTGTGTGTACTTTCATCAACTTGTAAAGGATCTCCAAGGGCTTGAGAGAGAGCTTGCCTCCTGCTGAAGTCTCAGGGACAACAGACTTCAACCACCAGCTCCCCAAGAGTTCTTTGGAAGTGCCTGCAGTTGTGTTGGGCTTTCTGAGGAATTGCGTGTCGCAAGGAGCTGGAAGCGCGACTCACGAGCAAGATGCATGTCGCAGAACTGCCGCTGTCACTTCACAACGCGAAAGCGCCTCGCATCACCGGAGAAGAGGATCGACGTCGCATCAGACGCCGCCGCATCACCGAGAAGCGTGCCGCAGGGCCTGTCGCGGCTCGCATCGTTGTCGAAGCATCTCGCATCGCCGGAGAAGAGAATCGATGTCACATCAGACGCCGCCGCATCACCGGGAAGCGTGTCGCAGGGCCTGTCGCGGCTCGCATCGTGTCAAAGCGACTCGCATCGCCGGAGAAGAGGATCGACGTCGCATCAGATGCCGCCTCATCACCGAGAAGCGTGTCGCAGGGCCTGTCGCGGTCCGCATCGTGTCGCATCAAGAAGAAGACGCCATCTTTGTTTCATTGCACCGGATCTTCATCGCATCACGGCGTTGCGATCCGCATCGCCACGGAAGCGCAGTAAGAAACCGACGCATCACCTCCCTCGCAGAGAAGAACAGACGCATCCCCTACGCATCAGTAGGGACCCGACGCATCACCGTTCTTGCGTGTAAGGAACCGATGCATCACCTTCCCTGCAACACTTTCTTTTTTTTTTTATTCTTTATTGACATTATCACAGCTATAACCAAATCAGACTAAACAAAAATAGATTACAAATTTTATCCAAAGCCCCCCTTTACCTCCCCCATGAAGCCCCCCCCCCACCCATGGCTGACCAGTGGTTAATAGGTTCAATTTCATTGTCAGATATTTACAGAAAAAAAAAGAATTGCATAAAATGGAAATACAGAGCAAGATATTTAAAGTTCATTATTCACAGTTCAGATAGGAGCAGTTCGTTAGAGGAGCCCAGATAGCCAGGCCTTTAACTTTCGATTTACGGCCTTTTCTAGAGTAAACGGCTTTTTCGAATCTGTATACTGAAAGAAATCTTTCAAGCCACTGTTGACCTGTTGGAGGAATAGGATCGAGCCAGTGAGTGGCTAAACATAACCTAAAAACTGTAGAAGCAATAAATAAAAAGGATTGGTTTTGACTCGAGGAAAGAGAACCTCCTACCCCTAATACAATCAATTGAGGAGTCAGATCAATTTCCCTGCCCAGCATAGTTGTTAAAATGCTACCAACCCTTAATTTCAAAGTATCTAAAGCAGGACATGTGGCGAACATATGAACACTGTCTGCTGCTGGAAACTGGCACCGAGGGCAGATGGAGCCTGCTCCTCTACCCCATTTGGCAATCTTAGCATCCGTAATATACAGGTTAAACCACATTTTAAAACATTGCAATTGTAAATTAGACGCCATAAGTGACGTCTGGGCCAGATATAATGAATCTTCGGTTTCTCCAGGTTCGCTCCCTAGCAAATTTTGCCAGCGATCTATATGTTTGGTTAGGTCATCAGGTAATAAGTCAATTAGCATTTTATACAATCCCCCTAAGGTGCTTGAGCCTTTAAGTACTTCATCCATCAACTTCACCCGGGAGAAGCCAGAGGCTCCCCCCAACTTTTTACTTATAAAGCCCCTTATTTGGAGGTATTTAAAAAACCATTGATTATCTAGCCCAAACTTATCCCTTATGACATCAAACAATAATAGGTCAGACTCGTTTGTAAGATCACCAATTATTCGTACTCCTTTGTCATACCAATGCTTCATATGACCATCATTAAAGATATGTGGAAAGCTGTTATTCCTATATATTGGGGTATAGGCGTTAAAACGTCCGAGCCCGAGTTTTTTTCGGACCGAAGTCCAAACCTTAAAAGCACAGATTAGAGTTTTTAATTTGACCCGTTTAAAATAATTAAAGTCGATATGCCGTAGAAGGCACCCTTTAGCCTCAGTTCCCAAAATCAACTCATAAACGGAAACAGAGGAGCCCACCCTCATTAAATCCTCTTTCTCATTAAGCAATATCCCCATTTTCTGTATCATCGCCGCCCAATGATTAAATTGAAGATTAGGTACTGCCCACCCCCCTCTGTCTCTAGGCAGAGTTAGTAATTTAAGTGTTCTTCGGGGGCGACAGTTAGCCCAAATAAATTTTGAAAAAGTTGGTTCATTGAAACAAACCAGTCGTTACAAATGGACAAGGGAATAGCCCTTAAAAAGTATAAAATCTTTGGCAAAAAAATCATTTTGATGACATTGCATCTCCCTACCATCATAAGCTTAAGATTTTCAAGGCGGCCAAACTCAGTTTTAAATTTAAAAGTTAGGGGATTTAAATTATTTTCAGTGATTTTGGAGACATCTGCTAAGATTTCTACGCCCAAATAAACTGCTTTCTGGACCACTCGTGCGTCATTTATCTGAAGACCATTACCGGTCAAAATCTGGGTTTTGTTTTGATTTAAACGATAGCCCGATAATTTCCCAAAGATATCCGCTTCTTTCTCAATCTCGACTAAAGCGTTCACGGGATTTGAAGTAATTATGGCGAGATCATCGGCATACGCCAATATTTTTGTGCTACCCCCAATGTTCCGCACTCCAACAATCAAATCGTTAGCTTCAATCCTTTTAACAAGCGGATCTATATAAAGTGCAAACAGTAGGGGTGAACAAGGGCACCCCTGCCGGGTCCCTCTACTGATAAATATAGGGACCGTCATCTACCCCATGATTGAAATTTGTGCAGTCGGATTTCTATACATTGATTTGTTAGCCGTGATACATTTTTCTCCTAGCCCTTTATCTTTTAAGGCTGCCCATAAAAAAGACCAGGAGAACCTATCAAAGGCTTTCTCTGCATCGAGCAGGATAAGCCCGATAGGGTCCCTGGTAATACCTGCTGCATCAAAAAGCGTAATAACCCTCTGGATGTGGTCTATTGTACTACGTCCAGGTACAAATCCGTGTTGGGTTGGGGAAACTAATCCCTTAATATAGGCCGCAAGGCGAGCAGCGAATATCTTAGCGTATATTTTAATGTCGCTATTTATTAAAGTAATAGGGCGGTATGACCCCATTTCGTTAGCTGGCTTTCCTTTTTTAGGCAAGACAACTATATTAGCTGCTTCCCAAGACTTCAGAACCCCGCAACCGTTCTGGGCGTTTAAGAAGACGTGCTTCATTATTTCCTGGAGGGAAGAAGCGAAGATTTTATAAAACTCGCCAGGTATAGCATCTGGTCCTGCTGCCTTGCCATTTACCAATGAGCAGATAGCACCGTGGATCTCCTCTGTTGCTATTGGAGATTCTAAGGCTTCTCGCTCTTCTGGAGTTAGTTGCTCCGCTGGAACTCCAGCCAGAAAATGTTGCATTATTTCCTCATCATTGCTGGTATCCTCGCAATAGAGTTTCTGATAATACCGGTGAAAGGCAGCTCGAATTTCGCTAGGTTCGGTGACCGACCCTGTCCCGGATCTTCTATTAATGAAATACCTCCTTGGGTTGTACATTGTCTCGCCCGCATCGCCAGCACGTGGCCCACCCTTTCCCCACATTCGTATAGTCTAGATCTCCAAGCAGAATATTTCCCTGCTGCTTTACTTGATGACACTTCTATAATGGAAGATTTAGCAGCAGCAACCTTGGTTTGCACCTGTTCTACTTCTCGATTGTTGGAGATAGCCTGTATCAATTGAGTTTCGGCTACACTCAGCTTCTGATATTGTTCCCGGAGAAAATTTTTCTCCTTTGCCTGTGCAGCCCAGCCATATCCAGTTGTTTCCCCTCTAATCCCGGCTTTGAGTGTATCCCAGATTGTCTCAACCTGCGCACTTTCCCTATTTTCTTCTAAAACTCTAGGAATCCACTCCCTCATATGCTGCACATCCTCATCCTCATATAACAACGCTCTATTAAAAGTCCAGTGGTGATAAAGGGGTTTTCTTGTCTGTAATGGGATCTCCAACACTAAAGGGTTATGATCAGACATCACCCGAGGGTATTTCTGTATGTTAGCTTTTGTTAAGATCTCTTGAGATACAAAAAAATAATCCAGCCTAGCATGGGTCTGGTGAGGGGCAGAAAAAAAGGTATATCCTGCATCCTGAGATTTTAGTATAGCCCATGCATCAGAAAGACCGTAGGTTTTGCATAACTTAGAAAGTGCTTTAAAAACTTTGGGCTTTCGTCCAACGTATGAACTTCCACCTATTTTCCCAATTCGGCCATATAGATTTATATTAGCATCCCCACAAATGATTAGGGGTAGGGGCCAGCCCACCAACTCAACATTTAACCACTCAAATAAGGTCGAATCGTCAAGTATTGAGCCATTAAGAGAGCACAAAGTAAAAGAGTAACCCTCTGTGTGACATTGGGTAATAACCCATCTACCGTTTTGATCGGATTTGGAACGTGGGAACCTTAGACCTGTGCCCTTCTTTGCCATAACAGCAACCCCTCTTGTGCGGGTCCCCTGCGTAGCAGCAGACACTAAGTAGTATCCTTCTAATTCATTAACCCTGAGTCTGCTACCCTCAAAGTGGGTCTCTTGGAGACAAATTATGTCTGCCTTCAAATATTGCACATCCAATTGATCCTTCGTTTTTTCAAGGGATTATTCAGGCCACATATATTAATTGAGGCTATCCTTAATTTATTTAGCACCATTTTTTAATATACAACATGTCCAATCTGCTCTCCTTCCAATTTACCACTACTTCTAACATTAAAGCTACCATATCTGACATATCTAATACAACAAACTGGGTCAGCGCTCCCACCCCCCTTATCTCCCCCCTACCCTCTATCCCTAGGCAAGAAAGGTCCGAGGACCCTCGAGATACCTCCTGAATGCAACTGCTCTCCCTGCCACCCGTCCAGCTCCATCCACCAGAAAACCAAACTGAAAATACCCCTAAAAAAAAACCCCTCAAAAAGGAATAGAAGCAATTGAGCAACTTAGATAGTTAAGCTATTTAAGCTAACTAGGCCCATCAACTTCCCAACAGAGAGAAGAAAACAGGAGGGGGGGGAAAAAGGAGAAGTAGGCTCTATGCAATCACATAGCTCACAGTTATCCCTCAGGCCCCTTAGAGATCTTAGTCTCCGAGATGTCATGGAGGTAGTCTTGAGCTTGTATTTCTAATGTGAATACTCTAGTGGTACCCTTATAAATAATTTAAGTCTCGCTGGACTAAGTAAGAAGGCCTCTGCTCCTATCTTTTGGAAAGGTGATATTAGTTGACGGAGCCTCCACCTTCTCTCCACCGTAATGTGGCAGAAGTCAGGTCTCACAAAGAAGGAGAGACCCTCCGCCGACCGTCGTGCCTCAGGTCTAGCTTTATCAAACACTGCCTGACGCAGGAGAAATTTACCAAAAAAGATTAGTATGGCTCTTGGTTTGTCTTTAGTGTTTTTAGGGTCGTGTTTCTTTTTAAGCATGAGAGGGAAACGATGCACCCGCTGGACCTCTTTTTCCCAATCCCACTGTCCAAGCTCAGGGAAGCCCCCTTTGAGCAGGCGCAACACAAAACCTCTGATATCGCCCCCCTCCACATTTTTTGGAATACCAAGAAGTCTTAAATTGTTGCGTCGCTGGCGATTTTCAAAATCTTCAAGTTTCCACATAACGTCCATCATACGGGACTCGTTTGTGGAGGCTTGTTCGGCTGAGCTCTCTGCAACAGTCTCGAGTGCTACTACTCGTTACTCCAGGGCGGCCGTTCTCTCCGTAATCTCAGCACAGGATTTGTTTACTTTCCGTATTGCTCCTTGAAGCTTCTTTGTCGCAAGATGGGCACGTTTATGCTCTTGTCTTCCCTCACCTTGCATCTGTTTAAGGGTTGCGTATATCAGAGTCATTGAGGGGGGGACTCGGCTGTATTTTCGAGCTTATCGGTCGGTTTTATAGATCTGCTGCCAGCGTCTCGATTACCATGCCCGCCATCCACCCTCAGAAGCTGAGTGGTTGAATAGTCCCATTTGAGCTGGCTATGATCAGAACCGGATTGCCCAGACTCTTGTAATATACCCTCATTTTTTATTCTTTACCTGCATTTAGTCAAAGAAGGGAGTCGCTTTTGTGTACTGGGGTTAGAAACAGGGCTATCGGAATCTGTCCCTGAGTTATCAAAATCAGTAAGATCACTGGTGTTGGACAGTTCTGAATCTTCAATCAAAGAAAATAATTTTTCTCCATATTCCGGTGTTCGAGGACACCCCCCCAGTGTATCAATAGACTTAGAGTTATTAACTGGTTTCCCATTTACATGTGCATTTTCCCCTGCGTTTTCACCATCTGCTATATTGCTAACCAGGGCTTCATGCCTCTCCACATCTCCCCGTGCTAAGCCAGAGTCCCCTACCTCCACCACACTGACAGCACCTTTATTAGTATTTCTGTTGGTACTCACAGTGTCCTCCATTGGCTCCTGGGTCTTCTGGGTCACAGTGTCCCCTAGTAACCTTCTGGGCAGTAGTGGGGGTAGCTCCTTCTCAGTGCTCTTCGGCTTCGCTGCAGGTTTGCTCAGTCCAGAAAACATCCCGGGTATCACCCGCTGTTTTGCAGAGCCGGGGCCAGTTACTTCAGCCAGACGCTTCTCACGCGCCTTAGGCTTCACTACTTCCCCCTCATCAGTTCCCGCAACGGGAGTAGCGTCCCCGGTTTTTTGCCCGCTCAGCGCCTTCCATGCAGCCAGCGGACCTCCGCGTCCCCCTGCTGCCTCTGCTGCACCACCAGCCGCAGCGCCATTCTCCTCGCGATCCTGCGGGGTCTTTAGTTGTTTTGGCGGCATATCGCGTCCAGAGAACCAGAATTGACGTCTTCTACTCCCGTACTTCTCGAGCGCCACACACTCTGCGAACGCCTTCAGGACCGCCCTCAGAGGTACACAAACAAGCGGCCAAGTAAGTTGTATATCAATTTCCCCTGTCGTACGACATTTGTTAACTGTTGCAATCAGCTTCAGCTTCATTTATCCAAATCAGTTTGTCTATCTAGAATGGGGGTTTTAGACCATTGTGGAGCGTTGGATGGGGGGCATCAGCAGTGATCACACAGCCGCCATCTTGCCTCCTGTGTCGCCACTGCAACACTTTCATTGTATAGCGTTATGCATCCTAAGGTACATTGAACTCAAAGTGTTGCATTTTACATCTAAAGAGAACTAAGCTAATTCTACCATTTTAAGTACAGTATTGTGGATTTTTGTCGTTTGTGGTTTTGTGTTAAGTCTATATAAAAGATACTTATTTTTAATATACAACTTGTGTGGTGTCCATCTGTAGTGTTGTCACTTGATTACTGTATGTGTTCACAAATGCTTTACACACTGCCTCTGAGATAAGCCTGTCTGCTCGTGCCAAGCTACCAAGGGGGTGAGCAGGGGTTATTTTACCCTGACTAGACGCAAGGGTCCCTATTTGGTCAAAGGTACCTACCTCTGCCAACTAGAGACCCCCAAATCTAACACCCCACCACTCTGCAAACGCGCCTCTTGGCGCGTTCTAAGTTGGGGTATTAAGTCCCCTTCATTCCTGAGGGTCCCTGGGGGCCAACTAGCCCACCAGGTACCTCCAGTATGCGCCACAGAGCTGCATTGCAGAGAGGTGGTCTGAGGACACGGCCCCTTTCTACACCACTCTGCAAACGCAGCTCCTGGCGCACTGCTGCTCGGGGGATGAAGTCCACTTGTGTCCTGAGGTCCTCAGGACACAAGAGGACCTCATCACCCCACCACCAGTGCACCAAAAGGCGCGTTTGCAGAGTGGTGTAAAAAGGGGCGTGGCCTCGGACCAACTCTCTGCAACGCAGCTCTGTGGCGCATACTGGAAGTACCTGGTGGGCTAGTTGGCCCCCAGGGACCCTCAGTATTCAAGGGGAATTAATTCCACAAGTTACAACGCACCAGGGGGCGCGTTTGCAGAGTTCTGCAGGGAGGGGGCGGGGCCTCCGGCGAGATGCCGGCTTTTTTTCAAATTTCATTTTTTTAGAAGGGGGCTGTGTGGCCCCCTTCTTTTACAATATTTGGGGCCCTGGGACCCCATCCCCCAGGGCCTGACCCATTTAAAAAAAAAAAAAACGGGAAGGGGGCTGCGCGGCCCCCGTCCCGAGGCCAATTTTGGCCCCAGGGACCCCATCCCCTGGGGCATGGCCACATATTTACTTTTAAAAAAAATCTTTTTTAAGGAGGGGGACTACGTGGCCCCCCTCCTGAGGCCTCTATTGGCCCCGGGGACCCCATCCCCCGGGGCTGTGCCTCTTTTTTTTTTAATTAATATTTTATTGAGGGAGGGGGACTGCGTGGCCCCCCTCCCGGGCCACTTCTGGCCCCAGGGACCCCATCCCCCGGGGACTGGCCTCATGTTGGGGACCGTGGGGAGAGCCCCAATGCCCCCACGGTCCCACCGGCTCCCCGCCTCCTGCGGGAGCCGGCATTGCTTTGAGCAAGGGAGCTGCTGACATGCAGCTCCCCTTGCTCAAAAGCAATTCTGCTTTGCTTCCTTGAAGCGAGTGCAGGTTTCCTGCTCTCGCTTCAAGGAAGCAAAGCAGAGTTTGCTATGGCAGGGCGGGAGCCGTGCTCCCGCCCTGCCATAGCAAACAGCAGTGTCCCGGGGGTGGGCACCCCGGGACACTGCAGGAGCCGGCCCTGGGGGGTGGTGGTCCCCAGGGCCATCGAGGGCTCCTGGAGGAGGGCCGCGCGGCCTCTCTCCCTCCATTTCAAAGCCCCGGGGAGGTGGTGGGCCCGGGGGGTCCGCAACCAACGGACCCCCGTATTTAAATATTGAAGTCCCCGGGGAGGTGGTGGTCCCCGGGGCAGTGTGGGGAGGGGCAGGAGCCCCCCCACAGTTTTTATTTACTTCAGCCCGGGGAGGTGGCGGTCCCTGGGGCTTGGGGGGGGGGTCAGCGAGGCCCCCCTCATTTTAAATATTGTGCCCGGAGAGGTGGCGGTCCCCTGGGCAGCATGGGGAGGTTGGGACCCCCCACGCATTTTTCAACAAAGCCCCGGGGAGGTGGCGGTCCCCGAAGCTGCGTGGGGGCCGCGCTTAATTTTTTTATTTTCACGGCAGGATTCGCGACCCTAACGCGAATTCTGCTGTTTAAAAAAAAATGCTTTTTTTGGCCCTGGGGGTCCTTGTGGGACCCCCTGAGCAGGCCTAGGGGGTCAGGGTGTTTCTACCCTGCCCCCTTTTCTTCTTTTTCATGTTTTTTTTATGATCTCTTGTGACTCGATTACCGAGTCACAAGATGGCTGCCAACACTTCCGGGTTTGGAGTGTTTGCAGCCAATCAGAATTGAGCTCGTGCTCGGGAGGGTTCGCGAACCCTCCGCGGTGCTCAGATATCAAAACATTTTCTTTTTTAAATTTCTCAGGAACTACTGAACGGATTTACACCATTTAACAAAAAGGGATCTTTCTGAACCAAGACCTACCTTTTTGTCAAATTTGGTGTAATTCCGTTCAGCAGTTCGGGCTGTAGGTTTGTCTAACGTTTCCTATGGAAAATTACATGGGGGAAACGCGTTTTGGGACCCCCCTTTTTTCTCAGCCCCCGCTTGACAAATCACCCAGAAACTTTCAAGACAGGAGCTGACCAGAGCGCCCCACTAGTTTTGAAACTTTCACGAAGATTCGTCAAACGACGCCAAAGTTATTGGAAAAACAATAAACGCTTTTTGAATAGAAACAAGGTCCTAACTATAACTACCTACTGGCGACCGCCAGTCGGTAATATATATATATATAGATATATAGACATGTCATCAGTGATGTCATTTGAGATGTCATCAGTGATGTCACTGACCATGCCAAAAATGATGTAATATGTGACGTCATGAGCAGTGCATTGCAGGGCGCGAGTTATAGTTAGCTGAACTAACTATAACGGTGGATTTTCTATGGTTTTGTATGAGTGAAATGTCCAGCCAACTATAACGCCCCTGAAACCTATGGTTTTTTCAGTGAATTTCTAAGGTTTTAAAATGCAAATTTGTAACTATAACTTCTGTAAAACCTATGGTTTTTTCAGTGAATTTCAAAGGTTTTTTAAATGCTAATTTCTAACTACAATGTCCCTATAACCTATAATGTTTTTAAGGAAATTTTAAAAAGACGTGTATACTTTTTATAGTGAAAACTAACTTAACAGTAGTCTTTTATAACTTATAATTATGGCTCCTGGTTTTATGGTATTTATTTTTTGGGCAATTCCGTCTGTATTTATCCATATTTTTTAATAATAATTGTATCTGTATTTACCCATATATATTTTGGGTTTTGTGTAAAAATGAATCTGAAATGAGTATATTTCCACATTTATTTGTCTGATAAATATACACTCATGCCTGAAGGACTGACCATTTTCAGTTATATAAACACTCTCAGATGATAAAATATGCACAACCTTGATATTAAAATGTGCATGTTTTCTTTTACGAGCATATATATTGCTGTTTAAGGCTCTTTACTAAAATTATTTTATTGTTTTAACCCTTTTACTTTTAGAACGACAGACCTATTGGCCTAGTAGTTATGATTGACAGCATTTAGAATCACTCAAAAAATAACCCAATTTCCGTTTTTATCCACATTTTAAAATAAAAACTGAGAGGAAAATAAATAGTTTTCTGTCTGTATTTATCTGTAAAAATCAGTAAAAACGGAAAACAGGAAGCCCTACTTATAATTTAACAATGTTTACAACTTAATTAGCAGTAATTAACATATAAGTGTAGTAAAAGTGTGACGCAGCACCTATAATACCTGACTTCGAACAACAGTGTTCACTGTTCGATTCCCGGCTCAAGCAGCATGTTAGCCCACCACTATCTCACTGTGGGCAACACCTTGCTTAATCTTCCCAACGCCCCCGAGCGCCGGCACACCTTTCCGGGGGTAGCTGTACGCTTTACAAATGCTGGCATTTTTTTAATTTAACAGCATAGTGATGACAAATATTAGCACGTATTTTCTTTTCTTCTATTGTGAACGATATTTTTTTTATGTCTTCTATTTAGATGTTTTTAATCATGAGAATGCAAATGACACAGTTTGCCGGGTAACAGTTTTTAAACTCTCCAACGTATGTACATATTAAGGACCTTATACGTGTTACAATGGAAATCGAAACCTTTACAGCTTCACATTTTGTAACTTTTCCCAACACGTGCACAAGTTAAACAGTTAAAACGTGAGCATGTGTAAACTATAAAACGTGACATCTAAATAGGCGGTGCCACATCTTTCTTCCATAGACTACTCAATAACCAAAAAGTATATAAACCACACCCGTTGTTCGATTAGTTTAGTTTTCGCGAGTTATTTATCCGTCTCCATTCTGTGATGCAGGTTCCCTTTTCTAGCGTCGGATTCTTGTTTTGCGGCAACAAAACATATTCCGGAGTTGTAAGTTGTTTGATTATGGCATAGTAGATATTTATAATACGTAGAGATTTGTCAATATTTAAACATTTATATCTAGAAAAAAGTGTTATTGCATGTTTTTGCCTTTTTTTCTATAACGTCAGCAGCTTGTTTTCAGAAACAGACAGATTACAGCAAACATTGCTCCTTTTCTGGCTCCTTTCAGCTTATATATTGTGACTTTCTATATTATAATATTGACACTGTACTTCACTTCAGAGGAGTTGGTGATCCGTCGGGGCAAACCCTAAAGATTTATAATTAACGTCACCAGCTTCCAGTTGTTAGTCTGTTTTCCCCTGGGGATCATATACTGTCAATATGTATGTTATAATATGAACAGTCATGGTGATCTCAGAGGAGTTCATGACCCGTCGGCGCAAAGAGTAAAGATATATAAGCAGATATATAAGCAACGTCACCAGCTTCCGGTTTTTAGTCTGTTCCCCCCCTTTTGATCATATACTGTGAATATGTATATTATAATTTTCACAGTCATAATGATCTCAGAGGAGTTTATGACCCGTCGCCACGAAGATCAAACATTTCGAAGTCCCGGAGAAAAGAAGCTCTGAAAATATTCACCGCTCGAAAGTATTTCGTTATTGATCTTCTGTTGTATTCATAACTTTATTTTCCTTTTCTTTTTACTGTAACAATGGTGTCACTCGTTATATTGTAATAGACTGTCCTATTGTTACAGAAGAGGAATTGGAGATTTGTCGGCGCCATCTGAAATACAGCTTACTAAGCTTTATAACATACTTGATCAGATATATTTCAGTGAGCATATTTTACGAAATTGCAGTCTAAAAAAATATAGCTTTCAAACATACTTTCTTACTTTAAACATTTAATAAACCCTACATTTCTGAATGTTATTTTCTAATTTCTATTTTTCTCAGTTGCGGTTCCTATTCACCTTCTCTCTATAGAATATATAAGACCAGTACTGTATATTATAATAGTACTATCCTATATATTCTTAAATGAGTATGTGATTTGTTAGCGGAACAGTGTGCGACCTCTAAGCACTACGACAGAATGTTCCCGAATTCTACAAAATACAAACTTGAAAAATTATAATGCATACATTTCTATGTAATATGAAGTCCTTTGTAATAAACTGTTTTTTACTTGTTCTTCTGACCTCAGATGATGTAGTGCGGAAGTGTTTGTTGTAGCACTTCTTTTCTACTTTATCTAAAAGTAACTGATGCCCTCTTATATTATCAAGAATATGGGGCAACACTTTTACAAACTATAGCAGAAAAAAGGAGGGTGTGGCCACGCTTAAGTGATATTTTATGAAATTCCATTTTTATTTGTCACCCCTTTAATATATACAGCGTCAGTATCCGAAGAAAGTTTATTTGTAATTGCTAAATAAAAACAGTTTGAAACCTAAACTGAAATTTTTGCTGCGCAGCCACACCTCCCCGTCAGAAAAGTAAACACCACATTATAAGTAAATAGTGCTCCTGGGAAGTATCCCACCCGCAAACTTAATAAAAAGAAGACCGCAACACACTCTGTTATTTTTCCGCCATGATTTGCACTCCCCACGGCAATTATATAAATGGTCCTTAAAATATATAAAAACAATTTTTACCTTCACAATCCCTCTCCACCACCTTGTCACCACTGTACAGAGTTAATAGTGTTCCTACCCTCCCCTCTACTACTTTGTTTTCCCGTACTCCTTTGGAAGTGCGTCACAAAATGGCTGACAACAGTGAACCGTTCCCACCCAATAAGGAGCAAACTTGTACTCGGAACACTTTAGCCAATAAAATGTCCATGTTGTTCCGCGGAGGAGGAGCGAATGGCTGCCAACACTTCTACTTTTAATGCTTCACAGCCTATGAACATTAAGCTTGGGAAGGTCCCACTTGGAACACGTTACCCAATGAGATGTCCCTAATACTCCGCGGAGGGGGAAGGAATCGCTGACAACACTTCTACTTTCAATGGTTTACAGCCAATCAACATTAAGCTTGGGAAACTCCTCCTTGGAACACGTCAGCCAATCAGATGTCCCTCCTACTCCGCGGAGGGGAAGTGAATGGCTGCCAACACTTCTACTTTCAATAGTTCGCAACCAATCAACATGAAGCTCTGGAAGCTCCTCCTTAGAACACGTCAGCCAATCAGATGTCCCTCCTACTCCGGGGAGGAGAAGGGAATACCTAGCAACACTTCTACTTTCAATAGTTCGCAACCAATTAACATTAAGCTCTGGAAGGTCTTCCTTACAACATGTGAGGCAATTAGATGTCCTTGCTACTCTGCAGAGGGGAAGTGAATGGCAGGAAACTCTTCTACTTTCGATGGTTCGCAGCCAATGAACATTAAGCTTGTTGTTAGAACACCACAGCCAATTAAACGTTAATTTTGTTCCGCGAACAGATACAGAACACGCCCTCCCACATATTAATACATTTGCTGTAACAAAGTGACTCTATCCGGGATAAAAGTGAACACTGCATAATAAGTAAACATTATTCCGCATTATATTAAAGGAAGGCCGCAATACGGCGCATTGTTGTTTTCCCGATATAATTTCCACAGCCTACTGCACCCCCCTCCCAACATAAGTGAAGCCCCGGGGCTGCGGGGGCCCCAGTGGGCCCCCGCTATTATTTTTTAAGAAATGCCCCCGGGATAGAGAACACTCCCTACCACATATTAATAAATTTCCTGTAACAAAGTGACTCTATCCGTGATAACAGTGAACACTGCATAATAAGTAAACATTATTCCGCATTATATTAAAGGAAGGCCGCAATACGGCACATTGTTGTTTTCCCGATATAATTTCCACAGCCTACTGAACCCCACTCCCAACATAAGTGAAGCACCGGGACTGCTGGGGCCCCAGCGAGCCCCCGCTTTTATTTTTTTAAGAAATACCCCAGGGACCTAGCCCACCCAGGGGCCTCATTAAAATAAAACGCGAGAACCCGCGACCCCAGCGCGAATTGCGCCGATTTTCTTTTTTTTTAATGCTTTTTTGGGCCCTGGGGGTCCTTCTGGGACCCCCTAAGCAGGCCTCGGGGGTCAGGGTGTTTCTACCCTGCCCCCTTCTCTTGTTTTATGTCTTTGTTTCTCAGTTTTCTGGTGACTCGCTTCTACCGAGTCACAAGATGGCTGCCAACACTTCCTGGTTTGGAGTGTTGACAGCCAATCACAGTGAAGCTTGTGCACGGGACTTAGGCTCCGCCCAGATATCGAAACTTTTATTTTTCAATTTTCTCAGCAAATACTGAATGGATTTACACCATTTAAAAAAAAAGTCGCTTTCTGATCCAAGCACTACCTTTCTGTCAAATGTGGGGTTATTCCGTTCAGCAGTTTCATTTTTTTTAAATGGAGTAAATACGTTTAGAAGTTGCTGAGAAAATCCAAAAATAAAAGTTTCGATATATAGAGGCACGGTGGATCCGCGCACTCTCCCGATCACGCGCTTTATTCTAATTGGCTGTCAACACTCCAAACCAGGAAGTGTTGGCAGCCATCTTGTGACTCGGTAGAACCGAGTCACAAGAAAAGAGAAAAAGAAACACAAAAAAAAAGAAAAGGGGGCAGGGTAGAAACACCCTGACCCCCTAGGCCTGCTCAGGGGGTCCCACAAGGACCCCATGGCCCAAAAAAGCATTTTTTTTAAAAAATCGGCCGAATTCGCGCTGGGTGCGTGAATCCAGCCGAGAAAATAAAAAAAACAAAGCGCGGACTCCCGCGCTTCATTGGATTGAAGCCCCCGGGTAGGCCAGGTTCCGGGGGCAGTGAAAAAAAGTGTGGGGGTGCCCCAATCCCCCCCACACTGCCCCGGGGACCGCCACCTCCCCAGGACTTGATTAATGAGTTGCAGGGGCCACGCAGCCCCCCCGCAGCCCCGGGGACCGCCACCCCCCCGGGGCTAATTTGGAAATGTGTGGGGACCCTCAGGATTCAAGGGGACTTAATCCCCAACTTAAAACGCGCCACGGGGCATGTTTGCACAGTGGTGAAGGGAGGGGGCGGGGCCTGATGTGACAAGTGTGCAAACGCGCTCGTGGTGCGTTTTAAGTTGGGGGATTAAGTCCCCTTGTATCCTGAGGGTCCCTGGGGGCCAACTAGCCCACCAGGTACCTTCAGTAAGTGCAACAGAGTTGCGTTGCAGAGAGGTGTAAAAGGGGCATGGTCTCGGACCACCTCTCTGCAACGCAGCTCTGTGGTGCTTATTGGATGTACCTGGTGGGCTAGTTGGGCCTTAGGGACCCTCAGGATTCAAGGGAACTTAATCTCCCAACTTAAAACGCGCCACGGGCGCGTTTGCGAACTTGTCACACCAGGCCCCACCCGCTCCCTTCACCACTGTGCAAACAAGCCCTCTGGCGCGTTGTAAGTTGGGGGATTAAGTCCCTTTGAATCCTGAGGGTCCCTTGGGTCCAACTAGCCCACTAGGTACCTCCAGTAAGCACCACAGAGCTGCGTTGCAGAGAGGTGTAAAGAGGGAAGTGGCCTTGGACCACCTCTCTGCAACGCAGCTCTGTGGCGCTTACTGGAGGTACCTGGTGGGCTAGTTGGCCCCCAGGGACCCTCAGGATTCAAGGGGAATTAATCCCCCAACTTAAAACCCGCCAGGGGGCGCGTTTTCACAGTGGTGAAGGGAGGGGGCAGGCCTGATGTGACATGTGTGTACTTAAGCAATCACTCCGCCAAAACCCAAGCCCTTATAAATTCACCATGCACTCTCCTTGCAGTATTCTAATCATCCAGTTAGTACCCATGCACTCATGCAATGACCCATGCACTAACTCATGCACTGCTACAATACTCTGAGCCCTACTGATGCAGTCCAGCCATCGCCCTGTCACTACCCATGCACTCCTCCTATCACCCAGCGAGCACCATGTACTTATCCAATCACTCCGCCAAAACCCAAGCACTTATAAATTCACCATGTACTCTCCTTGCATTACTCTAATCATCCAGTCAGTACCCATGCACTCATGCAATGACCCATGTACTAACTCATGCACTGCTACAATACCCTGAGCACTACTGATGCAGTCCAGCCATCGCCCTGTCACTACCCATGCACTCCTCCAATCACCCAGCGAGCACCATGTACTTATCCAATCACTCCGCCAAAACACAAGCACTTATAAATTCACCATGCACTCTCCTTGCAGTACTCTAATCATCCAGTCACTACCCATGTACTCATGCAATGACCCAGGCACTAACACATGCACTGCTACAATCCCCTGAGCACTACTGATGCAGCCCAGCCATCTCTTTGTAACTACCCATGCACTCCTCCAATCACCCAGCCAGCACCATGTACTTATCCAATCACTCCGCCAAAACCCAAGCACTTATAGATTCACCATGCACTCTCCTTGCAGTACTCTAATCATCCAGTCAGTACCCATGCACTCATGCAATGACCCATGCAGTAACTCATGCACTGCTACAATACCCTGAGCACTACTGATGCAGTCCAGCCATCGCCCTGTCACTACCCATGCACTCCTCCAATCACCCAGCGAGCACCATGTACTTATCCAATCACTCCGCCAAAACACAAGCACTTATAAATTCACCATGCACTCTCCTTGCAGTACTCTAATCATCCAGTCACTACCCATGTACTCATGCAATGACGCAGGCACTAACACATGCACTGCTACAATCCCCTGAGGACTACTGATGCAGTCCAGCCATCTCCTTGTCACTACCCATGCACTCCTCCAATCACCCAACCAGTTCCATGTCCTTATCCAATCACTCCTCCAAAACACAAGCGTTTATAAATTCACCATACACTCTCCTTGCAGTACTCTAATCATCCAGTCAGTACCCATGTACTCATCCAATGACCCAGGCACTAACTCATGGCAAATACAGAGGAGGTCATGCTAATCACAGGGGTACCCCAACGCATAGTGTTCCCTAGTGTATGTAGGTGTTTTCACTGTATTCTAAGTGTCTTTTAGCATAGCACTGGCTCTAGGGCCGGTTAGTCAGAGTTAGTTACCATCAGTACCCGTCAGCAAAAAGTTGGGGGCACAGGAGGACTTTCTGCTCCTCTGTTGTTTCTTTCTGCACATCTCTTGCTTCTTCTTGCACTTTTCTCTTTTCTTTCTGGACTTCTGTTGCCTCTTTCTGCATTTGTCTTGCTTCTTTGTGCGCTTTTCTTCCTCTTTCTTCACATGTCCTACCTTTGTAGGCATAGTAAGAAATTAGCATTTAAAAAACCTTTGAAATTCACTGAAAAAACCATAGGTTTCAGGGACGTTATAGTTAGAAATTAACATTTAAAAAACCTTTGAAATTCACTGAAAAAACCATAGGTTTCAGGGACGTTATAGTTAGAAATTAGCATTTAAAAAACCTTAGAAATTCACTGAAAAAACCCACAGATTTCAGGGACGTTATAGTTAGTTGGACATTTCACTCGTACAAAACCAGAGAAATTCCCCCGTTATAGTTAGTTCAGCTAACTATAACTCGCGCCCCCGCAATGCACTGCTGATGACGTCACATATTACATCATTCATGACATGGTCAGTGACATCACTGATGACATCACTGATGACATCTCAAATGACATCACTGGGCTAGGTCTCGGGGGAATTTTTTTTTAAAAAAATTGCGGGGGCTCGCTGGGGCTGCGGGGCCCGCTGGAGTCCCCGCAGACTCGGGGCTTTACTCATGTTGGTAGGGGTGTTGCGCGGGCCCTCTCCTGGAGCCCTCCATGTGCTTATAACTTTGGCGTCGTTTGACGAATGTTTACGAAATTTTCCAAAAAGTTTCTCTTTTTTGATCAGCTCCTATCTTGAAAGTTTAGGGGTGATTGGTCAAGGGGGGTTGAGAAAAAAGGGGGGTCCCAAAACGTGTTTTCTCAATGCATTTTCCATACGAAAGTTTAGACAAGGCTACAGGTGAAACTGCTGAATGGAATTACGCCAAATTTGGCAGGGGAAAATGTCTTGGTCCATAAAGCGCGCTTTTGTAGAAATGGTGTAAATCTGTTCAGTAGTGTTTTGAGATATTAAAGGAAAAAAATATATATATCTGGTCGGTGCCTAACTGCTGAGCACGAGCTTGCGTCTTATTGGCTGCTGAGACTTCAAACCAGGACGTGTTAGCAGCCATCTTGTGCCTCGCATCGAGTGAAAATATAAAAGAAAGGTTCCGGGGGCAATTTAATATAGCGGAGCTCTGTGTAATGATGATTTGGACGCAGTTAAGGTTTAAGATTTATTAACAATAAAGGAGAAACAGGTGAGCGCCAGGCAGTATGACTTCCACTCCAGGACAGCAGTAGGAAGATAACCCTTTCACGCTTCTTGTGCCCAACATCACCATTTTGCAGCTATGCCGTTAGAAGCCAGTCCGTCGGTTCGCAGCTCTCTACCTTTGCGAGCTAGTACGCTGCTGTGCCTGTACCTCTGCGAGCTACTACGCTGCTGTTCCTTTGGGAGCGGATGGCTCATAGTTCTGCGTCTGTGAGTCGAGTGGACAGGCCGCAGTTGTCCCTCTGCGAGCCTGGGTGCGAACTGTTCATAAGTCACACTACATAAGCATTGAAAAGCCATCTTGTGATTCAGTCCGTCAGCTGGCATCTGTCCGAGGCATTTCTGAAAACATACCGGAGTTCTTTCTGTGAGAGATACCCCTTTCACGCTGCCTCTCCCCACATCAGCAGGTAACGCACCCTCTTCCCACATTACCAACATACCCCCAACAACCTTCTTGGGCCCGGAAGTGTCCCTGTGCGGTTGGACAAACAAGAATCTTAGTCATGTATAGATTTACATATAAAACATTTTATTTAAACAAAACAACAACAAATAAAACTATGTACAGCCGTGGCGTGTCATCGCTGGTCCCTTTGTGATTCACAGCCTGCAAGACAAAAAGAAAGATACGATGGTGCGTCATGCGTCCAGCAAAGGAGATAGATGTGAGAAGTTGGCCTGGTATGCTGTCCACTAATTATAGTGGGCACCTTGCACCAGTCCAAACAACCCCTTATTGGAGATAGGTTAAAGACAACCTTTATTGAAAGCTATCCTAGTGGTAGCTATGGAGAGCAGCCTTCAGGCTAAGTCTTGAAGGAATGTAAAGCAGCTTGTTTTACCAGTCTATAATCTCTTGAGTGACCAAATGAAAGAGACCACCCCAGGTATATATTTAAAATATATGTATTTAGTCTTAAACACACCCCTCTAGTCTCTTTATGAGGCTAGAGTTCGAAGTACATAAGTTACAAGTCGAATATCAACAGTAATAGCACAAATACACTTTTGAGCCCTAGGGGCGTACCAAACCATATACCAATAAAGTGGTATAAGAACCACGACTGAGCTAGACACAAGGCCTAAAGCCTGTAGAAGTGCTTGGCCCTCAAGGAACCACCCAAGGTAGTGACACAGGGGACCCATGGGGGACGCGTGCAGTGTGAGAACACAGCCGCGAGCCGCCGTTGACTTCTATGGGGAATGTCGCGGTTGGAGTTTTAAAGAAAAAGGACACTTAGAGGAGGACTTGGAGCAAACCCCTTTAGAACTAGGCTGTTCTAGAGTCAATACCCACGGGAGCACCGGAGTACTCGAGTTACCTCACCCAGGGAAGCCGGGTGCATAGGTGTCTTTTGGGGTCGGGTTTCGTTGTCGTTTTCAATGGCGATCTGCTGCAAAGTGCTGCTGGCGACCAAGTCGAAAGTGTTCGGGTGGATCCAAGGGTGGATCGAAGATCTGAAGAACCTGAAAGCAGAGGGGACAGAGTCTGGGTCACTAGCCAGTGACCAGGAAGGCAATGAGCAGATGCCCACCGATGTCGGGTGCTTCAGGTAGGTTGACAGTCATCTTGACTCTTCAGCCACGAGGTCCAGGAGGCGTCGACAACAACCAGGAGCTGGATTCGAGCTGGCCCATGACGTCTGTCGATTGCTGCGGTGTCGGTGACCGGATTGGACCCAACAAGCCTTGGCAACGGCAAGTCACGTGGAAATGAAGAAAGGACGTTGATGCAGACCAGCAAGGTCTGGAGGACTCACCCAGCAAGGGTAAGTCAGGGAACCTCTGGAGCAACCAGGAAAGCCCAAGCAGAAGAAGAGTTACCTTCGGGAGGGCCCACTAGCCAACGGACTAGCGACCGCGAAGGAGCCTCGAGTGGACGCACTTGGAGCTGGATTACAGGACACTCGTGGAGTGGAGGCCAGTGATCTTCAGTGCAGTCGGTGCTGGAGGCAGGGGCTACTTGGAGCCCAAAGCAGAACTTTGTGGAAGACCAGGAAGAGTATACACTTGCAAAAGTTCTTGGTGTCCATGTGTCACGGTCCCACGTTACCCACGAAAGCTACGGGCCTCAGCTTCGCTGGGAACTCAGGGCAGCTTTGGGGAAGTCTGGAAATCTACCTCTAGTGATGCAAAGACTTCGGCGTCCGGCAGGAGCTTCAGCGATGCAGACCAGACAATTGCTTCTTAGGTGCCTGCCAAGCAGGGGAGTCACTCCTTGACCACAAGGGAGATTCTTAAGTCCTCTAATCTTAAAGTAGAGCTTCGAAGGTCCAGGATTCGGCTTCAGAGTTTCGTCCAGGGTAATCTAAAGTCCTAAGGACTGGGGTCCCATACTTACACTAAGTTAGGGGGTTGGACATACTCTGGGGACCCACCTAGGGGAGGGTCAGGGAAGAGGGGTGGTTACACCCATTCCCTTTGTCCAGTTTCATGCCAGAGCAGGGGCAGGTAGCCCCTGCAACCGGTTTGAACTGGCATATGCACAGGGACACCAAATGTGCCCCCAGTGCAGGACTTCAAAGCACCAGAGAGTGCTCTCGCCCAGTCCCAATACACACTATCCTGTCTGGGTTGGTGGTTACACCTCCCTTCAACAGGAAACCTATTGTCCAGGCCTCCCATGCCGGAGTTTCAGTCAGCAGCAGGAGGCCAGACCCGTGTCTTTGGCAGCGGCATCCATTTTGTGATGCCAGGGCTCTGTAAAGAAGTTACCGGGTAGGTCGGTGGGTACATGTCTCTCCCTCTAGAAGGGTGGAATGCTACCCCCGCCGCCAGGACTTGCGAGGGGGTAGTATTCCAAGATGTTTGACACCAAACACGACATGTTTTGGTGCAGCCAGTCCAAAGTTAACATTGTACCGCAAGGATATAATGCATTTAAGAGTATATGGTCAGGCTGTACCACAAACAGCATCAGAGGAGGGACTCCAAACGCTGCAGAGGGGCTCTGCTCATGCAGGGGCACCCTCTCACATAAAAACCAAGCACTCTGCCTTTAGGATTGTTAAGGCCTGCCATAGGAGTGACTTATAGGTTTATATGTGTGTGCAATGGTAGTGATATAGGTAGCCTATATCACAGTAAGGGGTGCATGCACCACCTTACCCAGGCTGCAGTAGCAGACCTGTGGTGTCATTTTGGCTGGCCTTCCAGGGGTGGCATAATACATGCTTCAGCCCCTGGCAGGCCTCTGGGGTACATATGCCCTGGGTACATAGTATACCATATACTAGGGACTTATACGGGCACTCCAGATTCCAATCAAAGATGTACCTAAGGTACGTGGAAACCATTTTAGAGAGGAAGCAGCTAGGCTGGGGTTCTGATTAGCAGGGCCCCAGCCAGACTAAAGTCGAAAAACAGTGAAGCATCAGCAAAAAGTGGGGGTACCCCTGTGAAGCAGATCCTACTCTCCTACAATAGAGAGAGAGAGAGAGAGAGAAAGAGTGAGAGAGAGAGGGAGAGGAAGAGAGAAAGAGTGAGAGAGAGGAAGATAGAGAAAGAGAGAAAGAGTGAGAGAGAGAAAAAGTAAGATATAAGGAAGAGAGGAAGAGAAACAGTGTGAGAGAGAGGAACACAGAGAGAGAAAGAGTGAAAGAGAAGAAGAGAGAAAGAGTGAGCTACAAGGAAGAGAGAAACAGTATGAGAGAGAGGAAGATAGAGAAAGAGAGAAAGAATGAGATACGAGGAAGAGAGAAAGAGAGAATCAGTGTGAGAGAGAGGAAGAGAGAGAGAAAGAGTGAGAGAGAGAAAGAGTGAGAGAGAGGAAGAGAGAGAAAGAGTGAGAGAGGAAGAGAGAAAGAGTGAGAGAGAAAGAAGCCAGCCAAAGAGAGAAAGAGTGAGACAGAGAGGAAGACAACAAGAGAATCAGTGTGAGAGACAGGAAGAGAGAGAGATAAAGAGAGAAACAGAGTGAGAGAGAGGACGAGAGAGAGATAAAGAGTGAGAGAGAGGAGGAGAGAAAGAAAGAATGAGACAGAGAAAAAAGAAAGTGTGAGAGAGAGAAAGGAACAGATAAAGAGGGAGTGTTGAGACTGGAAAAATCTTTGCAGCTCACCTTTGTGCCACCGGTGTGTCTCAAACCACGTGCCGGGAGATAGTGCAGACCTCAAGTTTAGTGATCTGAAAGATAAAGAGAGAAAGAGTGAGAGAGAGAAAGAGTAAGATACAAGGAAGAGAGAAAGAGAAACAGTGTGAGAGAGAGTAAGACAGAGAGAGAAAGAGTGAGAGAGGAAGAGAGAAAGAGAGAGCTACAAGGAAGAGAGAAACTGTGTGAGAGAGAGGAAGACAGGGAAAGAGAGAGAAAGAGTGAGATACGAGGAAGAGAGAAAGAGAGAATCAGTGTGAGAGAGGAAGAGAGAGAAAGAGTGAGAGAGAGGAAGAGAGAAGGAAAGAGTGAGAGAGGAAGAGAGAGAAAGAATGAGAGAGAGGAAGTGAGAGAGAGAAGGAGTGAGAGAGGAAGAGAGAAAGAGTAAGAGAGAGGAAGAGAGAGAGAAAGAGTGAGAGAGAGGAAGAGAGAGAGAAAGAGTGAGAGAGAGGAGAGAGAGAGAGAGAGAGAGTGAGAGAGGAAGAGAGAAAGATTGAGAGAGAGGAAGCCAGCCAAAGAGAGAAAGAGTGAGACAGAGAGGAAGACAACGAGAGAAACAGTGTGAGAGACAAGAAGAGAGAGGTAAAGAGAGAAACAGTGTGAGAGAGAGGAAGAGAGAGAGATAAAGAGTGAGAGAGAGGAGGAGAGAAAGAAAGAATGAGACAGAGAAAAAGAGAAAGTGTGAGAGAGAGAAAGGAACAGATGGAGAGTGAGTGTTGAGACTGGAAAAATCTTTGCAGCTCACCTTTGTGCCACCGGTGTGTCTCCAACCACGTGCCGGGAGATAGTGCAGACCTCAAGTTTAGTGATCTGAAAGATAAAGAGAGAAAGAGTGAGAGAGAGAAAGAGTAAGATACAAGGAAGAGAGAAAGAGAAACAGTGTGAGAGAGAGGAAGACAGAGAGAGAAAGAGTGAGAGAGAGGAAGAGAGAAAGAGTGAGCTACAAGGATGAGAGAAACAGTGTGAGAGAGAGGAAGACAGGAAAAGAGAGAGAAAGAGTGAGATACAAGGAAGAGAGAAAGAGAGAATCAGTGTGAGAGAGGAAGAGAGAGAAAGAGTGAGAGAGAGGAAGAGAGAGGGAAAGAGTGAGAGGGAGGAAGAGAGAGAGAAAGAGTGAGAGAGAGGAAGAGAGAGAGAGAGAGTGAGAGAGGAAGAGAGAAAGAGTGAGAGAGAGGAAACCAGCCAAAGAGAGAAAGAGTGAGACAGAGAGGAAGACACCGAGAGAAACAGTGTGAGAGACAGGAAGAGAGAGATAAAGAGAGAAACAGTGTGAGAGACAGGAAGAGAGAGAGATAAAGAGTGAGAGAGAGGAAGAGAGAAAGAAAGAATGAGACAGAGAAAAAGAGAAAGTGTGAGAGAGAGAAAGGAAGAGATGGAGAGGGAGTGTTGAGACTGGAGAAAATCTTTGCAGCTCACCTTTGTGCCACCGGTGTGTCTCCAACCACATGCCGGGAGATAGTGCAGACCTCAAGTTTAGTGATCTGAAAGATAAAGAGAGAAAGAGTGAGAGAGAGAAAGAGTAAGATACAAGGAAGAGAGAAAGAGAAACAGTGTGAGAGAGAGGAAGACAGCGAGAGAAAGAGTGAGAGAGAGGAAGAGAGAAAGAGTGAGCTACAAGGATGAGAGAAACAGTGTGAGAGAGAGGAAGACAGGAAAAGAGAGAGAAAGAGTGAGATACAAGGAAGAGAGAAAGAGAGAATCAGTGTGAGAGAGGAAGAGAGAGAAAGAGTGAGAGAGAGGAAGAGAGAGGGAAAGAGTGAGAGGGAGGAAGAGAGAGAGAAAGAGTGAGCGAGAGGAAGAGAGAGAGAAAGAGTGAGAGAGTAAGAGAGAAAGAGTGAGAGAGAGGAAGAGAGAGAGAAAGAGTGAGAGAGAGGAAGAGAGAGAGAGCGAGAGAGAGTGAGAGAGGAAGAGAGAAAGAGTGAGAGAGAGGAAACCAGCCAAAGAGAGAAAGAGTGAGACAGAGAGGAAGACAACGAGAGAAACAGTGTGAGAGACAGGAAGAGAGAGATAAAGAGAGAAACAGTGTGAGAGAGAGGAAGAGAGAAAGAAAGAATGAGACAGAGAAAAAGAGAAAGTGTGAGAGAGAGAAAGGAAGAGATGGAGAGGGAGTGTTGAGACTGGAGAAAATCTTTGCAGCTCACCTTTGTGCCACCGGTGTGTTGCCAACCATGTGCCGGGAGATAGTACAGCCCTCAAGTTTAGTGATCTGAAACATAGTATAGAATTAGTAATTGCAGAGTACATACAGCTGCACACGCGTAATTCTATTTTTAGGTAATGCGCAATAAGGTTGGTGCACCCCATCCACTCCCACTGCTTGGAGGTGTCTGTGCGCTCTTGTGCGCACAGACTGCTGCACACTATCCACTCCCACCGCCCAGAGGTGACTGCCCGCTGCTGCGGAAAGAAGTCTCTCTGCCCACCTTCCGCCACCGGCGTGTGTGTAAGAGGGTCCACCACGTGCCGAAGCAACCTCCTTAGCCTTTGCGTACACGCGGTCCAGCTGAACTCGCAATTCAGATTGGGTGTTGATTGTCAGGATGGCCACGCATCATCGCAGATTTTTCGCGCGTTCAGCTCTGGTGCTGTTGGGGGGTGAACGTTGATTCGTGATTCACAGCCTGTTAGATAAAAAGCAAGATAAGATTGTGTGTCATGCGTCCATGAAAGGAGAGAGGAAGAGAGAGAGAACGAGAGAAATAGTGAGAGGAAGAGAGAGAGAAAAGAAAGAAAGTGAGAGGAACACAGAGAGAAAGAGTGAGAAAGACGAAGAGAGAGAGAGAGAAACAGTGAGAGAGAGAGAGAAATAGTGAGAGAGGAAGAGAGAGAGAGAAAGAGGGAAACAGTGTGAGAAAGAGGAACATAGAAAGAGAGGAAGAATGAGAGAGAGAGAGAAACAGAGAGAGAGGAAGAGAGAGAGAGAGAAAGAGACAAACAGTGTAAGGGGGAGATAGAAAGAGTGTGAAGGAGAGAAATGAAGAGATGAGGAGGGATACTGAGTGTGCACACTGTGTACAGAATCGTTACAGCTCACCTTTTACGCCACCGCTGTGTCTTCAACCATGTGCCGCGACCTAGTGGTATTCTCAAGCTCCCACATCTAAAAGATAGTACAGAATTAGTAATGGCAGGGTTGGTTTAGGATTCAAAATCGATCCGGGCACGCTAAAAAAAATGGCCCACATTTGCATATTGCCTTTCCTCAAAACACTGCTTCGGAGAAATTTTATTTAAAAAAAGGGGGGGTGGGGGAGATGCAAAAAAATGCACACATTCGTTTACACTGGTGATTTAAAAACAAGTGAGGCCACTTCTGCTCAGGCCCCCTGCTCTGGTAGGTATGTATACATTAATGGGCCGGCCCTGCGAGAGAAAGAAAGTGACACCTCTGCCTGTTGCTAAACGTGAGGTAATGACGCCCATCTGCCTCCAGAAAGGCCATTTAGACACCCACTGGGCCGCTGGCTGTATCCGAAGAACAGCGACATCGCCCAAATCTGCCCCCCAGACTGCTCCAAAAAGCAGCCCACAGTTGGAACTGGGCACCGACCCCTCGGGCATTGCAGACTTAATTTTAAAGACTTAATTTCAATTGTGAGCCCTGATGACCGCAGTGTAGGCCAGAGGTAGCTGTCAGCAAGGGCCCATAGCCACGTGGCGTTGAGTTGAGGTGCACAGTTAGTGGCACCAGAAACATTGAGAGTGTATGAGCCTGTGATGATGCGTGGTGCAGACGTGGCGCACTGGAGCAATGTCTCTTGTCTACTGGACTGCGTAATCTGTAATCGCGACTCTATCTGAATTGTGAGCCCTGCTGATCGCAGTGTAGGCCAGAGGTAGCGGTGAGCAAAGGCCCACAGCCACGTGCATAGGTTGGTGGCCCCACCGGCCTGCGTAATTCAGGTTCAGTGGCACCACGTGTCGCCGGCCTTCCATATGCAAATATGCCTCACTAATCGAAGGGAGTCTGGTGCTGTGGTCGCTGCCACGAAGTTGGGGTCACTGCCATTCAGGACTCAGGACACAGTTCCACATGTGGGATCGGCTTGTGTTGAACAGGGTTAGTGGCACCACATGTCGCGCCTTGTGTTGTACAGGGTTAGTGGCACCACGTGTCGCCGGCCTTGCATATGGAAATATGCCTCACTGATCGAAGGGACTCTGGTGCTGTGTTCGCTGCCACGGATTTGGGGTCACTGCCATTCAGGACTCAGGACACAGTTCCACATGTGGGATCGGCTTGTGTTGAACAGGATTAGTGGCACCATGTGTCGCCGGCTTGTGTTGAACAGGGTTAGTGGCACCACGTGTCGCGGCATGTGTTGAACAGGGTTAGTGGCACCACGTGTCCAAAATTCGAATTGCGAGCTCTGCTGCCCGCAGTGTAGACTGCTAATGAGTGTTCGTTTGCACTTGAAGATGAATTTGGTGATTGTACTAAAGCTATAACTGATATAAAAAAGGTTCTTGAAGCAAGGATACTAAAAGGATATTATGTAGGTTTTAGGCCTGTGATAGTTACTTGCCTAGTGGACTCTGTAATTAATGAATCAAGACTTAATTTTAATTGTGAGCCCTACTGACCGCAGTGTAGGCGTATCATGAAAAGATGAAATATGTATAGAATACACTGTCGAAGTGTTGTATTTTCTGAGTACAATCTTGTTGTTAGAAATTAGCATTTAAAATTAGAATTGCGAGCTCTGCTGCCCGCAGTGTAGACTGCTATTGAGTGTTCGTTTGCATTTGAAGATGAATTTGGTCATTGTACTAGAGCTATAACTGATATAAAAAAAGTTCTTGAAGCAAGGATACTAAAAGGATATTATGTAGGGTTTAGGACTGTGATAGTTACTTGCCTACTGGACTCTGTAATTAATGAATCAAGACTTAATTTTAATTGTGAGCCCTGATGACCGCAGTGTAGGCCAGAGGTCTACTGCTGTGGTCGCTGCCACGGACTTGGGGTCACTGCCATTCAGGACTCAGGACACAGTTCCACATGTGGGATCGGCTTGTGTTGAACAGGGTTAGTGGCACCAATTGTCGCCGGCTTGTGTTGAACAGGGTTAGTGGCACCACGTGTCGCGGCATGTGTTGAACAGGGTTAGTGGCACCACATGTCCAAAATTCGAATTGCGAGCTCTGCTGCCCGCAGTGTAGACTGCTATTGAGTGTTCGTTTGCACTTGAAGATGAATTTGGTGATTGTACTAAAGCTATAACTGATATAAAAAAGGTTCTTGAAGCAAGGATACTAAAAGGATATTATGTAGATTTTAGGCCTGTGATAGTTACTTGCCTAGTGGACTCTGTAATTAATGAATCAAGACTTAATTTTAATTGTGAGCCCTGATGACCGCAGTGTAGGCCAGAGGTAGTGGTCAGCAAGGGCCCATAGCCACGTGGCATTGAGTTGAGGTGCACAGTTAGTGGCACCAGAAGCATTGAGAGTGTATGAGCCTGTGATGATGCTTGGTGCGGACGGGGCGCACTGGAGCAATGTCTCTTGTCTACTGGACTGCGTCATCTGCAATCGCGACTCTATCTGAATTGTGAGCCCTGCTGACCGCAGTGTAGGCCAGAGGTAGCGGTGAGCAAGGGCCCACAGCCACGTGCATAGGTTGGTGGCCCCACTGGCCTGCGTAGTTCAGGTTCAGTGGCACCACGTGTCGCCGGCCTTCCATATGCAAATACGCCTCACTAATTGAAGGGAGTCTGGTGCTGTGGTCACTGCCACGAAGTTGGGGTCACTGCCATTCAGGACTCAGGACACAGTTCCACATGTGGGATCGGCTTGTGTTGAACAGGGTTAGTGGCACCACGTGTCGCCGGCCTTGCATATGGAAATATGCCTCAATGATCGAAGGGAGTCTGGTGCTGTGGTCGCTGCCACGGACTTGGGGTCACTGCCATTCAGGACTCAGGACACAGTTCCACATGTGGGATCTACTGTGCCGATGATGCATCGTCCGGGCAGGCCGTACTGGTAACAATGTTGCCTACTGGGCTGCGTCATCTACAATCGCGAGTTGCTCTGAATTGTGAGCCCTACTCACCGCAGTGGAGGCAGGCGGCAGCAGTGAGGAAGGGCCCACAGGCACCTGGCGTTGACTTTAGCAATGTCTGTTGTCTACCGGACTGCGTCATCTGCAATCGGGACTCGATCTGAATTGTGAGCCCTACTCACCGCAGTGTAGGCCGGAGGCAGCGGTCAGGAAGGGCCCACAGGCACGTGGCGTTGACTTGAGCAATGTCTGTTGCCTACTGGACTGCGTCATCTTGAATCGCGACTCGATCTGAATTGTGAGCCCTACTCACCGCAGTGTAGGCTGGAGGCAGCGGTCAGGAAGGGCACACAGCCACGTCGGGTTGACTTAAGCAATGTCTGTTGTCTACTGGACTGCGTCATCTGCAATTGCGACTCGATCTGAATTGTGAGCCTTGCTGTCCACAGTGTATATCGAAGGCAGTAGTTTGTACAGACATAAGTCCGCTGTGCTGTGCCGCTGGGGGCCTGTGTGGCGGAAGCCAGCGATCGGCTGAGGAGGCTGGCGGTCACGACAGCAGCCTCGTGGCAGGGTGAGGGGCGCCGCCCTGGCAGACGCTTTGGCCTTCCCACAAGTGAACCACGCCCAGAGCTCCAGCCTATTTATTCACACTCATACGCTGAAGTGGCGTACATCGGACCAGCCCACTCCGGTTACGCTTATGCTTACAGGGGGGGGACGACACAGCTACATGACTGAGATCTTCCCTAGTGTTTGACGTAACATGGTTGGGTCCACTGTCCACAACACTACAAGCACCAGTAGTATTTGTGCACATGGAGAGGTGTGTGTTCTGCATACTGAGATGTGTCCAGCACATCACCGCTACACTTTGCATTGTGTGCATTGTTATTCATGGGTGAATTGCTTCCTTCACATATAGTTTGTTCACACCTGTCCCAATATTCAGCTATTGTGTGGCTGAGGGGCCATGCCGTTTTCGGAAAGTTTGCTGTCTTGTTCTGCACTGCCTCGGTGGTAGAGGGGGGGGGTCCTGGGGGTGGTGGTGGTTGTTGTGGCGTTCTTGGGTGTCGGAGCTGCTTGATCAGTAGGTCTATGACATGTGTTGGTCTTCAGATGTGGCTCTGGGCTGGGCTCCCTTTCATACTGTATGTAGTTGTTTAATATTTAAAAAACAAGAAGACATTATATAGTTTAAAGAACAAATAAAAAAAATTACAAAAACTATTTTTAGGATATTAAAATTACAAAATATCACATTTTTTTTCAAAATTACTGAGAAAAACATAGGTTTTATGAACATTATAATTAGAAATTAGTATTTAAATAACCTTTGAAATTCACAAAAAAACATAGGTCTCAGGAACATTAAAGTTAGAAATTAGTATTTAAAAAAAACATTCAAATTTACTGAAAAAACGATTGCCACATTTCCCAACATTGAGCTATTATATGGCTGAGGGACCATGCCGTTTTTGGAGGGTTCGCTGTCCTGTTCTGCACTGCCTTGGTGGTAGTAGGGAGAGGGGTGGTACGGGGGGGAGGTCCTGAGGGTTGTGGCAGTGGGTGTTGAGTCCTTCTTGGGTGTCGGAAAAAACTATAGGTTAAATGAACATTATAATTAGAAGTTAGCATTAAAAAAACCATTGAAATTCACTGAAAAAACCATAGGTTTCAGGCACGTTATAGATAGAAATTAGCATTTAAAAAACCTTTGAAATTCACTGAAAAAATCATAGGTTTCAGGCACGTTAGAGTTAGAAATTAGCATTTAAAAAACCTTTGAAATTCACTGAAAAAACCATAGGTTTCAGGCATGTTATAGTTAGAAATTAGCATTTAAAAAACCTTAGAAATTCACTAAAAAACCATAGGCTTCAGACATGTTATAGTTAGTTGGACATTTCACTCGTACAAAACCATAGAAATTCCCCTGTTATAGTTAGTTCAGCTAACTATAACTGGCGCCCCCGCAATGCACTGCTGATGATGTCACATATTACATCATTCATGACATGGTCAGTGACATCACTGATGACATCATCCACGTGAACATCTGATGCACCTCCTCACACTCTAATATAACCTTTGATACATCCACTCTAAAATATAGAGTATCATTTTCAAAACCATCGACACACCAATACCAGTTACTACATACGCACTCACTGATTCCTAGGTCTAGACATACAGTCCCTCATTCATGCAGTCACTCATGAATACAACACTATCATATGCACTCATACACCTGTACAGACACTCACACAGCGCCAATTATTCATGGAGTTACTCACACACCTAATCAGTCATGCAAAGAATCAATCACACTTCCATTTACTGAACTATAGAGTTATACACACAACAGATCACTTATTCAAACAGAAACAAACACATAATTACTCTCTTATACAATCACTGATACAAGTAAACACTCATCTATACAGCCACTCTCACAATCACTGACTCTCACATATAGTCATTTATATACTCCAACTCTCACATACACTGCCTTTTACATATGTAGTTACTTGGACATGTACCAATGAGACATCCATTCACTCAGTAACATACCCATACACACACTGATCCACCCATACAGCTGTTTCCACATGCACTATTGAACCCATACAGCCAGTGAATCAATCACTCAAACATGTATGCACAGAGTCACACACCTCCCACGCACCCACACACACACTCAGGCACCCATACAAATACTCTGGCAACCAATCAATAACCCATATAGACACTCATGTAGCTACTAACCAACCCATGGAGCAGCTTATACAACAGCAGACAGACTGATACAGACATTCACACAGTTTAGTCACTAACCCATGCATTCAATAAGACACATGTAATAACTCACTTAAACAGTCAGTGACGTACCTACTAAATCCTCCATCCAGACACTTATACACCCACTCATTCTTCAATACACCTTGGCATATATATAAAACATATTTAAACTTTATAGAAACACAGTCACTGGATGATGTCATCAGTGATGTCATTTGAGATGTCATCAGTGATGTCATCAGTGATGTCACTGACCATGTCATGAATGATGTAATATGTGACATCATCAGCAGTGCATTGCGGGGGCGCGAGTTATAGTTAGCTGAACTAACTATAACAGGGGAATTTCTATGGTTTTGTACGAGTGAAATGTCCAACTAACTATAACATGTCTGAAACCTATGGTTTTTCAGTGAATTTTTAAGGTTTTTAAATGCTAATTTCTAACTATAACATGCCAGAAACATATGTTTTTTTTTGTGAATATATATATATATATATATATATATATATATATATATATTATCTACTGGCGGTCGCCAGTAGATAGTTATAGTTAGGACCTAGTTTCCATAGGAAACTTGTTTTTTGTTTTCTCAATATCTTTGGCGCCGGTTGACGAATCTTCGCGAAATTTTCAAAACTCATAGCCCGCTCCGGTCAGCTCCTGTCTTAAAAGATTCGGGGTGATTCGGCAAGCAGGGGCCGAGAAAAAGGGGGGTCCCAAAACGTGTTTTCTCCATGTTAATTCCCATAGGAAACTTTAGACACAGCTACAGCTCGAACTGCTGAACAGAATTACACCAAATTTGGCAAAAAGGTAGCCCTTGTGTCAGAAAGAGACCTTTTTTTAAATGGAGTAAATCCGTTCAGTAGTTCCTGAGAAATTCAAAAAATAGAGGTCAGAAAATCAATTTCCCATAGGAAACTTTAGGCACGGTTACAGCTGAAACTGCTGAACGGAATTACACCAAATTTGGCAAAAAGGTAGCCCTTGGTTCAGAAAGAGACGTTTTTTTTAAATGGTGTAAATCCGTTCAGTAGTTGCTGAGAAAATCAAAAAATAAAAGTTTCGATACCTATGGGCGCGGTGGATCCGCGCACCCTCCCAATCACGAGCTTTATTCTAATTGGCTGTCAACACACTAAACCAGGAAGTGTTGGCAGCCATCTTGTGCCTCGGTAACCGAGGCACAAGAAAACAGAAAAACTAAAGGTGAAAAATAACAAAAGGGGGCAGGGTAGAAACACCCTGACCCCCTAGGCCTGCTCAGGGGGTCCCACAAGGACCCCCAGGGCCCCAAAAAGCATTTTTTTTTTAAAAAAAGTGTCCAAATTCGTGCTGGGTGCGCGAATCTGGCCGAAAATGTAAAAAAACGAAGCGCGGGCTCCCGCGCTTCGTTATTATTTAGCCTTCGGGTGGGCCAAGTCCCGGGGGCATGGGGAAATTTAATTGCGGAAGCCCAGGGGGACCCCCACAGCCCCGGGGACCGCCATCCCGGGGCTTTTGTTAAATATTTGCGGGGGACACAGGGCCCCCCGAAGCCCCGGGGACCACCACCCCCCGGGGCTTGTTTTTTTAATGTTGGGGGGCCTCCAAGGCCCCCCAAGCCCCAGGGACCGCCACCCCAGGGCTTTTATCAAGTATTTGTGGGGGGCTCAAGGCCCCCCGCAGCCCCGGGGACCGCCACCCCCCGGAGCTTGTTGTTAAAAAAAGAAATAAACCTGTGTGGGGGGCTCGAGCCCCCCCACACGGCCCGTGGACCGCCACCTCCCCGGGGCACTAAAATGCTAATTTGGGGGTCCGTTACAGACCCCCGAGCCCCGGGGACCACCACCTCCCCGGGGCTGTGCACACGATGGGAGGGGGGCCGTGTGGCCCTCCTCCTGGAGCCTGTGATGGCCCTGGGGATCGCCACCCCCCAGGGCCGGATCCTGCAGTGTCCCAGGGTGCCCACCCCAGGGACACTGCTGTTTGCTATGACAGGGCGGGAGCCTTGCGGCTCCCGCCCTGTCATAGCAAACACTGATTTGGATTTTGGAAGAGAGAGCAGGAAACCTGCTCTCTCTTCCAAAATTCAAACCAGATTGCTTTTCCACACGGGGAGCTGCATGTCAGCAGCTCCCCATGTGGAAAAGCAATGCCGGCTCCCGCAGGACGCGGGGAGCCAGCAGGGACTGTGGGGGCATTGGGGCTCCCCCCCACGGTCCCCAACGAGAGGCCAGGCCCCGGGGGATGGGGTTCCCGGGGCCAGAAGTGGCCAGGGAGGGGGGCCTTGCAGCCCCCCTCCCCCATAATAAAATCACACCAAAAAAAAACACGCAAAGGCCGGCCCCGGGGGATGGGGTCCCCAGGGCCATAAATGGCCTGAGGAGGGGGGCCACGCAGCCCCCCTCCAAATAAATAAAAAAAATAAAAACACTGGCCATGCCCCGGGGGATGGGGTCCCCGGGGCCGAATATGGCTTCGGGAGGGGGGCCACGCGGCCCCTTTCCTTTTTAAAAAAAAATAGGGGTCCATAAAATAGAAAAGAAAGGGGGGCCACACAGCCCCCTTTCTTAAAAAAAAGAAAAAAAAAGACGCGATTGTGCCGGAGGCCCCGCCCCCTCCCAGCAACACTCTGCAAACGCGCCCTGTGGCGCGTTTTAAGTTGGGGAATTAATTCCCCTTCAATACTGGGGGTCCCTGGGGGCCAACTAGTCCACCAGGTACCTCCAGTAAGCGCCACAGGGCTGCGTTGCAGAGAGGTGGTCCAGGCCACGCCTCTTTTTACACCTCTCTGCAACGCAGCTCTGTGGCGCTTACTGGAGGTACCTGGTGGGCTAGTTGGACCCCAGGGACCCTCAGGATTCAAGGGGACTTTATCCCCCAACTTAAAACGCACCACGGGGCGCGTTTGCACAGTGGTGAAGGGATGGGGCGGGGCCTGAGGTGACATGTGTGCAAACACGCCCTGTGGCGCGTTTTAAGTTGGGGAATTAAGTCCCCTTCAATCCTGAGGGCCCCTGGGGGCCAACTAACCCAACAGGTATCTCCAGTAAGCGCCACAGGGCTGCGTTGCAGAGAGGTGGTCCAGGCCACGCCCCTTTTTACACCTCTCTGCAACGCAGCTCTGTGGCGCTTACTGGAGGTACCTAGTGGGCTAGTTGGACCCCAGGGACCCTCAGGATTCAAGGGAACTTAATCTCCCAACTTAAAACGGCCACAGGGCGTGTTTGCACACATGTCACCTCAGGCCCCCCCTCCCTTCACCACTGTGCAAACGCGCCCTGATCAGTGATGTCATTTGAGATGTCATCAGTGATGTCATCAGTGATGTCACTGACCACGTCATGAGTGATGTAATATGTGACGTCATCAGCAGTGCATTGCGGGGGCGCGAGTTATAGTTAGCTGAACTAACTATAACAGGGGAATTTCTATGGTTTTGTACGAGTGAAATGTCCAACTAACTATAACTTTCCCTAAAACCTATGGTTTTTTCAGTGAATTTCTAAGGTTTTTTAAATGCTAATTTCTAACTATAACGTGCCTGAAACCTATGGTCTTTTCAGTGAATTTCAAAGGTTTTTTAAATGCTAATTTCTAAATATTACGTGCCTGAAACCTATGGTTTTTTAAGTGAATATATATATATACAGAGGGAGTAAATAAAGATCTTACCTGCCATATATCTGGGTCCGTCTCTCTCTGTTCGCCAGCAAGGAGCGTGGAGGTTCGGAGAGTGTGCTTTGATGATATATATATATATATATATATATATATATATATACCCTTAGGAATTCACTAAAAGGCTAAAGGTTACAGGGACGATATAGTTAGGTTCAGATTTTACACACACAAAACCATAGAAATGCTGCAGTTATAGTTAGTTATCTCAAGTAACTATAACTCGTGCCTTAAGGTAACTATAACTCGTGCCCCCGCCAGCCTCCCAAAGAAAGCCAACCCACGGGACCCCTCCCTGGTGATAGAATTGAAACATAATTTTGCTATTTTACTTGTGTTTTACCCAATATTATGTTAACATCTATATAGCTAATACATCATATTTGCATATTGTGTGTAAGACGCAATCAGTAGATGCAGATGTTGCGTTAGTTAGGTTGACATCTGTGCCACCATTTTAGTTCTCGAAGACACCATGTTATGTTGTAATCGAAACTGTTACTTGCACATTCAAAACTGTTGCTTGCTCATTTACGACAAATGGTTCTTGGTAAGTTTCGTTTCTCCAATGCCCAAACTTGCTCATTAACGCATGCCTTTTCTGTTACATAGAGGCCTTCTCCCACCTGTCTAGAGGGGAGGATAGGCCAGACAGCCTTGGATAGTAGACAGCTTGTACCAGGCTGTGGAATTAAGATTTATGTTCTGTGACCCCATTGTATTACGACAGCTACCAGTATTTTTCCATAATAGGTGGGTCTTTGTGGGCTCCGTGACCTACATATTGTAAGTTTATGCTTCTTAGAGGCAGTCCCTCGTCAGCCATCTAGGAGGCTGGTCAGACTGGACTCCACTGCAGTTTACTTTGTGAATAAACTAGTTTGCTTGTATTCTCTACTGCGTCATCGACTCTTCATTCTTGGAAGGCTATAGGAGGTCGAGAGTGACCCGGGTGGCCCTAATTGGGACTCCACCAGGAGACCCAACCCGCCTGTAATCGGGCTGAGGGGTCGGGGTTGTGTCCGGTCGGATCGGGGATCCCGATATGATAGATCTTGGTTCTCGTGGCTGCCCCGCCTGTCTGATCGGGCGGCTCCTCGTCTAGTCGTCACCTCGGCTGGGGTCATGAAAAGGCAAAACCCATGGATCTGACCGTTTGGTCCGAAGAGTCGGCAGTGGAGAATAATCTTGTTTGACCTGTGTGCACCCGGTGAGTTCATCTTGAATTCTTGGTAAGTGCGGCGCCGTCTTGATTAGTTTGGTGGGTCTGTGGACCCTTGTGATACAGAGCGTTTTTGAACATTCTGCCAGGCCACTTGTTGAATGTGGTATTTTCTTGAAAAGGCCTGGGGCTAGAGCCTATCTTGTCTTGGTGCAGTCTGAGGACTGACTTGTCTTGGTGCAGCCTGCGGACTGCTTTTGAGAGCTCTTTGTTTGTGTGTGTGTTTTTTTTTATTATTAGTTGTGTGCGTGCACGTTGAGTGAGTGAATAAATGAATGTGTCTGATGCTAGGATGCCTTGTTGGAGCAAAGTGTGGTATTTGGGGTGCCACTATTGCTCTGCTGAGCATCGGTTGGAGGAGCGGCAGCCTGCGCCTCCAGAAGGCACTCCGAATTTTGACATGTATGTGGAGCACGGTATTGGCCCAATTATGTTTCGTACATTGTGGCACAAGTGTACGAGGGACAATACTGAGCTTCAGTGGCCACAGGATGGGGCCTTTGATGAACAAAAATTGAACTATTTACAGGATAAATTATTTGCTAGAAGAAGTAGGCAGTCGATGTTTGATACTTTGCAGGTATGGCAGAAGGAAGCTAAGCAGAGATGTATACGAGCTGAGAAGGAGTCCAGGAAGAAGGCAATGCAAACGGTGGTTCAGAAAGCGGTAGCTTATGATAAAGTAGCTTATGATAAAGAACGAACAGAAAAGGGTATTGAGTGTGCAGATAGGAAGTTTCGATTACAATGCAATAAGTCCTATGTTGTTCGAGAGGATGAGGATCCCTTTGTGGAGGATCTGTTGGAAACTCGCCCCCCACCTCCCTATGCCCGCAAAGAATATATCCTGCTGTACCGTCATCTCAATCCTCCGTTGCTCCCCCACCTTCCCTTGGTCTTTCGGCAGGTTCAACAGCTTGGGCTCCAGTCCTATCTGTCTCCCCTCTGGTTTCACAATCTGCGGGTACGGTGAGTGCAGGCACCCCGCAGTATCAACTGTTTCTGCTTCTGTTTCTCCTCCTTCTCTTACATTTACTACACAGCCATTGCTGACAATGGCACTGACACTGCATCTCTTGTGTCCCCCCCAGACATGTTATCCACAGTGTTGTGTAGTGTTGGGACACCGGTGCGAGGGTCGGATGGAGGGAATTGGATGGCGGCACGGGAGCGACTGGAATGGGCAATAACTCGATCTGATGTGGGTGAGGAAGAGAAAAGGATGGTTGCAATTCAGGCAGCACAATGGGCTCGGAATCCGATTTATAGTTTGGAGGATATATGGAGTGTGATGAAAGATTTTGATCCGTTTGTGCAACAACATGCCCTTCAGCATATGTCGGCTACATTGATTGGTTTGTGGGAACAGTGTATTGGAGGCACAGCTCCTCAAGTTATTTATGATATTCGAGATCGTGTATATTCTGCTGGTATGGCCCCTACAGAAGTCCATAGAAATGTTGGGACGCTTCTCAGTTATCGGGCAAAATTACCTCATAGTACTCTCATTAATGTATCTCAGTTTCCAATGAGGGAAGTGGATCCCATTTACCACCCTGAGATTCCAGAGCAGCGTAATGCATCAAATGTTGTTATTCAGCAACGGGTAGAGGCTAATTTTCAGGAACAGTGGGTCTATACCCCGTGGAAGAGAAGTCAGGTGCTTGCTCTTAAGAGTCAGTTACCGGACCCTAGGAAAAATCCTACCGCATACTATAAAGAATTAACAGAGGCTGCCTCCTCGTCAGTTATGACTTTAGCAGATATTGAGATGTTTTTCGGGCTGTTGGTGCCGGTATATATATGGAGGCAGGTGCATACACAGGATCACAGAGTGGAATTGGGTGGCACATGGGATGAGATTAAGGCATGAGATAAGGAGCGAAAGCGAGATTCTGGCTCTACCAAATCGTATCATCACCTACATGCATTCTCTTATTCCACCCAGACGAGTGGACTGGGATAAGCTTACGGCATGTCGTCAAAAGAAAGAGGAGAATGTGTCTGATTTGTTTACTCGGTTTGAAGGGGTGTTCTTGGATTTCAGTGGGCAGGATTTGTCAGTTGAAGGTGGTGTTCATTTGTTCGTTAACAGGTTTGTTACAAATTTGCTTCCTGAAATTGCGGCTCGGTTACAAGCTTCTGAGAGTACTTGGACCACTTCCTCCCCATCAGTGATATTGAGTATGGCTCAATATTATGAGCATCGAGAAAATGAGGAAAAGGATAACGTGGAGAAAAAGAGTAAGGATTTAAAGACGAAGGTGTTGCTACAGCAAGTTGCAAGGGGGTCCGGAAGGGGTCGAGGCACTGGTCCGGCTCAAAGGTCACGGGGTGCTGGTAGAGGTGGTGCGCCTTTGGGGCTGAATCAGTGCGCGTATTATAAAAAGGAGGGACATTGGCGAAGCGAATGTCCAGATTTGTTACAGAAAATTGCAGTACCCAGAGAGCGGGGTTGGAGTGGAAGGGGCCGTGGTGAGGTTAGTTGAGATGAGGTTCAAGTTGGTGCATCCTCAGGGGGTCGGTCTGATCAGAACTATTTTGATGACCCCCGGGGAAGGCAGTACTATCATGACGATTACGATACGGATGAAGTTACAGGGATGTCCTATAGCTAGGACAGCAAGGGACAGGGTGAGGGACCAGTCCAAATTCCTGTAGATCAGCGTGGTCCTTATGTCACAGTAGATTTGCATGGTTCGGCACAGAAATATTTGGTGGATACAGGTGCAATGAATAGCTCTGTTTCTCATATGCTGGTCTCCGGGGCAGCCCTGTCTGGCCGTAATAATGTTTCGGTAGGTTTTTCAGGCGTACCGGTTGTGAGCCCCATTTCTAAACCTCTTGCTCTGACTGTTGGTCCTTTTTCTGTGGACTCCCCATTTTTGTTGACAGCGAATTGTGGGGAAAATCTATTAGGATTGGATTTGTTAAAGAAGTTATATGCTACCATTTATTGTTCCCCAGTTGGTGTTTACATGACTCTTGGACCTAATGTGGATGGTGCAAAGCAGTGCTTGGCAAAGTATGCGCCACTCCCTGTTGAATTTAAGGATGTACCGTACTCCTTGTGGGCTACAGGGGATACTGATGTAGGGTTGCTGCAGATACCACCCGTTTCTATAAAGGTCAAGGATAATGTTGTGCTCCCTCGTATTCCCCAGTACAAAATATCGCAGGCTGGGGAACAGGCTTTGATGCAGATTATACAGGACCTGATCAAATTAGGGGTGGTAGAGGAGACAGTAGCGAATGTGTGTAATAGCCCCATTCTCCCTATTCTTAAAAAGGCACCTGTGGATTCCCCTGATGCACACCCTGATGTCTATCGTTTTGTGATTGATTTGAGGGAAATAAACAAAATAGTTGTCCCCCAGTTTCCGGTAGTCCCTGATATTACCGCCCTTCTAACAATGATTCCTTCCACAGCTAAATTCTTCTCTGTTATTGATTTGAAAAATGCTTTTTTTAGCATCCTGTCCACCCTGACAGCCGGTATTTGTTCGGTTTCGCTTTAGCCGGCTGGAGCTTCCAATTTTGTAGAGTTCCTCAGGGGTATACTGAAAGTCCTAGTATTTATAGTCAAGCTTTAAAAAGGAAATTGGACTCTCTCTCTCTTCCCGCAGGTAACATATTATTGCAGTATGTGGATGATATTTTAATAGCCTCCGATACCGAAGAGGATTGTCGGGATACCACGTTACAATTGTTAATGCATTTGGCGAAAAATGGACATAAAGTGTCCCTCTCTAAGTCCAATATTGTCAACAGCAGGTCACCTATTTAGGTCACCTGCTATCGAAGGAGGGTCGGAGGCTAACACCTGAACGAGTTGATGCCATTGTTAAGATGACTGTCCCTGTGACTCAGAGGGATGTGCGTGCTTTCATAGGCATCACCTCGTATTGTCGGCATTGGATACCTGCTTATTCTTTATTAATACAGTCCTTGCTTCACCTAACCACTAAAGATGTGCATGAACCCTTGCCCTGGACACATGAATGTCAGCATGCTTTTGAACAATTAAAAGTTGCGCTTTGCTCTGCACCTGTGCTTGGCACGCCTGACTATAAGAAGCCTTTCATGTTGTACGCACACGAAGCGGCTGGCTGTGCACTTTCTGTATTAACACAAGCCTTTGGAGGTGAGCAGAGGCAGTGTGCTTATTTTTCTGCTACGCTTGACCCTGTCGCAAGAGCCCTCCTGAGTTGTTTAAGAGCCACGGCGGCTGCGGCGGTCTCTATTCGACAATCGGCAGGGCTCGTTCTCAATCATGATCTCACAGTAATGGTACCGCATGCTGTGGATGTACTTTTGAACAAAACAAAGACGTAGCACCTTACCAGTGCTCGTCTAACTGGATATGAATTAACATTGTTTGCACCTCACATTACTATCAAAAGATGTGCCGTACTGAACCCAGCCACGTTACTACCCCTCCCTTCGGAAGAAGAGGACAAGGATTTCCATGATTATCTATTTTGTACCGAGGAGGAGACAAAGGGACGGGTAGACCTGACTGATGTTCCCTTATCTGGTCCTTAAGGGGAACTATATGTTGATGGCTCTTGTTTTAAATTGTCAGATGGCACCACTACAGCGGCGTATGCTATTACCACGCTGCGCCCTGTAGTTGAGACGTCACGTGTTCCTTATCAATCAGCGCAGGCTGCGGAGCTAATAGCTCTTTTGCGAGCATGTGAACTAAGTGAAGGACTGACTGTCAATATTTATACTGACAGCCAGTATGCCTTCGGGGTGGCCCATAATTTTGGATGCCTCTGGGCAGAGAGAGGATTCTTGACATCACACTGGACCAAAATTCAGCATGGTCTGTTGATAGGCTTCTGACAGCTTTGACTCTTCCCAAACAACTGGCAATAGTAAAATTCAGTGCTCATAAAGCAATTACTGATGATGCGGGAGAGGAAATGCCTTTGCGGATCAGATAGCAAAAGATACAGCCAGGTCAAGAACGACAAAAATGTTTGTGGCAGGTCCTGCTAGATGGGTACCAGATGTTGGTATGTTTGAGAATTCGCTGGAGAGTGTTAGAGAAATCCAGAGTGAGGCAACAGTAGAGGAGTTGGCAGTGTGGCAGGAGAGAACAGGGCGCCTAGATGACGAATGATGCTGGACTGACCTGTCCGAGAAACAGAGATGGATGTTACCAGATGCATATGTACTTCCCCTAGTTACTATGGCACATGGTCCGGCTCATATTAGCGCCAAGGGCATTTGTAAATTGTTAGATCCTGTGTGGCAAAATGACAATATTTCAAAAGTTGCTGCTCATCTGGTGAAGCACTGTATGATTTGTTTAAAACATAATCCTGGGAAAGGTACCCCTACACCTTCTGGTAATTTTGCACCCCCTTCCTTCCCCTTTGAGGTACTCCAGATGTACTACATAGAGCTACAGCGAGTTAATAATTTGAAATATGTGTTAGTGGTGGTTTGTGCATTTAGTAAATGGATTGAGGCTTACCCCACAAAGGAAAACACTCCCATGGCAAAGGCAAAGGCTCTTATTAAGGAGTTTTTCCCGCGCTACGGCTTGCCACGTTTGATTTGGAGTGACAATGGCAGCCACTTCAATGCAAAGGTGATCCAACTGGTGTGCGATGGTTTGCACATCCAGCAAAAATTCCATGCAGCTAATCATCCTCAGTCAGCAGGTTTAGTTGAGAAGTACAACGGTACTCTCAAGCTAAAATTGGCAAAAATTATGGAAAGGACTGGGTTGCAATGGCCATATGCATTACCCTTTGCCCTGTTGTCCACCAGAATGACAGCCCATTCTAGGACAGGATTATCTCCCTATGAGGTGATCTTTGGTCGTCCAGCCAATGTGTGGGGTGTCCCTAGACCAAAGAAGTTTTCTGAGATAGATTATCCTCTATTGGTTGATTACTTGTATGAACTTACTAAAAGCTGGCGTTCTATTCACCAACAGATCCACGAAGTGCTACCTTCAGCACCTGAGGGGCCTGGGCATACTATTCAGCCTGGAGATTATATTTTGGTGAGGAGCTTCCAGAGAAAGGACAGCTTGGAGCCTAGATGGAAGGGACCCTACCTGGTCCTCATCACAAGGAGGACAGCAGTGAGAGTGGAAGATCGGCAACACTGGATACACGCTTCTCACTGTAAACGGGTGCCGCTACCTCTGCCCTACGACGCCTGGGTGCGAGAGGGCATTGGAGACCATGAAACAGAAAAGGTTCCCAGATTTCTTCCGTTCTCCGATGCCCAACTAGTTTGAACGCAGACAGAGGAAGAAAATGATGCAGTTTTGAATGCAGCAGTTCCCCCAGAAATTAGGGCTGCTCAGGTTTTCACTTCATCTGATTCGCAGGAGCCTGAATCTCAGTCTCCGGCGCCCCCTGAATTTCAGATTGTCCTCTGAGATGAGACAGTGCCTGGAAAAGATAGATATAAGTTGCGTCCTCAACGGAAGGGTAGTGCACCAGAAGAGAAGTGAGTGTAGTTAGAGATGGACTTCATTGGATAAGATTAGTGAAAATGTCCCTTGTTTTTGTTCTTTCATATTAGACTAGGGATCAGAAGATTGGTCGCGTCTGTGATGCAGGACAGGATAAGCTGAGGGTATTTTCCAAGGAGGGAGAGTGCTCTATCCTGATACCATTGAAAATTTGCCGATGGGCTACCACACTGTGGCTCCACCGCGATGTGCTCAATAGCACCACCGAGGATTGGACAATAGAAGCCTACCAGGGAGGCTTGGAACGGACCCCGATTCTTTTTTGACGTTTTTTTCTTTTTGTTTTTGTGCCCTTTCCATCATTGGCTCCATCATAAGACGTCTCTTTCTCTGGTGATTTGATTTGTGAATTTGTACATAAACAAAAATGTATCTTTTTGGTTGTCCTCTTGCAGCAGATGAACAGTTTCTTGTCGCCCTACGCCCAGGGCAGGTTGGCTTTGAATGGTTGCTCAGGAAGAAAATATTTTGAGTTGTAGTTATATTACTGTTCTTATTGGTGGGAGGGGGGAGTGTTCTGGGGTTACCTCATCATGTGTCTTATATCAGGCTGTTTTCTCAGATCATACCAAAAGAGCTATGTATAGCAATGTTTTCTTGGACACCCACCGGAAATTCTTTGAGGATAACACAGCTTGTTACCCCACTGATTCTGTTACAAGTTTGTGGACTGCTTATTCCCTATCATTGGTAAATTACACATATGTCCGTCCTCCCCAATTCATAGAAGTAAAAGGTGAATTTGGCCTGGGATATCCTGGACCTTGTCTATATTATAGAAAGCCAGGAGGCACAGGGTATCCTGGATGCAAGCCCGAAATGTATTGTGGTGATCTATACCATAGCAAAAGAAATGTCACCCTGACAGGTTGGCATTACCAAGATCTGACTGTCACTCAAGAGGCAGGTATTTATCCAGCGTGTTGACCTGAAATAAATAGTACTGATGCTTATTTGTATCTCAATTGCTCTGGAGAAGTAGTGTACAAAAATGTACTGCTTTTAGGAAGAAAAGATGACCCCAGTATGAAGGGAATGAATACTAGATATGCTCCATTAGATTATCAAGGTCCACTCTATGCACATCCAGGTTTTTATTTTTTATCAAATGGTACGTATTCTAATATGTACAACGGTACAGAGGATGTGGCTTTGGGAATGGTGTTACCTCTTGGGGTACCTTGTAGGTATAGCAGACAAAATATAAGATGGGCAAAAAGAACATTAACCAAGGAATTCTGTGAGGGAGTTACTGATTTGGAAGTTAATAATCACAGTAATAGTATCACTTTTGGATATATCCTTTCCTCCATTATTACATTTGGTGGTACCGCCATTGCCAGGGGTGAATGAGCTAGAGAGTATTTTGGGTGTAAATTACAAATGTTATCCAATTCGACAGTGGCAGCTCTACGGGACATCACCACCCAATTGGAAAGCATGCGCATATACTCCGAGCAAACGAGATATGCAGTCGATTTTATTTTAGCCAAAAATGGTGGTGCGTGCGCAATCATAGGAGAGCAGTGTGTGGTCGGCATCACAAATATGGAAAAGAATATTACCCAACGGATTTTAGACATCTTGGAGAATGTTAAAGGGATGGAGAGCGGAAATTGGAGTTGGTCCTTATTCGGTGGTTGGGGTTGGATTTTAGAAAAAGTTATATATTTCATTGTTATTCTAATTTGCTGCTGTGTTCTGATTCAGTGTTGCTCATATTGTGCTACTTATCTCGCACCCAAACGAATTTCGATTCATGATACAAATGCCACAATAATGCTTCAAAAGGAGGTTGATACCCTCATGCAGTTGGATGAGGGAGTTTTTGGATCAATTACTTCCCTTGCATGTTCTGTTCCTGATTTTACTTGTACTGTTAATGACTAGTGCTGTATTCTTCTTTCGGTGGGTTATATCCATACACATATTCGTACCTGACATATTATTGTCTATATAATCATGTTTTTCTTTAGTTTTGTTAGAGTTGTAAAGACCTTTACCTGATAGCAAGAATAAAGATGTCTTAGCATATAATGCTAAAAGGAGGGTCTGATAGAATTGAAACGTAATTTTGCTATTTTACTTGTGTTTTACCCAATATTATGTTAGCATCTATATAGCTAATATATCATATTTGCATATTATGTGTAAGACGCAATCAGTAGATGCAGATGTTGCGTTAGTTAGGTTGACATCTGTGCCACCATTTTAGTTCTCGAAGACATCATGTTATGTTGTAATCGAAACTGTTACTTGCTCATTTATGACAAATGGTCCTTGATAAGTTTTGTTTCTCTAATGCCCAAACTTGCTCATTAATGCATGCCTTTTCCGTTACATAGAGGGCTTCTCCCACCTGTCTAGAGGGGAGGATACGCCAGACGGCCTTGGATAGTAGATAGCTTGTACCAGGCTGTGGAATCGAGACTTATGTTCTGTGCCCCCATTGTATTACGACAGCTACCAGTATTTTTCCATAATAGGCGGGTCTTTGTGGGCTCTGCGACCTACATAATGTGAGTTTATGCTTGTTAGAGGCAGTCCCTTGTCAGCCATCATAGGAGGCTGGTCAGATTGGACTCCCCTGCAGTGTACTTTATGAATAAACTAGTTTGCTTGTATTCTCTACTGCGTCATCGACTATTCATTCTTGGAAGACTAGAGGAGGTCGAGAGTGACCCGGGTGGCCCTAATCGGGTCACTTCCTTCACTGGGCCGGGGACCACATCCTCCGAGGCCGGTGCATGTTTTTTTTTTTGGGAGGGGCATGGGGCCCCCCTCCCTAGGCCGATTTCGGTTCCGGGGACCCCACCCCAAGCACATTTTGTGGGGGAGCGGGGCACGTGTCCCCCTCCCTGGGCCGATTGTGGCCCCAGAGACCCCATCCCTCGGGGTCCGGTGCATTTTTTATGGGGTGGGGGGTATGTGGCAACCCTCCCCGGGCTACTTTCAGCCCCGGGAACCCCATTCCCCGGGGCCCTTTATTATATTTATGGGGAAGGGAGCATGCAGCCCCCCTCCCCTGGCTAATTTTGTCCCTGGGCCTTGCCTTATTAAAATGTTGGAGGGGGCATGATTTGCCCCCTGGGAACCCTTTCCCCCGGTAACCGGCCAAAGTTAATATGGGGGAGGGGGCATGCAGCTATGATCTCTGCATGGAAAATCGTTGTTTTACTCATAAAAACATAATCTATTTTTATAAACCTGTGTGGAGTATTTTTGTGGTGTTTTCATTGTGTTACTGTGTGTTTTGCTCAAATACTTTACACATTGCCTCTTTAGATAAGCCTGACTACTCTGTGCCAAGCTACCAGAGGGTGAGCAGAAGTTATCTTTTAGTGTGTATATAGCTTACACTGACTAGAGTGGTCATTCCTGCTTGTACAGGGTGCATACTCTGACAACCAGAAACCCCATTTCTAATATTATTCTAATATGATCTCCCTAATCCATTTCTGGAGACTCTTCCCTCCTCCATCTATCCTTTTACTTACCCAAACCTCAGCTAACTACTATGATCTCCCAAATAACACTTTCGAGACTCTTCCCTCTTCCATCCCTCCACTATCTTACTCAGTTAACAGACTGGCATGTTCACCGCTCAAATTAACTCATATTTCCTTATACTAATCCCCCACTAATCGTTTTTGGGCTCCAAAGTAGCGTGCGACTCGCTGAAATGCACTCCGACGCCTTGTCAGTGATAGTAAGCGCTACATAAATGCAATTACAATATAATGCAATGTGAGGATGGTGCATCTTCAGCTTGGCATTTCGATAGCGTTATAAATAGAAAAAGTGGGCAGGATTTGGAAGGAAAGGCCAGACAAGTTACGTCACTGCCCTCAATCTTGTCTGGCTCAGACATGCCTCGGGAATTGTTTCTGAGTAAAGTGGAATCTTTTCACTTTCAAGTAATAAACAAAACACGGTTTCCGAATCAGGTCCTCCAATCTGCAAACATTTAACAGTGTCTCCTGAAAGAAATTTAGATAGGATAACGTTTTCCCCTTGGTAGAATTCCTTCTCCTGGACTTTCCTTGTATCTCTCATTATAGTGGTTAGTGTAACAGAGACAGTTGTAGTCCAGGCCCACTGTGGTGTTGATTTACAGCACCACAACAAAGGAGGTGCCAATTATTCTCGAGGGCTTTAAAATTAGAGAGTGTTTTGGTTCCTCACTGGTGTGTGCCTGCCCCTTTACACCCACCACTCTTGAAAGTGATTGTAAGGGACAGATCTTAAGAGTAAACATCTCAGAATGGTGTGTTTGGACCCTAAAGCGACAGAGCCAGGCTGCAGAGGGCTGAAGATGGTGTAAGTGGTGGCGCCAGAGTGCTGCAGCTTTCTCTACTTGGGCTATTCTCAATACAGCCTTAAGTGTTGTGATGGACTGGCTGTACAGGACACAGTGCTTAATTTGTTTAAAAAACAACAACAAAAACAGTAAACTAAAAGTGCAATGGTCCCAGGTGTTTTAAATGTGTTTTATGAGCCTACCGCCAGAGCTGCTGAATGCCAAGGCTACCTGGTCATGAATCATGATGACGCGTTTCAGCTCTTTCTTCCACCACCCTACACTTCCTGTCTCTTCATTTCACCCTTGTCGGGTTTTTCATTCCAAGTTTCTTCAGTGTCGCTCTTTTCCTTTCTTTCTTTCTCTTTCTTTCTCCCTTTTCTACCTTTCAATCTCGTTTATATGTTGAAAGCGGATGATTAGAATGAATTCCCCTCTGCCCAAAGATGAGTCCTGGTGTCCACCTCCTGCACAACGGAAGCTCGGGCCACCTTGTAAGCAAGATAAGCAGGGGACATAGATAGCCTCTAGGGATCCTCAACCCAGCCAGCCCCACTAGCTGCTCTGTGACTGCGGCACATTTTCTGATCAATAATTAGCGGCTTACTAATAGCACCTGGGATAGAGTGTCAGATCATGAAATATTTGACTATTATATGAGTTACTGTCCCTGTTAGTAAATTTGGCAGCTTTGGTCCATATTCTTAGACAATTGTGCTGTTAAAACACTTGGTTTACAGACTATTAAATTCTCTGTGGGGAGACCCTCTCTGCCCCCCTCCACCCGCGCAACCCTCATAGGTAGCTATGGTTGCTATTTTGGAATGAGGGAAAGATGTTGAAACAGCTGAGGACCATGTACTCTACCATCTTACAGCTCTACTCAGTCCCTGCTCTACAGGCTCCAGGCCCCAGGCCTTGGTACTTGCCCCATTCTTCACGAGTCCCCGGCTGCTCGACCAGAGCATCTTTAAAGTGTATCTAGGAGTGAGAGACAGAAGGCTAGGCCTGGGCCAGTGGTGTCCTTGGATCTGTGGAAACTTGTTTGGGATACAAAGCCCTTAAATATTAGAATTCACTTGCACAAATGTGGTCTTAGATTAAGAATCAGATATTAAAAGAGATGAGGTGGAGCTCACAAAGGGAAGAGTGCTCAAAAGTACTTTGGAATAAGGTGGCATTTGCTGCTCCCAGTAAATACTGTTTACACTGAAGTGGGCATTGACTGGGAGATGTAAATACCGCCTATCACGAGTGTGTCCTGGTAGAATGAGGCAGAGAGATCTGGTATTTATTGCACTGATTTTCAGCCATTTTATTCCTGATGTATTTCACCTCGTATTTCAAGGAAAAGCTTTATGTAGATAAAGTTGTGAGTGTGCGATCCAGATGTGTCCCTGCTGTACTTTGAGGGCCTGGGAATTTTCTTCACCATGTTGCTGTATTGGCCAACTTTTTCTTGGGAGGGATATTTTGCATTTACTAGGAGCTGTGGGTTCCCTCTGTGGGTTCCCTCTGTGGGTGCCCTCTGTGGGTTCCCTCTGTGGGTGCCCTCTGTGGGTGCCCTCTGTGGGTTCCCTCTGTGGGTGCCCTCTGTGGGTTCCCTCTGTGGGTGCCCTCTGTGGGTGCCCTCTGTGGGTGCCCTCTGTGGGTGCCCTCTGTGGGTTCCCTCTGTGGGTGCCCTCTGTGGGTTCCCTCTGTGGGTGCCCTCTGTGGGTTCCCTCTGTGGGTGCCCTCTGTGGGTGCCCTCTGTGGGTGCCCTCTGTGGGTTCCCTCTGTGGATGCCCTCTGTGGGTTCCCTCTGTGGGTGCCCTCTGTGGGTGCCCTCTGTGCACCTATAGTTATTTTACTTTTCTCAGGACGAAGACTCATCTCGCCCACCTCCTCCTGATTTCTGCTTCCACTCTTAACCCTACAGCTTCGCCAGGGTGCACAGTTTTAGTTGCACCAGAAGTATAGGCATTCCTTTTTTGGGTTGACCCTGAACAGCACTGGTGAGCGTGCAACTCCACTTCTGGCCACCTGGTCAGGCTGATGATCTTAAGAACATCCCTGTGCACCCACAGACAAAATTAAGTCCAGAGGATATAAACCACAGAGTATATGTACACATGGGGGATGGTCGCGGGGTTTATTCATTAGGAGTCATTGCTCCCTGAGGTAGGAAACCAGAGAGTTACTTCACTCCTGGACCTGCAGAGGCAGGTAACGCATGTGGAGCTGCCACTAGTGTATGTATATTTGTGGCCCTATGAATAAACTGAAGGCAGCTTCTTCCCTTCAGGCCGGGGCAGGCCAAGTCGGCTCATTTGAGGCCCAATCCGTATGATTATATGGTATCTCACTAGCACAGGTCACGTTAGCATAGGTGGCAAGAGCTCCAATGACCAACAGTCAACAACAGGGGAGAAGTCCCACAGCTGCAATAGTAGACATCTGGGCGGGTTGGTAAACTAAATTAGCCCCTGGCACAATGATAGCTATGCCTGGATACATCATAGTAATATTTTAGGGGGTAGGGCGCGAAACAGGACAAGTGGTAGGTCAACATTTGTTCTCTAGGTTAGGTAATGCGAGTGACATCACACTGACCCTGCAGGAGGGGCGGGCGGGCATCTCTTGATATATCTGTTGGTTTGAGCATTGCTTTGCCCTCAGAGATTGATGAGGAGGTGGGAGGGATATACAAGCCATCTGACAGCGGTTGGGAGTCTATTCCAATGGGAAGGCTCTACCAGTAGGAGATTCATTCAGCTGAAGCCACAATGTGAGTGGTGTCGTAGGAAGATAAGACCCTTCTCAACTGCAATAGACCACAATCTACTTTTCACCCTTTCAGCTGGGAGTTCACTGACCAGTTTTGCCCAGCTTACATTTAAACTGCCTGTTGGCCTAGAAATTATCAGCAGTTTAGCAATGTGACCAGTACAGTAGCAATGAGATGAAAGCAGCCAGTCCCCAAGATAAGAAAGGCTGCTGCATCATGTGTTGCTATTAGAAGGGCTAGGTCCATTTTAGGAATGCTGGAGAGAACAGTATTCCCATAGTCTTATCTGGAGAGGGCCAAGGCTTGGATTGCCCCTTTGATGTATTGTATTTATTGCTGCTTCTCGGAAGTGTTATGTAGTTTGCCATCTGTTTAGTGTTTTGCAGCATCCAGGCCATTCCAAACCACTAGGGTTCAGGTTCAACTGTAACAGTAAGGGTGAAAAGTTTCCCAAAAGTCGATTGTTTCGCAAACCGAATGTGCAGTTTCGTGGGACACATGGGGGCCCAGGCAGCAGCCTTCCATTAGGAGAAAAAATCAGAGTACTTTATAGAAACGTCAGATCCGTTCTCTAAGGTTGTTACCACCTCTGTCTTTGATCTCCCATTCAATTATGTGGCTTTTACAGGTAAGCGGTGCTTTAGAAATCCATTTGCTCACTACTCCCCCCACAAGAGCACACCATTCTTCAAGTTTCATATGTAGACTCAAAAGAGATCATTCAATTAGTAGCCACTGTTTTATATTTCAGTACATGGCTCACAAAAGCAAGGAGGCCTACAATGACGTCACGATGGGATGGCACTTAGAAACTATGCAGACATCATGGCATGCAGAAAGGTTTCATCTCGAATTAAACTTTCTCTTTTGCTTCAGGCAGCAATAAAGGTAAGAAACTGTACTCCTCTTAAAAAGAAAAAAACATGAAAGTCAAAGTGGATGTTGTGTTGCAGGGAGAGGATGTTTCTCTGTCAGAGCTTTACAGATAAATGTGATGAGATGAAAGTCATGTGTCGACCATGGAGTTGGGCTAGGTGAAATAGCATAGTTTACTTTTTGGACTGTTTTTTACACTTGCGGTATTTAAAAAGCGAAACATATCATTTGTCCATCAGCATGAATTCCCTCGCTGGTGGGAATGTAAGCTGATCCCTTACAAATGCTTTCATTTGTATCCAGATGCCTGCTTGTGTTTCGTTAGCAATCTATTGTAGAACTCGCGAGACTTTCTGAGTGAGTACAGTTACATCTTAGGAGTGGTACATGGTACATTTGGTTTCAGGTTGGGTGATACTTGCCTACAAGAATTTCCTTTACTTTTTCTACTTCACAAATGGGATCCAGTTGAACAGGCTGAAGAATCGAGCCTCTCACCACTCTACATTCAAGAAATAGAAACAATTTCAAAATCTCTCACAAAACGTTAGGCAAAGACACAAATTGCACAATGCATGAGAGGTACAGGTAATAATTGCTCAAGCTCTATTGATGACACGCTAGCAAATAAACCCTCGAGAATACATTACCAAAAGACATGTTCATTTATGCAATACCATGTGTCGATTTGGCGGAAAAAGTTGACTACTATGGTCAAAATGGAATTTCAGTAAGTAAGGGATTGCAAAAGACAACACACTCTATACAGGTGAGCATACATACACACACACACACACACACACGCGCACACACACACACAAATATTAGTAAAATATATGTAATTTCTATTAGATTACATTCATGCATTACAATATTTAACGTTTACTACCTTAAACTGTATTGCTATTAAAAAATCAATATATTTGTATATTTTTGGATGATATCAGTGTCAACAACATTTGTCTTATATTTTTGACACAATATTTTTGGCAACAATATTGTTTACCACAATATTATTCCAGTGATCTGGCAACTGTAATTGTAATACAACTGACAGGATAACTGTCACATTTGTGCCCAAGTATCCCATTGATCAAGCTATAAATTCACCTAGTGTTTTGAAGTTCAGCTAAATTACATTTAATTACTCGATGTTAGCTTGACTTGTAAACTGCTAGTTCACATATTTTGTTATTTCACATTGAGTACCATTCATTCAGAATATTATTATTTTTACAATAATTATGGGCATCCTTGTACTACTTTTAACTTCTTCTAGAGCAAGTAAAGGAGACATTGACCAACTTTTGGGAAAACAATTGGAGGACCACTGGGAGTCAAAAACAGGACACACTGATATACCAAAGCACTATCTGAGTCAGAGCAGAAATGTTATTGTCAACACAATCTGCACCTGTGAATATAGGCGTTTACATCGCATACGATTACAATGCGCTCGTTACAACGACCGCGTTGTTACATCACAGTACCATTACATCATTACAACGACTTGCTCTAGAGGGCGCGCTGGACTTAGGAATAATATAATTTACTATTCCAACTTCAGTGTGTGCAACAGTAGGGAAGTTTAGAGCGCCCCCTAGAGCAAGTAATTGCAAAGACTTGCGTTGTAATGGTACTGCGATGTAACAACGCTGTCGTTTAATGACCGCGTTGTAATCACATGCATTGTTTCGCATGCGATGGCTGTTTCCTGCACCGATGCCTACCACCCTCACTACTGCCAGCAGCACTACCCTCACTTGTGCCCCCTGATACTAAGCTACCATTCAGTCTGAAGATTGATTGGGGTCTCCTTCACACCAGGGCATTTGTCTACAACTCCCTTCCAGCCAACACTGGTGATGGAGGAAGCACTGGGGTTTCTAAAAACCTCTCTGTGGGTCGAATTGCATTAATGGATAGGCAATTGGTGAGGGTAACTGACATCCTGGAGGGCATCTAGTCAGCCATGTCTGCCCTCCAGAGAGGTCCTAGCAGCTCCTCATTCACCAATGGTTCTGGGACTTCCTCCCCCAATTTCTCCACCTGACCAAATTCCTCTACCTCTGACAATTCTCCACCTCCAACAATTTCTCTAACTTGCCCCATGATCTGCACATGCTCCAGGATGTCATTGTGCTCCATGACTTCACCATAACCCAACGCATCCACCTGCCCCAAGACATTCCTCTCTAGAGATCATACCCTGTTGATCCTGGCCCTCCTCCCAAAATCTTGAAGAGCCCAACCTGCTTTAAAAAATAGTTGCCCAGTTGACCACCTGCTTCACGAGGATGGAAAGCCCACAAGGAGGAACCTTTTCAGAATTCTGGGATGCAAACACCAAGGATTGAGTCTAGTCTAGAAACAAAATTAAATTTGGGACTGTGATGGGACACTATTAAGCCCAACCACAACCAGACTTTTCCTTCAAAATATTTTTGGGTTTTTCTTTGTTTGTACATTTTAACATTTGTTTGAAACACTACCAGAGGATGACAGTTGTTGTTGTATTCAACCTTTGTATCTGCTTTTTATTTCTGGTATTAGTTTTGATTAAAAAAAGTTGAATTTATGCCACATGTGGTTGCACATTTCACTTAGGGCCAGATGTATCAAGGGTTTTACCGGTCGCAAACGGGTCGATTCACAGAATCGGCCAGTTTGTAAATGGTAAAAAGCCTTTTGGGATGTATCAACCCAAAAGGCATTTGCAAAATAGGTCATCGCAATTTTTGCGATAACCTATTTTGCGAATGCAGTTAGGGAATCGCAATTTGCAATTCCCTGGATGCAATGCAAGAAGCATTCTCAGAATGCAAATTTGCATTAAGGAATCGCAAATTACCACCAACTTCAAGTTGATGGTAATTTGCAAATCCTTAAAAAAAAAAGCACAAAAGTGCATTTTTAAGTGCCATGTGACGCCACATGTGCATACTTACCTTTTTTGGGGGTGCATCAGGGGGGCCTTATGGCCCCCTGGAATCCTTGCAATTGCATTCCCAATTTGCGAATACCTATTTGGTAATCGCAAATTGCGAATGCGTTCCCATTCAGTCCTATGGGCTTCTAGGCCCATAGGAATAAATGGGAAGGCATTTTTTAATAGCAAATCGCAATTTGTAATTCGCTATTAAGGAATATGTGGGAATCGCTATTTTTTTTGCGGAACCCACATACATTGCATTTTGCGATTCTAAAATAGCGAATCAGTAAAATTTGCTATTTTAGAATCACAAAATGCAATGTTGATACACCTGGCCCTATGTTGCTTATGATAACAACTTGATTCAGTTTTGAGGTACTTTTATTTCCTAGTTATAGCATGGTAGGAGGTTTAGTTAATTCCCTTTCCCTTATGTGGGACTGGGAGTGGTTGTATGTTGGAATAGTGTATGTGGCCTGCAGAGTTGCTGTGTGAATGGCTTTATTTGACATTGGTACTTGGGTGACAAAGTGTGGGTATATCTTCAGGTGCTGAGGTTCATATAGAGTGCATGTTATATGCTTAATGTGCATACACCTAGGCTCCCCATATGGGTGGAATGTCGGTTATGTGGGTGTGCAGCCTGACCTTCTTTTAGATGCAATACATCAACACTTAACATCAGTGAATGGGTTGTGATAATATCTTTTAGAGGTACATGGTTGTTTCATATGAATGGGTTGTGTGAGGTAAGTGCACAGACAGGGAAAAATGGAAGGCTCACTTTGTGTGTTTTTTAGCAAACCATGTCTGTTTAGAGTCATTACAACTTTATGTAAACTTTAATCAAAAATATAAATAGGTTAACCATAGTGCTCTTGCAATATTTGCTTGGCTGACCATGTATACATTTAAAAACAATAGCTGGTGTAATTATCATATGCTTTCTCTTTTAGGTATCCCATTTGCAATTATACATGTTCATTTAGTCAGGTGTTTATTTTAAATATAAATGCACATCGATTAATATCATTATTCATTGCAACACAATAATTCAGCCTGCTTGAATATATTCTTGTTTTTTCTGGGTGGTTTGAAATTTGTTTCTAGTTATTGTTTTTAAATAATGATTTTAATAAAACTTGAAAATATATTTCATAAAAAGAGCATGTAAAATGTGGTGAAGGAGGTGGCTGGAGAACGGATTTTGTCCGTCAACCTGTCACAATTGTATTAGGGTGGATGGACCTCCCTGGTGGCAGATGGTTGGACAGTGCTCCTTTCAAAAGGTATATGGTAATATGTTATAATTACAATTAGTGCTGACAACCTACCTGTAAGTCCCTAGCATATGGTAGAGCATGTGGGTTTAGATGCCCAGTGGATTTAATGCACTTAAGTGTGCACTGCTGTAGTACCCGCTTTCATTTTAAAGGCAACCCTCCTTTGGAGGCTGCTTTTAAAATAAAACTATGCCTAATTTGAGTTTAGAATTAAATGTACCTGCAAAGTCTTATACTATCTTATTTTTACATATATGTCACCCCTAAGGTCTACCCTAGGTGCCTCAAGGATAGGTTGCATTGTTATAATAAGCAGAAACATTAGAAAAGGTGTCTTATATGCCCTGGTGAGGGAAAAACTGGCCCTTTTTGTAGGAAAGAAGTTATTGAACTATTTTCCTGAAGTTCCCTAAACTCAGCCTTGCAGCAGCCTCTTCTGATTGACCAGCCTTTGACAGGCTGAGCGATGCTTCCTTAATGAGGTGCGAAATGGCCAGGGCTGAGACAAAGAGATCATCTGGTGGAAGAAGATCTGCAGTTGCAAATGCCAGGAAAGGAAGAGGACTGGGTAGCCAAACTTGTCTTCATAGGGAGAAAGACAGTTAGGACAGGAACCAGACCCACCCCCACTTCCTGGCCCCCAGCCAGATGAGAGCTCCTGTGATTCAATTAGGAGAGGGGTTAGAAGGGCAGTGTAGGGAAACGTTAGCCACACCTGTGGGTCGGGTTAGCCAGACTTGAACCTTCAGGCAAGATTTTCTCCATTTTGGACTTTTGTGAGAATTTTCTCCTGGGACAAAAATATGCCACAATTCTGAGTCATCACAGAGAGTGGCACCCGGCACCCCATAGGTCAGGGGTGCCCCCCCTTGCCAGCCCAGAAACTGGAATACATATAGGAGAGCTGCCCATCAACTCAGATCACTACCTTGAAGCATCAAGAGAAGAAACTCTGCCCTGCTGAAAACCAGGTCTGCACCAAGAGAGGACTGCACTCTGAAGGACTGCACCTGCAGCACACTCTTGGCTTCACAAAATATGACTTTGCCATGCTTCAAAGGATTAAGCAGTGGATTCCCTGAAAGCAACGGGAAGAAAAGAGCTTTGACAAGTCACCTGAATCAGCTCCACCATGGTAAGCCTGGCTGACCAGCTTCACATGGACTTTAAAGGATTTGACCAGGTGCATTCTGGGAATTGTAGTCCCAAACCTCCAATAGGCAACTCAGAAATTCTGTACTCTTGGCTGGTGTTGTGGACCCTCAAAGACCAGAAAGAGACCTTTTGGAAGAAGATCCAGAAGTTTGGAATCATTTGGACAACTTTTATCAAAAAGCTCCATAAGGTGATTGAATCCGACGACGAGAGTCAAGCTGACGACGTTGAACCGCGACTCAGCTTGAAATCCAGGTTTGCCCTGCTGAAAGGTCCAGAGCTATTCACCATTGATGATGAGAACCAAGACCTCCAGGAGTCATCAAGGTATCACGCTGAAGGAGGCCATTGTTGTCGAAATCAACCTGACTTGCCAAGGAGACTCACTCGACTTTGAGGGGAAAAAGAACCAAATAAGTGACTAAGTGTGAAGGTAAAATTTTGACTGGCCCCCAGTCACCCAACGTATCCAACCTGCGCTTCATCGTAGTTGACCTGAAACTTTGACTTGGTCCTGGTCAAGAGCGACTAAATATCCCTGGTTGGCCCTTTATGCTTTTAAGCACTAGAAAGCCCATTTTTACATTTAGGGCCTGATTTACATACCGGCTGAGGGTTTACTCCATCAGATCAGTGACGGATATCCCGCCTGCCAAAATATAAATCCCATTATAGCCTATGGGATTTATATTTCAGTGGACGAGATGTCCGTCACCGTTGTGACAAAGTAACCCATCTGCTGAGATCTAAATCATGCCCTTAATCTTAAAAAATGCATATCTCCAGGTCCCTACATTGGATTTTTGTCATTTTAAAGATATAAATATGTCCTATTGTTATAAATTGGTGTCGGATTTTTATTGTGTGCTGTGTCTTATTTATTTACTGTTTTGGTGATATTGAATGCTTTCCATTCCTATCTCCTAGATTAAGCCTGACTGCTCGTGAGCCAAGCTACCAAGGATTGATTAAGAATTAATTTATTGAGACTTGACTGGACCTTGTTTGTGATCGTGGTGTTACTACTAGGTGTAGGTACCTACCTTCACCTATGATTAAACCACCTTCTGACAGTCACTTTTTGCATTTTTACCTCCCAGTTTATGGATTGATTTGTCTGGTGTATGGACATTTTGAACACTGGGGTACTGGATCACTGCAGTTTAGTGCATAGAGTATGTGCTCTGACCCCTAAATACAATTGACTAATCAACTTAATTATAGCTCCCTAGTATATAGTACTCTGTGCATCCACATCCTGAAAGTTAACTGTCGCTAGTGGACTAGAGAGTTTATTTTGCTAGCATTAAAGTGACACATGAATACATGATTCCAGGTCTGCCACTGAAGCCTAGCTATGCTGTTTTTAAAATAAACCTATTGCCAGGCCTAAACCTTTCTTTTTAATACATATAGGTTATTCTTAATGCAGCCCCGAAGCGCCCATATGGCAGGGTACGTGTGGTTTTTAAAAAGTAGGATATGTGTACATATATTTTAATTGTCCTGGCAGTCAAAAATCTCCAAAGTCATTTTACCATGTGGCATGGCTGACTCTCCCACAGAAAAGCACTGGTTCACATTATAATACCTTATAATGCATTTTTTCAGTTTGGTATAGTTAGAACAGTGACTCAAGCTGTTTATTTCAAATATAAATGCACATCTATTAATATCATTATTCATTGCAAAACAATAATTTAGCCTGCTTGAATATATTCTTGTTTTTTCTGGGTGGTTTGAAATTTGTTTCTAGTTATTGTTTTTAAATAACCCCCAGTGCATTATGTTAAGTTGGATAGGGTGCCCCCTGGAAACGTTTCTACTACTAGTTAGGTTGCCAAACCCCCCACAAGCTAGGACCAGACATAAAGGTAGCACCCGTAGAGACCTTCTTAAGAAAACATTTAGAGACCACTTCAGAGAGTGGTGAGCAGGGTGATAACTTGTCCTAGAGCACTCTGTTGAGAGCAGTTTCCTAGGCTGGAAGTGAGAGGAGCTCAGCCAACACCAATAGCTCAGAGAAGGTTTCCATCAAAGGGAGTTGTATGCCCAGCTAGCTCTCTTAGCCCTAGAGGAGAAGAAGTTAGCTCTTGCAAAAAAGAAACGGACTGTGGAAAAAAAGAAGGCCAGTCTAGGTATGAGGCCAAGCAACAGTGTTAGCAGCAAATGCTTTGCAGGGGTGTCACACAACCATCAGTTGCCCAAAACAATTGTGCCTAGCTTTGTGATGGAGATGACATAGGCAATTGGTTTGCCTCCTTTAAAAGAGCATTAAAGATGAGGAAGGTGGCCACCTAATACTGGTGATCTGTACTGTGGGAGCTGGTTCCTGTAGTTGTTTGGGATGGACTCCTGATCATAGAGGAAGGTGTAGCAGAGCTGTTAAAGGTGACTGGTGGTACATACTTACTTTAAGGGACAATGACAGTTTTCTAACCTTTAACGTCTGCAGCCTTTGTAGCTACATTGCCCACTTTTTATTTTATTTGTCCTTTAAATACACAGTTTGAACTCGGAGAATTTATTTACAAATTTACAAACAGCACCTGCCTAGGACTCATGGCAGGGTGTAATTAACATTTCATATATTGTTACAGAAAGGCTTAATGCGACTTTGAGAGGAATTAACACCTAATAGAACAATGTAGTTAGTTGCAGAATGCAAATGTCCTTTCATGATTGTACTCCTGACAGCCATGGTGTAGTGCTGCTCCTCACAGCAGGGTAGTCTCCTGCCTAGAGAATGCACAAATAAGTGTGAGGTCTCTGCATTTGTCTGAGATCAAGAAAGATAATAGGCTGGGCCTCACCTAAAGGGGCACCTTTCACCATGTACGACAGTCTCCAAGCTCAACCTACCCCCTACCATTCACCCAAGGGCAGTGCGTATTACAATTAATACTGTGAGCCACACTTGAGAATAAACATCACCAGACCGCCACTTCATCATTTGCAGAATGTCCTTCTCAATGTTAGAATTAGTTAGCCTTATATCTTCTCACATTGCTAAGATCATGAGGTTACTGCTTCCTTTGAGCACAGCCTAAAGCTCCTGGGCCTAGATTTACTAATCTTTCATGCAACACAATGCAACAAGGCAAGTTGCTGCACTGCACTACACTGCGTTATGCAAAAGTGAGAGAGTTGGACTGTTCCACATTTGCAAAGATATTAAGCTGTTAATCTCTCTCCCTACACTGGCACACTTATGGCTGCCTACCCCCAATACAGGCACCCTTGCACCAGGGTGTAAGGGTTTCCGATTTGTCTGTAGGATTCTTTTGTTCAGGAAGGGAAACCTTCCTGCACAAAAACAATCCTTAGAAGCCTTGTATGTGTGCTGCAGATTGCAGTACACATGCAAAGAGAAATAAATAAGGAGAAATAAAGACATTCCTCTTTGTTACACCAAGTTCAGGTAGGTTAGGCACATCATTTTGTAACAAACACAGGTTTACTAACTTTAGTAAAACTGAGTTTGCATTAAAATACATGGGTGGAAGCACAGGAACGCCTATGCTTCACCAATGATCCACCCATGTAATGCCTCCCTGAGGCAGGGTAAAGCAAAGTAGCGCAAGGGGCTGTTTTGCGTTAATTTGCAGTTGAAAAATGATGTAAGGAAAAGCAACTATCAATTGCCATAGCTTTCTAAATGTCACAGATGAATTTGCGTTTGCTTTGCTTTGACTTGCGTGGCGCAAGGACAACACAAGTGCTTTATAAATCTAGACCTTGATTTTTCCCATTATATGCACCCAGCCGTTACTTTATGCTATCAACTCCTGCACTGACCAGCTGACTTTGCTGGAGTAGTAGTCTAGTAGTAGCCTTTCAGTAGACACAGTGTTTGCCTGATTCTAGTCCCTATCAAAAGTATCTAATAGATCACTTTCTTTGCATACAGATTATGCGGTTTCTTTCCACAGCCTTGCTTCCTTAAATTACATGCTGTCTGAAAAAGCAACCTCTATATTTTTAAATCCGGCATGAAAACTGACCTAACTTCTGATTCTTGCCTCTCATTATTTCTTTCAAAATTACCTCTCCTTCCCTTCCATCCTCTGCATGCCTCTCGAAGTATAACCTTCTCAAGAACACATGCATGTTTGCCTAAATCTCTGTGATTGTATTTCTGAAAACAACCCACAACTCATATCATATATCACAACCTTTCCTTCTTTGAAAGCCATAAATCTGCAACCCAAAATTACCTAATCTATGTGAAAGCAAATGAGTAATGAAGTAAATCATGATTTTGTTAAAAAAAAAAGAGGCTGTTATGCTTGCTCTCCCTTTATTGCTAACTCACAGTAGCACAACAATAAAGGGATCCAGAACTCCCAACATTCTTTAGACACACATAAACCTAGAACCAGCAGTCTACTCACAAACAGATATGTGCTCCATTTGGACATTGTCTTCCAGAGATGGTTAAGAAAGGTTATGAGAAATGCAGCTGTGCTGCCCAGGGAGGGTTCTGCCTTAGTGGTATAGATGCAAATGTGTTAAATGAAAGGTATATGTTTCATTTACAAAAGTTGATAGAATCAATACTTATTTATGAAATTCCCCTTTTATTGGTCCGATGTAGGTGTACACCTGTATTTTACGAACCATTGCAGTGGATGTTATTGCTATTATTGTTATTAATATACGTAAAGTGCAGATGCTGACAACAAAATAATGAAGACAGCCCTGAACATTACTTGTAGGTGCAATGGATTAGCTACAGCAATGGCATATTTCAATCGGATGTACATGTGCGCGGTTGAAGAATCGGAACATTTTATTTTACTTGTGCCCTATTTTCCACACATATACATCTAAGATCTCACTGTTTAACAAACAGATAGAAAATGTTCTTTAAACTAGTGAGGTGCAAGAGATTAAGGGCCAGATGTCTGACGTGATTTTGCATGCGCAAACGGGTTTGCGAACCCGTTTGCGCATGCAAAATCACTGTTGGCCCATGTACAACTCCTAAATAGCGAGTCGCAATTTATTTGCGACTCGCTATTTAGGAATTGCGAGTCGCAATTAGGAAAGGGCGTTCCCTTCCTAATTGCGTCCACAATGCTATGTGTGAATGTTTTGTGACCGCAATTGCTGTTGCAAAACACTTGCAAATTACCACCCTCTTCAAGAGGGTAGTAATGCAGTCGCAAATTGGAAGGGGTCCCCAGAGGACCCTTTCCACTTTGTGACTGCCTCTAAAAATATTTTTTAAGGGCAGACAGTGGTCCCAGGGACCACTGTCTGCCCTTAAAAAATGAAACGTTTTCTTTAAGGAAAACGGGCTGCATTTAAAAAAAATAAAAAGCTGCTTTATTAAAAAGGAGTCCCAGACATGGTGGTCTGCTGAGCCCAGCAGGCCACCATCCCTGGGAGGGTTGGCATTCCCAATGGGCTCGCAAATTGCGAGAGGCTCATTAATATTAATGAGCCTCGTAATTTGCGACCCCATTGGGAATCGCAAAACAGTGTAATAGCACTGTTGCTCATTTCATTTAGGGACTCGCAATGAGTCGCAAATTGCGAGGCGCTAAATGAAAGGGTCGTACATCTGGCCCTAAGTTGCTATTGGGGAATTTTATTGTTCTTATTTCACTATGTTCTTTTTGGATGAATTGATTTCAACCACAATATATCATTATCTGTACGAGAAAGGACAAAAAGAAGAAAACAATCAATCTATCCAATTGCTGAATATCTTTGAAACATTGCTAGGCTTATAATAAGCAAAAGGCAAGAACAGTGATGTTTCACTACTTTATTCACAAGTGACACAAAGACAGAATAATCTTAAGAATTTTCTACATAGAAATCTGCTTTCTCATGGTTTGAAAATAAAGATAGTCCCATGTGTCGAGATAGGGAAGAACAGAAGGTCCAGCAATCCGCATATGTGTGGAATGATTCATTTGTCACGAAGATCAGGAATGGGAACTTTCTGAAAGTAGAGCATAAGAAACCTCAGTGAGAAGGATCAGGTGTAGAATGCCCTTTACAAAAAACTTCAAAATACAGAGGAGATCAGGAGAAAGCGGAACCTATATACTCACAAAAGAAATAACATTTTAAATCCACCCGAGATGGTATATTGAAAGAACTAACATGCAGTGATACTCTCTGGTTGGTGGCCCTGGGATATCCATAGATCTGGGCTTTAAACTCTTGCTCAAATTGATCTCTATGGTCAAACAGCTATATGACAGAATATTGTGGTCATTAATACTGATCTGAAACAATATCTACTCCACAATATTAACTACTGCAATCTTGTCAAAGTACCTATATTTAGGGAAGTGCGTATTTACCACTCCTAAGTCCTTGTCTACTTACCTTAATGATAAAGCAGTAGTCGATTCGACAATGTTGCAGGTTGCTATATCGACCACAATATTATAAGCCCCCTACACCCACTGATCAAACAATTCCATGTGAGGCAGTTATATTTGCAAGGATGATGCCTTCTCAAAAGCAGTTTTCAAGAGTTACGCTTGATATTCACAATTTAGGGTTATCTGTCCCTGTAACTGAAATGATCTTTTGCATTAAAGTTTTGATGGGGAATATTCACCATTTTTTCCACAGTTGATAATCACTCTGATGGTGCTTTGAGCAATATTAACATATTTTTTGAGAAGCCGACGAACCATGAAATCAACTTGCTATGTGTGTGAATACTATCCCATAATGCTGCACCATTGCTTGTTGTGCCTATATCATGTCTTGAGAAGGACTAATGCCTGAAGAAGTCATAAGTAATCGGGGCAGGAGAATAACCTCTTTTTAGCACACCATGAGCATCTAATACTTTACATTTTTCAAGTCTTTGGGACAATGGACCATTAGCACGGGCTGAGGACTCCTTAAGCTCTGTCTGCCTGCATGACAAATGTGCAACAAATTTGACTCTATGCATATGCAAATTGTCTTGGTAACAGGTTATATTTGGCTTCTGGTTGGTATTTGTCTTGACTTATGAACTTTATTACTGACATAGTTAGATCCAGTGTTGCAATCTGAATGTATTGCATTTCATTAGTGCTAAAGTCGGATGTATTTTGCAACTGTGTTGTGCGTCGGGCTCCAGTTACTGGCTTGTGCCCTCTGTGTCCTACAGGCAATAACACACAACCTCGCACTGCAATGTCATGAAACTAACCCACTGCTCACACTGTCTTTTGGGGACAGTGGAACAGCATATTGTACTGTATTCATGAGGAATGAAACTCATACAAACAGTACACCACTCGGCACTAACTCCTAGTGATTCTAACTCACTACATTGTGCTGCACTTTAAGGTCACTGTCCTAAAACACTGGTGTTTCAGGGGGGAGGAAATTATGTAGTCTGGTGTAAGTGCATCTTGTGGCATGCTGGTGTACACAGGCAGTGAAGAACAAGAAATAGAGGGTGACAGTATGGCCTGCGATGGGACGGAAGCCCTTGAGACTGAAGTCACAACTGGGATCACGTGGAGGACAGCTGATCCCACCTCCATTAAAAAAAATTAAATTACATTAGTGAAACTTGTACAGAAGTTGGCAAAGGGGCTGGTACTGCCTTGCTCTTGATTATGGAAGTGTGACTGTAGAAAAAGCAACCTAGAGCACGAGACAAAAAGCCCTGGTAGAAGCTGCACACAATGGAGTACAGCAAAGCATCTCTCAACAGTATCTCTTTCAGACAAGAGACTGGAGGACAGGAGGTATAGATATCTCTTATTCTTTCCCTCTTATGCCCTGTCCTTAGGTCTTTGCGCCCAAAGACTGTCATGCAGCCCTTCGGATCCCCTGGTATAAATGGGTTTTTTTTGTGGGCCTCTCACGTTGCCCCTTGGCCCAGCCCCCATGCTAAGCTCTTTACTCCTGTGGGCCTCTGATGCTTCCCCTTGGCCTGCCCCCTCTCTTAGCTCTGTGGTCCTCTCGGCTTCTCATACTGCCAAAGTTGCCCCATCTTTCCTATGTCCCTGCTTTCCCCTTTGGTCTGTCATACTTCTCCTATTTTCCCATCTTCTATCTTTGCTCTCCTTCGACCTCTCATGCTGCCTCTTTAGCAATGAATTAGTAGCAGTAGAAGCAGACAAAAAGCAGCAGCATAGTACTGATAGAAGAAAAAGAAGGCACAGGGTGAATCTTTAGCCAAGAGAGGACTATTTTTGGGAACCAAGGAAAGGTTGTCAGAACTACCATCACATTCACGGCTTTTCCCTTTCCTATAGCTTCTCTGCCTCACTATTGCCACATTTTCACATTCTATTAGTGGCCCAAACTCTGAACCTCATTTCTAGCCGCTCTTTCACCATAGCCCCTTTTCTTCCATAATCTCTCTTCCTTCGCAGTCATCCTCTATTCTAGGACTCCTATTTCAGTTCATTTCTGCATCATTTCATCTCATCCTTTTAAATAGCCCCTTCCTCTTGCTCAACATGCCTCTCTTCTTAATTCCCTGCCTCTCCTCTTTTATGCACCTTCCTTTCTATACAAGATTCTTTTCTGATCTCTGTCCCCAGCGCATTCCAACTCTCTTTTACAGCTGCACCAATCTGTATCTAACATGCGTCCCTCTCCACTTCCTCTCATGAAACACTTAACTATTAATCTACATTCTCCCCATACCTCTTGGTTCTCATGGATTCAGCTGATATGAAGCACTGGAACCACACACAGGGCTATCCATGAGATATTTGCCACTGTTGTAGTCTGCTGTGAAAACTTAGCATATGTACACTTTAGGAATCACTGCTCTAGTCTGTATTATGTGAATAATGTATCATGGTCCTTAAACAGAGATAGGATCATGATGTTCCCCTTTCCTGATATGTCTGATTTAAATGTCTTTTTATCCCCACAGTGTGATATTTTGAGAAGCGATCTGTGATCTTTTGTTATTGAAGAACAAACAAAACTTGTGGTCTGAGACATTCCAAGAGCCAGAGTGAGGGATGTAGGTCAAGCAAATCTGAGAGGTACTGAACATCATGAGGTCTGAGATTATGTATAACAGACTGGCTGGGCTTGTGTCAGACATTGTGGGGTAATAGTACAATGACAAGTATGATAAATCTGGAGACACAGTAGTTATTGTAGCAGGTAATAGCCCAGTGGTAAGGATGGGCACAAACACTCTCCAGCGCACATAGTATTTCTGCTTTGTGTCCTCTAAGTGTGAGAGGCTGATTAACTGATAGGTGCTGAGAACAGGAACTAACACACATGAACACTTCTATAACCCTCTACATGTGTTATCACTTGAGAGCAATTTATACTCTTAAACTGTTAGGACTAAAAGCACATGAAGAAATGTGTAGCCCATTCTTAGTTCGAGCATTCAAGACCTCTTGTATATACTTTAGTACTTATATGTGTATGTACTTTGTGGGCTCTGGAGATCAGCCCTAGGACTTGTCTGCTTCCGCTTCTGGACTTTTTTTTTCTGTTCAACTGCCTCTATTCAACTGTCTTGATAGAAAACAACCAGTAGAGGTCAGTAAAATACAAGAATTGCTTTCTGCTTGTTCAACTTCCTCTATTTAACTGTCTTGAAAGAAAACAACCAGTAGAGGTCAGTAAAATATCAGAAGTGCTTTCTGCTGAGGGACTTTATTTTTTTTATTTTTCTGGCAACTGCCTCTATTTAACTTTCTTGATAGAAAACGACCAGCAGAGGTCAGTAAAATACCAGAATCACTTTAGCATTCTCTAGATTCCAGTCCATAGAAATTGTCTTCCACGAACACCTGTGGACAATAATATTTTTTTCAAATCTTGTATTTTCAGTGATATGACCACCGAAGGCCCTGATTTTATATTAAAAACAAAGCTTTGGACTATACCATTTCCCGCTGAAAGGCAATATTTCTCTCCATGTGTTCCCATACCTGGTGTGTCACGCAGTTTTGTGCTTACTTTCCCTCCATGTTAAAGAACAGTAGATGTTTCAGCACCCAGGCTAATGAGCTGCACAGCTAAATACATATAAGGGTCCCAAAGGCGTGACCGATTGCATTGTAAATGCTTGCTATCATCCTTCTTACCTCCAAAGTATACTCTGAGAATGGATAGGAAGATTGGACAGTAGTGTAGCTGACATACATGGCAACACTACTGCGAAACAAAGGGTTATTCCAGGGGCCTAGGTGAGGCTTAGAAATGTACCCACCAAATTATTTGCACCTGACACATGAGTGCTGAAAAACAAAGCAACACTTCAACCTGAAGATTTGGAAACATGTGAGCAGAAATGTAGGCCGGGACAAGCAAGTCAAGTGACGATGCTGTGAAATCAACAGTAATGCTGGAAACTAGTTATGGCAGACTGAAGGAATGATTTGGTCTGTCTTCGTTGTTATGTTCTCAGAACTTCTAAGGATTGTGAGCAGTGTTGGGACTCAAGGGTGTTGCCCTTCTTGGATGCTAGTATATTTGCCTAACTTAATCAAAAATAAAGAACAGATCCTAACACATATGATATATCTTCCTGTGAAGTTTCGCTACCATTCTGGTAAAAAGCATATAGTCTTCCAGAAAGGCATATCAGAGAACAAATACCAGTGATTAAGTACATATATAAACAGCCTAAACTAGAGCACAATGAAAATCAAGTACTATCACGAGATTAACAGTAAAAACGTGGTTGCATAGTGATTAGTGTAGATGATGGCCACTGGATATTTGTCTTTGACCTCCAGTTACATGACAGAAGGAGAAGATGGCATGGCATCTATACTCACCCCGTAACAAATAGAATGAATCTATAACAATTACTGTCAAAAGGGTGACGGAAGGGGAGCAAAGAACTAGGTGGGAGTGGCTCCTTTAATATCATCAGAGAAAACCATGACAAAAGGACACTTGATATCAACGTGACCTAACAATATAAGATACTACTTTGTAATTTGACCTGACTGTACATTTGTTTAAATTTTAACTTTGCTGTGGTTGCCTTGGTCAAGTGGTAAAGGTGAAAGGCTCAAAGGGTGTTGGTGGCAGCACCACTAGTGGAACTAACAGCAGTCCAGGAGGATTTCAGTGCTTCAGTGTGCATAAGTGTGGTTATATGAGAGCGATTTCCCCAATTGCCCCAAAAGTTGCCAATTTATTGAAGATGCAGACCCTTTTCTGATATTAACTGGCTCGAGTAAAAAGGCTAAGTGAAGTTTGCTGGTCCTCCTTTGTCTTTTATTGGCTTGAGCTAAAAGCTAAACACTACTCGAGGCTTAAGGAAATATCTGTTCGCTGTTAGTAGGACTAAATGCATCAAGAGATGCCAACACAAAGGAAAAGGCTTGGTAAGCTGCAAGTGGCTCAGTATTGATCCAGCGTCAAATCAGGGGGTCGATAACACAATGTGCCCAATTACAAACCCACACAACACCACTCCACATAACCCTCTGAAATGACGCAGTATGATGTTAAATATCTCAGTTTGTCAAAGACTAAATGAACACTAATGGAAATTAGCTGTTCATTATACATGCTCGTATCTGACACTCTAAATAACTAACTGAGCCTGCATGTCAACTTCTTTCCTCTGGTCGATGGACCAATAGTTGAGAAGTTGATGGTAATGATAGTACTATCTATTTCTCTCTAAAAGTGTCACTAAATAACCACAAACTCAGTGAAAAGTTAATAGTGTTTATCACCAAATAATGTAAAAATAAGAGCTCAAACATGTACAGAATCACAGTGAGAAAAATGCATTAATCACAGAGAGAGAACAAATATCAATGCAATCAAAATCAAACTCATTTCAAATTGAATAAATGCACATGAAGTAGTGGATAGGCGAAGAGACAAAAGTTTCAGAGACAAAATACATTTGTAAATAAGTATGCAAAGTACTGTTCATTTAGCTAATACTAACCTAAGGAAATAGAGGAAATACCACCCCCTGGCCACGGAGATAAGGGGACCCCTGAGACAGGTTCAGGTAACAAAGATTAAATCAGGATACGAGAAACAGGAACAGGAACCAGGTAGGCCTCTATCAGCAAACCAATGGACCGCGACAATCTCCCTCTACTCTCGAACAAAGCCTTCCTCCCCTCCCCTCTGGGGCACCTCAATTATACCCTAAAACCTACATGTCCAGCCCACAGTAGTTGAAACATTTACGAAAACTCAGTCTCTCATTGGCTGAATCGGGGGGTGTTTTATCACACCACCCTAGTCATGATTATGTCTTTCTTTGCGTTCTTTATCTAATATTCTCCCATAACACTTTATTCACACATTTCCTCGAGAAGGTTACATGTTTCCGTTCTAACATTTTTATTATTCAGCACTGCCGCTTTCGACGGAAGACGTTTTTACACTTCCTTTATTCCCATGGCTGTCTTTCCGTTCTTTGGCAGACACGCAACATTTTTTCCCGAAGGTCAACAACGCCAGCCTTCGCCACTTCTCTCCTCTCTCTGTCAGAGCTCGATTTTCCAGCAATTATTTCACTTTTTCTTTGGTTTTAACACTTTAGCATTCATACAGAAATATAGGCCCATTATTTTCTAAAATGAACGAGAACACTGACATTATTATTTTCACGAAATATACTTCTCACTGTTTACCTCCCACCATCGCACTAACCCAAAGTTATGTTTTCTAGCAAAAGCATTATTGTGCAAAAGCAGCATTATTTTATTTATTTTAAAAGCAAAGTGGAAAATGCGGCCTTGTCTTTCATGCATTAGTTTTAGCATTAGTGCACGCATGTGTAAAGCATTTCCCAATGTGTTTGTGTTGGTGCATATTATTTATCACAGCACACTATTAATAAATGTTACTGGGGCGTTAATTCGAGCAGGTTTTATATTGCAATACCCTGCTCCATCAATTCCCCCCTTTGATGGCATTTTTGAGCCATCACAAAATACCCATCATCCCATTTGCCACCTTTTATTTTCATCTAAGGTTGGTTCTTTTTTCTCTCTTCATCATTCTCTCATCTAAGTCTTTCATTGTTTCATAATATTTTCCTTTCATATCTTCTAATTCTATTTCTTCTCACTTTCTCTTTCTAGCTTTACGTTTATTGTCTAATTCTATCATCTTCTTCTTTTCACATCTACACTTACAACATTTATATGCCATTATTATTAATAATATTCCTATAGCTATTGTAATAGTTGGTATTATTATTTTCCCTAAAAAAAATCTACTTCCAAATGTAGAAACCATTTACTTACAGAGGAAAAACTCTTACCAAGTTTCTCCCAGACACCATCAACCTCTTGTTGGGTCAAATCTTCATGTAATTTCGTAATATTCTTAATATACCCCTCAAGATTCTTACTTTTGTCAGGGATATAAGTACAGCAGTGTTGGATTTTCAACATGCCACACACTCCACCCTCTTTTGCTAATAGAATATCAAGGGCAAGTCGATTTTGCAAAACCATTGATCTAATTGCAACCATTTCAGTATCAATCATTAAAAACCCACCAGCGGTATCTGTAGACAATTTTCAAATTTTATGTGAATTTAGAATGACCCCAACTGAAGGTATCAGAGCACCAAAAATATCACCTACTATGTCTGAAAAACTTGCTCTCTTTTTGCGTTTTAGTCCATGCTTTATTTCATTGATTTTGTTATTTTTATCTACGTGGTACACTTTGGAAAATACAATCCCAAAGTAACAACTTCCATACCAATGTGCAAGCAACCTATAATAGGCACTTTTACCACACACATAATAAACTCTGGGAACAACAGGATCAGTTCCTCCTTTCAATCCCCAACCGCCAGATATCAAGAAAGTATGTTCACATTCACTAGTACTAATTAAATAGTTATTATAGTCAGTTTTTAGTCTAAGCAAACAAAGTTTCCCTTTATGATACCAATCCAGGGACATTGCAGCGTAAGTCTCACCCTTTTTGTAATTTCCTTCTCTAAAAGCCCACGGTGGTACACTTGACTTCTGTTCAGCAGCTTTTCTATGGAAATCCTGTCTTCTATCTTCTACCATATTAATAAAATCTTTTTCTACAGTTTGCATATTACAAGTAATCAATCAATCAATCACAGAATTTGTAGAGCGCACTACTTACCCGTGAGGGTCTCAAGGCGCTGGGGAGAGGGAAGGGGGGGGATGCTGCTACTGGTCGAACAGCCAGGTCTTGAGTAGCCTCCTGAAGGTCAGCAGGTCTTGGGTCTGTCGTAGGCTTAGTGGAAGGGTGTTCCAGGTCTTGGCGGCGAGGTGTGAGAAGGATCTGCCGCCGGTGGTTGTTCTTCGAATGCGAGGGACGGTGGCGAGGGAGAGGTCGGCGGAGCGGAGCTGGCGGTTGGGGACGTAGAAGAAGAGTCGTCTGTTGAGGTAGGCTGGGCCAGTTTTGTGGAGTGCCTTGTGTGCGTGGATGAGGAGTAAGATTATTTCTATTAGCATACTCTATATCTAAAGTCTGGGTAATATGGAAAAACTCTCCCATGTATTCTGCTCCTCTACCACTATACACCTTATTCATATCTTTTCTAATAGGAATTTCAGAAAATACTAAATCCATGTTAGAATAATAAAACCCCAACTTCCCTGTCACATAGAACAGGCTGGTTAGTACACTACACGACACATCATACGTTAAGGGTAAGTGATGGTACGTAACTCCCTCCGAGACAAAGGTAATTGCATGCACACATAACAATCACTCACATCCATCGTGTCCACGTACTCATACAATAACTTCGTGAAGACATTTAACAAGAAATCATTAATCGATTTATCTTGATGAAAAATACTTTCATCTATCTGATTCATATTAGTATTAGGGGTTTCTTTAGTAACAGCATTCACTCTTTCACTGATTACTTCATTAGTATTATTCTTGTTATTAGTCACCATTAGAACAGGAACAATGACAGTTAATATTAACCACATCATCATTAGTAATAGAACGCTACATAAGCAAGCTTTAATACACCTACGTTTTAGACTAGGTTTTGGATGTTCAGTCACTGTAGTTTCTGTCATTTCGTATACTATATAAAAAATATTAAAACTAGAAAAATATCACAAAATCTAAGAGAAAACTCTAATGACTTTCTAGGGACTCAAAAATTCTACTATCAATTTAGTGTATCCAAACACTTCAAGGCTTTCGTGTATCCAAACACTTCAAGGCTTTCAGGCTTTCTTCTCTGCCCCCCTCTTTTTTATTTTTTTTATTTATAAGTCTTTTCAAGTCTTCTTCAGGTCTCCTTGATCTTTTATATTATTTTGACTGGATTTGTTGCACCTTAATCTTTCATAGTTCTCTTTAAGGTGGTTTCAGTTTGCTTTCATCAACTTGCTCGGTACCATTTCCAACTCCTCTCTTTATTAGATCAGTGCTTTCAATTTCTTCCAGTATCACATAAGTCCATTCTGGAGCTGTATATCTCTTGCTCAGAATTCTTACTTTTTTTGTTTTTCGCACTAATTCTGTCTCTGATTCTTTATGTTCAGTTTGACTTGTGACCTCATTTATCTGTTCTGGCTTTCTTTTTTCAAGAGTGTATTTCAGTCTTTTCACTCCACTTGGCCAATTGTCCCCTTTTCTCGCTCTCTTAGCTTGAACCTCTTCTTCACCTTCTTTCCCAGGTTCACTAGTTTTTTTATTCGACCCTTCTCTTTGTTGGCCTTGTTCGTTTCTCTCAGAAACATTCTCTTTTTTCTTGTTCAACAGCAGTCTTACGAGCCCCAGTAGCTGGTGCCCACTTTACTTGGCTTGTGCTTGGTTGTTCATCATCCACACGCTCATCAGAATCTGTCTCTCTAGATTCTTTGGCTTCACAACCTCTAGCTTCTGGTTTTCTCTTTTCTTTTACCAGTTGCTGCTCACCTTCTTCAAGTGGACTTGGGACTCTTCTTGTATGACTTGCATGTATTCAGTTTGGCAAGCCACCACACTTCACTGCTGTCGTTGTCACCAGAATAATCTGATATGGTCCGTGCCACCTGGGTTCTAAACACGACTTCCTCACGTGTTTCTTGAGAAGAACCCACTCTCCTGGACTCAAATCATGTGCTTGATTCGGCTGTGTTGTGGTTGCAATTTCTCCAACCTGATGTGAGACAGAATGCACCAGATCAGCCAATCCTTTGCAATAATCAAGCATTAGTTCATCAGAAATATTCATCAGTTTGTTTGCTGGTACAATCGCTTGTCTCATTGCTCTTCCCATTAGGATTTCGTGAGGACTCAATCCAGTCTTTATCAGGAATGCTACTAAGACTCATCAATACAAGGGGGTAAAGCGTCAGGCCATTTCGGTGTTGTGGATGCACATACCTCTCCCAATCCTGATTTTATTGTGCCATTGATTTGTTCCACTATTCCAGAAGCCTCTGGTCGATAGGCACAATGCAGCTTTTGCTCAATTTGTAATGCTGCACAAATCATCAGAATTATCTCATTATTGAAATGGGATCCCCTATCTGTTTCTAAAGTGACTGGAAATCTATACCTTGGGATCAATTCTCTTAGAAGCAGTTTAGCTACGGTAAGGCTATCATTCCTTCTTGTGGGATAAGCCACTACCCAACGAGAAAATAAACAAACAACAACCAACACATATTTTAGTCCATTACATGGGGGTAACTCTATAAAATCCAATTGGAGCCTTGTAAATGGTCCTGCTGCTTTCCCAATTTGTCCCCAGCTAACAACTGTCTTTCTACCTGGATTCTGTTGCTGACAAGTGACACATCTCTGGCACAGACTCTCTGCAATGACCCTGAATTTAGGGTTATACCATGACTGTTTGAAGAGCCTAATCATTGCATCTCTTCCGACATGTGCAATTCCATGGTATACCCTTGCCATTTGGGAAAGTAAACAATCTGGCATGACTGGCCTTTCGTCTGTGTACACCCATATCTCATCTTCTGCTCTCCTTGTACAACCTGATTTTATCCAGAGCTCTTTCTCTTCGTCACTCGCCTCATTCTGCAATTGCCTAATTTCATCCCAACTTTCCAAAGATGAAAACATCAAGTGGCAATTGGCATTTTTCTTTTCCACCCCTCTGTTGATGGCAATTTAATTTTGTGCACAGAAACGCGCTACTTAATCTGCGTATCTGTTGCCGTTCGTCACATAATCATTTCCTGACTTATGTGCAGAACATTTGACCACTGCAATCCTTTTTGGTAATTGCAAGGCAAGAAACAAATCTTTCACATTTTTCCCATTTCTAATAGGAGAACCTGAAGAAGTCAGAAATCCCCTTTGCATCCATAGCTGCCCAAAGTCATGGACCACCCCAAAACCATATTGACTGTCCACAAATATGGTTACTCTAAAATTTTTGCCAATTTTGCAAGCTCTAATCAGAGCGATCAGTTCAGCAATTTGTGCAGATTTTACCCCAATTAGACAGGATGCTTCTAGAACTTCAGCTACTGTACATACTGCATAGGCAGAACTCAATACACTACTTTCATTTCTCAGACACGATCCATCAACAAACATCACACTACAGTGGCAAATCTTTGATATCTGGCCTTGGTTTCGTACACAACTCTGTCACATCCAAACAAACATGATCTGCTTCTTCTCTCACCTCCTCAGAGAATGGACTAGGCAACAAGGTTGCTGGGCTTAGGGTCATACATCTCACCACAGTCACATTTTCAGCACCCAAAATTACTCTCTCATACCTAGTCAGCCGACTATAGGTCATGTGCTGCGTCCTTGTTCTTGTCAAGAGAATCTCAACAGAATGTGGCACATATACTTTAACTGGATGTCCCATTACAATTGCTTCACTTTGTTCCAAACTCACACAAGTTGCAGCAACTGCTTTCAAACAACCTGGTAACGCTGCAGCCACTGAATCCAAAGTAGCATAAAAATATGCTACTGGATGTCGTGCCATTCCATGTTTTTTGGTCAAAACTGATAATGCATACCCATCTCTCTCACAACAATATAATGCAAAATCCTTTCCATAGTCTGGCATTCCCAATGCAGGTGCTCGACAGACTGTCTCGCAACTCAATAAAAGCTCTCATACTTTCGTCATCCAACTCAATCGGATCGGTCACATCTTTGTGTCAACCTCTGTAGAGGTTTTGCAATCAGTGAAAAACCACTGATACACTGTCGGCAGTATCCAACCATTCCCAAAAATATTCGCACTTCTTTCTGAGTCTTAGGAGGATTCATTTGTTGAATCACATTGATCCTTTCTGGTGTCACTTTCCCGTCTCCCTTCTCAATTTTATGTCCCAAATACTGAACATCCTGTTTACAAAATTGTAATTTTGCTGGTGATACTTTATGTCCACCAAATGGTTCAGTAAGGCAATTGTATCTGTTACACATGCCTCTTGTGTTTTTGATGCCACCAGTAGGTCATCAATGTACTGAACAAAAACTGATTTTTCTGGCATAATCAAAGTCTCCAAATACCTTTTCAAAATCTGATCAAAAATTGAAGGACTCTCTTTATACCCTTGAGGAACTTGGCACCATGCCAAAACACGGTCTCCGAACCGGAAAGCGAACAAATACGGACTATCCAGATGTAAAGGAATTGAGAAAAAAGCTTGACACAGGTCAATCACTGTGTACCATTCCGCATCACAAGGAATTTGATAAAGAATTATTGCTGGATTTGGTACTATTGGACAACAAGGTACTACTATCTTATTTATTGTATGTAAATCCTGTACTATTTTATATTTTCCGCTTGGCTTTTTAATTCCCATAATAGGCGAATTACAAGGACTACTCAGTATTTCTCTTAGAATACCCTGCTCAATCATTTGATCAATCACAGGGGAAACTCCTGCTATTACTTCGGGACTCATCTTATACTGTGGTGTGTTCGGGTATGTTGCACCAGGTTTCACTGTAACCTGAATAGGATCCACACCTTTCATCAAACCAATTTCTTTTCCTGTAAAGTCCCATACATCAGACCTTACTGAATCTCTCAGCTCTCTAGGCAAATCTTGTTCAGTGAGAAGTGAAAACAACTCATCCACTTCTGTCCCTTGTTTCGCTAGCATCATCTTAAACGCAACATCCTCATCTGATGTTTGGAAAACAATACCATCAGGCGTACAATAGATGGTACAGTTCATCTTACAGAGTAAATCTCTCCCTAACAGATTTACCGGACTCGTATCACATACCACGAATCGATGCATGTCTCTGAATGTTCCAATATGAACCTCTATTGGTTTTGTGATTGGAGTTTTAATATACTTATTAGACACTCCTACAACTTGGATAGTTTCTCCCGAGAGGGGTAGGTTAGGAATTTCTGCTGCTCTTACAGTAGAACGGGTAGCGCCAGTATCCACTAGGAATGTAATATCATTACCTTCCACTTTTCCATCAACAAATGGACCTGACTGATCTACCTCTAGAGTTGCGCCAAGCACGCACTCTTCCTCCCCCCTCAGGCACCGTCATTGACATGAGTCTGAATCACTTTCATTGCTTTGCAACAAGTATTGCGAAACCATTTGCACATTTTGATCCTTACCAACTTGTTCACCTGCGTGAAATCCAGTGTTCGTACTGTCCCTCTGCACTTGAGCATTCACATTATTTGGCATAGGAGCTTGTGGCACCTATAACTGTGGAGTAACTACCTGCTGCTGCTGTTGCTGTTGTTGAGTCGCAACCACCTCATTCTGCATCTGTGGATTCAAATTTTGATTTACCCCATTATTTTTCTGAACAGTTCTACACTCGTTCTTCCAATGTCCAAACTTTTCGCACGCATGACAAGGATATTTCTTTTTCAATTCATCTTTATTCGTTTTTCCTCTACCACCACCAGATACCTGACCATTCTGGTTCTGACCCTTCATCTGATAATCTGTTTGAGAACCATTGTTTGCTTCTTGCTGTTCCGCTACCTTCACTTGTGCCCACATCATTTTCTCCTTTAACTTTTTATGTCTTGACTCAATATCATCACTACAATATTTAGCATATCTCAGAATCTCATCAATCGTCTTGCTCTGCCAACAAATCAAATATTGCTGTATCATGTTACTAATCTCTGGTTTCAAACCAAACACAAAACAATATACAAAATGTCCCATATCTTTATCACCAATATTCTCAAATCCACTGTACTGTTTGAACACCTGTAACAACCTTTCATAATATGCATGTACTGACTCTTTTGGTTCTTGTGTCCGTCTGTCTATTTTAACCCAATCCATTTCCTTTGGAGAAATCTTACTCTTCAAGTAAGTTATTACCTGATTGTACTTTTTCATCACCTCATCTGAAGGTGCACCTGTTTTTGGACCTCTTGTGTATTCTTCTTTAGGTCAATCAACAGTAATTTTACATTCAGTCCACAAATCAACAAACCATCTAGATCCTTCAACAAAACCTTTGAAACTTTCACAAACCTCTCTACCTGTTTGTACCACTCAACTGGTTTTTCCCTCAACCTAGGAAAGTCATTCGTAAAAGACAATATATCCTGTCTATTCCAAGGAACGTGTACATATCCACCACCTGGAACTTCTTTCATCGGACACATGTTATGTTATGTTACTTGGTACTTGTAAAGCGCACGGCTACTCCACAGAGTGTCCCGGCACTACGACGAACCCAGAGACCGAAACAGCAAACACAGGCTGAGATGGAGAACTCTACTGGCGTTGGAAAAACCAAGTTTTTAGATTTTCCCTAAAGCGGAGGAGATCCTGAGCCTGTCTTAAGGAAAGCAGCAGGCTATTCCACAGCTGTGAGGCCACCACCTGAAAGGAGCGGACCCCAATGCGAGAGCGAGCAAATTTTGGCACCGTCGACAGTTGCTGAGTGGAAGATCTCAAGGTTCTAAGGGGAGCATAATGTTGAATTCTGTTCCTGATGTACGGGGCCCCTATTTTGTGAAAAGCCTTAAAGGCCAGAACTAGGGCTTTATCCTCTTTTGCACCGGAAGCCAGTGCAAGGATATCAGGCGCGGGGTCATATGTGTCCTGGGGCCCACCATGAGTATGGCACGTGCCGCCGCGTTTTGTACCACCTGAAGGCGGCCTAATAGGTAGTCTGGGAGGCCAAGGTACAAAACATTGACATAGTCCAGTCTGGATGTTATTAAGACCTGGACTACAGTTATCCTATGAGGAACTGGTAGAAGAGGAAGAAAGTTCCTCAACATTTTGAGTAGTCCAAAGCATGTCCCGGCCACAGTTTGGACCTGAGACTTCATGGACATGTCTGTGTCTAATTTTACTCCAAGATTTTTCACCGTGGTGACTGCGCTGGCTGGAGGGGACATATGCTGAGGCCACCACTGGCACCATTCCTCATCCGGATTATGCCCGAAGAAAATGATTTCCGATTTTTGGGAGTTGCACATCAACTGGTTCTGTCTGAACCAGGCGAACACCTTCGACAGGCAAGCGTTTATCTCGCTTCCCCTCAGCATACTGTCTTTCTCACACGTGAACAGCAGCTGAGTGTCGTCGGCATAGGAAATTACTTTGGCGCCGCATTCCTCTGCCAAAAGTGCCAGGGGGGCCATATACACGTTGAACAGGGACGGGCTCAGAATAGATCCCTGTGGAACTCCTACTTTCATAGAGGGGATTGGGGCTGACAAAGGAGGGGCCCATACTGTTTGCTGACGGTCTTCCAAATATGAAGTTAGCCACCGAAGTACCGTGCCGCCAATGCCACAGGCCCTAAGTCTGTGCAGAAGAAGATCATGGGGCACGGTATCAAAAGCCGCAGAGAGGTCTAATAGTATCAGTACGGCTTTACCTCCTCTATCGAGCATGCTTTTTATCGTTTCCGAAATTTCAAGTAGCGCTGTCTCCGTACTGAAGTTGGCTCTAAACCCTGATTGACTTGGATGTAGAACATGATTGGCCTCTATAAAGTCGGTTATGACCTTATTTACATATTTCTCCAAAGCCTTTGACAGGAAAGGTAGCAGCGATATTGGCCTGTAATTACTTGCTACAGTAGGATCTGCCAAGGGTTTCTTTAGAAGCGGTAACATTTTCCCATCTTTCCAGCTAATGGGCATGGTACCCTCGGACAGTGAAAGATTCATAATCGAGTTGACCACGGGGTTAATCACCTCGGCTATAGATGCAAGAACTTTCGCAGGGCCGGGGTCTGCAGGGGAGCCAGATTTAAGTGATCTCATAATTTTTAGTGATTTCACCAGCGAGTTATTTTATTCGAGGGGTTAAAATTCTTCCTCCATACCCTCTCAAGCTGCTTGCATGCACTTTTACTTTTTCTAAGAGCCTCCGTAAACCACGGGGCTGAGGCTCTGCAGGATTTAGCTACTCTTGTTTTACTCTTTCAGCTTGTCCTGTCAACCTCCACGGAAACAAAGACGCACTTTTATCAGTGTTTATTTCATCTTTCTTTTTCGCCCATCTACCTTTCCAACGTTCTACATCTCCCCATTTCTTCAAGATGTTCATCAACTCTTTTATTTGTAGCCTTTTACCAGACGCATTCAAACTCTCTAAATCTTTTTCAGTAAAATCTAATCTATACGTTTTCTGTAACACCTTTGATTTCTCTATATCTATTCCATATTCACAAGCAGCCTCTGTCAATTTCTCACGAAGATTTCTTGCTCTCCAAGTAATATTTTTACACAGGAATAACAACACCTCATCTCTGTAAGTACTCAATGTATCTGGACTTATTGTACCACTAATCATTTCTTCTAAATCCACTCTCAATGTACTCACATCTATACTCTGTGGTTGAGGTTTTCATGTTTCCATTCCCCTTATCCTGTCATCTAACTCATCTGGTGAAGGACCCATTGAACTCCCTGACGCTGGAATGACATTCTGCACTATTCTTCTTGGCTCTATTTGTCCACTTCTCTTTGGAGTTTCAGTTATCAACTCACAAACTGGAAGATCAATCAATGAGGTATTTGCCTCAACTTGTTCAGCCTGATTAGCTACTGTTACTATCTCATTCCTAACACTATTCACTGGAACTGTCAATGCATGCACTCTCAATATATTCTGTTTATCTCCATACAATGGAACTATAGGACCAATTGTTACCGGTACTGTCAATGCTTCCGCATTCAGATTCAATTGATTCATTTTTTGAGTCAATTCTTCCCTTGCTTTTGTCAACAAATCCACTTTACTCTCTTGCACTACTCTAGTAACTACCGGAACTTGTGGAACCTGCTGAATCAGTGAAGTTCCCATTAATGGTGCATTCGGGACTGTCTCCTTTGGAACTTTCTTGATAAGGTGGAGGTCTTTTTGTCAAAAGGGGAGAGGATGTGGTCCGTCGGCTAGACTGCTGACTTTGGTGCTGGAAACCAGGGTTCGAGCCTCGGGGTCGCGTCCACATCCTGTGATTCTGGGCAAATCACTTAATCTCCCCGTGCCTGAATGTGTAATGTAAATACGGTGCTCGTGTAAAGAGCTCCAATACCTTCGGGTCGAGTTCGCGCTATATAAATATGCAACAAAAAAAAATATATATATCATCTAACAATTCATCATCAGAATCATTCGGGTCAAAATTTAATGTTAATGTCTCTACATTTTTCTTTTTCTCTTTACATTTGCCTCCAGTCGATTCTTCAGCAACTAAAACTGGATATAAACCCTCCGTTACTACAGCTCTCCTCCATCTCTTTATTCTGTCTTGCCTACTTTCAAAAGGGTATCTAGACATTATATTCCTGTATCTTCTTCCACCCAGCCACTTCTCTCGCTCAAACGCCTCATATTCCCATTCCTCAAGCGCTTCATACTGAGTAGGTCTAGGTCTTGGTTCTAAAGTATTCATTCGATCTCTCAGATTCTATAGAATCCTTACATTAAATGTACCATGCTCTGGGAAAGCCAAAACACCATCATTTTCTGTATATCTCACCCAATTATCTAACTAAGTACATGTATGGTAACCACATTCTAACATCATGAAAGAAGCAGGCGTTCCTGCAGGTGGAATAAGAATTCCCTCTCTAGTCACTATTGGTTTGTCCTTTTTAAAGAAACTCTATCTTATTAATCAACTTCATTTTTTCTGACTCTTTACCCTTAAACGCAACTCGATAAATCAACAATAAACTCTCCGTACTTCTGCAATTTCTATTGGTTAACGATTGTCCAATACCAGCGCGACTCACACCAACCAACCAATCAGTATACCCCTACGTCAGCAGTATCTAGACCAATACAAATGCAACTCACAAAAATCGACCAATCACGGTTCTCTAAGCACCCGCTATCTGACCAATGCCAGCGCTGCTTTTTCTGACGTCAGTATTACTCCTTCCCTTTACAAAATAATACGGCAATGTATTTCTAGGTTTTTTTCTTAACCAAATTTTGTTAATAACAACATAAAACAATGATACCTTGTCTATTCCACTAGATAAAGAGATAGTTCTTCACTTTTAAATGATATTCTTTCACTTCGAGTAAAACAACGACCAGCGCTATTCTACACCCAAACAAGCTACAGGAGGACTTGGTACTCCTGTAGGGATACCAGCCAAAGTTTCGGAAGAGGACTTTCACGTAGAAAGAGGTCTTGGTGCTCCTTTGGGGATATAAGGCCAGAGTTTCGGAAGTGGACCCTTCGCTATAACACACAAAATTCTACTCCCATACGAATAGTCCCTAATATAACACCTACAGCCTTTCGCTGTTCAGTACTATGACAACAGACAAAGTACTTCTCCAGTGTGATACTTGATCCACACTCTTCTTCTGCCTACTTCAGACTAAATAACATTATCCAGGGATCTCAGGTAACTCCGTACCCGCATTTCCAGACAACATAGAACAAAACACTAACTTTTCATGTTAGAAAACAAATAATCAATAATCATTACCAAACTAATCAATAATTAACCATCCTATGCTACCAAAAACTGATCCAGCACCAAATCAGGGGGTCAATAACACAACGGGCCCTATTACAAACCCACACAACACAACTCCACATAACCCTCTGAAATGACGCTGTATGATGTTAAATATCTCAGTTTGTCAAAGACTAAATGAACACTAATGGAAATTAGCTGTTCATTATACAGGCTCGTATCTGACACTCTAAATAACTAACTGAGCCTGCATGTCAACTTCTTTCCTCTGGTCGATGGACCAATAGTTGAGAAGTTGATGGTAATGATAGTACTATCTATCTCTAAAAGTGTCACTAAATAACCACAAACTCCGTGAAGAGTTAATAGTGTTTATCACCAAATAATGTAAAAATAAGAGCTCAAACATGTACAGAATCACAGTGAGAAAAATGCATTAATCAAAGAGAGAGAACATATATCAATGCAAACAGTATCAAACTCATTTCAAATTGAATAAATGCACATTAAGGAGTGGATAGGCAAAGAGACAAAAGTTTCAGAGACAAAATACATTTGCAAATAAGTATGCAAAGTACTGTTCATGTAGCTAATATTAACCTAAGGAAATAGAGGAAATACCACCCCCTGGCCACGGAGATAAGGGGTCCCCTGAGACAGGTTCAGGGAACAAAGATTAAATCAGGATACGAGAAACAGGAACAGGAAACAGGTAGGTCTCTATCAGCAAACCGACGGACAGCGACGATCTCCCTCTACTCTCGAACAAAGCCTTCCTCCCCTCCCCTCTGGGGCACCTCAATTATACCCTAAAACCTACATGTCCAACCCACAGTAGTTGAAACATTTACGAAAACTCAGTCTCTCATTGGCTGATTCAGGGGGTGTTTTATCACACCACCATAGTTATGATTAGGTCTTTCTTTGCGTTCTTTGTCTAATATGCTCCCATAACACTTTATTCACACATTTCCTCGAGAAGGTTACATGTTTCCATTCTAACATTTTTATTATTCAGCACTGCCGCTTTCGACGGAAGAAGTTTTTACACTTCCTTTATTTCCATGGCTGTCTTTCCGTTCTTTGGCAGACAAGCAACATTTTTTTCCCAAAGGTCAACAACGCCAGCCTTCGCCACTCTTCTCTCTGCCAGAGATCGATTTTCCAGCAATTATTTCAATTTTTCTTCGGTTTTAATCCTTTAGCATTCATACAGAAATATAGGCCCATTATTTTCTAAAATGAACGAGACATTATTATTTTCACAAAATATACTTCTCACTGTTTACCTCCCACCATTGCACTAACCCGAAGTTATGTTTTCTAGCAAAAGCATTATTGTGCAAAAACAACGTTATTTTATTAATTTTAAAAGCAAAGTGGAAAATGCGGCCTTGTCTTTCAAGCATTAGTTTTAGCATTAGTGCACGCATGCGTAAAACATTTCCCAATGTGCTTGTGTTGGTGCATATTATTTATCACAGCACACTGTTAATAAATGTTACTGGGGCGTTAATTCAAGCAGGTTTTATATCGCAAAACCCTGCTCCATCAGTATCAAAGGGGCAGTTGCTACATTTAAAGAAGCTAACGGGAACAAGAGCCTGCAAAGCTTCAATATTAATGCTAGTGCAATTTCTCAATTAGATGACGTCCTGCCTGCTCAATCTCTCCAGGTGCACACTCTAACAAAGTCTTTAGACTCCTCAATAAAGGACTTTGTGAGGAAACAGGTTAATAACAAAAGAGTACATGAGTCATTATTTCAGATGATGCTACAGGCACTTTGTCTCATCAGTTAATTGCATATGTCAAGGAGGATTTGGAACAGGAGCTGGAGAGCCTGGAATTTTCAGATGGCCTTGTGATTACAGAGCCCTGTTTAACCTCCTCGCCTTGTGTCCTTTGAATGTCTCAAACAAGCCCAGTAGAATTGTAGGGTGAGAATGCATCGGTTTGTGAGGTGAAGGCGGGGGGGAGCGTCTAGAAGTGACTTGCACCTCAAACTAATTGGTAACTTCAGTAGGCCGCATTCAAAGATGGGAAATTAGCAAAAATGATTCAAAAAGAAGTAAACCTTTTGGCTTCTAACTCAATGTCTCCAACCACTGGGCCTTTACCAGTTTTGGGCGTTCTTCTCCTAATACAAAAAGCCTACTATGGCATTCTGGAATCTATGGTTTTGACAAATGCCTATCTAAAAACACAGGCAGGCATAGTAAAGAAGATTGCTCATGAACTGAAAACAATTAACTCCTGTATGCTAAGCCTTGTAAGGCCAGTATTGATGCCGGAAGGCAGAGTTACGGTGGAAAGAAATGACAAAACGAGGGAGGGGGAATGTGAACCGGATATGTCTCTAAGTGGCCAATGTTAGTAAAAAGGAGGTATATTGCATATGTGGGAAAATGGAATCTGCTACGGCGTAGGGAGAGCAAGCAAGTAAACAGGTGGAAATGGGTGAAGCGTTTGGAACAGGGTTTAAGGCAAGTAATGAATACCAGTGGGAATTCTCATGCATTTAGTAAAATTACTGCGCTGAGTGGCAACAAGGGAAGGGGGAAAATGCCAGGGGAGGAATGGTAATTTCCTAGGAGAGGTCGGAGATGTAAGAAAACTCAACCTAGGGGGTCTAAAAATGTGAAAAAAGGAGAGCTTTTAGGGTAGTGCATTAGCCCTGGATAAAAATTTGGGGAAAGGGGCCGTCGAAGTCAGTGAGAATCCAACAATCTTCTCCCAGACATGACACTATTATTAGAACCTTTGTTAAAGACCCCCAATGGGTATCACCCACATTTTGGAAGGTTGGTCAGAAAAGTTCCCTCTTGTACCCATATGTCTAAAGTGTTAGGAAAAACAAACAAATGGAAACTCCTGAATGAATCAGATTTGCTGAAGGCTTTAATGAATTGTCAATAGATATTAACCAAGTGGCTATTTAGCAAAGTCTAAATGGCAGAGACGTCACAACAGTTGGATTTTACTCTCGCTTGGTTGCAAATTGAATTAAATATAATACAGAATGCTGAGACAGAACTTAACAGTATCAGCCTACGGTGTGTGTTAGAAGAGCAGATTGAGAAACTGTTGGTAAAAAAATCCTTTTTAAATGATCATGCCAGCTTGAGTAAAGAACAAATTAGTTTAGCATTGAGAGAGGAGGATGTAATGCCCAGAGGCAGTCCGTGGTGTGGATATGAGGACGTCTAGAGGTAACAGTAGAACAATGGATAATTCAGAGAAGATTTCTACATGTTTAAGTTCTATCCAGGAGAAAGACCCTTCCTGGCTGTGACAAGTGGACTGGGCAGTTGGGACACCAGTTTTATCCTGGAATGTAGATTGATTACATAGGTAAGCTTATTTCACTAAATTATGACAGGGTAATGACGTTATTTGCTTCCTAGATACATGGCTAGCTGGTAAAATCTGAATCAAAGCGATTTATGTAATTTTTAAAAGATGCAATTACATTGGGATCTGGGGCCTCTCCAGTTTCTAAGAAATGTGTGACAAATGCCAGGTCATTTCAGCCCAGAAATGATTAGGTGATGGTCTGTTTGTTAAATCTGTATGATGGCTTTCTGCCCATGGATACTTCAATTGTGGTTACTGTGTATGTGAATCTTGGGTCAGTTTCTTATAATGTGAGCAATGGCAGCTGTTCGGCAATGATTTGGATTATCTTGGGGGTCTGTTGCAGTCATCCCCCATATTATTTGAGGGTGACTTCAACCAGCATCTTTACCTGGTAGGGGTGAATAATATACATTGTGAAATGCTTGAAGTTTATAAAATACCTGAGGCAATGTTTTCATATTGGCCCAATCGGAAAGGACTCAGTCATTGACTTCTGGCCTGATTCACAATGGAAAAGTTAGATCAAAAGTCTAACTTTACTGCTTTTTGGTATCCAGAAAGGTAAATTATGAGAAGTATCTTCACAACTGTGGAGTTTCAGCACGCAGGCGGACTTACACGTTTTTCAGCCTAATATGGGGGATAACATAAAGTCCTGGGAATACAGGGCCCAAATTAAAAATGTTGTTTTTCCACAAGCAGGTGATACAATGGGACTAAATCCACACAAAATAAACAGTTGGTCCAAGCAAGTATTAAATGTTTCAGTAAGAAATTAGGATGTTAGTTGGGTGGGATGACTAACCAGCTCAAGTAACAATAACAATCCTTGTAGGATTGAGCCCTCAAAGTCATTAAATTAACCTGAGCTCAACTCCCTGGTAGCTATGGCACAGAGCAGACAATCTTAACTTATTGCAATGTGTAAAGTGTTTATGCAGTACCGAAACAGTAATCAATCAAAACACACACAATAATAATCCTAAACTGAATAAGAAAAAGAGAGTTCATTTAAATAAATAAAATGACACCAAAATGACAAACATCTAGTTAACAAAAATTGCCCAAAAAGCTTTGAAAGGCAATTGGTATCAAATGGTTACAGAGGACTGGGATCTAAGTGTGACTTGAGCCTGAAAGCGATGGAGCATAAGTCAGATACAGGAACCTGTTTCACTCCAGTTAGGAGTTTTACCATGGGAGTTAGTCTCAAAAATAGAAGTCCAAAATATTCAACTGGGCAAGACAGCACAATAGCTGCTGGTCACAGTCCTGGGGAAGGTCTTGGATTTTGACGGGAAAGATTAGGGCAGGAGAAATTCAAATTTTGTGCCCAAGGAAGGGTCCTTACCAGCTGGATACTTTTGGTGTCCTTGCTCGGTCAAGATTTCTTTGTTCACACTTAAACACTTTTTACTTTTTCGCAGCTTGGAATCCTTCAGCAGAGCAAAGCTACAGGCTGTAGTGGAAGAGGGCTCCACAGAGCTGGACATCTCTGTGAGGTCCAGCTGAATCACATTTGCTGCTGTGGTGAAGCTCTGAGTAGGAGAAACCTGAATCTTTAGCCCAGAAGCAACACACCCAGGTCAAATTGGGTTGGCATGTTTGTCCTGGTCCTCTGGTCTTGAATTTAAAAATGTTTCTAAGTCCTAGGTTTTCAAGGGAGGTAAGAGAACTCCAGTTAGACAAAGCCAAGGGTTTAGAACCTTTGTAACATCAAATGGGGTCAGAGACCAACAGGAAGGTCCAGGGGCAGGTCCAGTTGGAACGGACTAGCTGGGCAGTTTCAGAAAATTGTTGTATCCTTGTAGCTTGAAGAGGAGGACAGCCTTATGACCATTGCATTAAACTTATTTGCCTTAGGTACAAGAGAGCAGTTCCAGTCCTCCATAGCTCCTCTCTGGTCACAGACATCAGGTCCAGTCTTCCTCTTTTCTTCCTCAGGACCAGAAAGTGCTCCGAAGACGGTGCCAGGGTGTCACATTTATGCCTGGCATTAGCTTGTGGGTGGGGGTGAGTGTTGGCCCCTTCCTATCCAATGGGGTAGCAATTCCCAGAGGTAACTCTGCTAACATTTGCAGCAGTTCCTCTCTGCCATACTGCAAACCATCCTACAGTGCTGCCTAAATCCAACATGGTGACACCCTTCTCATCTTGTGCAGAGCCTGTGCGCCCACCCCAGAAGTGTCATCAGGGAAATGAGCAGCCCCTCCCCAGCGGTCATTCTAAAGCAGTTCTCCAAACCAATCTCCCATAGGGTTGGTGCCTTGCTGACAGAGGAAGTAGTCTGTCCAGTTGACAGGGACAGGGAGGCCCTTTTGAAGTAAATTAAGATCCTAAGCACAACCCCGATGGTCATCCTGCTAAAGGACCAAATACATCTCCCACACCCAGGCCTTTCTCTTGCTCTGTGAGCCGTTTTCAGACCTAATTGAGGGCTTGAGTGTTCAGAGAGCTGCAAATGGAGGCCAATGCAAATTAGCCTTCAGATGCTTTAAGCAGGGAAAGGATAGCTCCCTAAAAGTTACTTTTCCTTAAAATGTATCAAAACTCCAAGTTCACTATTAAATTGAGCTTTTTTATAAATATTAAAAAGAGTTGTTGATGTATTTTTAATCATATTTTAGCTGGTCTTACCCTGAGATAATAGAATTGATATTTAATATTGCTCCCCAGTGTTTCTCTATGTGATAGTCGGCCTTCCTACAGGGAAAAAAGGTTTTGGGTGCTAGTGACTGCAAAACATGTTAATGATAATTTCTACATGTTGTGCTTTTAAATACCATGCACAATTGCCTTGTAGGGGGTAACAAAAGAAGGGTCCCAAGCAGGTGTTACCAAACATCTGTTTTTGACAGAGGTGGCCACTTTGACGTTAATTAAGTTCCTGGACCCAGTCCAACTGGTCATCCTCCCAGAGGAAAAACAACACCTTCTCATACCCAGTCCTTTGTCCATGCTCTAGGAGCCCTTTTTACACCTCATCGGTGCTAAGCACTTAGAGTACTGCAGCTGGAGGCTCATGCTAATTAACCTCCAAAAGCTTTACACAGGGAAAATGTAACTTTCCTTAAAGGACATTTACCTTAATATTTATGAAAAATCTAAGATGACCATTGAGTTTGGCTTTTAGTAAATATTAAAAATAAAGGTTTTATCATGCTTCTAGCTGGCCCCTACCACGGACATAGCAGAGTTAATATTTTATACTGCTTACTTATAGGTAAGCTAAATATGAAAATTAGGAGTATACCAATCCAACAATGTTTGAATGGGGGATCACAGACACTTTACCAGTGATTAGCAAGGGTAAAGTGTGCAGAGTTCTACAGTCAGCAAAATCAGATTGGGCAAAAATCTTGGGGTACACAACGCAAAAGATCATCATTTCCTACAGTAGGACATCAAAATGTTCAGGTTCACTAGATTCTACTGCAAAGCATACACTGATGGATTCTCTGAGAAGCGGCAGTACTTTATTTATTTCCAGTTGAAGAGGAAAAGGACCTGCCATGAGCAGTCAGGTTAAACAAGGATGTCTCAATGTTTTTCACTGCTAGTAGAATATTGTTCATGTACAGTAGTATTTTGGATGGGCTTGTACCATGTCAACCACCTTGATGGAGTCTGTTTACCTGGTTCACCGCCACCGGCTCTTATGCAACAGGAAGAACAGTGGCAAAGCACTGCCTCATCCCCTGATGTTATGGGAAAGGGGCAAAAATGAAGCCTTTGCAGTCTGTTTACGGCAAAGAGTCCTCATATAACCATAACAGCTTAGCAATGAAGTTCAGGACAATCCCGACTCCAGTTTTGGAAGGAGGTTGATGATTTCCTTAGTAAACAATCTAGGGAAGCCCTTTGTGGTTTCTACCTCCTTAAATACTTCATAGAGGGTGGAAAATCAGGGACTTGGTATTTCTGTAGAATTTACCTGGCAGGCTATCATCTCCCTGTGCCTTTTCCAAGGACACTTCAGAAATTACTTCTTCAATTCCTTCTATGTTAATTTTCCCTTCCAGCAATTATTTCCCTCTCTTGAAGAGGATAGGCAATTGTACTTCGGCCAAGAAATCAGAGTAAGCCTGAGATGTGTTTGTGAGTTTAGCAGTATATAGGCACTGCAATATCGGGGGATTTTGTGGCTACTTAGCCTAGGCCCTTCTTGCATTTCAGTAAGCCTCCATTGCCATTTACATTGGGAGATATCAGGGTCAGATTTTTTTGTGATGTAAACTCCAGACCGTCAGCATGTAGGGGGTGAAATCCGTAGCTTCTTTCCCAGCCCTGGAGCATGTGAATGAACACGCCACACACAGAGCTCTGTAGCAGATGTCTTTATTCGTCAGTATACAACCACACACTGCATGCATTGCATCACAACAGTTATAACCACACCTTTACAGCTCCAAGTAGGCAACATAATTTCCTATTTAGAGTCTGCCTAGAACCACAAGGATCCTAGCGTGCATAATATCAAGAAACTATGGGCCTCATTTATGAGGCCCTATCAGCACTTTTGCGCACCCGGAACGTCACTTTTTTGACATTCCCATAGCGCAATGTGCCACCGCATATTTATAAGGCCACGTATAGCCACTTTACGTGGCTTTTCATGGCCTTATAAATATGTGCCCTTTCTTGCAGAAAACTGCTTGAAAGGGGCGTTCCGTGGGTGTTGCTGTGGGTGTTCCCACGCAACACCCATAAAACCTGACTCATTCCCAGATTTACGAGGCATCGTAAACCTGGGAATGCGTCAGAACCTAACCCCACCCCAGGGGTGGTGTTTGGGAGGCGCAACAAAGGGAAATGAAAACATTTCTCATTGTGCTTTCATTGTTCTATGTGTGCTGCATTCTGCAGCACACATAGAAAGAGGAAAGCGCCTGAATGGATTGATTTTGTGCAGGAAGGGTCCCTTCCTGCACAAAATCAATCATCCCCGCAATGCAGGCACCCTTGCACCATGGTGCAACGGTGCCTGCGTTGGAGCACGGCAGCCCATTGTGCGCCGGCACAGGGGAAAAGGAGAGGAATGTGCCGTATCAGAGATACAGTGCATTCCTGCCCTTTCCTTTTGCCATAGGGCAGCGCAGCAGGGAGGCCTGCGGTGCCGCCCTATGGCAAAAGCCCATAAATAAGGCCCTATATCTCCCCCTTTGTTAAATAAAAAGTGCATACAGTATCAACATCACATTTCCTGTATGAGTTGTCGAGGCGCTTGCACAGGTCTGCCAGATTGGGTGGTTTGAGGTAGTTGTGGTGCACCATGATCATGCACAGATAACATAGGCTCAGATGCTTGATATGGACATTCAGGTGGGATTGTCTCACTTTCTCACTTGTGATCTCAGGAGCAGATGAACATCAAGGTAGGTGTTTGAAGTGTGACGAGTACCGTGTGATGGACATTCCCAGACAATGAGCTGCCACCATGAGTCCTTTTCATGTTACAAACCTCAAAGGGTTGACAGCAAATTGAGTGTTTGTTTTCCACTTCTGTTTCTGTTTGACCAGTACCCAGTCAACTTTTTTGAGAAGTGTCTGTGAAAAAAACCTTATCGGCATTCATCGATCGGTCCGATGTCCATTGAGGTAGTTTTGCTCTGATGGCTCTCCCAAAAAGTAAGGAAGCAGGACTCTTACCAGTTGTGGCCTGAGGAGTTGATCGATAGGCATGAAGGGCTTGACACATGGCTTGGTTTATATTGACTCCATCTATTGATGCTCATTGAATTTCCCTCTTGAGGGTGCCCATAAATCGTTCAACAACGCAATTGGCTTGGGGCCTGAGATGTGTTCTCTTTTCATGCTTAACATTGAGTCAAATAAGAAACCCCTTGAATTCTTCACTTTTGAAAGGCAGAATATTTTCCAATTTTAGAATAGTGGAATGCCCCACGCTGCAAAGATGTCATCAAGCTGCTCAATGACTTTGTCATGGGTTGTTGATAAGTCATCCACCAAAGGGAAATGAGATTATTTATCAATGTCTACCATGAGATGATGTCCATTTCCTAGAGGCCCAAAGAAATCAGCTGCAACTCTCTCCCAGCCATGTGCAGAAAGGTAGAACATTGTCAAAGGGTGCTGTGTCACCTAGGGGGATAAACAGTTACAAAGGTGGCAGGTTTTCAGTTCTTTCTCAACTAGGCGAGGGAACCACACTCTATCTCTAAGGGTTCTTTTGGTAGCTACAATGCCATGATGTTCCTCATGGGCCAGCTCAATGGCTTGCTGTCTCACGCTCCCAGGTATAATGATTTTCAAGCCTCTCAATATGATACCCTCCTGGGTGACATATAGTTCATCATATACATTTTTGGAATGCAACATCATCAGCAAAGGGTCTAAACCGTTCTTCCATGATTACATTGTATTGAGGTCTTTAAGGGTGACCATGTCTTTTTCTGCTTTGGTAGCAGCAGCAATCTGTTCAATAGATAGAGCTGCTGGTATGCTGGACCTCACAATGAAGTTGAAATACTCTTCATTCGCTTTGAATGTGGAACTGTACCATTGCAGCGGCACTCGTGAAAAGTAATCTGTGAGGTTTTGATCTTTCCCCAGCTTGTGTACAATTGCATACTCATACTCTTACAGTCGTAACCCCCACCATTTGATGCAAGTGGGCATGTTAGCTTTCGGATTTCCCAAAAAAGTGAACAATTTCTTGTGCTTGTGATCCGTAATGACAGTGAAGTGCTTTCCAAACAAAAATACATGAAAATATTCACAGGCCCACACTACAGCCAGAATCTCCATTTCTGGCCAGGAATAGGCATGTTCTGTTTCAGACAAGCTTGCATAGGCCACAATGTCTTTTTGAGCATTCAAATAGCCACTGTGTTGAGCAAGAATCGACTGTAGCCCCACCGGGCTGGTATCTACTTTGATCTCAGTGTGTAATTTGGGTTCAAAATAGGCCATTTTGAATGCATGTTTTATGTCCTTGAAACTTTGGTCACATTCAGGAGACCACTGGCAGCAAGTGTTCTTCTTTGTTAAGTCTCTCACTGGGGCATTCACTGTAGCAAAGACACATATGTATCTTGAGCAATACCTGGCCATTCCTAAGAAAGATCACAGCATGGTTACATCTTGTGGGGGCAAGTAGATGGCAGTGCTTGCACTTTATTCAGGTCAGGATCAATTCCCCCATCAGAAAATATGTGCTCAAAGAACTTAAATTTGGTATCATGCAGCTCACACTTTGCTGCATTCAAAGTGAAATCTGCAGCAGTAAGTTAGTGGCACACATGTATCATGCTCCTTTTGTGTTGTCCCAAATACCAGTATGTCATCATTGTTATTGAAAGCATCTGTAACAGCTTGAATTTCTTGGCAAATTAGATCCTGAAATAGCTCCACAGCCAAAGACCCTCCAAAACTCAGACTTTTGTATCTGAACAATAGAACATGAGTCGAAAAAGTAGTAATGTACCTACCGTTCTGTTCCAACTCAAGTTGATGATATCCTTTGTTCAGGTCAAGACGTGAGAAGACTTTGGCTCTATTCAGTTGCATGAGGATGTCCGCTATGTGGGGAACAGGATGTCTTTATTTTTTTATTGCTTTGTTGGCCTGGCACATATCAACACAGATGCGCACTGCACCTCCGCTGTCCTTCTTTGACACAACAACTATGGGCCAAACCCACGATGTAGAACCGGTAGAGCATTGAATGATGTCATGTTTCAACAATGATTCAGGTGTTTTCTCAATGGCTTCTTGTGCCAAGCAAGTGTAAGTGAAAAGCGACTCTGCAGTGACATTGGGCAACAGGGCAAATGTCCTCATTATTTTTGAAGTTACACTTTCATTGCCTTAAGCTGTCCTAGGGCATGAAACAATGATGAGAACGGACTCACAATTTCAGTCTGAGCAAGGAGGTTATAGTTGAGAGATATCAGTCCCATGTCAGCAACAGTGGCAAAGTTCAGCAGACATGCACTCGACAAAGTTCCTTCATGGACATGAAATGCTGCTTGCATTGACTTTTAGTGTTGCAATGGTGGCTATAAATGACCCTTGACTCTGTAACTGTTGAGAGGCAGCCCACATTTATACGTTCATGCTTGATGGGGTGAGGCATAGCACAGGAGATAATATGTTAAATGTTTATTCTGTTATTATATTAATCAACGCATCACTGTCTATATTGAAGGTTATGGGGAAACCGTTAAGCTTTAGAGTAATTTTGGGACAGTGTCCAAATGAATCCTGTCATTTCATTTGGTGATTCTTCCTTGACTTTTGATCTTCTCTACAAGCAGTTAGTCCTACATGGGCATGCCGTCCTTTAGTTGATATCATCAATGCACATCCATCTTCATCTCTAGCGCTAGATAATGACGTTGAAGAGCCTTTGTATGATGAACTTGACGACAATCTACTTTGCTTGGTTTCTACTTGTCATACCTGATGTTGCCTTTTGGCCTTGTGGGCAGGTGGGAATGCTTCTGGAACCTTCTGGTGGCCATTTTCTCTTCTTGCTATGACACCTTTACTTTCTCGTTCACTCTGCAGACCATTATGAAGTGGTTTTCCTTGCCACAGCCTTTGCATATCTGTTCTATGGCTGAACAGTTACCTTCATGGGGAAATAAATACCCCACATCTGAAACATAACTTTTTCTTCTCTGGAGACGTCACCCTGTGTACATCCACTCTGTGCTTGCACTTGCTTTTCATGATCAACAATGATTTGTTATGTACCGTTCCTGCTTCCATTTCAGCAGCTTGTCGATCTGCTCATTCTTCTGCTCTTGCAGCCATTAGCATTTTCTCTAAACTGAGTGTCTCTCTCAACACATGTTTCTGAAGGAATCCAAAAGACAGACATCAATGACTCTGAGATGCATGGCTTCTTCATCATTAAAGTCACAGAACCTACAGTGTTTGATAAGTGCATCAAGCCTTTCAACAAATTCATCCATCATTTTATCAGCCTGTTGTCGTGCTTGGTTGAAGATGTACCTTTCATAATCGACAATTGGCATCAGATTGAACTTGGTTTCCAACATTTCCTTTAGCTGTTGGCACAATGTTGCATCAGCTTGGGAGACTTTCTTTATCACTTATTTCATTGGCAAGATTTTTCATATAGTTCATGATTTTCTTGTCATCTTTTTCTTCTAGTGCATTTATGAAATTATCAAACATCTCGATTCATGCAGGAATATTGCGAGGAGTGTGGGCTTCATGAGACCTAGGTGTAGGGGATCTCACCAACCACCTTTCTCTTAAATGGCAAGGATTGTGCTTCTTTTTGTTTTTAAGCTTTTCCTTTTTGTGGTGTTGAAATTTAGGCTTCCTTGTCTTTCTCAAGCTGTTGTGGAGGAGGAGGAGGCAGGTTTGCCACCAGAGCAGGTAGAGAAACTGGATTACAGACACTGGAATTGTCACTGGGAGTATGGGCGCAAGAGCTTACATTTATGTTGGAAAATTGGGCATTGAGAGAAGCAATGCTGTTTCTGATTGTTGTGGACATCTTGGGCTATGGGTTTCTGAGGGTCATTGTCTGGTGTTGGTGAAAGTGAGGGCACTCTGTAGAGGGTTTCATTTTGTAGAAGGATCTCAATTATGTCCCTCAAATGAAGGAGATGTATAAATAATTACCCTCTAAGACAGAACTTCTCAACCAAAGTTGGTCTCTAGTCTCTCAGCTTTGAAGATGCTAAGTAGATCTTCTTACTGATGCTGAGGTCATTGATATTGACACTGACAGTGACCTCTTGACATGAAGCAGAGGTCCCAAAACCTAGGGATGTGTGCAGCTTGCAAAATTTGCTGTAGCATATGTGGAACTACAGCTAAATTACGTGAGATGACACTGAAGTATGTGGAAGTACAAGAGGAGCATAACCCAGGATAAAGTACTATGTCTTAGTGCAAAAGGCACCCTCATGCCCAGAATGTACCCAAGGATGCATTTTCTTCTAGGAAAATGGCACTAACTGCAATGCAAACAGCAGGAGCCAACATCCGCTTGCTAAGTTTGTTATTCCGGTGCTCTTGAATAGGTTTTTTTACACAAATTATTCTTAATTTTGTGAGTTGGTGCAGTTGTGTAATTTTCATTACTTCACTAAGTAACTCAGAATTATCAAAATTACCCCGATTACTCAGGAAAAATTAATATTTTGCTCAGGCCTTCCTAAACCCTTGTTATTGAATGCTAGGACTCAAAATGCTTCTACTTTGAAAACATTGATATCCAAGCAAGCACTAATGATGTGAAGAATGACAAGGGCCATGATTGGTGGCAGGATAAATGAAACTCATAGGATAACCCAGAGACAGCCTGTCACTCTGATAATCAGTTGCTTGTTTCTTTTTTAAGCCACATATTCATATCCAGTTCTGCAATTAGGAATGATTACAAATTTTCTGAAATATCTGTTGCAGAAATTTGTGCAGCCATCAAGGACATTGTTCCTAATAAAGTGCCAGGATTGGATACAATCCTGGGGGACTTATTCCGGAGTGAGGCTGACATTTTGGGAACCTTCTTTTCACTGCTGTTCACAGCTTTTTTGAAAGGGGCGCCTTTGCCCCTGATGGGGGCTGGGGTTGAAATTGCCCAGTTTATAAAAGGGCCCACTTGAACTCCCTGTCAACTATTGACCTATCAGTCTGCTCGATAGCTCTCAAAAGCTATTTAGCAGAATTATACTTGGCAGATTACAGGATTGAATGACAGACAATAACATCCTGTCCCTGCTACAGGAGGGATTTAGGGAGGCCATGAATGCAACTCCTGTTCCGACTCCTGATGCTATTCTGGAAAGTTGTAACTCTGGGGGGAGGTGGCCTGGACATCATATTCTTGGACCTCCACTCCGCCTTTGATTTAGTCCCTCGGCTACCTTTATGGAGGGTGTTGCAGGATTTGGGGGTGCCTAACACTTTACAAGATATTATAGTGAGGCTGCACAACAATAACTACACACAGTTCAGGTGTGGGCAGGCTTCTGAGCTAACAGAGCCAGCTCCTGTCAATAGAGGGGTTAAGCAGGGGTGTGCACTTGCCCCCACGCTCTTCTCACTCTACATTAATGGTCTTTTAAAGCATTTAGAACAGGGTGATAATGATGCTCCTAAACTGGCCAACATGAGGATCTCTGCCCTCATGTTTGTTGATGACACCCTCCTCCTTTCCAAGTCACCCATGGGCCTTCAAAAATTAGCAGGGAAACCCCTTGAGAGAGTGGAGACATTTACTTATCTGGGTATTACACTAACAGAGCGGGTGTGGCAGGCACACATTATGCAGTGCAGATTAAGACTATAGCAAGTAGCAGGAAGTATTACTAAGCTGGCCTATAATTCTTTGTTCCCTCCGGCATAGCCAGCACTGTAGGTTTACCATCACCAAGCCCTGGGGGCGGCCACTTATGGTGTGGAACTGTGGGGTCACCTGAACGTTTCTTCACTAGAATTGATGGAAAACCAATTCATACGAACATTAGTGGGTGTCCCGATAAGCATGCCTTTGCTGTCTCTTAGGCCTGATCTTGGGTTGAGACCCATTTCAGATAATATTGGCCTTCGTCTCATCCTCTTTTGGAGGAGGATCTGGCCTACCCCAGAGCTCCATTCACATCAAGAAGGTTTAGAAGAAATACTTAGGTGGGTGGGCTCTAGTAAAATACCCTGGATGAAGTTCATTAAAGCCACCATGGGAGATTGGGTTACCATCATTGTGGAGTGCCCCGAGTGAGGCTATCTTGATTTCCATACCTAATAACAAACGAGCATATTGGCAGCACCGTGAGTCCTTCATATACTCCAAGGCTAGGCATGTCTCTTTGACTGATGCCTTTCTCTTGGTTAAAGGGTCATTCATCAGAGAAGATTTCATGGATGAGATTATACTCCCTCAAGCCTGGTGCTTGTTTTGTCATGGGATCTTGCCTCTGTAAATTTACCGTCAAATGGGTTGAATCCCTTAGGGCAGATGAAGAGCTGTGCCCAGAGTGTGGGGCTTCTAAGGTATACTTTAGAACATGCATTTTCTGCCCAGCCTTCTCAACTAGTAGGCGCTATTGGATTTTACTACTTTGTCATAACTTGGGGATCAGAGAGCACATCTTGCCCTAAGGATATTAAAAATTGACCTTAGGAAACCATTGGTTTTTGCACTCTCCCGTTACTTATTGGCCATATGAAAAACCAGGCCAAAAGCCATCGTCTCTAACAGATAAATATCTGGTGCTACTGTGTGCAACTGCAACAAAATGTGCATTCTTAACGCCCATTTTGTTTCTTGTTTTGAGCCCATTTTCTCTGTGCATATGATAGTTTTAAGGTTGTTTTTAGGTGCATTTGTTTTTATATGTATTTATTGAATTTTGATTATTGATATTTTATCATTGTCTATTTGTGTGCCTGTTTTTGGCCTTGAGCCGAAATAAAAGGTTTAGACCAAAATATACCTCCCAGTACTGACCTTGAGAGAAACGCCATTAACTCCTGGAGCATTAAATATCTTAACAATCTCTCCAAAACCGCTATAAAAAGGTTCAAACACAACATGTTCAAACAATTTCCTGAGCAACTAATAGCAGACACCTACCTCAGCGTAGACAAGGGCACTCAAAAAACTGATTTCATTTTCCATTCAAAAGGTCCAGCTGAATGGAGAAACCTTACCCTTCTCCACTTACAAGTTACAAATTTACCAAAATTCCTTATGGAACCAAACTAACCATTGTCCCCTCCCTAATGTTCAGTGGGGAGGTCATCATATCCATCTTCAAAACGTGGAACATATTAATCCAAGCAATGGACCAACACCTTACCTTCTTTGAGCTGCATTTCCCAACACTTATCTCCCTTAACACACAACATACTCCCACTCCCCATTCACGCCTCTCCCCTCTACTTCAGACTGACAACCTAGCACCAGTTCTCCAGCATGACCCCACTTCTACATCACTCACTAACGTCATCCCCAAACAAGTTCGAACGGCTTCACAGCAACTCAGACCTCTGTCATAAAGTCTTGGTCATGACAGCACAAGTCTCAATCTAATAACAATCACCAATGGGCTCACACTAGCCCCCTTGAACACAAACATGACCTCCAACATGGAACCCACCCAGCCAAAACAAACACACTGCACTTCCAACCACGCCGTCCCTGACCACCCTCAGTTATAGTTAATTTGTCTGCTGCAGACAACTGATTCACTGCCTGTCCCCCCTCTTGTGGCACTACTACTCCCCGACTTACTAAGCCCAACCCTTAACAGAATAGAAAAAAACCTGATTCCCTTGCCGAAGAAAATTCTCATATAAAAAAGGAACTCTTGACCCAAACCAGGTTGTTACGCAAACTGACAACTATGCCAGGAAAAATGATTCCCCACAAAGGATTTCCATGTGATAGTAGTCAAACTTACTGGATCTCCGTTCCCCTTGGCCACCCATCTTACAGAACCCACAAGCCCTCAACACTCCATTCCTATCAGAAGCGGAATCACTTAGCACATCATACATCTCTAAAGCACCCCAAATTACCCACAATCCTTCATCCAGAATCCCAGTAATCATCTGCACAAATAGAATCCCTAGAACAAACATAGTGCCCAGACCACCTTCTCAATACACAACTATCCAAACACTCAACAAAAGTCCTAACTCCCTTATCTGCTTGCTTGTGAACTGCAGATCAGCAGTTAAACACGCAACTGAAGTAGCTGAAACTGTATTAGCAAATGGAACCGACACTGCATTCCTAACAGAAACCAGGTTCAATGATCACTCGACTCCCATGCTCCACCTGCTCACACCTCCTGGCTACTACATCATAAGATGGGACAGACATGGCAGACCAGGGTGTAAAGGAGACGGGCTAGTGATTATTCATCAAGAAGATATCCGTCTCAACACTTTCGAGACAACTGATTACTCGACCTTCAAATACAATACCCAGTAGCTGAACCCATAACAAAAGGTGCAACTGTGATAAAACTTCACACCATCTCCCACCCTTTCGGTGATCGCTCATGCTTTACCGAAGAACTATCTGACCTGATAACATTGGTATCTCTAACTGACACAAACAACATGTTCCTGGCAACTTCAGTCTACACTGGAATGCCACAGAAGACACCACGTCTGTAACCTAATAAACCTACTTGAAATCAATTACTTCACGCAACTCTGCAAAGAACAGACCGACAAAAAAGGCTCTATTCTAGATGCGAAAATTGTCAGAAGGGATCTTGTCTCTCTTCGATTCATCAAGCCCATCGACTGGTCGGACAACCACCTCATACACTTCAATCTCAAGGCTAATCCCAGATCGCACCTACCCACATCCAGCAGACACACACTAGACAAGGAACGTCCCAAAAATTCCCCTGGACCTGGAAACCAGGATCAATGCCCAATTACATTTGCACCCCCATCTATGTGCAGTAGATGACCTCACCGCTGACTAGAATTCAACAATGACAAATCTGCTTTACCAAGAGATCCAGAAATACCAAGTCAAGATCATTATTCAATTTATATCTAAACAAAGAGAGGAGGCTACTAAGAATGACTGAAAGATTATGGAGACAGAATCCCTTACTGACACACCTCGCTCTCCTCAGCACAGAACGTCTCTCCTACAAGAAACATCTTTAGAGAAAAGGCTTCTTTCTTTTGCACTCAACTTAACCGTGTGAAGAACAGATTGAGGGACCGCTTCAACATATTAAGGCAATAAACTACCCTCCCTCCAATCAAATAGCTAATTTCTTGACCAAGAAAATAGCGAAAATTGAACAATCTCTTATCCATGTCACAAGTCTGACATCCCAGTCTCCTGCTCGGATGATGCACCTGTCTCCATGGTAACTCCCACTCCAGACTCTAAATCAGACAATGATCTTCCCCTACTTAAAACAATGCCAATTGGTCAGAGTTCAAAGCGCTGACAGAAGGAGAACTCTCCAAGATAAGTATGAACATGAAGCCCACATTCCATACTTCTGATCCCCTCCCTTCCAACCTTGTACAGAACCTTAACCACATCCACTCTCTGTTCTGGACCAAAATCATCAATGCCTCCCTCTTGTCGGGCTGTGTACCAACTAGGCCAAGTCACACCCATTCTCAAAAAATTAGGGTGGAACCTAACTACCTCAACAACTTCAGACCTATCACTAACATGTCGTTCCTAGCAAAAGCGATTATATAGTGCCTCCTGCTATAACTCACCAACACATCGATGGCTTCAACCTTCTAATCCGGACTCAGAAAAGGTTGTAGCATGGAAACTGCTATGTTCAATATATCAGACAACATTCTCAGAACCTTAGACAAAGGCGATTACTGCCTCCTAATCCTACTCAACTCATCGGTCGCATTTGAAACAGTAAACCACCAAGCTTTACATGAGACCCTCAAGAATTGCAGAGCCATGAGATGGTTTGCGTCCTATCTTCAACATCACTCTCGACAAATAAAATCAGTGTTGTCTCTCTCAACCGACACCAGTTCCATAAGGAGTTCCACAAGGCTCTATCCTCTCTCCAGCCATTTTCAATCTCTTCCTGGAACACCTCACAGTCTTGAACCAAGCAGGTGTTAAATACCACATTTATGCCGATGACACAACTTTACTACAAAATAACATCTCACAAAGACATCTACCACCTGAATGCAACACTAAACAAGACACAAACCTGGTTAAGCACCAATCACTTAAAGTAAGCTGAACCCCAATCAGACTGAACTTTCACTCTTTTCCCCAGAGGACAAGCCTCTACCAATCCAAGAATGGATTGAGAACCTGGTTCTCTTTCACTCTCTAACTCCGTGAAGTCCATGGGAATCATACTGGACAAAAGCATGTCAATGAATTAACACATCAACAACTCAGCCAAAGGGGCGCTCTTCACCCTAAAGCATTTCAAGAAAATCAAACCGTTTATTCCCCCTGATGATCTAAAGACTTTAGTGGATTGACTAGTTCTCAAAGCTCAACTATGGTAATGCCATCATCACATGGACCCCGAAAAGTCACCTTACACCTCTAAGAGCAACTCTCAATGGCAGCTGCCAAACTCCTCATAGGAATTAAGTGGTTCAATCACATCTCACCTGCTCTCAAGAGTCTCAGTTGGCTTCCCAGAGAAGAAAGATGCATCTTCAAGACAGCTTGTGTCACCCACAAAGCCCTCCATACCACAAACCCTATGTCTCTGAAAAACAAACTATCGAGACCAGGAAGAAGTCAGGCCCTGAGAAGCTCCAACTCACTACTTCTTATTCCTCCCAGACTAAAAAAAAACATCTCAGGCACGCTCTCTCTCAGGAAATGCTCCAAGGATTTGGAAATCACTTCCTAAGGATCTCCGTTGTAACCCCTCCCATACTTGTTTCAAACGGAACCTCAAATTTCTATTGCTCAACAAATACTTCAAAGCGCTTCCAACCAAATTTAATTTCTATAGAAAAATGGTCCTTAGCACTAAAAATACCAAAAATTAAATTTCCAATTTTAATTCGTGCTTATTCTGTTTTCTTTTATTAATTCCAGTACTTCCTTGAGTTCATACTTCTTACATCAGCTCACTCATAAAGAGAAACATTTTCATAATAGTCACAGAAGGCACACTATTTCATAACCGCCAACACATTAGCCTCCGAGTTCCTCAGGGCTATAAGTTAATATATCACATGTTAGATGCAATTGAGATCTCATAACTTCGGTACCATCACCCACTAATAGGTGCAAAAACACAGTGTACCATGCAGTACCAAAATTACAGTGGAACATCAAACCAAACAATAGCTTATTAGCCACTCATATAATGAAGTACATTTCCAAATTACTTTAACATTTATCCTCATCTGACCAAAAATAAAACAAAAAGTGCACAAATGAAAACATTTATTTAAGGTAATGTACTTAGTGTATTCCTTGATGAAACAAAGTGAGTCATGAAGGTTTGCATACTTGTTGCTACATGATTTTTATCATGTATCTAATTATTGAGGATCCCCGTAATAAGGTTAGTTTTAGTAATGTACATTTATTTGCATACGTTGTATATCTACCTTATAATTTAAGGGACATCGAAATGCTGTGTATATAGGGATGACATGTAGAAAGATTAAGACCCGTATTTGTGACCATCAAAGCAATCTTTGATGCAAGCGGAACACCACAAACATGTCTAACCATTTCATTGCATTAGGACACACTGATCAGGATCTAAAATGGGTGGTAAAAGAACAAGTGGATAATCATGGTTCTGTAATATAACTATCTAGAACCCTCTTTGAAAAACAGCAACAATGGCTTTACAGACTATCTTCTCATAACACAGGCCTGAATAATGATCTACCTTGGATCAGGTTGAACACAGTATGAATAAGATATATCTATGACAATGAACCCCCCTTCTCGAAATAAACTTAATATCACTATCTGTGGTAAAACAGTCAATGCAAAGACCCATCTCTCTCTCCCTTTTCCTTCTGCTGACATTATGATGGAAGGCCATGAATGAATGATCATTGATGAGTATGTCTAAATCACTATGTGACAACTGAGATATAGGTCTGACCCGGTTAGTAGAAATCAACATTTTAATTACTGTGTCAACACACCTTACCATTACATAAAATAGCAACCACCATGCAAGAAACAAGTAAATATTGGTTGCCAAAAATATAGTAGAAATGCATTTGATCATACCAATGAATATGATGAAATGTTTTTCATTACATGAAACCATGACATTTATTATAGTTATAAGGGTACCTTGTGGTGCCTGAACACTTGATGCTTTGTACAAATATAGCGACTAAGCATTTGAAAGGACAAATACAATATGAGAGCACTTGCTTAGAAAATATGGACTCCTATGCACTGTATGCACACTCAACATATGACATCATCCCTTTAATGATGTCACATCACATGACGGAGCAAGCCACCCCTGCTCCCTAATATTCTAGTGACACAAATATGAGAATGGCCGGCATTGACCTTTGGTGCTGTAAGTACAGTCTGCGTGAATAAACTCTTGATTTTAGAAAATCTACTAAGGACTCATGGTATATTCAGCATTACAATTTTCTCCTCACAATGTTTGACTAAAAGGTCTGCCTATCTCTAGACCTCTATGTGGCTATACTTTTTTACAGAGAAAGAAGATCTAAAACTATGTGTACACTACACACTGCCTTTTCACAGATACCACAATGCTGAGTCTGAGATGCATGTTTAATCACACCAAGCTAATGTATGTTGATCTCTAGCCATCTGAGCCATGAGAATGGAGATGAGTGATTATACTTGTTCTACGTATGGTGTTTTAGTCTGTGACCCAAAATGCACTGAAATGGATGTGTGCAGTGAATCACAGTGTGAACACCGGGAATGCAGTACCTAATGATGAAACCAATAATACAAAATCATGTCTTTTGAGTTTTCTGTATCCACATATACCTACCTGGTAATCCCAGCATGGTTTGTGTAAGTTGCATGAGTGAATGAATGCATGCCACATTGCTATCACTTTAATAAACACAACAGGGATCATACTCTCGTCCTGACGAAAGCCGGGTGAACCCAATGGGCATAAAGTAACCGGCTGAAATATGTGTGCCATAGATATAGATGTAAAAGAACTAATATACTCCACTCAAATGTAATTCTTGTTTTCTCCTTACCAAGGGACACTCTGAAGACAATTTCAGACATTGGGTATTCCTTTAAGCAATGTTACTCAAGTAGGCTCACAAGTTCCCTGTCAAGAGCAATATGCAAAGAGCTCCCTCTATTACAGAAGTTGAGCCCATTTGAATATACCTTCATTCAAAATGACGATACATGCCACAGAGTTATTGTGGGTGAGAATCCTTTTAAGATACTTATGGCTGGATTTAGATCTTGATGGAGAGGCTACTCCATCACAAAGGCTGACCTCTTGGCCGAACTGAGCGTTGTCCCATTTTATTTAGAGTTGATCTGACCTTCAGTATGTTGAAGGAGAAGGGTCTTCCGTCTCCACCGCAGACACACCTCCGACAGCCCAACAGAGTAATGACCATCTGAGTTTTTGCCACTTGTCCGACCATCTTATTTAAAGTGGGAGAACAAATGGCAAGTTTTCACTGTACGTGCCGAAAGTGATACTGCAAAATGACCCCCACACCATGGAAGAAAATGATCATGGCGAGAGGGGTTATTGCTTTCTTTATGAATAAAAATCTTGCTTTGGTATTTTGTTTTTGAATGTAAAAAGAATTCAAATTTTGCTGTAAGATTCTGTCATATTGATGGAGCAGTCCATCAAACCTTTAATCCATTGACAGGAACTGCTGGGCCGGCGGAATCTCTAAATTTGATGGGGGGTTACTTCCAGAGGGAGATAGACTACTTTACTCTTTTGCCCTGACAGAGTAAATCTTGCCCTCCAAGCTCAATATCAAGCTTTTAATGCCATTTCTGAGGTATACAGATACTAGGAACATTTAGGGGCTTGATAATTACACATTATCAGTGGCACACCAGTTACCCACTGTTTGAAGAAAACCATTATTTGCTATATTCTTGATTTTAGTGAATTTAGCCTGCAAATAAACTAATCTCTCCCCCATAGGTTTTCATATATTTTAACATTCACATTTTACATTTATCTATCATAAACAGTTTTTCCTTCCTTTAAACACTATTCCTAGATTGTTCCTTGAGGTAAACATGCTCAGTTTTCAAAAGTTCACTATACAAATGATTGCCAATTGTGCACTGATTCAGCTTTTAATGCATTAGACATTAATTATTTCATTAATCCATCTTTTCCATTATTCATTTTGTAATCAATATACAATAATGTCTAAATATAATCATTATTTGATAGTTCATAATAATGTAAAGCCTGTTTGTCATACAGGGTGTATCAGTGTCCTCTAATTGCATATTAACTGACTAAGGAGAGAGGACTCAGTACAGTATTTCCCAGGAACTTTCTCTCTATCACTGATAACTTTGAATTTACTATTGTCAGATTGAAAAAGAGTATAATATCACTTCACTGTTTTATCTTATTTCTGAAAGCACATATATTGGTCTGAGTGAGTTATGGTATTTGTATAGCCACTGCTACTTAACTATGCACCCTAGGACTTTTCTTAAAATATCCCTGTAACTAAACAAACTGGTGATATCTTTTTCCTTGAAGCTAGCTGGTGAGAGCATGCAAGGATCATAATAAAGTGTAAATCTTTTGAGAAGATTTATTGAGTCCAATAGAACCATCATTTTTCCACTCCAAGCAACAACTGCCCTACCTGGAATGCTACATTTAAAACATAACCAGAGCTACATTCGAGAATTAGATTGCCCTCCATGAGATGAGCTAAGAAACCTGACAAATACCCCTTTCTGGAAATGAAACAAAAAAGAACAACAAAATGAGAACGTGAGATAAAACTATATGTAAAAATACGGAAGGTAAATTAAATTAAAATAACATTAAAATTAAAAACATGCAATAATAATCTGAAAGAATATAACAGAATTTTAAAAAGCAGAACAGGAGCTTGTGAGGGGCACAGCTACAGAATCCAGAAGACACATTATTTATTAGATAGGGCCTGATTTAGAGCTTGGGGGACAGGGTGCTCCGTGACAAATGTGACAGAGTATCCTGTCTAATAAACTCTTGGTCTGCCTTCCTCATTTAGAGTAATCTTCCTCTGATGGCCTCAAGGAGTAAATGCCATCTGAAGAATGCATTGTCCACCATATTTAGGAAGGAAAGTGTAATATGCTTTTTTCTATCTATACCTCCAGTAAAAATTGTCAGTGAGGGACATAAAAAAAATAATGACCACTACTCCCTTGGAGAAACTCCCATGGTCTGAGTTTATTCCTTTAGAAGTTTGTTTCAGAAAATTGTTTTTTTTACAATTTTGGTGAAGGGCCATCAAAACAGATGACTACCATCCACCAAACATTTTGTGCTCTGTGACTGCGGTTCCTTGCACAGTAGAGATGACTGCTTGACCAGTTGTAATTTCTAAATTTGTCATACGGTAGTCTGTCAGAATGGTGGGGTGTACTCCCCTATCCTGATGGAGTACTGTCCATCAAACTAAAAATCAGGCACAAAGCCTTTCAACTGGCTTGACAAGGAAACTAATCTGATTCCTGGACTTGTGCATCCTTCCTTCGCCATCCACATAACTCCACATGTAAAGTGCACTTCAACTCCCCCAAGCCTCAATCATTCTCACACCAACCTTTCACAAACAAATGCAGAGTGTTTCTGTGGTACATTTGGAATATTATCCTTGTTCTACGCCCTACCATTAGCCAACACAACGCCACTCTTTCTCTTCTTTTACCCTCTCTGGGGCAGGATAAAATAACCACGACTTTCACACATAAATAGGCTTTTTAACTCACAACCAAACACCACCTTTGACCATCAATTTCTTTTGACGGCATCCAGACTATCTGATACTTTCCTGAACATCCTTCTTCACATCCAAAATTTGCCTCACCTTGGTATCTACCTGCTTTTGGTCCATCCTTTCTTTAATAATATTGGACCCTGCTACTCTGTCCCTCAACAACATAAAAGGAGACACCACTAGGCAGATGGGCGGTATGGTAATTGCCATAGCATGTCTCTGATGGCTGATCTCATCGGGGCACGCAACAATGTTTCAGTTGTGTCCACTGTAACAATGTCATTTTGGGAAACACTGTTGTACATCCTATAAATCTAAATATCATCAAATTTAAACATCCTGCTGACTGCAACAGTAAGAATTTGGTGTATGCATTGAAATGCCCATGTGGCATGGTATACGTCGGAAAGACACAAATAAAAATTAAGACTTGGATCATAGAACATAAAAGCAACATCTGCAATAAGAACTAGAGTTCAAGAGTGGCCACTTTGAGAAATTAGGACCTGTTTACAGTGTCTGGGCACTTTTTGGCTCCATTTTGACTATTAGGTGCTGATTATCTGACCCAGGACCAGTGCTCTGTGTAAAAGGTACGTAGTAATTAGGTATATTTTCAACTGGTACTGACAGACCCCTGTAAGTCTCTAGTATATAATAAGGCAAGGGGGATTCAAACTACCTATACGTCCATAGTATATAATAGGGCAAGGACGTTTAGAGGCTATGTAGATTTGCTGCACTGGTGTGTGCACTGCTGTGTTGCCTGCTGTCCTTTTAAAGGCAAAAAGAACAATTGATGGACAGAATGCAGAACAGTGTCATACATTCACCCCAGTAGAGTGATCTGGGCCTAAATCCATCATTTGTTTGCTCACCATGCCATTCCAGTATGAACCCAGTCATATGCAAATCAGTTTTGACCCTGCACCCAATGGGAACAGTCCAGCCCGAACTGCCAGGCCAGGTCCTCCCTGGACTGGAAACAAGCATCCTAGGACCGGTTTTGGGGTTTCACCCCTCATCAGCCAGGATATCTGGACTCCAGTGGCATGGAGAGCATGGGACCCACGTCTGGGCATACCCGTCCCACTCGGGGTCACAAATGCAAAAAGAACAATTGATGGACAGAATGCAGAACAATGTCATACATTCACCCCAGTATAGAGATCTGGGGCTAAATCCATAGTTTTTTGCTCACCATGCCATTCCAGTTAGAACCCAGTCATATGCAAATCAGTCTTGACCCTGCGCCCAATGGGAAAAGTCCAGCCCAAACTGTCAGGCCAGGTCCTCCCCGGACTTGAGACAAGCATCCTAGGACCGGTTTTGGGGTTTCACCCCTCATCAGCCAGGATAACTTGACTCCAGTGGCATGGAGAGCACGGGACGCATGTCTGGGTATACCCGTCCCACTCGGGGTGACAAATACAAAAAGAACAATTGATGGACAGAATGTAGAACAACGTCATACATTCACCCCAGTACAGAAATCTGGGCCTAAATCCGTCATTATTTTGCACACCATGCCATTCCAGCTTGAACCCAGTCATATGCAAATCAGTCTTGACCCTGCGCCCAATGGGAACAGTCCAGCCCGAACTGCCAGCCCAGGTCCTCCCTGGATTGGAAACAAGCATCCTAGGACCGGTTTCGGGGTTTCACCCCTCATCAGCCAAGATAGCTTGACTCCAGTGGCATGGAGAGCATGGGACCCACATCTAGGCATACCCGTCCCACTCGGGGTGACAAATGCAAGAAGAACAATTGATGGACAGAATGCAGAACAATGTCATACATTCACCCCAGTAGAGAGATCTGGGCCTAAATCGATCTTTTTTTGCTCACCATGCCATTCCAGTTTGAACCCAGTCATATGCAAATCAGTCTTGACCCTGTGCCCAATAGGAACAGTGCAGCCCGAACTGCCAAGCCAGGTCCTCCCTGGACTGGAAACAAGCATCCTAGGACTGGTTTCTAGGTATCACCACTCATCAACCAGGATAGCCTGAATCCAGTGACATGGAGAGCACGGGACCCACGTCTGGGCATACCCGTCCCACTCGGGGTGACAAGTGCAAAAAGAACAATTGATGGACAGAATGCAGAACAGTGTCATACATTCGACCCAGTACAGAGATCTGCGACTAAATCCATCGTTTTTTTGCTCTCATGCCATTCCAGTTTGAACCCAGTCATATGCAAATCAGTCTTGACCCTGCGCCCAATGGGAGCAGTCCAGCCCGAACTGCAAGGCCAGGTCCTCCCTGGACTGGAAACAAGCATCCTTAGACCGGTTTCGGGGTTTCACCCCTCATCAGCCAGGATAGCTGGAATACCGTCCCACTCAGGGTGACAAATGCAAAAAGAACAAGGAGCTCCAGCATGGTGGGGTCCATTCACAATGCAGCGTAAGGAGCATGTTTACATTTAGAGATAGATGTATGTGGACACCTGCAGTTACACATCCCTGAATGTGTGAATGAAACCATGCTGGGGGTTTGATTTGCCATTCTCAGAAAAAAATATTGGTCATTTGTTTACATTTTGCTGCTCTGGAAGGGCCAAGAAGTGATAGTTAAATAGATAAGTGTGTAAAAGCTTCGCTATACTTTTTAACATGGCAATTATCGCTCTGGTTTAACAATCATTTAATAATACTTTAGACAGCTCCCAAATACTTTTTAAGTGATTTCTAGTTGTTATTTTAAATTTATATTTCAAAGAGGAAAATTACCGTACTGATTTACCAAATATGTTTTTACTGACCATGACATCGAAAATTAACGCTAGGATGCAAAAATACTGGCCAAATGGCAAAACCATAGTAGGGGGCCTGTCCAGGAAATATGTCTTTAGAGTTTGTTTCTTCCATTGAGCCAGTTTCAAAGTGCTCTCAGATTGTCAGATTAGTGGCGAGAAGGAGAGAGGAGGGAGGATTTGGTAAAGTATGTGACCTGAGGCTGCAATACAGTACTGTCCAAAAGCTATAAGATTACCACGATACTGCATTTTAGTGAGCAGACCATGAGACTGGGCCATGTCCTCCCACATCCTAGGTGAGATATCCAGTCCAGTTTTTTCGAACCACAAACTTATGAGCTGATTTTATCTGGACTCTATGCCCTCAATCTTGTCAAAAAATGAAGAACGGGAATAGGTTTAGTGGTTGACGAAAGAGCACACGCTTTGGCCAAAAATGGGAGTCCCGGATTGAAAACCATGTCTCCTGGAACCACGGTTTTCAAATCGCCCACACCTGGGGTGGCAGTGATTCTCATTGCAAGTTCAAATGTGGCTCCACTGCCCCGAGAAATGTTCCAGGCCATGCCTACATTTTTGATAAAATGTTTATCTCCAACATAGCGTTAAAGCCGAGATTAGATGCCAAGTCTCCATACTTCCAATGCTAAAACGTACACACTGAACTACATCTAATGACAGTGTCTGCGCACCTCCAGTGACTTGCTCACTTTGTTTGGGGTCCTGGAGAGGGTTTTTTGTAGCACTCGCTATATGTATTGAGACTGTTCTGAAGCTTCTGCAATATTTTCAATACTGGAAAAAGTCATACATAGATTGTGAGACCTTTTCTTTGGATGCTGGGGCGGTAGGTGGTTACTCAGCAGCATTCGTGGTGCATGCTGTTGTTTACCATTGTTGTTTCAAGGCTTAAGAGTATTTTATTACATTAGGTTAATGGAATTATTCATGTTGTAAACTGGTATTCCAAAGGAGGCAATAGTGGGCGATCAACGTTAACTCTAGAGGCGACTTCTAGAGTACTCAATACAGTACTCCATGAGTTCCCAGTAACCACACTTTATAAATTCAATATCCAGTCCAGTTATGTCTTTTAAAAAGGCTGGATTTAGAAGAGAGGGTTCCACTCATAGCCTCCCACTAATACCACACAAACCAAGTATTCTGATGTCTACACACATGCAAAACCTCTCAGCACGTGCAAACTGTCATACGGAGTGAAAATGTAAAGTTAGCCAACCTACTAACCATAAGCAGTATTGCACCCTGACACATGCTGTCTACGGCAGTTTATTAACACACTAGGCTATTTTATAAAGTGTTGGGGTTTTCCCAAAGGTAAGCCAGGCACCTTTACTATCGCATTTTCCTTACTGTCTTTTTTTTCGTGGACTGTGAGGAGGTTATGAATAAATATGCATCGGCAAAGTCACTGACTCTGCTCATGACTCCACCCTCAAATCCTGCCGTCTTCCTCCCTAATGTTCTCGGAGTGGCTTATTTTCCATTCCCAGCACTACCACGCATTTTGCGTGTTTTTTTTTTTCCTATGCAGCGAGTAGTGTTTTTGCCACTGTGTGCAATGTGTCGTTCACTCTGCGGTGTGCGGGTTTTCTCTGTGCTTATCTTTAGAGTAGGTTTATTATCTCTCTTTAATGCGTGAAGTGTCCCTCTTTACACTATTGGAGTCTACCGGCCCAAACCCCTTCCTCCTCACCTCCTGCAGCTTCTCCTCCGCCATTTCTGCAGCTTCAGCCACGTTGCCAAGAGACAAGCTGGAGCTCTGAACCGGAAGTGGGTGTATAAACGCTTAGGATGCAAACGAAAGAAGAGTTACAAGTGCAGTGGCCATCTTTGATAGGAAACAGCTCATGGTCATTTTAATTTAAACAAGCAGTTGCAATGCAATAGGACTTGCATTTACGCGAGACCTATTGCATCGCAAACGGTGGTCATCACGAACAACGGGAGGGAGGGCAGAGGGGGAAGGCACGGAGAACGGGAGTTAGGGGGGAGAAGGCACGGACAACGGGAGTGTGGGCGGGGGGGAGGAGGGAATGGCACAGACAATGGGAGTGCGGGTGGGGAGAGAAGGGGCGAGAAGGCATGAACAACGGGCGTGTCGGCGGGGCGACGGGGAGAGAAGGGGGCGAGAACGCACGGACAATGGGAGTGTGGGCAGAGGGAGAGGGGAGAAGGTACGGACAATGGGAGTGCGGGCGGTGGGAGGGGGGTTTGAGAAGGCACATACAACTGAAGGGATGGTGGAGTAGAAAAGGCAATAGGAGAACCTCATTAAAGAAAATTGTGCTCACAGTCTAAATAACACGTACTGTGTAACACTGAAAGTAAAGGGGCCGGTAGCCATGGGAGGATACAAATGACGTATAAACATAGGGCTATGGGGAAGTGACCCCTAATGCCCAGAGGGTTGAGAGGATTCCATACTGGAGTATAACCTCCCAAGTCAAGATATTTTATCACAAAAATACTCCTATAGATTAACTGATGGTTAACATAAAAACTGTGTTACCTAAATACGATAGGGAGGTGTCTATGTGAAGATCTAGAACTGCAGACACCCAAGGGTGCGCAAGGAAGCAATTCCTTTTTGTATAGTTACCCTCACACACCCTAGTGGTGTCATGCTTCATCATCGGGTCACCCCAACGCCTATAAGTTGGGGTGGGCTCAATCCACAGTGTTGGGAAGCTCTTTGGAAAGTGAAGACCAGGGGGATTATAGATAAAAATCCTCCGACAGGCCCCGGTTTCCCTTTATTATTGGGTCTGTCAGGGATATTAAAAATAATTAAAAAGAAATGGGTCAATGGGAGTGATAATGGTCCTATGACCCTATTGCCAACATGTTTCAGTCCTGGGATGGCCGTAAAGGTCCTGGACTTTCTTCAGGGCAGAGGTCGTCCTCCCTGGGAACAACAGTGAAAGGGGAGTCCCTATCCTGTGAACGATTTTTATCTATAATCCCCCTGGTCTTCACTTTCCAAAGAGCTTCCCAACACTGTGGTTGAGCCCACCCCAACTTATAGGCGTTGGGGTGACCCGATGATGAAGCATGACACCACTAGGGTGTGTGAGGGTAACTATACAAAAAGGAATTGCTTCCTTGCGCACCCTTGGGTGTCTGCAGTTCTAGATCTTCACATAGACACCTCCCTATCGTATTTAGGTAACACAGTTTTTATGTTAACCATCAGTTAATCTATAGGAGTATTTTTTGTGATAAAGGATACAAATGACGACATGGCCGTAATAAGGAGGGACTAACAAGCCTATAAACGAATTCGAAGGCAGCTTTTAGGAAGGACAAAAACACAAGCCAATGAAAAATATGGGCGGGGGAGTGGGCGGGGCTTCCCTCACGTACTGAACTACAGCTGATCTTCACCAGAGCAGCGCTTGCACGCTGACTCTAGTCTCGCCCTAAAAAGGCAGTGTGGTCTGCTGTCCGTTTCTTCTCAAGTGCATGTGAAGTGCAGGGGGAGTCATAGGAGCCGTGAGGCACGTGTTAAATGCAGCGGGATCAGGAGGAGCCACGCAGCACCAGACCCATATGCCTTTTTCAGTGATTTACTGAAGTGATTCTGCAATTCAATTTCAAGGAACATTTAAAAAAGGTAACCTTTGTTTTGGAAAGTGCTATTACCTTTGAGTGGAGGTTTCGGGGAGGCAAGCTTTGGAAAGTGTTGCATTGGTTACGTCATGTGCTCCCTGGCCGTTGCGACTCAAGCATGCTGTGCTGGCTGTAAGGTGTTAGTAGCCAGAGGAACCACGAGCACAGGTGTCAGTGCTCACAGCGAGGTTTGACTGGGTCGGTCACTGTTGCCAAAGGGCCATGAGGAAAGGAGGCTGCAGGCCCTGGGAGGCATCATTGTTCTTCTCGTTTTGGCTGAGAACTCACATGTGGGAGCATGTGCGAGTCATCACATTAACATAGTGATGTAACTCGCATAGCCGCAAAGGTCATCATCTACCTTTGGGGATGCATACTGTACTCAGCTGAGCGACCTGGCAGGAACGCATCGAGTTGTCACGTTTTACTACGTTTGCCACTCCCAGTCACAGTGAGGTCGTGCATGACTGATTTTCTTCTTTGAATGAAGTCAAGATTTAATTGGAGATAATATTTGCAATGTTTGGAAGAGGATAATTTAATAAAACCCATGTAAAGTTGATAAAAGGTACGGTTGGGAATGTGTTTCGGGTGAGAGGTCATTCACCATGATGGAGGATTGTATGTTTCGGGTGAGAAACTGCTCTCCGGAGTTGAAAACATTGGATTGCCATCTTGAGTTGTTGTGTATTGAGTATTATGTTATGGCTTGTTGAAATTGCAGCTGAGTGCATTTTTGAGGGTGTACTTGCCCCTGGGCCTGTCTGTGGATTCTGAAAGGGGGTTTACCTGTCGTGTGATGCAATACTGGGTAGGAGAAGCCTTGGTTTTGATGTGGGACCTAAAGTATTATCCTGACGTGTGGGGAATGTGTAGTTGGCTTCCCCAATGTATGAGGAGTTTAGTAAGTGATTAGGTCCTGGTATCTGTCCTGTGCTTAGGGCGTGATTAAGCCCCTGTATCTGTCATGTGTATGTAGATGTCCACATCATGTGTGGGGATGAGTGAGGGTTTAGAGACATCCATTGATATTGTCACAAGATACCCCGTGTGTGTGGGGATGAATGAGGGTTTGGAGACACCCATTAATATTGTCACAAGATTCCCTGAGCTGAGTGTGGGGAAGAGTGAGGGTTGAGAGACACCAATTAGTATTCCCACAGGATGCCCTGTGTGTAGAGATGAGTGATGGTTCGTTAGGGGTAAATTGGTTTTACCTGTTGATATTTTTTTGAGTCAAATGTTCATAGGACTGTTTGATTGTATTCGTACATGTTTTGTCCTTTTGATTTGATATTCATCAAGGAGGAATATTTATGAAAATCCATTGATTGTTTATTTATATTTTCAATTATTTCTTTACGGGGGAGATGTGTTGTAACTTGTCTTTGTTACTATGTATGCATCTTCTCCAGGGTTCCAAGTCCCTGCTTCTCAGCCAGTGTGAGATCATTGGAATGTTGACAGTGTTTGATGAGAGTCAGTTTGGGGTAAATGGGCTGAGCAGCAAAGATACTGCTCCTGGTGGGGCATTATCTGTAACCTCGAACTAAGCTAAAGAAATCTACTTCTAATAACCTACAAGGATCCTTCATTCATTTCAACAGATAGTCTTTTTATAGGATACAGGGAGGGAAAAGCCCTTTAAATAGGTGGTCCATCCGGGGAGCTGGTTTTAACATCCTGGTGAACATGCATGGCAACAGAGGCCATAGATGTGCTGTATGCAACCATATGGTAAGTGCATGTGCACTCTGCCTTCACGTTTCGCTCTTGAGTATCAGAGTTTGTCAGAGTTTATGTGCATATTCATTTGTATACGAACAGACATATTTGTAACTAACACTGCTATATTGTTGATTGCCATGTTTGTATTTGGTGAGGCATGCATCTGACATCCGCTAATTGTGAACTGCTTAGTTTTAGATTCATGAAGAGGACTATTGGGATGACCATGTGTCAGCCTGGGGCATTAAGCGAAAAGTGAACATTTTGAGTGAAATTAAATGTGTACCTGCTCCTAAAGATGAACACAAACTGAGATGCTTTTTAGTAGTCCATCCCGGCCTGAATACATTTGCATACTTCTTTTTTCAAGGTCAGCCTGTAGAACATCCGGCACAGATCACAATCACTCATTATGTTCCACGTTGCTCTTTCCATTTACTAAGCTTTCATCTTGGAAGCTGGCTACCCCCTCCATTCTCATGAACGCCACAGTCCTCACATTCTTACGAATGACACAGACTACGGGCGAAATAGCATCCACATGTGGCAGAATGCACTCTCCGGGGTCATGAAGGACATGAGATGCCTAGATTCCTATGCAGCTCAATTTGATGAATTGCTGCTGATTTATCAAGAGAATTGAGCACAGTAGCATCTTTGAAGGTGGGCAACATCTTGTTGATGTTGGGTAAAAGATGATGGTCCACCCATATGCTGGAGTTAAGATCTCACAGGCGAACGCATATGGGAGCTCCTTATGGTGTCAATGATCCCTAAAGTGCACGATTTTTCAGTTCTATACTAAATTCCTGGCTCATGGAAAATGGCACTTTGCATACTTTGTCCACTACTTGTATTGTGTCCTTAAAAAAAAAATATGCTGTGTTTGAACTCTCTTCCTGGGATGCATTGGGCCCTGGGGAACCCATTTACAAGGTCCATATTTTTTTTAAAGGTGAGGGGGGCCGCATGCCCCTCCTCCCAGAGCCTTATTAGGGTCTAGGGACCCCATATTACATATAAAGGTATTGTTAGGTAGGAATGCAGTGCTTGCACTCCCAGCTAGTTGCATTCACTGAATTGAGCTATACTACAATCACCAACCTGAAATTTGATTGTTCCCTGAAATATTTGTACCAATAATATCATGTGAGTGACGTTGATTCACTAAGATTATTCCCTGGAAAGTAACACTTTATTAAAGCTCATGTGTCAAATTGTAATTTAAACACAGGCATATTCAGAGTCAATCTATAATACACTGTTGAGCAAAAGAGTAAAAAATACATATTTTCTTCCTGAGAGGTGAATATAGGATAGAGAGGAGAATGTGAGAATAATGTCTAGCTAGCAACATTTAATTAAATATCAACATATAAAGCCCACCCTGCTTCAATGTCATGCACCTTGATGATTGCAAGTGTGCGATTTCCATACAGAAAGCACTATTAGTGGGGTTTAGTACATTAATATGAGCAGCCAATGCAAATTAGTAGCAAGAAATGGAAAAACAGAGTGTACATGTATCATGAAAAGAAGTCTGTATTGACAAAAGTATGGTCATTACTTTTCATGGTCAATTAGAAAGGAAACATTTAGAAAGTCATCAAAAAAATCTGATACGTTTGACAAAGTTTACAGCTGGTACTTTAAGATTTGAACCAAAAGTCGCAAAACAATAATATGCTTAGACCTATTGTAGAAGCATTGCATGATAAAGCTGCATACAGTTGTGGGCCCTGTTATTTGTGCATAATACAGTCACCTCTGCAGGAAGGTCCTCATAGTTTGTGATATCTCCTTTGAAACAAAATGTTGTCTTATAACAAGGGATACCCAAAATGAGGCACTCAGACTCAAACATGAGCTTGTACTCATGGTATGATGCACCCTGTACATGCCAGGCAAACACATTTGTTTTTAACAAAAAAGCAGCCCACTCATTACCGCCTGCTGATAACAGATTGAGAAGTTTAGGTAAAACCTACTTTGCCTCTGAACAAAATTATGCAATATATATCAAAGCATGAAGATAAGCTATATATGAAAAATAGTATATTTGTATGCTTGGCACGTCCGCAACAGGACTCACAGAATAATCATCATATATAACAATGAGAAAGTGCCTCTTTTTGCATGGTCATCCGCATTGGACTCATGATTTTGTTTTTTGACTCTGCACTGAGGTGCCACTAACAAGTCCCTAGTACATTTCTCTGACCAATAAAAACATGTACAAATTTGCTAAACCATGATTGCCATATTTACATTTACTATAAGACCATCGTTTAAAGTTAAATATCACCTATGAACTACAGCACTTATCTGTCATCCATCAGTGTGGCAAGACAATCATGACTCCATGCCTACCACTGTAGTCAGGCTGTTGCAGCTTTAAACTGTAACTTAACCTGTCAAAAAAAAACCTTTGACAGGAGGAAACTTCCCTTTTCAATATTTGTTTGTCAACCCTACCTAGACCTTGTAGCCCGCAAGGCAGGGTAGATGATATGTAAAAGCAAGACATGTAGAAATGTAAAGCTAACGTGTTCTTTCACTGAATAGCCCCTAAAAGCACTTTTCATTGGGATGCGATAATAAATATTAATACAGCTATCTCGTGCTAAAAACCCAGAAGAAAAATATTTTGTTTCAAAGTTTGTGTATTATATGTATTAAAAGCCAAAATCATTAGTGAAGTCAGATTTTGAATACAGATTAAGGAACAGATACTTTTTGAAAGTTAACCTTTCATGGCCTGAAGCTCCTGGAGGCTGATTTGTATTAACATCCAACTGTCACAAAGCTGGGCAATGCCCTGCTGAGGTGTGAAAACAGCTCCCAGAGCAGAGACAATGGGGGTGTTTTTTCCTCTGGCAGGAAGAGCAATTGGACTGTGTGCTGGAGTTTAATTTACATCAAAGGGGCTTCCCCTGTCTCACACAGATGTAGTTCACACTTGCACAGGCCAGCTCCATGGTCCTCCTAGTTAGGCAGGCATCAATCTCAGTGGGGAAAGAGCTGCCCCCAGAACTGGTTTGAAGTGATCAAGAAGGAGAGGATTGTTCATTAACTTGATCACCCCTCTGGGTGGAAGTTCTGCATAAGAGAAGCAGGGTTTCTCCATTGTGAACTTAGTGAGTTAGGGGCACTGTGGGATTGTTTGCAGTAGGGCTCACAGGAACTGCTGCAAAAGTGGTTAGGGTTACCCTTGATAACATAAGGAGGTGCCATGAGTTACCCCCATTCACAGGCTAATGCCGGGGATGAATGTAGTACCACTGTGCTGCTTCATTAGAAACATCTAGACCTGTAAAGAGATTAGAAAAAGGACCCATCTGCTGTTTAAAGCCTGTGAGGCTGGACTTGCTCTTGTACCTAGGACGAATAAATGGACTCCAATGGTCATTTGACTGATCTCCTATGTAAGCTACAGGGCCACACACTTCAAGAGGACTTTTCCCTGAAGAGCTCAGTTAACCAGCTCCAATTGGACCCTGCTCGAGGCCTCTGTCGGAGTGAGTCTTGATCTCTAAATGCTGTTCTTGGTTTCCTGGAACCCTGGGCTGTGTCAAAATGTACTTCTCCTGACATCCCTAAAAAGCCTGGGACATAGAAGCTTTTTGAACCTACACAGGACCACAACAAACCTGCCAAGCCGGTGCATTGCAGCTGGGATGAACAAAACAAGATTCCCACACTTGGAACAAAGCTAGTTTAGCGGGACCTCACTGAGAAAGTATCTGGCTCTTGGAGCCCTCTTCGGATAGAGCCTGCTGTCTTTCCCCATTGAAGAATTCTGAGCTCTTATCAAGGAACTGAATGTAGAAAATTTGACTGGGCGAAGGCACCAAACGTATCTGACCATCCCTGGGTGTTCTATAAAATCAAGGTAGCCTTCCAAGAAGTGATCTAATTTGTGGGCCGTAAAATCTAGTGTAAACTTACCCCAAGCCCTGCTGCTTATTTCCACCTGGGATACCCACCCCCAGTAAGCATTCTTCACATCACATTTCTGGGGGAGCAGAGTGGGATCGGTGACCTTCCATAAATCACACATCCTGATAGCTACAAGCAAGTTTCTAACACCTCTCAGCAAACTAATTTTATTGGCTGTATCCCTGGATTTTACATCCTCCCATGCACAAGCATATGGCAGAAGTTCGGGTGCCGTCTTGATCTTCAGCCAAAACAACAAGGGGCGCAATCTTGCTTTAGAAACAAAGGAATGTCTGCCCATGTCTAACATGAGCGGGGGAAGAGGGGTACTCTGGGGTACCATCCATAGGCTTCTGAGAAATTTATGGTCAAGGATACTGAGCTCATCTACGTGTTTCAAGCCACATAGTTCTATTCCATACATCACAGAACTCAACACTTTTGCATCATATACCTGCAAGGCTGGCCCAATTGATTTAGTATAAGATAATCGATGTTCGCTCCCTAGGGCCCCAGACAACTGTTTATGCTTCAGGACCATCTTATTAATGTGGGGTTTCCATGACAAGTTATCTGCTAGCTTGAGGCCTAGGTAATCAAAAGCACTAACCCTCAAGTAGGACACCTCCAAGCCTTGGGCTGCCCCGATAGGACTTGTGGGGGTTCAGGGCCATAAATTTAATTTTAGATGTATTTATTATTAGACGTTTAGTATCGCATAATTCATGAAACTGATTTAGTAATCATTGTAACCCTCCAGGTGTTTTGGATACCAGCAGGGTATCATCAGCAAAAAGCAGGGAACAATTTTTTCCCATCCTAGTGTAGGAGCATCAGTAGGAGTTTCACTAAGGAACTGTACCACGTTGTTTATATATAAAGAAAATAACGTTGGAGCCAAGACACAGCTTTGACGAACACACTTGTTGATGGAGATTGAATCGGAGAGCTGGCCTTGCAAGCCCCAACGGACCTTGGCAATAGTTTCTTCATGAAGGCAGATGAGTAGAACTACAATTTCCTCTGGCAGCCCTGGATCTCTAAGAGTTTGCCAAAATGTGCATCTTGGGACAAGATCAAATGCCGTCTTAAGGTCTATAAAGGCAACATACAAACAACTTTTCCCGACCAGCACTATTTTCCAACAAATAAGTAAAAAAACTGAACACTTGATCTATAGTCCCTGTTTTCTGCCTAAAGCCTGCTTGATAAGGGGACAAAATTTCATTATCGTTGGCCCATTCCTGGCTTTTTCCCAGGATAACCCTGCTAAAGACCTTCTGGATTGCATCAATGAGGCACCCAGGCCTATAGTTACCAGGAGAGGGCATGTCACTTTTTTTGAATACTGGGAAAACTTCTGCTTCCCTCCTAAGGGCACCATCGGCTATAGCATTAAATAATGCATGCATATAATGCGTCCAACCGGGAATATCCCAGAGGAAAAGTTCACCTGGTATCCCATCCGGGCCCGGTTCTTTAGATGGAACAATGGCGCTAATTGCAGCCAAAATATCTTTCTTAGTAAAAAAAGACCCCTTTGGTCTGGAGGCTCCTACTAGCTGGTGTAACTAGTGGCTTAAATGCATCATGGTTGGTGTACAATGTAGAAAAGTGGGTATGCCAAGCAGAAGATGGAATATAATTATCTGGTTCAGCATGGCCTATCTCATCACCCCGCGCCATCAGTGACCAAAACCTTTTACTATCTCTATCTTGACTTACGTCCTTAAGGGACTGCCATCTGTCGTCATCCCATTCCCTCTTGGCTTTCCACAGTTCTAGCTTGTAGCCCCAGCATTCCTTGTCCCCTCGGATCTCTAGCTTAAACAGCTTGTAGTAATAATGACCTGGAGTGTCCACAAGCCTTATTATACCATGGGGGTGTGTTCCACTCTTTTTTGGCCTCAAAGGCTTGGTGTGCTTTGCAACTGCAAAGTATTGGCCCAATAGTTTAAAGAAGCAGCAATGAATATATGATGCTTCCAGTCTCCGTTCTTTCGTTACCTCCTGTGCCAAGACTTCCGCTGTGAAGGTCACCAGATCACTCTGTATGCCCCTTAGTTTGTCCTGATCAGTGGCTAGCTTATACCATTTAAGACGGTGCCTATCATTAGTAGGACAGACTTCTTTAGTTGTCAGCCCCTGGATTCCAGGATGAACAGATGTGATGCCCTGCAGTGGTACCATTGATAGGCAAAGTGGATTGTGGTCTCTAGCTATCGTTTCACTAACCATCATATCTTTTACCACACACCATAGCCTTAGGTCAAGCAAGATATGGTCGATACAACTTTGGCATCCCAATCTGTTAAAGGTGTTAGCCCAAAATGTATCCGAATTGGTCCTACCATTAGCTGCCCTAAGACCAAATTCCAGGGTCATAGCTTTGATTTGCAGTACTATTTGAGTCCACCTTTACACGGTACCAGATCTAGGGGAGAGACCGACAACTTCATCTCTTAGTCTAGAGCTTCTAGACTCTTGTCCTCATCTAGCGGTTCATAGGTTGTGTTCAAATACCCCTGCTATTATTAGGAAGGGGGAGGGATTTCTCTTACTCAATAGATCCTCCAAAGTTGTAATGGTCTTACATAAACGTTATAACTGTCAATAGAAGTAGACATGTGTCCCTTAAGGTGGATTCCCATAATGTCTGGGTCGTTCGCTGGGAGTTCTGTTATGTTATGACATAAGCCTAGCTTGACCCATATTAATAAACCCCCCGCAGGACAACCAATTTTGTTTTTGATTGCTGGTACAAAAACTAGCAAAGCCTGCCTTATATACTGGAGTAATACTCCAGGTCTCTTGGAATAGGCATACATCGAAGTTCTGTATCAGCTCATTCCAGTGCGGGAGCGATAGCTTGCTCTTAATACCACCCACATTCCACAAGATCATAGAGAGCGACGTGGATGCTTCCTTGCTCAGTTGGTTATATGGGCTTTGGATCGCATTTGTTGCCTTGCTCCTGCCTATGGGAATCGAGTTTTTGTTCACTTTATTGCAATATGGGGTTACTGTAATGCTACAGGGTAGGCCCAGAAGCACCTCCTTTTTCCTGCCACCTGAGGAAGAGCCGACCGCTGTAGTGGGCTCTATAGGATATGAGGGGGCCAATAGTGGCATAGGAGATTCACGCAATACAACTTGTCTAACACTGGAAGATAGGCCGTCGTTCCAACCGCTTTGTCCATAGTCAGTCAACCTCCCTCAATTGTGACTCAGATGAAAGTTCCTTCTTATGGCTAGTGGCCATCTGTAGCTGGCCTGCAGGTAGAGGGCTGCATCTAAACTGTATAGCCGAAGGTGGTGGTGAGCTTGTTCTGTACTCTAGGGCTATTAGGTTCTCAGCTAATCTTTCATTACCAATGTCAGCTCTAGGCAGTCGGTAGGAGAATGTGGAGTCTCATGCCTTTTTACCCGGACAATATCTTCCCTAATTAGGGACCTACAACCTCTTACATGCCTTATCCAATGAGTCACCTTATTTATCAGGGATTCTTCAGCCTCAAGCCTTCTTTGTAGAGATAATTTTTGGATGTTAGTCATGAACACTTTGCAGGGATTATCAGTTGTTGGGCGCCAAGTAAGAAAAGGTCTTTGCTCTGTACATGTATTAATCAGAGACCCATCAAACCCAACCATCCTAGGCCTGATGAAGAGCTCCGGCCCTGCTTCCTGCTCTCCCCGGTCTATGCTAAGTGGAGAGACATTTTCCCTGGTTCTATATGTTGTGCTTTTCCCCTCCAGTGCAGCCTTTTAGTTTGATGTAAAAAGCAAAGCAGCTTGCCTATTACCCCCGAAGTTTCATGGTTTTTGCCAATAACAGGTCGATTAGGCAGGTTGACCTGAGCCTCGAGGTGCGAAGATGTCAGTTTATTTAAGGCCATTAATTCTTTCATTGTCCCCATGAGATCGCCGATCATGGATTTCAGGGCGGTTACCTCAGCTTTTAATTCATTGATGCTATTGAGGATGCTAGGAATAGGGGCTGGGGTGCTATTGTTACGAGTTGAGGAGCACTTCTCAATGCAACTTTATCTGATTTTAATGGGGCTCTGCAAAGGGGCGAAGCAATTACTACATACAATAGGCAAGTCTACAGTATTGTTAAGATGTGTATCTGGATATGTGTCCGGATGAATTGTAGCTACTGTTTCTAGGTGTGTGTTTAGCCGTTTTGTAGTAGGTGCAAGATCCTCTTTACTCTTCGGCCTCGAAAACATCTTTGGGATAATTTTGGTACTACCATGATTTGAGCTATTGTAGCAGTTGGCACCCACCTCAGCCCCAGATACATCTAGAATGCCCTCACATTCAACCAGGAAGCTGTCTATTTGATCCAAGACACAATTACTCCTGGGGCGCTTAATTAATTTCTTAACTTTCTTGGCTTTCTCTAAGCCAGACCTGCCCCCTCCCTCCATTGCCTTCCTTTTAGCCATTGCGTTTAGGAAAGGGCTGTCGGAATAGAAGTCTTATAAATGGCTGCTGGACCGATAGGGCAGACTTAAAATTAGTATACGTTGGTTAGTCTTAGCAGTCTCCCGGTGACTAGTTCATAGATTTTACTATAAATTACAGATATCAGTACCTCATGGTCCAAAAGGCAGGTGTTAGAGGGGTGGCACAGCCTCTCCCGGGCTCTGACGGGTGCAGACGAGCCCGTACTTTGCCTGGTCTTTGTGCAGGCACACGTCCGGGCATGCCTCGGGCACGTCCCACGCAGCAGGGCCCATGCCGGTAAAAATACACGCCTCCGGGCGCACAGGCAGCAAACGTGGTGTGGCGACAGCCGAGGACAGTGCTAGGGCTTGTGGTTCTTGTCCCCTCTCTCCTGACTCAGGTGCGGGCTCCTGCGCAGCGGGGGCACGAGCCGGCAAAAATACATGCCTCCGGGTGCACAGGCAGCAAACATGGTGCACGGCGACAGCCGTGGGCAGCACTGGCGTAGCAAGGGGGGGGCGGAGGGGGCGCCACGCCCCGGGCGGCACGAGATTTCGGGGCGGCAGGTAAATTTATCGCCAGCACCCCCCCGCTCTTAGGCGCTCGGCGGTGGCGGCGGCAAAAGGCAGGGACCGCCACGGGCGGCAGAGTGCCTAGCTACGCCACTGGTGGGCAGTGCTGGGGCTTGGGGACCTTGCCTCCTCTCTCCTGACTCAAGTGCGGGCTATTTTTTAACCCTAATTTCTCAAACTACTGCATGGATTTACATCAAATTACAAAAAGCACACTTCCTGGACCAAGAGCTAGCATTCTGTCAAGCTTTGTGTAATTCGGTTGAGCAGTTTTTGAGGTATTGCGTCACAAAAAAAGTTAATGGCAAATGCATGGGGAATTTGAATGTGGGATCCCCTTTTTTCTTGCACCCAATTGGCAGATCACCTCGAACCTTTCCAGGAAGAAGCTGAGGTTGCTGAATTATTTTGGGAAAGTTTTGTAAAGTTTCAAACCAAAAAATACTATATATATATTTGATTTGCTAATAACTGTGCAGTTAGAGTGGGCCCATCCCCTCTCATAATAATTAACTCAGCCTCGGGGATGGGGTCCCCACAACCTTGGTGAGAGGCAGCATGCCCCCTCCCCTTTGCAGGTCAGGGGGATGGGGTGCCCAGGGGTCAAATTGGCTCAGGTGGAGGGCCCTACAAACACCACCTCCTCAAATTACAGTATATAGTGATTCCCAGGACCCTGTCATATTAATTCAAACAATGACATGGTAAAGAAATCTGTGTGAAATTCATTGTGTGGAAAAAAAACTGCATTGTAAAGACTGTTTCCCACAAATGTAATTTTGTCCGACCAATCCATGTCAGAAAGATTTTTAAGCAAATCTCTGGGATCTTCTAACTATGAGGAAAGGTTTACTACATAGGGCTGAAAACATGATCAAAATATTCTGAGATTTTTTTCAGATGTGAGCCTATACCAAAAATGATTGGTTTGCAGGGTAAAGTGACACTGTGTTATGTACCTTAAGGCGTGTGTGAATGCATGGAAAAGTAGGAACCGGTTGATTCAAGCATCTATACTCCAAACTACTTATCATTCATTCATCAAGCCATTTCTTCAAATGCCCTGTAAAGCAGCTAGTGAGATCTAATTTAGATTTTGTTGATTAACTCATATAATCTCTATCGTCTCCCAGCTGCTATTCAATTTCTGAGATGTAGTTCAATTAGTTCATTATAGCTATTGTTGGAAATGACCCTCACTGCAGGGTCACACCCAAACATTTTGCCTTCTTGCTTCCACTTTTTAATGAATTAATTTCTGTTGGCCTTAGGACTCTTAGGACTCTGTGCAATTTACTACTGCTTGCCAGTGCTAAAGTGCTTGTGCTCACTCCCTTAACATAGTTTGTTTGGCATATATCTAATTGGAATGTTTAATTTACTTATAAGTCCCTTTTACAGTGTTATACAATCTACCTAGGGCCTGTAAATGAAATGCTACTAGTGGGCTTGCTTATACACTGAGAAAGGACCCGACCGTCTGATTACTGGTGCTGGAATTAATTTCCCAGACTGAGAGCATTCGCTTATTCAAATGTTCTAAAGCATTTATTAGCTTATCATTTATCTTTTTACAATTAAATCATTGCATTTGTGAAGCATGCCTGACCATAAGACACACCTTCTTCACAGTGAATTACACATATTGAGCCAACATTATAAACTTCCGACATCAATGAAATGCATTCAATATACAAAATAAGCAAAAATTATAATACATAAAGCAAAAAATGGTGAAATGCATTAAAGTTCAATCCAGTCAGTTTAAAATACAACAACCAGTATTTAACTATACAGTACTGATTCTGTGTGGAAAATCAAAGGTTGTTGCTGCTGGGTATATATAACTATTATGCAAGGGTGATTTATTTTTATTTGCTCCCTGCAATGAATCATATTAATTGATTGATCTATCCCAGCAGTACTGGACGCCGACGCGTTTCGAGCCCCATCCTACTAAAGGGGTTCTCCTCAGGGCCTTTAGATTGGATTTATTCTGGAAAGAAAGATCCAGAATGTTTATTAGTTCCACTCTCCCTTATTTTAATTCACTACAAGCCTTTTCTCTTTAACACAGTAGTTACCTGCACTCTTTTCTGTGTATGCAGTACTCGTTTTCACTTTTTTTGATGACTTCTTATTTGAGTGTTCTGCCTAGGGCTAAGGCAATTCTAAACACAAAGAGGAAAAATAATTTTTCATCTAGCCTCTCGTTTGACAGGCCTAATGTTTGTGTAAACCTAAATGTAGTGTATCGTTTTGTTGACTTACTTCGTTTGGTTATCGAGACGTGTGGGTTTCTGTGTCCCACCTTCTCTAATGAGCGTAAATAACCAGGGCACGTTTCTCCAAAGGAATTTCCATTCTTGTTCCTTGACTTAAAGTGCTGTAACAGGTCAAAGGAATGCATTATAGAGTCTCCCAGTTTAAACTGTCATCATTTGTTGTTAATAGCAAGCATGCGTTTTAGCATTTTGAGCAGAGCGATAGACCACTTACTCAAAATTTACTTTTGCTCGCTTCAGGGGATCGCGTGTCAAGCGGATAAAGCATTCCTGAAAGACAAGTTTAGCTGCGATATAATTACCACGTCTGCAGCATGTTAAAATCTGATACTTTGTTTAAATTATATCGGCATTTGACTCACGTCTCTCTCGTAATGACTGTTGGTATTTTAATTCTTGTTTGCGTGTTTAACAAGTCCAACGTTCCTGAAACACAAGTTTGAAGGTGATGTAATCGCTATCTCGAGGAAATGTGAAAACAATTACGTTTGAGCATCTTGCTCGGTCCTGAACTTACTTTTCTTTACTCACCGAACTTGCATCCTGTCTCATCGTGCTTCCCTGATGTAGTGAAGCCGATTCGGCGGTCTTGACGTCATTTTGTGGAGTCGTTTATTACCGCGGTGGATTGTGGTTTATGTATGCTTTTTTTTCCCAGAGCTGACCGTTACGTTCCGATTGACTTTGAAAGGTTGTTTTAGAAGTACTTCACTTGTGTCTACCATGGCTCTCTGATTTCTGTTCACGAGTTATTTTTTGGGGAACTAATTTTGGTCTTTTTGCTCAGCGAAGCATTATGTTTGATGTTTTTCAATGTAGAGGTTTGTACACATTCCATCATTCTTTACCTATTTTGGACATTTCATTCAATCCTTGAACCATGCTATTAAATTTGAGGATTAAATATGCTTCTTTTCTCAATAATTCTGATTCCACGTCACCTCCTCTTGGGCTTGGTTTGATGGCACTCAGAACGGTCCATTTGAAATCTCTCTCATTGTGATCAATTTCTATAAAATGACTCACCATTGGGGCAGTGGTGACTTTGTTTTTTGATCTGGACCCGTGTTGCACCAGTCTTTGTCTGACTTCTTGGTTTGTTTTGCCGACATACAGTTTTGGACAAGGGCATATAACTGCGTAAATTACATTCTTAGTTTTGCAGTTTGTTAACTCTTTCTGAGTCCATTTGACGTTTCCATGCACAAACTCAGTTCCCTCAATCGTGGTGTCACACATTGAGCAGGTTCCACACTTGTGGTGGCCCACCATAGGTTTTAGATTCCATTGTGAGATGAGATCCCTTTTCTTGGTTGATGGAAAAACATCTGCTCTCACTATTTGTTGTCCTATACTGCGGTTCTTCCTCATCGCAAATAGGGGACAATCCAATGGTTGTTCCATATTTGTTAGCAAATGCCAATTCTTAAGAATGATTTGGCGAAATTTGTGTGTGTGTGGCCCAAATGTGGAAACACAAACCAGTTTGTCTTCATTTGATTTGTCCTTTTTTGTAAGAAGGCTTTCTCTCGGCGTGTACTCGGCACGTTTCATGGTGTGTAAATAATTTGTTGGGGTAACCTCGATTGGACAATTGAGATCGGCACGCCTCTGCATGTATAACGTAATCTTCTTGACGTGCACAGTTCCTCCTTATTCTTAATAGCTGTCCGTGCGGCAGAAGGTGTGTCTTATGGTCAGGCATGCTTCACAAATGTAAGGATTTAATTGTAAAAAGATAAATGATAAGCTAATAAATGCTTTAGAACATTTGAATAAGAGAATGCTCTCAGTCTGGGAAATTAATTCCAGCACCAGTAATCAGACGGTCGGGTCCTTTCTCAGTGTATACATTTTCTCGGCCCTACCCAACCGTCTTAGGGCCAAACCCCTTTGTGCCTTCAACTAGTGGGCTTGCAGCACTTATTGTGCCACCCACCTAAGTAGCAGTCTAAAACTTGACCCAGGCCTGCCATTGCAGCCTGAAGGCAGTGTCCCGCTGCCATTTCGACTTGGCATTTAAAACCCCTTTCCAAACCTTACACTCTCCTTTTATTACACCTCTAAGGTAGGCCATAGTTAGCCCATAGGGCAGGGTGCTGTGTAAGTAAAACGCACAACTTGTACTGAAAGACTCTCCAATTAGTTTTTCACTACTGTGAGGCCTACCCCTCTCATAGGATAACATTGGGGTTTCCTTATTACATTCATTAAGATGTAATTCTCAATTGAGAGGAGGTAGATCTGCCATGTTTGGTACCTATGGAACTGTAATGATAAATAATCTTTGATGGCAAAATCAAATTTTTCATTACAATTTTATCAATGCCAGTTTTAGAAAGTTAGCATTTTTCTGCTCTTAGCTCTGTGTGCCTGCAGCCTGTCTCTAATATACATCTGGGAGGATGACAGCGGAGTCTTTTTGTACTCCCCCTAGACAGCCAAACCCAATGGAAGATTAGGTGTGACCTGATGGGCCATCCTTGGTGGATAGGAGGAGAAGCTGGGCACAGCCTCACACTTACACCTGAATAGGTTGTGGCCTGTCCTCACACAAAGGGCTGCTTACCCCCCTGTAGTGAGTCTGGAGCCAGGGCAGGAAGGGAGGACGTCTGTGCACTTCAAAAACCCTTCTTTGAAGTCTCTCCCACTTCAAAGGCACCACTGGATATAAGTACAGGACCTCTGACACCACCAACTCACTATACATCTGCACTTGTGGATACTCTGCCAGGATGATGGACTGCTGTGCTGCTGAAGGACTGCCACTCTGCTGGACTGCTGCTCTGGAGGAACTTCTGCCTTGCTGTGCTGACCTGCTGAATGCTGCCCTCCTTGCCTGGGTGTGAAAGACTAGACCTACATCAATTGAACCCAGAGTGACTCTAAAAGCTAGCTGGCTGGCCTTCTGATCTGAAGTCTCAAGGACATAAAAGTCTTCCAACTATCCTGCTTCTGCACCTGGATTCTGCAAACTGTGAGTCTGCCCTACCAAGTGGTGCCACCCCAGTACTGCACCCTGTGAAAACACCTGTGAAATTCTTTATTGTTGATTAATAAAAATCATTACAAACAGAAGTAAAGAAAGAGAAGAAAAAAACAAAATCCTTTGGATTACGACAAAAGCTTAATTATACCAATTTGATCTAGCTAAAATCATGTCTTTACATATCGTAGCATATATAATGCATTACATTGAAAATAATAACAAGGTACATTATATTTTGGTTCCATATTTCATGCTGATTACATAAGACATCACTTAATATTGGGAATAAAAAAATTAAAAAGTGATCTCGATAGAACGACCTACACTTCCCCAAATTTTAAAATTCATATCATAATTAAAGTACAATAGTTAAAGTGCAACGGTTTCAATCAACTTGATTATACCAATCCAATCCGTCTAATGGTGCATCTTTTAGATAACAGCTACCCACCTACACTACCCCCTAATTTAAAATCCAGATTTAAAAATTTAAAATACCATAATTAAAATGAAAATTGTTACAATGAACATGTGCCATGTTTGACATCTGGCAGCAATTACTAAAGTGCCCTTGTGCGATTGATTACAGCCGGCAGCAATAATTAAAGTGCACTTGTGCAATTTCTTAGGCAAGCATCTGATATCAAAAGTCACACTCTGAGAATAGTTTTTTCCTGCGATAAAGATAAACTTTACAAACAATATTGACAGGCGATGCACGTTCCCAGAAAGACAATTTCAGACAAAGACGAAAAAAAAACATATTTAAAGTACATGAATTAAAGCGAACCTGTACAATGTTTTACATCTAGCAACAATTGTTAAAGTGCTCTTGAGCGATGAGTAAAGCATATCTATACAGTCTTTTGCAACTAGCAGCGATTATTAAAGTGCTCTTGTGCGATGACTTTTTAACATCTTTTAAAACTTCTGTTTCAAAACCATGCACAAAACCTCAAGAACAATATGTGCGGTTACATTTTCCGTTTAGCGTTTTTGATATCCAATAAAATCATTCATTACTATTTTTTAGTTTAGCATTTTTTAAGACTAACAAAATAATCCTGTAAGACCAGTCATTAATTCTCTAGGCAATTATCTAATATCAGATGTCACACTCTGAGAGGAGCTTTTTTTCTGCGACAAGGATGTACTTTAGAAACTGTGTAGTCAGGCGAGACGAGTTCTCAGAGAGACAAGTTATAATGGCTTGACGACATGTTCTCACCCCTAATTCATTAAAGATGGACTTTAAAAAATGTTTTCGCTCTTCTAGTAGTAGCGGACAAGTGGATACAATATGCATAAGAGAGTCATTATAAAAACCACATAACCGACAACTGTTTGTGTGCCAATTTAATTCCCATTCCCGGTACTGCACCCATTGAAGTGGGCCTAAGGTGCTTGCTCCAGCAAGGCCAACACATCGCTGTCACTGCAGAGATGAAAACTGGTACATCATCATTGCTGCATGGGTCAGCAGGGGCGCATCTCCATCGTTGCGGAGATCAGAACTGGAGCATTGTCACCACTGTGTGGGACAGCACAAACCACGCTGCTGCATGGTTAGTAGTATGCTGGCTCCCTCTTTTAGGATTACTCGTAGTCCAAAAATCCTTTTGGATCATATTGCGCTTTGTTTATTCAGCTTAAATAGCCATCTCAGGTATTTTCCCCTCGTTTTAATGCTGGTTACTTCTGGAAGAGGGTGATGCCAGCTCATTGAATGTGCATATAAGGGAGTTTTGTCAATTTAACTTAGGGATAGCATCACTCCCTGATTCTGTCAAAGTGTTTTGTTGAGGTCAGACTCTTCAATTTGCTTCTAATCAATGTAGGATCGCATTGGTGGAGGAAACGGGAATCAGACAATTGTTGAGAACCATTGAATCCGAGTTAGAAAACAACATTAGGGCAAGGGACAGGCTTCGGGTTGGCAGCTCTTGGAACAGTCTGCAGTTCTCAGAGCTTCCTTTGAGAAAAGAATCTGGGAGAGGGCTGTTAAAAGTAGTAGGGCTTGACAGTTGTCATACTTTGAGAATAGTGAGGAAATGGGGTAAAGGATAGATCTTGTTCCAATAATATTCAGCCAGTTAGGGATAAGAATGGCCTGCTAGTTGCTGATCCCATCTTAGGGGCCGATTCCGATTCGGGCCGGAAATCTCTCCGACCGAGCCGGACTCGGAGAGATTTCCGACCGGATCGGACCCTAGCAGCCCGACCGAACGAGTACGATGCGCACGTATGCCATCGGACTCGATTCGGTCGGACTCCCATTGAAGTCAATGGGAGCCAGTCGTACGACGCATACACGGGCTCCCATTGACTCAATGGGCATGACGCGAACAAGGGCGCCCCCTACAGCGAGTACGCGTCGATGCGGGTCGCGCCGTACATGCACGTGTAGGGGGGACCCATGGGTCCCCCCTGTGTGCGACTCGCACGGCTACGCATACAGGGGGGTCCGACACGGACCCCCAAAGTACGGCTCCGACTGCTCTTTCGAGCCGGACGGCGCGTGTCGGTCGGACTGCTCACGGCGCGCATCGTACTTACCCGGCCGGGGAACGTCTCCATTGCGCGGTGCGAGTCGAGTCCGAGTGAGTCGGTCGGTGTGGTTCGACCCGGGAACGAGTCGGTCGGAGCGGTCGGGACGCCCGGACGAGTCGGTCGGCGATTTCGCATCGTACTCGCTCGCCCGGACGCGCGTACGAATCGGTCGGGAAATAGGGCTCCGAATCGGATCCGGTTAAGCCAAATCCGATTCGGAGCCCTACCGGCCGAGATCGGAATCGGCCCCTAAGTATGTGAGGTGTTTTGTCATTTCTGTCAGGACCTCTATAGAGAAGACTGTCTCTCTTCCGCTGAGGATATCACTCGATTTGTCCGGTGGTACTCGGACCATTGGGTGACCTCTGTTCAGCGGTCTAAGTTGGAGGTACCTATAACCCTTGCTGAGGTTAAAGAGGCTATTCATTCCTTGACTAGCGGGAATGCATCGGGCCCGATCAGATACCTTCGGAATTTTAAGCCACCTTTTCACAGATCCTGTCCCCGGTGTTAAGGGATCTTTTAAATTCAGTTGATATCTCTGATAATGTTTCAGAGTCTTGGAGGGAGACAAAAATTGTTGTCTTCTCAAAAAAGGGAAAAGATCCCCTGTCTTGCAGGTCATATCGTCCTATTTCTTTAATCAATGTCAATTCTAAAATTCTTGCTAATTGGTCGTCAGTGATTATTTCGCAATTGGTGGACCCAAATCAACATGGTTTTTTCCTGGGCCGTGACACAACATCACATGTTAACATGTTATTCACGGCTTTGGAGGTGCCCATGGTGGTAGGAATCCCATTTAGCATGATTTATTTGGACGCAGAAAGGGCCTTTGATTTGGTCTCCTGGGCCTTCCTTTTGGAGGTAATGGAGTCCGCTGGTATGGGTTCCATCTGTGTTTCCAGGGTTTGGCATCTGTACGAGGGCCTTAAAGCTAGGGTGCGCAGTGCTCGTCTTTTCTCTGATTTCACCGTTATTTTTCGTGGTACCCGGCAGGGCTGCCCATTACCCCGCTATTGTTTCCACTCTATTAGAGACATTCATTCACTCCCTCAAACGAAATGAGGGTATATCATCTTTGAGGCTGCATCGGAATGAGGTGAAGATTCAGTTTTTACTGCAGTTAAAGGAAGATGTGGAGGTGATTACTTCCTATCCTCAGATCTTTTTTCTGGCATCTTTTTATACACAACTTCAATTGTTTTGGGATGGTCGCTTTGGCCATTGGCTGGCATGTTTCCAGAGTTTCTCCCATTGGGCGAATCAATCGCCCCTGGGTCAGGTAGTGTGGATACAATGTACGTCAAGCATACTCGATTTAAAACCTTAAACGTTTTTCATCTGGTTTCATTTTCTTTTAGGAGATTGGTCCTGAATATCACTATGTTTAATCTGCTCATTTATGTGGGCTATAACCCTAATTTTCCTAACGATATTCATGAAGGGTTTCGGGAGATATGGGGAAGGGTTAATATGCTGACCTTAGGGCAACTTTTTGAGGGGGGTGATTTTGTTTCCTTCAGCACCTTGCAGTAATTGGCTCCCCTGCCATCTAGGTTTTTCTTTAGATATTTACAGATGCAGAATTTCATTTTCATCCTCAATGAAAAGGACTTGAAATGCATCGAGAATCTACGGCTGGATCTTAGTAGGAAAACTTCTTGTAGAAGAAATATTTGGGCAAGTTTATAAGGCTATCAAAACGGTTTCACTTTTTCTAGGCGACAACAGGTTTCAGCAGTGGGCTAATAAGTGGAGCTCTTGGGTTAGTTGGGAAGTCACCAGGGTGGATCTTTGCCATAGTAATAGGATAGCCCATTTAGTGTTGAACATCTCACTGATTAAGGTAAATCATCTTAAATGTGTCATCTTTTTATTATGAAACTACGGCCGAATGATCAGTGCTTTCAGTGCAGTTTGGCAGGTGCCAAACCAGTCCATGTATTTGCATCCTGCCCTGTGCTTCAAGTGTTTTGGCAATTCATCTTTGGTAAATTAGGGGGTATTTCCAATACGGCGGTGCCGGTGGATTTTAATCATTATGTTGGGGTAGTCTCCCTCCTTTTACAGGGTTTATTTCTTTCCATTGAGCCTGGGTTCATCCTGCGGTCCATGGTGCTTTCCTTCCCCTAGGTATTATGCTGCAGTTATTCTTATGTTATTATTTTTGCTTGTTATATTTGGTTATTTCTTTTACCCCTGTGCTCAGGTGCCATCTAATAATGAATTATGAAAAAAGAAAACATTCAATAAAATTATTTATTTTTAAAACATCATTTATGACATCTGAAATAAAATCATTGATGACAAGACTGTGCATATATCCAGTGGTTGTCACTGCTGTATGGTTATAATTAGGTCAGAGTTTCCCTAGGAAGAGTGTCTTTGTTTTGCTAATAACTTTGCTACTGTTTGATAAATCATCACTAAACTTTTCCGACAAATATTTCATACACCTCAGCTCCTCCCAGAAAAGTTTTGGAGTGATCTATCAAGTGGGGAAGAGAAAAAGAGAGGGGGTCCCAAAACGTACATTTCACATGTAAATTCCAGTAGTAATTTTGTGAAGCGATACAGAAAAAATGGCTGAACACAAATACACTGTATCTTTACAATAAAGTGTTATTTTTGTGATTTGGTGTAAATCCATTCAGGTATTTTTGAAATTTTAGCACATTCAAATTGTAGTGATAGCAGGACCGTTGGTGTCCAGATATGCTGTGATTGACCTCTTTAAAGGGGACTAGTAATTCCTGATTGGCTGGTCTAAACCTGAGCAATATGTTGTGGCAGCCGTTACAGTACTCGGGCAAGAAGTCTATGTGTCCTGTAAATGAATTAAATAAAAATATATTAGGGGGCAGGATGAGTACACCCAGACACTAAAGGACATGTGGGGGGTCCTAAAGGGACCACCTCTTGATTGGCTGGCCACAACGTGGACAACATGTTATGGCAGGAATTACAGTACAATGAGACATTGTCCCTATTTCAATGTGTTGTAAAGAAAGTGTGTTTTTAAGTGCTACAAAAAGAACATATATAAAGGGTGATGGCAGATTTTAGTCACAAAATAGATCATGTTTGTGGTATCATAATGACTTCTGGAGTATTCAAATTTGAGACTACCCTGTAAAAAATGTTGATCCTCTGATGGGACTTGATGAACCATGTTTAAGAGAAAACATTTTCACTCATCATTTTCTCATAGAGGTTATGGAAGGTGCTCCAAAAGCTACAGAGTACATATTCTATACATTCACAGAATCTCCTTCAGCCATGTGAGAATATGGTCTGACATTCTGAGTAAAACACGTACTTTCAACAGCATCAGCAGCAGGGTATCAGTTGATTCTCCAGTGTTCCACTGCAGCTTCCCACAGTGTTCTAATGAAAAAGTAGAGCTCTAACATTCTGGGGCCGATTCCGATTCGGGCCGGAAATCTCTCCGACCGAGCCGGACCCGGAGAGATTTCCGACCGAATCGGACTCTGGCAGTCCGACCGATCGAGTACGATGCGCACGCATGCCATCGGACTCGAGTCGGTCGGACTCCCATTGAAGTCAATGGGAGCCTGTCGTACAACGCGTACGCGGGCTCCCATTGACTCAATGGGTGCGAGGCGGACAAGGGCGCCCCCTACAGCGTGTACGCGTCCATGCGCATCGCGGCGCACATGCACAGGTAGGGGGACCCATGGGTCCCCCCTGTGTGCGACTCGCGCGCCTACGCGTACAGGGGGTCCGACGCGGATCCCCAAAGTCCGGCTCCGACAGCTTTTTCGAGCCGGACGGCGCGAGTCGGTCGGACTGCTTGCGGCGCGCATTGTACTTACCCGGCCGGGAAACGTCTCCATAGCGCGGTGCGAGTCGTGTCCATGCGAGTCGGTCGGAGCGTGTTGAAGCCGCGTTCGAGTCGGTCGGAGTTTTCGCGGGTGCCTGCATCGTACTCGCTCGGCCGGACCCGCGTACGATTCGGTCGGGAAACAGGGCTCCGAATCGGATCCGGTAAATCCGAATCCGATTCGGAGCCCTACCGGCCGAGATCGGAATCGGCCCCTTTGTATTGATGACACAATTGAAGCCATCATGATGGAAATATAGTGGTAAAACCTATAACATTTCCTTTAGAAATGGGCAAAATGACGGGGTTTGTTTTGTAATGGAAATTATGGTTAGTGCTCTCGAAAGCTAAAATGAGGTCCATGATGTCATTTGAGTTTTCAAATGTATTCCTTATCCATTTCAGTAAACTATTCTAACAAGGTGACTGAAACATACATTTAACAAAAGCAGCAGCAGCTTATCAGTTAGCTCCCTCATGATCAAGTGCAGCTTTACCCCAAAGCTCTGTTAGGGCAAATTCTTGTATTAAAATCATGTTTATTTATGTGTGTTTAGTTAGCATAAATAGTCCTAAAGTGGACATCACTGGGCCCTTTTTGTTTACACTGGCATCCAATTGAAAGTTGCTGTAGAAAATGTAGCTATTAAACACAAGTTACCTATGTGCATGTTTTTCACTTCTGTGTTTTTCGTTTTCAATAGCCAAAATGGGATTCATTTATTGGTGATGTTTTTCTCATGTGTTTGCTTTGAAGGAAGCAGTGTTGGGGATTTTCTCATAATATTGCAATAATCAAGGCTGTTGCTGCCTGCAGCCACAACTCTATTTTCTATTAATTTTGCTGGCTAGTTGTTTAGTGTGCTTCAATAGTGCAGTGACATATCCCTTGTTTTTAGGGTAAAGGGGAGCATTATTTATTAGTAATTTAGGCAGTCTATAAACTAGTCAGTTTTATGTAACACAATTGCTGTGATTTTGATTGGTTTAGGTCATATAACTTAATTAGTCCAGCCCCATGATACCAGCACCATTATATCCAGAGCATTCTTTTTGACTTCTCTGAAACTATAAAGTTTGTCTTTTCTGGAATGTGTGCCAGACTTTCTTCAGAATGTCTTCAGATTTCACTTAGACATGTTAAAGTGATAGATCCTTTGCTTGTTTCTACAAAGACAGATTCCATGAAAATCGGTTATTTGATGCATGCTTAGCCAAGCTTTGTATGCTATCTGACTTTTCTAATTAAACTTTTGATTTTGAACTGATGGTCTCCACAATAGACTATTTACTGATTTATCCCTTTCCAACACCTTTAGAACGGAGCAGATGTATGCTTGTTCATTGCTGAACTACATTTGAGTTATGGCTATTTCATTGTTTGTATGACCTCTTGCAATTGGCTTTTGGCATATTTAATGCTTCAAATACTGCACAGCAAAAGCTTCAAATACTGTAGGAGAAGTACATTATTTCAAATCAATTGGGTCTGGGTTTATTAATACTTTCCAGACTGTCTTCAGAGTGATTCCATCTTATATACAATCTCTAGTATACAGTTTTAATTGAGTGATTTTACAACTGTGTGAATAAATGCAATGGAGCTTTCTTTATGCTTTATTCTTAAAGTGCAACATGTTTTTAGACTTTTAGGTTTCATGATATTTTTTATGTTTTACTTTGATGCATTTTAGTCACCTTACAGACAAGGAGTGGGTGTTGTGAGGTAACATGGACCCTGTGCGCGTGGTACATGTTCACGTTTAAAGTTGACATCTTTTTAAATGATTACTTTTAGCACACATTTGCTTGTGCACCTGCATGAGATAGTGTACTCAAAAAGCTTTGCTAAAAATACAATTTCCTTGTAGGCACATTACCATACTGTAGAACATTCTGTAAAAGGACTCGGTAATTTGCGCAAATTGGCCTTGTGTGTTGTCTGTTCAGAGACAGCTCTGAGTGGGTAGAATCAACAATGACAGACAGCTGGACCACAGCTCAGTCACAGAACCAATGGGTCCATTTTTATTATATTAATTGCACCAAACCTTTGTTTAGACACCTGGTCACCCTGTGCCAGAATTCTAGCCCAGATGAGTCTTGTCACTATCCTGAGAGGGACGGCGGCATGTTCTACGCCAGACTGGCTACCAGATGACCCACAAACACAGGTAAAGGGGAGTTAGACCACTCTAAGGTATCTGGCAGAAGCACATCCACCTATGCTCTCTAGGATAGGCAAGTGCTAGGTAGGAGTACAATTATATGTATTCATATAATCAAGGCAAATGCACAATGGTTGAATTGTTTATCTTTTTCACCATTCTCTTAACGCTGGTTACTCTGCTTTGTGCTCTCTTACTGATCATTGCGGCACACGTATTTTACACAAGAAGCAAATTGATTCAATAAATGTTTGAAATGCCACTTTGTCCATTTCTTGTATCTCCCTTTGGGCATGACTGAGTTAACGACGAATGGGTAGATCTGTTTCCATTATTTTCTTGGGAGAATCAGGGTTTTCATGTTCTGAGGTTGCAGACACCATTCAGTACCCTGTCAGGGTTAGGGGTCCAGATGGCGCACTGTGAGCTAGTCAGGAACAATGTTAACATATTCTGATGGTATGGGTGTACTCAGCCCCCCTTAGTTTTGAAGCTTATATTGCCCAAATGCACAGTCTTACTGAATTAGTAGGAATCATATGACAAAATAAGGACTCTGTGCAACCCCCAGATCTTTGCACTGACACTCCATGTGTGTGCCCATGAGGTGGGTATGCAGCAATGGGCAGATTTACTAAGAAGTCACGTAACGCAAGGCACCAAGACGACTTGATGTGCTGTGTTGCGTGACAGGGAGAGAGCAGAAATGCATCTTATCTACTAAGATATGACACTTTTCTGCTCTCCCCCTGTGCAGTCACACTGTATGCTGCCTAGCGTCAATGCAGACCCTCTTGCCATGGCGCAATGGTGCCTGCATTAAGAGTAGGATTGTTGCTGTGCAACAAGGGCACCTCCCTGCACAAAAACAATCCTTTGAGGCATCTTTCTCCTTCTATGTGTACCATAGAATGCAGCATGCAGAAAAAGAGGAAATGGCAAGAAGCAATACAGATATTTTTCCTAGTTATGTAACACTTGAGAAGACTTACCATTTTGATGCAATCTCAGGTTTACTCACATTCGTAAATCTGCGACTGTGTCAAAAACCATGGGTGGATGCATGGGTACACCCATCCTCCACACATGGAATGCCTTTTCAACACAGGGTAACACAAGGCAGACCCAGAATGGAAGTGAGGGAGAATGGAGAAAAGGCTACCCAAATACATTTTGTGAGGTCCTTTTTAACAAATGACTGCTATTAGTTATTCCGGAGTGATGACATAGGGTGGATGGTAGGGGTAAGGGGTAGGTCATAGATTTCTCTTGTTAAAGATGTCAAAATATGTAAGCAAGACTGTCTTTTCATCTGTGACTGATGACTACCCAGAAAGGCTGAAGGCAACCAGGTGCTGAGATCTCATGCTTCATTGTGTCCTTGTTTTTTTAAAATGCTGGCTGGAGCCAGCACTATTGCTGCTGCTGTGAGAGCCATCAACTACCACAAAAGCTGTGTCTGAGCCACAGCCATAAAATTATATTTGAAAGAGAAACACCTCAAATCAATACAGAAACTTCAATATCAGATCCACATCCCATGTCAGGAAAATGAGTGTTAAAGTGGAACTGTAAAATAATCGATCAGTAGCTCGCAAGAATGGATGTAACAAAATGTCTGTTTATTCAGTGTCTTATTTCTTATAATATTTTTTAATAATGTCAATGAATAAAAACCTGTGAGTTTCTTTTCTTCTGTGTCTTTGATGCCTATATGTCTTTTGCCGATTTACTGGGACAATTCATTCATATCTCAATGACATTCAGTTCAATTAATTATAGTCTCATTCTTTACTTATGGCATCTTGACAGAATACTTCTTCTGATGGCCCAACAATGTACGGGCCATTAAAGTAAAGATTTTATACCTTCCACCCTGTTTAGAGTAAAACCTGGCTGTAAGAGACAGGAAAAGAATAATGACCCCGTCACTCTGGGAGACAACTCCCAGAGTGTGGGACCATTTTTTTTCCCCAAAACAAACTCCTGCTTTGGGAGTTTGCTTTTGAAGAAAAAAAATTCTTTAAAGGTTTGCTAGCTGGCCACATGTCTTACTATACTGTCCTTCAAATGTTTCTTGCATAGACAGCAACTGCCATGACAGCAGTTCCTGCCAATGTACAGAGATTTCCACAGGGCTAGATGACAACTTTAAATTTGGTGGCCAGATGTCCCTCAGGATGTTTGAGGTATTGTCCTCCGCCATCCTGACGGAATTAACACTGTCCTCAAAACTCTAAATCAGGACCATGGATTTTCTTACTTCTTCATAAAATTGAAATTAAGCCTCTCAACGATACTGTGTTGGGGTGAAGTCTTGTTCTTCACCAAGGTATTTTAATAATCAGAAAATAGACTTACTTTTAATTTTAACTTTTTATCTGCTGTCACCATCAGGGACTGTTCTGTGTTTTGTGCGCTCTGCTCTCATTGTGTTCTTGGTGGTGCCCATATGTAAGAGCGGGTCTGCCATTTTTGTTACCACTCTAGCTGTTCTTCTGAACTACAGATAAATACACATGGGGCACCAAAGGCAAGCCCATCTGTGCCCGTCCGCGGCTGGAATGCGCCGTGCCCCAGGACCGCATGTCTTTTTTTCCCCCAAAATCCTACTCTAGTGACCAGTTCGTATTGTTTAATAATGGTGAGCGATGTAGTTTCCCCCCTTTTGTCTGCAATGCTGATAATAATTAATTTCTCTGTTTGGAATGCAATTATGGCCCTAAGCTTCAGCTCACAGAGTCCTCAGTTCTTGAAGCCTCTGTGAAGGCTAATACCTTTCTGAAAACCATGCACCTCTATTGAGCCCACACTTGTGTTTTACTAAATACCAGGTCTCTGGTTAAATATAAATATGAATTCTCTGACCTCATGCAGGCATACAATCCTGTTCTTGTATTCCTAATGGAAACCTGGCCCAATAAAGCATCTGATCCAGATTGGATAGTATCTGTTCCATCTGGATATGAAATATCCACAGTAGACAGAGTTGGGAAGCACTGGGGCAGTTTAGTGATTATATATAGCAGTTACATCAAAGCTACCCTCTCCCCTATCTTGCATTTAGAAGGAGAAGCCCTGTTGTTTACTTTTAAATTTAGCAGCATCAGTACTTTCTCTGGGACTCTAATATATCACTCGCCTGACCCCAGAGATCCATTCAGACGGTCCATTCAAACTTTTAGGAGTCGTGGGTGGACTCCTCCACTTTTTACTTGTTAGTTGATTTTAATTTTCAACTTGATTGCATGGACAAAAATGAAACCAATCACTTGGTGGACTGCCTTGGCTGTTTTGGGCAGATTGTAACAAAACCCACCCACAAGGCCAGCCACACGTTAGATGGAATTTTCACCAACAATACTGATATCACTTTGGTTAAAGTACTTTTACTTACATGGACAGATCACAGTGCCATCTTTTTTTAATTGGCCCGTCCCGTTGAAGAAGTATCCTCTACTAACAACAGCTCTGTCATTAAAACTCAATCCTGGTGAAAAATTAATAAAGCAGATCTAGAGTCTGCTTTACACAGACACAGACCTTGGTAACAACATTGCTGCCTTTAATTTCGATAATTGGATTCACTCTGCTGTGATGCAATTGGCCCATAAGAAAACTAGCAAATACCGCAGGAAAAATCCCTCAGCCCCCTGGTATTCAGCTGAACCTAGAATAATCAAGTCAAAATGTAGAAGGCAAGAACGTATCTGGAGGCTAGTTCTAGAAGAGTACAAAGAGGGTATTAAAGCCACAAAATACCCCTATTTTTCCATGAAAATTGGGTCGGCAAAAAACTCGACCAGAGAACTTTTTAAAACAGTCACTGCTTTCTCCAAGTTTGAGCATAGAAAACAGTTTTCACCTGACCAAGGGGCATATCAACAACAAAAGGCGATAATAATCGCTGAACGCGTTTATCGCATTTGTCATTATCGCCGGTTCACATCGCCGTGTTAGCGGCGTATTAACAACGCTTGGCTAACAGGCGATGTGAAATCCGGCGATTGACGGCGATATTCCACATTACCGTGCGAAAACCAGCGACAACAGGACGGCGCTAAAGGAAATGTTGTTAATAGGGAGATGTGGACTCAGCCATTCAATCCACCTCCCATTGAACAGATAGACAAGTCTGAAATTTATCAGACGCTAGATACCGGCGATAACCGCGGTTAGTGCTGCTTTTAATAACGCTATGGGTGTCAGGGCACGGCTTGTGCGGTTACGGACTTTTTCCCTGTTGTTTTCTTTGGGAACGCCTCCTTTGCATCTCATTAGAGATGCGAGGCTAGGCGTGTGGAGAACGGCTGCTAACATGCGCTAATGCATGTTAGCACCGCATTGTTGATAGGGCGATGACATTTTCGCCGCTTTTCTGGTTTTTAAAGCCAGAAAAGCGGCGATATGGCCCTTGTTAATATGCCCCCAGGTTTTTTGTGATAAAGTAGCTAACTTCTTCCAGTCTAAAGTTCATACAGCCTATGAAGAGCTTTCGGGGCGCACATTCATCTCAGCTCCAGGCTCTCCACCATTGAGTGTTGATCATTCTAATAACACTATGAACGAACTGGATAGCTTTTCCTCTTCAACTCATGATAGAGTCAGCAATATACTCTTAACTTCCAAGTCAGGCTCCCCCACAGATCCATGCCCTCTGTTTGTACTACATATGGTTCCTGACACTGTCGCCACATGCCTAGTCCCACTTTTAAACAAGGTGCTTACCTTAGGGAATTTCCCAGCATCATGGAAAAAAGCGTGTATACGTCTCATCTTAAAAAAAATGTCCTTAGACCTCACCGAGGTCAAGAACTATTGACCTATATTCAGTTTGCCGCTTCCAACTAAAATTCTGGAAAGGGCATTAATGAATATTTGGTGGTATTTTTGGAGTCTAATGATCTTCTCAAACCGTCCCAACATAGTTTTTGACTCAATCATTCCACAGAATAGGCATTAGTTATGGCTGCTGAGGAAATCCGCATGCAGGTGGATAGGGGAGCGAAAGCTGCCCTTATCCTACTTAATCTCTCAGCCGAATTTGTCACCGTCCACCATCAGGTGTTAGTCAGGTGGCTAGAGACAGTAGGAATAAAAAGGGGCTGCCTTTACCTTGCTCACCTCTTTTCTCTCTCATAGAAAGCAGAAGGTGACTTGGGGAGTGTAGGAAAGTAGGATCTGCTTCTTATGGTTACCCCCACTTTTTGCTTTTTGCACCCACAGTTTTGACTAGTCTGTCTGGGATCCTGCTATTCAGGAACCCAGCCTATCTGCTTTCTCCCTTAAATTGATATGTATGTACTTTGGTACAACTCCAGATTGGATACTGGGGTACCCTTATCAGTCCCTAGTATATGGTACACATGTACCTAGGGCATAGGTACCCCTGAGGCCTCCCATGGGCAGAAGCATGTATTATGCCACCCCTGAGAGGTCATGCAAAATGGAACCCTAGGTCTGCTACTGCAGCCTGGGTAAGATGGTGCTTGCACCACTTACCTTAGATATAGGTTCACTATATCTAGATATATCACTACACTTAAAACTTTGTAAGTCACCCCTATACAGACCTTAGCAATCCTGAAGGCAGGGTGCTGGGTTTTACGTGAGAGGGTGCCCCTGCATGAGCAGGGCCCCTCTGCAGTCTTTGGAGACCATTCTCCCGGGCTGTACGTGACACTACCAGACATATAGGTAGAGGTGCATTATAACCTTGCGGTAAAAGCTATCTCGAAAACGACTGCAATGAAGTATGTCGTGTTTGGTGTCAAACACCTTGGAATCATACCTCCACACCAGTAACTGGTGTGGGGGGTATGATTCCTCCCCTAAGTCTACTGGTACCGACTTTCTCGAGCCTTACAGCACAAAATGGATGCTGCCAGCCACAGACACGAGTCTGCCCTCCTGTTGCTGAGCCAAGCTCGAGCAGGGGAAGGCAGCACAATAGGCATCCTGTCACAGGGAGGTGTGACCACCTCCCAGACAGGATTTAGTGTATTGGGGCTGGGAGGTTGCACTGTCTCAGTGCCATAAAGTCTGGCTCAGGAGCACATTTGGTGTCCCTGTGCATAGTCCACCTCAAACCAGTTCTGGGAGCCATTTGCTCCTGCTCTGGCATGAAACTGGACAAAGGACATGGGAGTAGCCTCTCCCCTATCCTGTCCCTCCCTAGGAGGGTCCCTAGAATCTGTCCAACCCGCTCCTGTGGGTATAAAATGGGATACCTGGCTACAGGGCATTAGATTTTACGTGGACAAGATTCTGCAAGAAGATACCACTAGACTTCGACCGTCTGGACACGCTGGACTTCGCTGGACCACCCTTGGGCTCGACTTCGTCTTCCCTTGCTGTCCCCAGTCTTGCCAGTGTCCGTGATCCATACAGGCTCCGTGCAGGACCCTGTGGACCTCCAAGACAACAGAATAATCTCCCTTGGAGTGAAGGAGTCACTCCCCTGCAAATGCAGGCACCATAACACATCTGACTGGCCTGCTGATCCTGAGCTCCTGTGGAATCCGAAGGCTCCAGCAACAAAGGAGGTGGGTTTCTGAAGGTTTCCGAGGTCGAGCTGCCCTCTTACCGAGTTTGAGGCAGATATCCCTCGTGGGGACCGCATAACCCGTACCCCTGTGCACCGTGTACATTTGCAGCTGCACATGCTTGTTGTCGTGCAACAATTCTGTGCATTAGGCCATTTGTAGCTCTGACCCCAGCGCATCTTTTCTGAAAAGGACTCCGGCATCTTCGCACTCTGTGTTCTGCTAGCTGGTATCCTGTGAAACCGCCTGAGGTCCCCTCGCGACTCCTGTACCTCCGGCCTGTGGGTCCACTTGAGGGTCAAATTTTCTTTATTTGGGCTTCCCTCATTACACCAGGCCTGCCCTGACTCCCCTTTCTGTGATGAGTCTCCTGGTCCTTGCTGGGCCAGATCAACACCGAATTTGACCATCTGCGTTGCTTGCCGCTGCCAAGGCTTGTTGGTACTTCCACCGGACACCGACCCCTCAGCACTCGACATCCTTTGTGGGACAGCTCGTATGCGGCTCCTGGTCATCCTAGACATCTCCTGGTCTGCACAGCTGAAGAGTCAAGATCACCGTCAACACACCTGAAGCACCCGACATCGGTGGGCATTCGTCTACTGAGCCCCTGGTCACTCCAAAGTGACCCAGACTCTGTCCCCTCTGTTTTCAGGTTCTCCTCATCTAGAATCCATGTTTGGATTCCACTGGACACGTTTCTTTCTTCCAGTAGCAGCATTTCTTTGTCGACATCCATAGAGAACGACAAGTGTTTCCGATGCCACTTCGTGCGTATGCATCCGGCTCCCCTGGGATAGGTAACTCTGGTACAAAGGTATCCACGGGTGGGGTGGCTCTCCAAACTCTTAAGTTCCAAGGGCTGTCTTCGTAATCTGCTGGGAAGGGTCCTTAATCTCTAATTTTCTCTCCGCAACTTTCCCATTGAATTGTACGGAGCATGCGGTTGTGTTCTCACTCTGCACCCGTCCTCCGTGGGGTCCCCACTTACTCACCTTGGGTGGTTCCTTGGGGTCCCAGCGATGCTACACCCTCTAGACTAGGTCTAGTCCCGAGTCATGGTTCTTATACCACTTATTTAGTATATGGCTTGGTCTCCCCAGTGAGCCCACTGTGTATTGTGCTACTTACGTTTGATTCTCTGCAACTGTATTATTTGATTTGTGTTCTATCCTCATGTAGAGGATACTAGAGAGTGTTATATATAATAAATACATATTTTTATAACTACTGTGTGGTTTCCCTTTCATTTAACCAGTACTATAATGTTGCATTCTTGTAAAACAAGCTGCTTAACAGTCCTTCAAAACTTAGCCTGAAGGCTGCTCTCCATAGCTACCACTAGGATAGCTTTCTATACAGGTTATCTTTAACCTAATCACCATAAGGGTTGTTTGGACTGGTGCAAGGTGCCCACTTTAATTAGTGGACAACATATACCAGGCCAACTTCTCACAGGGAGGTTTCACCTCTGACTCGTTTTCCCTTCCCTGTGGAGTTCCTCAAGGTTTATCGCTGTCCTCTACATTGTTCAACATTTATGTCCCCCCTTTGGCCAGACTCATTCGAGCCTATGGTTTCTCTGTTATATCTTACGCGGACGACGTGCAGATAGTTATAGCTATTACATCTGACGTAAACTCCGTGGCAAGTGAGTTTAACAACTGTCTGGCGCGTATCACCAGGTAGATGCATGAAAACTACCTAAAGCTAAACACAGGTAAAATGATGGTGATACTGTTTGTGATGGAATTGGAATGATTCCTGGTGGCCTGCTAACACAGGACTGTGTCCTGATCCTGTAAATAAAGGGAGAAATCTTGGAGTTCTGTTTGATAACCAGCTCTGTTTCTCAGAACAGATCAATCACATCACATCATCATGCTTTTTCCTTTTAAAAATCCTAAAAAAGATTTTCCCTTTTATTCCACTGGAGATGCAAAAAACTGTGATAGTCGCCTTGATTTTGTTAAGGATAGATTATTGTAATGCTCGCTATCTAGGAATTGAGAAAACGTTTGCAGTCAAAACTCCAGTCGCTGCAGAACGCTGCAGCCCGATTGCTGCTGAAAATTCCCAAATTCAGCTCCATATCCAACATTATCAAGGGCCTCCATTGGCTGCCAGTCCAAGAGAGGATTAATTTCAAAGCACTCTGTATGGTTCACAAGGCTTTGTATCGTGGTGGGCCACGCAGCCTCCAGAAACATTTTGTCTGGTATGTCCCCCAACGCGACTTAAGGTCCGCTAATGCTTGTCTGGTCGCCATCCCTAGGATCGGAAAGGCTAAGTGGGGAGGCAGTAGCCTCTCCCACCTGGCGGCCAAACTCTGGAATGCCTTTCCCTCCTGCATTACATCTCAATCGACCAAACGTTATTTTATGAAGTTGCTTAAAACCTGGCTTTTTTCCCCTAAGTCTATGTAATTCTTCTCCCAACCTAGTTGAAACATTGCTTTTTAGCACCAAGACGCCTCGGCGTACGGTGCAATTTAGAAATATTTTTACTTACTTACTTTATAAGGGACCCTATGCAATTATTTCTATTTTGATAAAGTCATCCTAAATATTAGATTACTCTTTTACTGGGGCACATCATTGCATTTACAAATCATTGTTTTCAGGTTTTTTAGATTGATTTGTTTTTTTGAACTGATCCAGAATTGATAATTCCAGAATCCACTGATTGCTGCAGAAAAAGATGTTCTCATAACATGGAGCCTTTAGGTAATCCTATAACTTATCCTTGTACATTCTCATGGCTTTGTGAGTAAGAGATAATATATAGCTTTAGCAGAGTAAACAGCTTTGGAAATGTTCTAATCATCTTTATCATTAGTCAAATCTGTAGGTAAATGTAAAGGAGTAAAATCATTTGTCAATGACAAGACAGCTCCATAAACGGCCTCCCAAGACGCTATGTCATGGCCCATGGTGTAATGAAGGTGCATTATGTGCCATGTCTGTCAAAATTAATTGAAAACTGTTTTACCTCTAAGAGCCTTATGTTGCAAAATCACAAGGTTTGTGACCACAAAAGTACTTATCATTATAAACAAAATCTTTTTTTATGAATTGAAAATGATTTTATACTAGTTGTAGGAAACTGCCTCCTTTTGTATGGTAACCCCTTTTTACTCCAAATGCTGATGGTTATGACTCTGAGAGTGCGCTGGAGTGTGCTGCTCAGACCCGAGGGACTATGCTCTCTCCTAAAACTGTTATGTTTGATGTGCCAATCCCAAATTGGCAAAGTCTTTACCCACTTATAAGTCCCTGGAATATGGTACCATGGGTACTCAGGGCATTGGTGGCAAGGGGTCCCCAGGGTTGCGGCATGGTTTTTTGCCACCCTAGGTGACCCATGCAAACTACTGACGGCAGGCCTGCCACTGCAGGCAGCTGGAGCCTTGCAAACTGCTTGCACTTGACTGCACCCTCACCGTCAATAAGTCAATCAAACAGCATTTGTATAGCGCAGCACTTTCACCCCTAGGGTCGAAGAGCCAGGCCTTGAGTCTTTTTCTGAAGTCTGCCAGCGAGGGGGCTGTAAAAAGCTGGAGGTGAAGATCATTCCAGGTCTTAGCTTCGATGTAGGAGAAGGACCGGCCACCTCTGCGGTTGCGACAGATGACAGGGCAAATGACGAGGAGCGCAGGTGTCTAGAGGGCTAGAAGAAGTTCAGTCGATCGCTGATGCAGGTAGGTCCTACGTCGCTGAAAGCTTTGTAGGCGTGCATGATGATGTTTAACTGGCATCTCTTCTGGATGGGGAGCCAGTAGAGGTCTATCAGGTGTGGGGATATAGGAATTCATATGGGGAGGTCCAGGATGAGTCTGGCTGCAGCGTTCTGTATGGTCTGGAGTCTTCTGAGGAGCTGAGTGGAGATGCTGGCATAGAGGGCATTGCCATAGTCGAAGCAACTGGTGATGAGGGCCTGAGTGACGGTCTTTCTGGTGTTGGATGGGGCCATCTGAAGATTCTGCAGAGCATGCAAAGTGTATGGAAGCAGGAGGATGCGACTGCATTGACTTATTGTTTCATGGTCAGTTGTCTGAGTTCTGCAGGCCACCAGCTGTGGCCATGTGCATAGATATTGTACTCAAAGCTCAGTACTTCAGTTTTGTCGGAGTTGAGTTGGAGGAAGTTGTCTCTCATCCATTTGGCTATGTTGGTCATGGCATTGCAGAAGTTGGTTTAAACGTTGGAGGTAGCATCAGTGAGCGAGAGGATCAGTTGAGAGTCATCTGTGTAGGAGATTATGTTGAGTCCATGGGATCTGGAGACGTCTGCAAGGGGGGGTCATGTTGATGTTGAACAGGGTTAGGCTGAGGGATGATCCTTGTGGTACGCTGCATATAATGGTTTTGGTTGCAGAGGTGTATGGAGGTGGTCGGATGCTCTGTGTGCATCCTGTGAGGAAGGCAGGGATCCACTTGAAGGCCTCTTGCTGTATGCCTATGATGTGGAGTCTGATGATGAGGGTGTTGTGGGAGACTGTGTCGAACGCCGCAGAGAGGTCGAGAAGGATCAGGGCCATGGTTTCTCTATGGTCGAGGAGTATTCTGAGGTCGTCTGTGGCGGCAATCAGTGCGGTCTCAGTGCTCTGGTTGGCACGGAATCCTTATTGGGATGTGCCCAGTAGATGGTTTTGTTCCTGGATTTCGGTGAACTACTGGTTGGTAGCTTTCTTGAGAACTTTGGCTGGGTAGAGAAGCAGGGAGATAGTATGATAATTTTTGAGGTTGGTGGGGTCAGCGGAGGCTTTCTTTTTTAGGGTTCTGACATCTGCGTGTTTCCAAATGTCCAGGAAGGTTGCTGCAGAGATGGAGGTGTTAAGGATGCTGGTGAGGTGCGTGCTGATTGGCTTTGTTGCAAGATTTTAGAGGTGTTAGGGGTAGGGGTCAGTGGGCGCCCCGGAGTGGATGGAAGACATGATGGCTGAGGTGGTCAGGGCGGTAAGGAGTGACCAGGTTGTGATGGTTTGGCTGGTGATCACTGTTTGGTTGAAGGTTGTCGGGTTCAAATGTGATGTTGAAATTGTTGTAGGTGATCTTGCTGTGGAAGTAGTCTTAGAGGGTGTTGCAGAGTTCTTGGGAGGGGTGGATGGTGTTCTCTATGGCTGTCGGGTTGGCGAATTCTCTGACTATTTTGAAGAATTCCTTTGTGTGGTTGGCTACGGAGTCGATGCAGGTGGTGATGGCTGCTTTTTTGGCTTCTTTGATGTACTGGGGATAGATGCTGAGGGCTATTTTGCGAGCTGCTCTATTGGTAGGGTTCTTGATGGCGTGCCATCGTTCCTACAGTTGGTGGCAGTTGCGCTTGATGGTCCTGAGTTCTGGGGTGTACCAGCTGGCATGTTTAGGGATCTTGTTGGATTTTGTAGGTTTCAGTAGGGTGAATCTGTCAGCGCTGTCAGTGATCCAGGCATCAAAGTTCTGGATGGCCTGGTTGAGGTCTGTTGAGGCCTTAGGTTGCGATGTCTGGCACATTCACATATACTGCCTCCAATATATGTAAGGCACTGTTAACTTAGGGCTCCTCAACCCAGGAGGCAGGATGCATTATAATCGTTTGGACGTATAAGTGCAAGCCTATATGTTCATATAGTAAAGTCCCCTATTGGAAACTATTGTATGTGGTAGCTGTCCTCAGGATAACATGGGCACTCTTGAGATTGACAGCTCTATTATGGTACCAGCAAAATAATTATGGTACCAGCAAAATACATCATGTTTGGTATCAAACAATGTGCGTTCTCACCCCTGACATGATTCTTGTGCCCTGAGTGACATTGGATACCCCAGGTGGCACCTTAGAGGTTGCCTACTGGTTGGCCCCCACTTTACTGTGTTCTAGCAGACCAGTCTGCACTTTCCCACCCCTTCTGCCATTAAGACAGGATTCTGACCTTCTGCCAAGCAGTGTGATCACTTCCAGGAGTCGGAGACAAAGGCTGGGCAGGAAAGTGGTCACACTTCCCTTCTCCCCAGAAGGCTAGTGAATTGGCAAATTACTGCCCATTGACTACTAGCTCCCACACTCCTAACTCCCCTAAATCTAGGATTTAAGGGACCCCCTGGCCCTAGAGACTCAGATTTGACTAACTTACTTCAAAGAAGGACCAAGAAGAGACCAGCGTCACCAACAACAGTACTTTGCCCACAGCACAAATTAAAAGATACTTTGTCCCTGAGGCAACAGACTTGGAAATGAGTGAACGACCCTTGTCCTTGTCTAAAACTCAGCACGCCCACAGAGGGGGACCCTTGTTGAACCCAGAAGAACCCTCAGTCTCCCCTGGACTAGTGGCTCTAGTCCCCTGCAAACTGCAGGTAAAAACACTTGCCGGGTCCAAAGATTTGCCGGCCGCCGGGCCCTCTGAGGGATCACCCAAATTCAGATGGTCCACTGCATTGTTGGAGTTGTAGTCTTGCCTGCCCAAAAGTTTCAGGCCACTGCATTACTCTCATGGACCCAGTGAGGTTCCAGAAGCTTTCCACTGTGCGTACTGCTTCCAAGGCTTATTGGTCAGCAATCCGGAAACCGACCCCCACTCTCGACGCTGCCTCTACAGAGAACACCATGCAACTATCTTCTGACATCAGCAGCTGTGTACCTGTTGTGTTTTTGCATTTTGTTTCTTGCAGCACCATGTAAGTGATAAAAACAGCACCACCCGTGGCTCCCGTTCAGAACATCTCTACATCCAGACTCCACAGGCTAGTTAAAATTGATCTGACTGTTGAGGCCTGGTCCTAGGGCCTGCATTACATTAACCCTATAAGGGTTCCAAGTAACTCGACCTTCAATTGACCGATTGTTGCTAGTGGATTTTGCCATTGACTGCAATTTTATTTTGTCTATGTGATTTTCTGTACTGATTTAATATTGCTTTAGAAATCTATAAGTCTAGTTATTTGAAAGCTATGCCATTCACTTTGGTGTCTAAATTAAGATAAAAATACACTCTATTTTTATTGACTTAGTGTCAGATTTCTTTAGATCCAAGTAAATTACTTAAAGTCCATTTTGGTACTCTGAAATGCTTAACACGTTCCGCTAGTAAAGCCTGACTGCTCTTTGCCACTCTACCAGGACTGAGCTAAGGATTTCTTAGTGTGAATCCAAGGATCATCTATGGGGTATTGTGATTATGGTAAGGCCACCCATCCATACCACATAATATTCAGTTTTCCTACACTAGTAAAATTACTTTTGTTATTGTTTCTGAACGGCAAATAGAGGGTCTCTCCTCTTTCCAATTCAGAAAGAAATGGAATGATAGTTTGGGACTGCAGTTGCTGATGCCAACCATTGATGAGCTAATGACCCCAAAGTTGGGGTGGCAATTAATTTGCGAAGGGGTCTCCTTAGGGCAGGAGTTTGGCAGCCTCAGGAGGGGGGAATGTTTCCAAAAAACTGCCAGCCAAACAGTACAGAATCTCTACTATTTAGACAGTGACTGGTTTAATAGTGAAGTGTTTCTGCTATTTGCACTGCTGCCAGACAAACATTCCAGAATCTCTACCATTCAGCCAGCAGCCTGGTAAATATTGATGGTTTCCTGCTATTTCCACAGCAGCTGGATGAACAGTGCAGAATCTCTACTATTTAAACAGTAGCCGGGTGAATAATGAAATGTTTCTGCAATTTACACGGCCACCAGCAAAATAGTCCAAAATCTCTACTACTTAGCCAGCAGCTGGGTAAATAGCAATGTTTTTCTGCTGTTTGTCTTCCCGTTGGCTAAACATTGCAGAATCTCTATTATTTAGCCAGCGGCGGGGTAAATAGTGAAGTTTATATGCTATTTACAAGGCTGCCGAACAAATAGTAAATCATTTCTACTATTTAGCCAGTGGTCGAGTAAATAGCACAAAAATTCACTATTTATCTGGCAGCCCAGTGAATAGCTGCTACCATATTAAAAGGTTCCCTACTCATGCAGTATTCCTTTACACCATATTTGTAACCTTTTATTATTTTTCCATGATTTATCACTAATTGTTTTCATACCATTTGACTTTACTAGAGCGCATGAGCCTTGGTGTTTTTGTACCTCTTTAGACTTCCCTGTTAGTTACTGATTAGTATATACTCCGGAAGATGCTACAGTTTTCCTTCTAGAGTAATTCATCTCCCTGCACTGATCTGTATCTTACATTTCCTGATTTATTTTTGCATTCATTTTTTTTGTATGACACACCTATTCCTGATAAGTACACGATCTGTTTGAGGTATTAGTTTGCAGTCCTGCTTTTTAGCACAGGCTCCCTGGCGGATATCGTGTTGAATTCACATGCTATCTTTTGAGTACGATTCTGCCTTCAGTTTTATTACTAAAAGAAATTTAGCTATAAACACAAATCTGTCTTTGTAAAAAATATAGCATTGTGCTCTTTAAAAAAACACAGAAAGAGAAGTAAAAAAAATAGATATTTGCTATAAATATGCCCTTTCATTTAAAAAAAAAATAATCTTGAAACAAGTTTAGTTTTTGAAAAAGTAATTTAGAGAACGTCAGCTGGCAACTGTATAGCTGAACCGGAAGGGGCACTGCTTTAGCCAGCTTAGAAGATACAGGCTTACTATATCTATGTTTTGTCACCAAGTTAGGCTTTTTCATTATCTGACACAGCTTCCACTTCCCTGGTGGGCCTGCTTCAGTGAAAAAACCCAATAATGTTAGGGCCACCATGCTAAGTATGCGTGGTGAACCCGTCGGCATTGTGGACCTGACTCAAACATTTACAGGGATGGAATCACTGCTGGCACATTATCATCAGTCCTCCCAATTGCATTATGTTTGCAGTTCATTGTGGTGATGGTACTCACATGTAAAGTTGTTCTCCATCAAGTATTAGCAGAACCAGTGCTGGACATCACTGGGCTCATGCTTCATGGCCATTCCCATTCATCTCCAGAGAGCAGTCATTAGACTTGAGGGTGTTTAAGAGGCTGCATTTAGTTCCTCACATCAAGTACCACTTCAAGCTGCAGGTGGATCCCATGACTCATCAGTCACAGTAAACAAAACACTATCAGGGTCATTTACACTCTGGCACTAATTCAAATATGACACACAGATTATTTGCACCTTTTACACTAGCGACTATTTTTCTCCCTTGTGGTCACAACATGTAACTGCATGTTTAAAAAAAAAAAAAAAAACGTTATTCAAAGTTTTTCATCAAACATACAGCTGAATATGGCAAAGTGGCATAGACGTGGCTGTGGGTACAGGTACACAAGTTAAGTGAAGACAATAAGCTGTGGTGGTTACAGGCAGGGTGACCAGGGGTCAAACAGCAAATACGTTCTATTTGTATTTACATAATACAACAGGATGCTTCATGATTACCAGCTCTCTTGGGGATCCGTAGAAGCCTGACTTAACAGGGAAAATGGCCGTCCGCAGGGCTGGAGGCACAAAATGCACGCAAACAGAAGTGTAGAAAAACACCAATGACAATATACCAAGGGAGGAGCACACCGAGTACATCACTCATCCATCATTTCTGCAGTCGGCTCCTCCGCTGGCTCCTCCATTGCTGCTCCAGCCAAGTGACCTTGATAGGGTCCCCAAATATCTTTTGGGCAACTCTGAGGTGGGAGCAGTTCTCTATAGGCGTCAGATTGCATATTACAGTAGGCCATGTCAGCATGCCACTCCCTCAGGGCCGGGAGCAGGCCGTAGCCCCAGCACATAGCCACCCAGTGCCTTGCGACTAGCAGGCCAATGGCCACCAGTCACCTAACACTCTCCAGAACTTCTCTGTCATATCCCAACATTGGCAGTAAGTGTGTGGGCTCTAACGTCTCACCAGGGATATCTTCTAGCTCCCCAAATGTGCAAATCCCGCCTCACTCTCCACACAGTGCAGGCAATCAGCATTATTACACAGTCCATATCTATGCAGACGAGAAGTTGTGCAGAACAGCCTGTTAATATACTTAAAGTGCAGGAGTCTATCTGCAATTCAGGGAGATGTTTTTAACCGCTGAACAGCAATACTGTCATTGCTTATCACTAATCATGACCCTAGGTCTCTTTGCCATTCGTGCCAAAGCCTAGAGACTCCCGCCCTACTAGATAGAATGGGGTCACTGACCGGAGGAGGGAAGATAACACTGGCATTTTCGGGAGTTCCAGTATGTCTTTGCCCAAGAAGTCCCGCAAAGTGTGACCCGCTCTATAGTAAATACATTTAGTGAGGGCAGTGGGTCTATCATCACTCTCCAGTGCCTCATCCCACATGCACATTGCTCATCTCTAAAATATTCCCAAATAGTGTGCATGCCCAGTTTCCCAGGCACAGCCATAGCACCCTGTTCCTGACCCATGGGGAACCATAATCACCAAGCCAAGTGAAACTGCAGTAAATACAATAATGATGCAGCCTGCCGCTCCAAGCGGCACTTCCAGGAGTGCACTGTAGCATTCAGTGAGTAGAAGATGACACACCAGGTCCTTAAGCAACTTCTGGGGTAATATATGTGGGTCCGCGGCATTGCGTTCCAGCCACAAATGAGGGAAATCCAGGGCCGGACTGGCCGTAGCGGGCACCGGGCGTTTACCCGGTGAGCCGCTAGGGTGGGGGCCGGTTTTGGGTCCCTGGGGGGCCGTTTTTGTTACCGGGGGCCGGAAATATCGGGCCCCTGTAACAAAATCGGCAGAAACCGGGACTAACTAACAGCTCGACTGCACCTTCCTCTCCCCCTCCTGGGGTCCTGACGAGCAGTTTGCCAGGGCCGGTTTCGCTTCCCAGTCTGGCCCTGGGCAAATCCCAAGGGTCATGAATTCAATAATGAGCAAACATACACTGCGTCACTCTGGAATAGGTTTCCAAATCAGGGGCATTAGGACCCCCCATATTTTACGACAGGGTCAAAGTATCCCAACTAATTTGCTGCTGCTTACCCGCCCATGCCAGTAGAACCATGCATGCCCGCAGTTTATCAAACACCGCTCGGGGGAGCAGCATTTGAATGTTCTGAAACAGGAATACAAATCTAGACAACACCACCATTTTCATAATGGCTATAGGCCCAGTCAGCAACAGTGGCAATCTGATCCAATGTTCTACTGCATCCAAGAGCTTCTGCTTTGCTCTGCAATAATTGTCGAGCATTACAACTGCTAGATTTATATGCATCTATATCCCCAGGTAACATACCTACTCAGTCGACCATTGCAAGGGGTAATCTAATTGCATCTGTGTTGTAGCAGGAGCAAGTGGAAATATTATGGACTTATCCCAATCCACTCTAAGACCGGAGTGCCCTTCTAACTGTACTACTTCGCCCAGCACAGTGGCGAGATATAAAGTGGCGTGTCAGTGGCATACACCAAGATGATCAAATTATGACCTGGAAATCGTACGGCCCACTGTCCATGATACTCCCGGTTCACACAAGCCAAGGGCTCTACCACTAGAGCATAACATGAGGGAGACAGGTGGCATCCTTGTCTAGTGCTTCTCGTGATATCTACCATTAACCCATATTTGAGTGGTAGGCAGTATATAGAGCGCTGTTATTAGCTGCAGAAAAATATCACCCGTCCCTTTACGTTTCAGGACCGCGAGCATGAAGCCCCATAAGACCGAGTTGAAAGCTTTTTACGCATCGAGGAATACTGCTGTCACCCATACCTCGGGATCAAGATTTTGGATAGCACCAAATAACGTTCAGAGATTGAATGTCACACTGTGCCCCAGGATGACACCAGCCCGCTCTGAGCTCACTACAACTGCCAACAATAGAGCTAAGTAATTGGCCAGTATCTTTGTCTAGATTTTAGTGTCAATGTTAAGTAACAACAGTGGCCAATGGGATGAACAGCAGTCCGGCGGTTTCCTTGGTATCAGAAGTGTCACTAATAATGCCTTGTGCATTGAGGGGGACATGCAACATGTTTTGTCATTTCCTCATACAGAGAGACCAGATGGGGAATGAGCTGGCCCTGATAGGCCTTGTAAAAGGCCACGGTGAGCTCATCGGTACCCGGTGCCTTCCCAGACGGCATATCTTTAAGTGCAGTGCATATCTCTTCAGGGCGCAACAGGGCCATGAGGTGTTCCCTATGCTCCACTCAGGCCATTTCAATGTGATGTCCACAAGGTTGTCTGTGGCAGCTTTGTGACTCATACAGATCAGCATAATATCTGTGGAACCAACTGGCTACCTGCTCAGCAGTGCACTGAGGTAGCCCGTGTTCATCCTGCACTTCCAAGATCACATTTGCCTCTTGGCGGGTCGCAGTAACACTGCCAAGGTTGCCCCTAGACGCTCACCCTCCCCATATGATGGCGCAACCGAGTACCTCCCCAAATTGTTCACCTCATTCTGGGCTTTGTTGTGAAATTCATCTATCTTGGTTCTTAAGTCAACTAAAAGGTGCTGATAGGCCGTGACCCGGTATTGCTGCTCCACCTCAGCTATCTCTGACTCCAGTCAGGTCCACTTACCTCACAACAACCCAAGGACCCCCAAGTGCTAAGACAATGTGAAACACGGTATATAAACTTTGAAGGTTTCCACACCATCTCAAACTTTGTCACAGTGCCCACCGTTCCCTCATTAATATGAAATAACATGTAGATCGCCTGTGCCAGTTTCTCCAGAAACACAGGATCCAGCAGGTCCACCAGACCACAACAGCACACGAAACACATCAACACCATACCTAATGCTTGGGGATTACCGAGAGTGATGGGACATTATCCATGCGTTGATTGCAGTGTGTGCCACCTGACGAAGACCACTAAATCCTTAAATCTGGAACCAGGAAAGATCTGGGAGATACGCAAACACACAAATTGTAATACCACCCATGCCATTTACCTCATCAAATGCCCTTGTGGTTTGAGGTACATAGGCATGACCAGCAGAAGAGTAAAAACACATATCTGTGAACACAGAAGCAACATTCGTTGTAAACGTAACACAACGCGCATGACAAACCACTTTATAGAGAAAGGTCATACCACAAACGATAAGGAATGGTATGTCATTGAACAGCTGGAACCGAACACCAACAATGTACAACAAGAACTCCTGGAAAAAGAACAACAATGGATATATCGTCTGTCCACCCACCTCCATGGCCTAAACGATAATATACCGTGGAATAGTCTGAACAGATGAACACCTCCAATAGTCATGCAAACTGTGCATCAATATTACTAAATGAACATCCCCAGTTCGTGCAGAAACACCATATGTACATATAACTTTAGTGGGAAGTTCAGTCCATGTACATTTTTTCAGTGGGGACAACATTTGCCCTTCCACAACATTTGTCCTTCCTAGAAAATCAAACTTGACATAATTAACTACCCATCGTTATTCAAAATAACCTGGTGCACAAAAACACTGTCATGACATCACCACACCTCCGTTTTACTTTAGATTTTTCTTTAGAATATCTTTAGAATTTTCATTGTACTCGTTAATAAGTCTTTACGGATACAGCACACTAATATCTGTGCCATCTCCATGTGCTTAAACCTGAACTGATAGTCATTGCGCTGAAAGCCATTAGACGCCTTTACGTCACCGCCGGCTGCCCGATACGAACGTGAAAGGCAGTGTAGTCTTTTTACGCTGACTTTGGGAAGGCGTCCTGACGTGTCACGTTGACACCAGGAAGTCTTTCCCGCAGCAACTACAACTCAAATAGGAGCTCCGGTCACCATTACGGGAAACATCCTGTTCCCGAGGAGACCGGAGTAGGTCGTACTGCGGGCGAGCACCTTGACGAAGTAAGATCTTTCTAATACGCTGACTCCCCCTTTTTTTGCTACTCTGTTTCCGCATACTATCGATAGGAGAGTTTGGGTCTAATGATTCACTTTTTCTTCTTTTCACTTTTAGTGTGTGACAATAGGGGCTCACCCCTCCCGGGACCAGATCAGAATTGAATTTTCGTAATTAACGTAAATATCTTTTTGTCTTTAATGGGGGCAATCCGATTCATTCAATCTTCGTAGTATCACCTAACTACAACGATAACAGTTAAATATTCACGGCGCGTCTCAACCGTCTACACGCGGTTTTTCGACCACCATCAAAGGTGACTATCACGCAGTATACAGATAGTCCACGGGTCTTGCTGCACTCTTCACGCAGTTTTTTAGCATGATTTTGAGAAAACCTCAAACGAGCGCCTTGATTAGTCGTGTCACATGCATGTTGTTTCACATACCATATTTGAATGCATGTCATGTGTATGAATGACGTTACACGTTTATCTGACACCGAATGCCCTAGCAACCACCATAGCGGTAAAAATGACCATGGATGTGGCATACAACGGATTCCAGGTTGCTTATTTTATGTGTTGTATGTTGTACTGTTTTGTATTGTCTTACTTTCTATTACAGGAACATACAAAGAGGTGGACCCTAATTACGGTTAGTCCACGAAGCATACAGCACACCTTAGCTTGTGTGCTTGAAATGCCTATACACGTGGTTTAAACTTTTTACCACTCACTTTTTTCACTTTTTTTCACTTTCACCTTTTATGTGAGAGAGGTCCTGAAGAAAGCCATAGTAATTCTAGCAAAGGGCTGAAACATGTCGACCAGAGATAACTAAGATACAATCACTAGTTTTAATCGTTATCCACTCATTGTTTTTAAACATACCCTGGGCCGCTGGGAATAAAGTAATTATCAGTCAGAATCCCAGAGGTATTTTTATATTCCACCACTTCATCACACCTACACAAAAAACCAAACCAGCTCCACTGTAACCAGGTGTCGTAGCACAGCTGAGTAGCATTTGGCTACTCAGCTGGGAACCCAATGATGAAGCATGACACCAACTAGGTTGGTGTATGAGGGTTCTTTTAAGAAAGCCTTGTGGTGCCAGGCACTACAGTGTTGGATAACCAGTTAAAATTGGTCCGTCCACGTTTGTTTTTCTACATTAACCAAGGGACAAGGACGGCCCGTTCACGGTCCTAGCTCTCCTCATTGTTTTTCTAAAGTATGGGGGACACACCATGAGAAAGTGGGCAGACTTGGTGCATGCAGATCCACTTCTAGCAGAACCGGAGAATGGTCAGAGTAAATTCACAGTAGCGGCTAACAACGCTGAACACAGGAGGCCAACATCGGCGATAAAAGCCAGAAGTGTATGCGAGTGTGAATGTCATGCACAGTGGAATAGTGGATGTATCCCATCCAAGTGGGGTACCTATGGCACCAAATGTCTAGTAGACCCTCCTGGATTGCTATCTCGTTGAGGGCTCGGGCCTCCATCGAGGTCTGCCAAGGTGGACCCCTAGAGCAATCATGGTTTGGGCACAGCACCCAATTAAAATCATTGCCCCATATTTGTGGTAGGTCACCCCACTGCATTAACTGAATGTTAAGGGAATGATAAAATTGTGGGTCATCGTAGTGGGGACATAGATCCCGATTAATAAGAACGCTAGTTCGTCCCTGTAGCAACGTACCATTAAAAATCTGCCCCCCCCCGATTTATGCATACCTCCTGTAACCATACCCCCAAACTCATGTGAGCCCAAATCAAGATGACCCTGGCATGTGCGGTGAGCCCGCCACATAGCACTGTCCCTGCATCCTCATTGAGTCAAAAGTCCACTCGCAGGCACCAAGTGAGTTTCTTGCAGTATTGCAAAACACACAAGATGATGGACGGAATGTTGCACAATGGCAAACATTCACCCCCAGTCACAGATCTGGGTTTAATCCATCGTTATTTTGCTTCACCACGCCACCCCAGTTCAGACATGGCCATATGCAAATCAGTCTTGACCCTGTGCCTCATGGGAACAGTCCAGACCGAACTGCCAAGCCATGTCTTCCCTGGACCGGAATCAAGCATCCTAGGACCGGTTTCGGGCATTCAGCCCTCATCAGCCAGGATAGCCTGACTCCAGTGGCGCAGTGAGCACGGGACCCACGTCTGGGCATACCCTTCCCACTTGGGGCGAATTGCAAAACACACATTTCTTGCAGTATTGCCACATTTACGCTGTACCTCTGGAGATATGCCAGCACCTTCCAAATCTTTCTACAGTTGCTCAGTCCACTGACATTTCACGTAAGGATCCATATCAGTGATCAGTGAGCCAGTCGCTGCGTGTCTAATGTCATTCACCATCAGTCACCTGATGCATACATTCTGTCACATTTAGCCAGATATCATTCAACATTCACAGCTATGAATCCCCACATCTTATAAAGCGATTTGATGTCCCTTCCAACCCCACCCTGACCCCTCTCCAACAGAATACAACAATACCAAGTGATGCACACATGGGGACAGATGTTGCCTGACCTAATACCCTATACAGACGGCGACTGCAGGGGGCTGTATACCAAACATAATGTGTACATAAAACAATAGAAAGAGAATAGCAGTAACATGATGGTCCCAGCACAGTCTCAACTACAGTGCAGAGCAACATGGCTCGAGCAGCCACACCATAAGTCTCAGTGTATTGTGCTATCTGAGCGTAGCAGCAGGAACACTCTTACCACACTCCAATGTAAGTGGCATCAGCAGGAGTTTGTTGCAGGTTCATTACAGCATCCGCATCTGTTTCTGAGTCCCCTTCCAGAGAGAGGGTCAGTTCACAGGACCGCTCAGAAAGCCCTGGGTAGAGGAGCGTTCCTGGTGCAAAGTCCTTGCGACAACCCACAGTAGTTGAGGCAGATACGTCAGATTAAACAGAAGTAGTCTCAGTCTTCCATATCCTGTGTGCTTCCCGCTCCATCCTCATTCTATTCGAGGGAGCAGCGTTGAGTTTTTGCTGTCTCCCTTTGCTTGAGGAACTGTTGTAGCTGCTTGGGGTTGCTGAAAATCATTGCCTTGCCATCCACCCTGTCGACTGTTCCAACTCAGTTGGAACTGTGCTTTTTCAGGCAATACATAGGTTGGAATTATGGAGAGGAGCTCCAACCATACCCTCAGAATATATCGGCCATAATCCCTTGCCAGTTCACAGTGCGTCAGCTGGCCCACATGCACCTACTTGGGCAACAGATGATGTGCGCAACCTTAGTGCCACCCAGGGAAGTCGTGGTAACAAGTATCTACCTTTTCGTTAGCACTATAGAGTTGCCCAAAGAGACACACAAGAAATACACATATGCCATTTCAAAGGTTTATTGAGACGAATGCAGTCTAGTGTAGAAACTATGTGTTGCTATGATTAGAAGCATGGAGCAGATGAAAGTTACTAGCATCGCAAGAATGTTGAAAAGAATAACTAATTCAATTATTCTGGAACTTGCAATAGATTACATGAACTACATATATTTATACTCCTTCCTAACCTACGCTAAACGTAGGTGTGCTAATCCACTAGATCCCAGGATGGTCATTCTTCCCCTTATTACCTGCTCATGTTTCTCAGTCAGCAGCCAGAGTAAAAACCCACCAGCTTCCTTCTCAGGATGTAAATAAAATTCAGCCAGTCAGGTCCCCAAGCATCTGAGTGGCCGTGACAATTGTGTCTGAGTGCCCTCTGACTTTGCAGAGGGGTGAGCTGTTTGTATATTACACACCAACCACGTTAATGCCTGTGCACTGAATAAGCTGCATAATGTTTATGCTAGACATATAAACTCATAGCCATACAGACAACAATCTACAACATTCATTTGCATGCAAAAGAAGGGACCGTGTAGATAATGTTCCTGATGTTAATAACAGGTTTCAAAGAAACTGTTGGCAAGCAATTCAATCAATCAGGGGATGAGGGTCTCAAGGCGCTAGGGGGGGGCAGCTCCGGATCATTCGAAGAGCTCTCCCGCCTGTTCTGTTTCTGCGGATGCGGGGGACCTCTGCCAGGGCGAGGTCGGCGGAGCGGAGGTTCCTTTTGGGTACATGAAAGGATACTCTCTCGTTGAGGTATTTGGGTCCGATGTTGTTGAGGTATTTGTAGGCGTGGGTGAGGAGTTTGAAGGTGACCCTCTTCTCGACGGGGAGCCAGTGGAGGTCTCGTAGGTGTTGGGTCATGTGTTCGTGACGCGGTGTCCCGAGGACGAGTCTGGCAGCGGAGTTCTGGATGGTTTGGAGTTTGTGTAGTATAGCTCTGTTGATTCCAGCATATAGGGCGTTGCCGTAGTCCAGTCTGCTGGTTATGAGCGCGTGGGTGACAGTCATTCTGCAGTCGGGGGGGATCCATTTGAAGGTCTTGCGGAGGATGCGCAGGCAGTTGAAACTGGTGGAAGCGACGGCGTTGATCTGGCGGTTCATGGAGAGGGAGGAGTCGAGGATGATGCCGAGGTTTCGTGCGTGGTCTGTAGGAGTGGGTGGATTCTTGAGGGCGGAGGGCCAGCAGGTCTCGTCCCAGGCGGAGGTGTAGGGTCCGAGGATGAGGACCTCGGTCTTCTCTGAGTTGTGCTTCAAACAGCTGTCTTTCATCCAGGCTGCCACGTTCTTCATTCCTTCCTGGAAGCAGAGTCTGGTGTCTTCGGGATTTTTCGTGAGAGGATGAGCTGGGTGTCGTCGGCGTAGTATACAATGCTGAGCCCATGCTGTCTAATGATGGCGGCGAGGGGGGCCATGTAAATGTTGAAGAGCGTGGGGCTGAGCGATGATCCTTGGGGTACTCCGCAGTTGATATCGGTGGGTTCGGAGAGCAATTAAATCCTACGTGGAACAAGTGTGCACATGAAATGTATTACAAAGGTCACAGGTTTGGAAAAGATGTCTACTTTAAACTGTGTACATGTAAAATGGAAGTGTATGGGCCTGGTACGTATGCAGCTACATGACCCAAGCCGAATAGAGCAAGCTGTATTCCATTTGCAGCTCCTTTAATCTTTTCTTCACTGTGATGAATAGTTGCCTTGCCTCCTTCACCTGCTGTGTGAAATCTGGGTGCAAGGAGAGTTCAGAGCCCTGGTGTCACAGGACCCTCAGATCCCGAGCCCCTCATATCGTTGCATCACAGTCCCTCGTAATTCAACAGTCTCGCTATGATGGGGCAAGGACTAGCCCCCGGATTGGGCATGGGGTGATAGAGCAGTGGGCACTCTCCATGACAAAGATCTCAGAAAAAGTATCCCACCCCAGCAGTTTAGAGATGAGGCATTCTACATAGCGTTCCATATTATCTATATTGGTAGACTCAGCAATGCCTACGATTCTCAGGTTGTTCCTGTGAGACAGGGCTTCCAGGTCTTTCATCTTTGACTGCAACGTTGAGAGGAGCTTGCCCATCTTCTTTTGAGATGCAATAACCGCAACTTGTTCATCTTCGGCCTTCGAGACTTGTCGCCGACCATGTTGAGGTGATCTGCATGTTTATCCAGCCTCTCCAACATCCGGTCTACCCTAAAGGTCAAGGCATCAATTCTGCCATCAATTTTTGTGAGACTGTGTTGCATAGCCATCAAGATTTGCTTCAAGTCTGTGTCGTCATCTGCCTTCGGATTCCCGGGTGCAGGCCCTGGCACATCTGTACCCCCTTCGCACGTTTTTGTGGTCTTGCAGATATCAAACTGCAGCTTGGTTTGAGATTTATCTGTCTTAGCCTTTGTGGCAGATAGTGAGGTTTCCCCCAGGTGAGTACCAATACAGCAGACTATCCCAGCCCAGCGAGCTGACCCCAGAGTCCCCATTCCTCTCAGCCAGATATCATGGCCTGCTGCACCACTCTGTGTCAGTAGATCAGCCATGGAGTAGCATCAGTCAGAGTAGGAATAATTAAAGGGTGTGCTGAACAAGAGAGTCCCCCATTGAACAGGTGCTCCACACAAAAGGCACACAATTCAGGGAAAGCGACACTGGTGCAGAGGGGGCGCTTCAGGGCACTATTTGTACCAACACACAGGCACAGTCAAGAATCATGTCACACGTGTGCCCTCCCCCAAGGCCAGTCCACACCAGTCCTCAGGTCACTGTGTATCCCCTGCATAGTAAGTCCAAGCTATCACCAGCAATTCAGCTGTGTCCCTTCCTGGCCTCATCTCTTCTTATCTGCAAACCACACTGTGAGGCACAGGGCTGTGTCGTAACCGGAGACCCCCCTCAGTACTTGAAGGCATGCCCCACTTTCACCTCAATTTGGTGGGGCCGACTTCAACAGAACATGCAGTTGCAGGTTGGCTGGGGACCGGGAAAGCATGCTGATGAGCATGCACTGCAATCACATTCCATAGGCCAGACAATGACACATGGGCTTAGGCCGGCCCGTGGGGGTGCATAACGATCCTTCCTGATGGGTGAAAAGCCTCCACCCACCTCAGCACCCCAAGGAAGCACATCTCCACTGCTCTCAGGTCCCCGGCAGTGTATTCAATGGAAGTCGGGTGATCACTCCACACCAGGCTTACAGGCACCTCCTATGTCACAGTGCCATGCAGTCTCGGCACTCACCACCAGGGCCCTGGGGTTAAAAACTGCAGCCCTGCAGTCTGCATGAATGGGTCTCTGGCTGTCACCCTCAAATACAACCCAGCTGTCGGATTTCAAGCCCCATGCCAGTAGACACCCCTCAGGTGGCATATGGATTCCAGGGAGCACAGGCGTTCCAGCAGGGTTTGTTCAGAGTGGGGGAAGGCTATCAGGCCACGGGCAACACCACAGACTCCAGTGCACTGCTCCCTGACACAGAGAACAGGTCACGATGTAGGCCACAGATCTCCACAAGGCTGTCGACAATGACAATGACAAAACTTTAATCTTGCCACAAATGGCGCCAGGTTCTGTCAAAGGTACTAGGCAAAAGATGCTGAGAGTAGTATCAGTTAGGCACAAGGATTATGCAGAAGCCTTCATTGGCCAAAGAAGCACACCTAAATGGCGGCCATCTTCAAACCCTGCAAACTCCACCCCCCAACTGCATGTTTTTGGGCAAAAAGCTCACGGAACGAGGGTGAATAGCCTGTTTTGTCCTTATATGTCCCAATTACTTTTGCCCTAGTCAGAAGCAAAACACTAAGCTCAAACCTTATTGATGCTAAACTTTTGCTCTGAATATGACAGGGAAAATGACCGACAAAAATGTTTACTGGGCAGCAATATTTGAAGAAAAACACAAACCAATAAATCAGTCAATCAGTGTTCTTATAGTGTATGGCTAATCACCCATTAGGGTGTCAGGGCACTGGTGGGGGGGCTTCTGCAGTTCAGTCAAAGAGCCAGGTCTTGAGGTCCTTCCTGAATTGAGTCAATCAAGGTGATTGCCTGAGATGTAGAGGTAGAGAGTTCCAGGACTTCGCAGTAAAGTAGGAGAAGGATCTTCCTCCAGTCGAGGTCTTGCAGATCCGTGGGATACTGGCCAGGATCAGTTGGGCAGAGTGTAGATGTCTGGTGGGTGTGCAGAAGGAGAGGCAGTGGGTGAGGTATGCAGGTCCGGTGTTGTGGAGGGCTTTGTAGGCGTACATGAGGAGCTTGAAGGTGATTCTTTTGTTGATCGGGAGCCAGTGAAGGTCTCTCAGGTGACCGGAGATATTGCGGTGGCGGGAGATGTCCAGGATAGTTCTGGCAGAGGTGTTCGGGAGGCTCTGCAAATTCTTTTGGAGTTTTTAGGGGGTGCCGGCATAGAGTGTGTTGCAGTAGTGGAGCTTGCTGCTGAGGAGCACCTGGGTGGCCAATAACAATTCAAACCTAAAATGTTAAAAATTGATATTAAAATGGACATATTAAGATGCTCTTTACAAGTTGCCCCTTAATTCTGATGAAGCTAGAGGTTCCAGCTACTAAAGCCTTTGAAATTACAAGGTCTATGGATGTATTGTGGATCCAGTTGTTTCCTTCTAGATATTTCATTCACTCCAAGCAGTCAAAATCATTTGTAGAAAAAAAATCAGTTTGTAAATATAGGGTGGACAATGTAACCAAATATTTTTCCAGGACACCGACAATGGACCACTAAAGTCATCAACCAATGCAATAGTATATGAACAAAGAGAGTAAGTAATACACATTGTTCTTACCTCAAAGATATTCTTAATTAAAGAGAAAAAAGTGATGTGTAAGATGAGTTAATAAAGGTTAATAATATATGGCCACCATATAAAGCCCACCACACACTAGAATGATCTTCTCTAGGATTGCAGGTACACAACAAGTATTCAAAAACATACATTTTGCAAAATCATATTCCATACATATAAGCAACCAATGTGATTGAGCAGCAAAACCTGGAAATGTAATATTACTCTTTACCATTAGATGAAGAAAGTAATGATACATGTGCAATGAGTCCACTTCATAGTCCATTGGAGAGACACTGTTGGACATGGCCCCCTCTGTACGGTCACCCCCAAACATTTTGCCTTTTATCCTCCACTTTTTTCTGAATTCATTTTTGTTGACCTTAGGATTCTGTGCATGTTACCAGTGCTAATCAGTGCTAAAGTGCTTGTGCTCTCTTGCTAAGATACAGGTAAATTGGCTTATACCCAATTGACATATTTAATTTACCTGTAAGTCCTGTGTAGAGTGGTATACCATATACCCAGGGCCTATAAATTAAACACTACCAGTGGGACTGCAGCACATATTGTGCCACCCACTTAAGTAGCACTTTGCAACATGTTCCAGGTCTGCCATTGCAGCCTGAATGCAATTTTAAAATGCCATGTCGACTTGGCATTTAAACCCCCTTGCCACGCCTAAACTTGGTAAGGGGGTAGCCCATTGGACATGGACATTGGACATGTACTTTTGAGTTTTACATATCCTGGTAGCGGAAAACTCCTTAAATCCATTTTTCATTACTGTGAGGCCTACTCATCCCATAGGATAACATTGGGGATTCCATATTGGATGTAATAAGCTGAAATTCCTAATTGGGAGAAGATAAATATATCAAGTTTGGTACCTATAATACTGTAATAATAATGCACAGCCCCACTTACACCTAATTAGCCTGTGCTCTGCCTTCACACAACGGGCCTAAGCACCCTGTATTCTCACTAAAGCTAGCTTGAAGCCAGGGCAGTCAGGAATTTTCATGCACTTCAAAGAACCTTTCCAGAAGCTTCTCCCACCTTCCAGAAGAAGGGTACCAGGGTTAAAAATAGGACCTTCAGACCCACTCTTCAGTTCACTACTGGATCTGGGGAAAGTCTCTCAGACGACTGGCTGCTGATGTGATCTGCTGTGCACTCTGCAGACTGCTGCTGTGCCTGGAATGGCTGCTTTGCTGTCTGAAGCCTGCCTTGAACCTACAAAGGCAGGCCCTGCTGTTGAGCTCTGCACCCAGGACTACCAGACGTGACTCCAAGATCTAGTTTGCTGGCATCCACTTCTGAGCCACAGACACATAAAAGGCTCCCACCATCTTGAACCCACATCTGGACCCAGCCAGAGTGAGTCCTAAACCCCCAAGTGGTGTCACACCAGTCCTGGAACCTTGGTTGACATGCTGAAGGTGCCAAGATGGTCAATTTCCAAAACTGCTCGCTTATCCGCCCGAAGTGCATCTCCGGTCAGATTGAGTTTGCAGCTTCTTCTGCTAGTTCTTCTCTGCAGCAGCAAATCCATTTCAGCAGTCCTTCACCAAAGGGGTATCTGACCTCAGGGAACTGTCTTTGGCTACAGCCCTCTGCTTAGTCCTGCTGGAGTTATTTTACTTCCATTTCAGCGACTAAGTCTAAACGTAGAAATCTTCAATGTATCTTCACCCCAAGGCCATCCAACAACAACGCTCCCTGCTCGGACACCTCCTGCAGCCTTCCCTCACTGGACTTTACCTTCTCAGACATTTTTCTTCTAGAATTTTTCTAAGTCTGAAGGTAAGTGCTGACTGGGCCTAATCCACTTTTTGTATCCGAACCGCACTGCATCACGGTCAGCCTTAAATTTTGAATTTGACCAGGTCTTGTGCGACTAGATGTCCGTTGTTGGCACTTTGATCTTTTAGACGCTATTTTGGGCCTTAAACTTAATAAATTAATAGCTCCGATTTTACTGATTGGACTCTTGTCATTTTGGTGTTAAATAATAAAAAAAAAAAAAATTCAAAATTGGTTTGGGAATTTTTGTTGTGTTGTGTGTTCACTTTATTACTGTTTGTTTGCTGCAGAATTGCTTTACACATTGCCTCTAAGTTAAGCCTGACTGCTTTTTGTGCCTAGCTACCCAGGGTTAAGCACAGGTTAATTTAGTGATTTCTTTTATTTCACCCGCAAGCAATTGTGGCTATTGCTTGACCAGGGCTCACACCCCTGTTAACCAACAACCCAATTTCTCACAGACACCATTTATAATATTGTTTTAAACTTAGATATCACAGCAAAGAATATTATCAACTTGAAAAAGTACAGGGAAGGGAGGCATAATTAACAATAGAGGTGGTAGTTGAAATGTGACTGAAGATCACACAAATCTAATGTATATTAAGCCTTCAATCTCAATAAAATTACAAAGACTGTGTGCATTAATTCTCTCTAAAATCTGTGTATGCAGTGTTTACTCAGTAAAAAATTACACATTTAGACAGATTCACAAACATTACATTTGTAGAATTTCAGAATTTCAGTAGTAAGGCAGGCATAGTCTCTGAATTATATTTAAATGAGCTTTCAGCAGCGTCATTACAACTGACATATTTAAAGTGAGATATCAGGAACTAATTTGTCAAGAATGTAAATGATTTATACATTCAGATAGAAGAAGCATTGTGACTTAACATAAAGTAAAATATATCCGTTGGTTGAATGTGTTTAACACATCCCATCACAGAGTGTATGCTGTGTATGCATCGCCTGCCAAGAGATAGCAGTTGGGTTATCCTGGGTACAAGGACCTTGCAAAACAGACCTGAAGGAGATTTCCTAAGCAAAAAGTTCAGACTGGAGGGTGTCTGGGAGGTCAGTCGGCAGGAACTAGTTGGGGAAAAGAAGTAAGAGCTGTCATGCCGAGTCTTAAAAGCAATGAGAAACACATTGCACAGCAGCCAGCAAATGAGAGCAGGCCCAGCTATTGAGGATTTTGTCCTATGCAGCACTTTAAGAATGCGTTAAGCTGTGAGTGGAGATTCAGGCAAAACAGCAATTAGTCTTGCTGCAAGTTGCAACATGCCAATGTGAACATTTTTGGTGTTTATTATTTTGTAACCAGTGCAAGCCTCACACTCCTTTAAACACATCATAGAGGTCCAAAGTCTCTTTCATCCACTAAAGTGTCAACCATTTGCAAGATTAAATTACAAGTTACAAAAGATGCGCTGGGTAGACAATAAAACAGCATGACACCTAGTTTAAATGTTCCCAGCTTTTGAAAATTGGATAATAAAAGGAACCTTTAAAAATATATGCACTGCTGGGTGTCATATTTCAGCAGAAATTAAAATTAGTAATAGTTACTCCCTTTCTTTCGGATGCAGAGCTAAACAGCTTTTTTTTAAATGTGCTCTGCAGAGGATCCAGGCACATGGAGAGATGTCTAATCCATATAAAGAAACCAGCTGGATTGGGCTGTCCACCCCATCCCTGGACTTTAAAACGCCAGTCCACAGAGGTGTGGCTTACCCACACTGATTCTGATTGGATTCCCTCAAAATTAAACTGCACCCAGCCCTAATAGAAAAACAACAATTCTAGATTGAAATTTGTCAGCTATCAAGCAGATTAATTCTGTTTTAGCTCCAATGTAAATAAAGTTGCCATTTCATAAATTTAGTATGTTCTAGTTTCATTAGGAATAGACTATCCGCACATTGATTGGTAAGCTCAGGGGTTTAACTCCTGCTTGAATATTTGTATGCCTAAAATAATTGAACACTTGTCCCAAAAAATGACTGCGATAGTCAAAAAGCATATAGATTCTATTCCATCTTTTCCTCTGTGAAAAATGGGGGTTTTAGTTGACCGGGGTATGAGCCCTAGTCAAGCAACAGCCACAACCCCCTGCAGGGTAAACCACAAAAAGTCACTAAATTAGCCTGTGCTTAACGGTGACTAGCTTGGCACACAAGCAGTCAGGCTTAACTTAGAGGCAATGTGTACAGTATTTAGGCAGCAGACAAACAGTAATAATGTGCAAACACAATGCAAGAAAAATCCCAAACCAATTTAGAAAAATAGATTATATTTTAATGCATTTTTTGACACCAAAGCAACAAAAATCCAATGGGGAAGACCCGAGATTTTGATTTTTAAAGATTCAAGTGAAAATAGTACCCAAAAGCACAAATCGCCAACAAGGGATATCTACTCGTGCTAGACAGGGACAAAGTCAATTCAGGCTGACCGCTATGGAGCATGGGCAGGTTACAGGGGCCAGGCTTGACTGGCTAAGCAAAAGTACCCTATTTCGGGCTGCATTGATGCTGAGGATCCTGTCGACGATGAGGATGTGGAGCACAGACAAGGCGATGAACCTGAGTCAATCCATGCTGTGGCGGTGATGCACTGGTTCTGGTCGTGCAACAGCGCCTATGCATCGGCTCTGATGAGTGGGTTGCTGTGATGCCGAGTTTCAGCATTGTCCCCGAGGTTGTCGTTGATGGAGATACCAGGAACTTGCTTTGAGTAGATCGTCAAACAGTGATGGTTTTGAAGGCGATGCAGTGTTACGAGCCATGCAACAGCAATGATGTGCTATTTCTAATCCATGCAGCAGGGCCAATGCGCTGGTTTCTATCTGTGCTGTCGCTGCAATATCTCCGTGCTGATGTGCACAGTGGTGGCGATGCGTTGGTTCTGATATCCACAGTGTCAGTGATTTGTTGGTTCTGCTGGAGCAAGCTCTTAGGCCCAATTCCAAGGGTCTAGGACTGGGATGGCACCACTTGGCAAGGCAGATTCACAGATGGGAAAGTCCAGGTGCAGAAGCAGGATAGTGTGAAGTCTTTTATATCCCTATGACTTCAGATCAGGAGGCCAGACAACTCGCCCTTGGAGTCACTCTGGGTTCTGGGTTCAAGTGACGCAGGTCCAGTCCTTCTCACTCAGACAAAGAGGGCAGCAGGCAGCAGGTCAACACAGCAAGGCAGCAGCTCTTCCAGAGTAGTAGTCAAGCAGAGCAACAGTCCTTAATCAGCACAGCAGCCCTTCTTCCCGACAGAGCATCCACAGGTCCAGAAGTGTACTGAAGTGGTGGAGTCTGAGGTCCAGTTCTTATACCCAGTAATGCCTTTGAATTGGGCGAGACTTCAAAGATAGGTCTTTGATGCGCACAGAGGTCCCCTATTCCTGTCCTGGATCCATATTCACTACAAGGAGATGAGTCTTTTGTGTGTGGACAGGACACAACCTATTCAGATGAAAGTGAGGCTGTACCCAGCTTCTCTCTCCAATCATGCCAGGATGGCCCATCAAGTCACAACTAAGTTCCCATTGTGTGTGGCTGTCTAGGGGAAATACACAAATTCCAGCTGTCACCCCCCACATCCATCTGATCAAAGGCAGGCAGCAGGCACCAAATAGCTGAAGTAAGAAATTGCCGACTTTCTAAAAGTTATATTTTCAAAATTGCAATTTAAAATCCAACTTAACCATAAGTTTGGGTTGTAAATAGTTCTCCCTCCCAGAGACACCTTTATCTTCCAATTTGGACAGTACTCATAAAATGTAATAAGGTAATTCCAATGTTATCCTATGGGAGATATATGCTTTGCAGTAGTGAAAAATGAATTTAAGGTTTTTTTTACTGCAAGGACATGTAAAACTTAAAATTACACGTTCTACTTTTAAAATACACTGTGCCTTGCCCTCTGGGCTGTCCAGGACCTACCCTATGGTGACATATATGTATTTAAAAGGAAGGTTTGGTCTGGCAAAAGTTTTATTTCGCCAGGTGGAAATGGGAGTGTAAACTGCACACACAGGCTCTGCAATACCAAGCCTGAGCCATTGTTACCGGGCTACTTAGGTGGGTGGCACGAGCAGTGCTACAGGCCCACTTGCAGCATTTAATTTACAGGCCCTGGGCACATGTAGTGCACTTTAATAGGGAATTATGAGTAAATTAAGCATGCCAATTGGGTATGTTCCAAGATGACCATATTTAGAGGCAAGAGCACATGCACTTTAGCACTAGTTAGCAGTTATAGAGTGTGCAGAGTTGTAAAGCCAACAAAAACAAGGTCAGACAAAGTGGAGGAGGAAGGCAAAAAGTTTGGGGGTGACTCTCTAGATAGGGCCAGTCCAGTTTTATAGTTGGGTGGAGTGGTACCCATATTGGATACAAATATATTTCTCTGAGCTGCCCTCAGACAACTTCCCCACCCCATCCCACTTCCTCCAACCCTTGCCACACACAGGTGCCCTGCTCCCATTTACCTGCACTCTATATTGTAAACCTACTGTCTCTTCACCTTTAATTTTCAGAGCCCAGACTCCAACGTTTTCAGGGGTGAAGCACAGTGCTGGCATATTATCACCAGTCCTCCCAAGTGCATTGGGTTTTGCAGTTCATTGCATCGATGGTACTCAACATGTAAAGTTGTTCTCCATCAGGTATTAACACAGCCAGTGCAGGACATCCCTAGCCACATTTTTCATGGTTATTCCCATTCATCTCCAGTGAGTGGTGCATTATGGTTGAGGGTGTTTAACATGCAGCATTTAGTTTCTCATGTCAAGTACCACTTCAAGCTGCAGGTGGATCCCATGACTCACCAGCCGCCATGAATACAACATTATCATGGACATTTATACTCTTGCACTAATTCAAAAAGTGCATGTTATTTTCACTTTTTTACATTACAGACAATTTTTTTCACTTGCGTTCAACAATAGTTACAGCACATTGTTCACTACTGGTGCAAATCAATACAATTAGGCTAAAATCTGTGAAACACGGGTGCAAAGCCCATTCTTCTCCTTATGTCCCAATTACGCTTGCAGTAGTGAACTATTTCACAAGCAAACACAAACATTAAGTACAATTGATATGTGTGCTAATGTTTGTACTAATAATACTGACAGTGAAAATGACCACCAGTGCAATAATTACAAGCAAAGAGATTGAGTAATAAATGTATGTTCTTACCCGAAGGAATTTCTTAAAGAGCAGGAAGTGACATATAGGATTAGTTAATAACACTTAATAATATATTGTTACCATATAAAACCCACCACACAAAACAAACATTTTGCAAAATGTAATTCCATACATATGAGCAACCTATGTGATTCAGCAGCAAAAAAAAAAAAACAGAAATGCAACTTTGGATGAAGCCAGTAGAGATCCACAAAATCCACTTTATAGTCCATTAGAGAGTCTGCATTTAAAATGTGGGTTTAAAGCACCAGTTGGGGATAATCATCTTGTGGCAAGGTCATTGTATACAAATTGAAATGTGATTGTGCAACCCCAGAGAGCCACTGGGTTGTTAGCAGATTTGGATAGTTTGATCTCGAGGCAGAGGGCTCTCCCACTTTGCTTAGTCGATTAGAGAGACTGCATTTAGAATGCAGGTTTAAAGTTTGGTTATCTCAACAAAGAATCTGATGAATCTGAGAAAGTACAGGAAAATAAGACATCAAGATATAACAGGGGTGGTAGTTTTAACATTTTACCAAAGGTCACAAAAATGCGCCTTACATTAAGCCTTCACCCAGGAGTATTATTGGGCAAAGGCTGTGTACATTATTAATTGTCCCTGGAATCTATTCATGCCGCTGTTTTATCAGCAAGAAACTACACCATATATGGCCCGATTCACAAACACTCTGCTTTGACTTATTCTTCTAGTACTTCTAAAAAATAAGCCAGGAGTACTAGAAGAAGAAGTCAGACATAGTCATACACCTACATTTGTGAATCACCCATATGGTTCCTACTGATACTTCAGTGGGAGGAAAGTAAGTTTGACCCTAAAAGTACAGTGGGTCAGGTACAAAATTTGAAACATGCTTATCTCCCAGAACAATGCTGGTCCCTGCACATGTCAGAACAAGTGTGGAAAGATAAAACTTTTTGAATGAAATTTAAATGAAATTGCAGCAGGGTCATTACCTCTGACATACTGTGTTTAACACATCCCACCACACAGTGTCTGCAGTGTATGCATCCTCAACCAAAAAATAGCAATAGCGTTAACATGGTCACATGGACCTTAAAAAACAGACTTGCAGGAGATTACCTCAGAAAAACGGCGAGAAGAGAGGGCGCTTGGGAGGTCAATTGTCAGAGGTACTTTGGGAAACTGATGCATCAACTGTCATACAATGGGTCACAGTAGCAATGAGAAACACATTGCACATCTGCCAGCAAATGACAGGAGACAAACCTTATTAGAACTTTGTCCTATGCAACACTTCACACTTAAGTTAAACTGTAAGTGGAGATTTAGGCAAAACAGCAATTAGCGAACTGCAAGTTGCAACCTGCCATAGTGAAAATGTGTATTCTATTTATTATTTTGTAACTGGTGCACGCCTTGCATCCTTTAAACACAGCATAGATGTTCCACAGTCTATTTCACCCACTAAAGTGTGAAACATTTACAAGATGAAATTAAAAGTTACAAAATATGCCCTGAGCAGAAAATAAAACATTTAGATTTGAAATGACTACCCAATAGAGTTAAAGTACAGCATAACTTTTACTTTGAGGGTTTCCAGCAAATGTATAATGTATAATAAAATGAACCCCCCAAAAAATATTTACCTGTGGGTGAAATTGTTCATCAAAAAGCCAAACTAGTGAAAGCCACTCCCTGTTTTTCACTTGCTGAGCTAAATAGCTTTTTTTCAAAAATGTGCTGTGCAGATGATCCAGGGATATGGAGAGATTTCTTATCCATATACTGAAAATAGCCAATTTGGGCTGCCCACCCCTTCCTTGAATTGTAGAATGGCAGTTCAGAGAGGTGCGGGCTACCCTTATTGATTCTGATTGGCTACCCACAAACTAAACTGCGAGAAAAAGAAAAACTCTAGGGAGCTTATTTACAAGCCCCTCGTGGCAAATTTGTGCCTCTGGAGTGTCACTTTTGTGATGCTCCAGAGGCACAAATTAGACCATCATATTTATGAGGCCACAAAAAGCCACTTTGCGCGGCTTTTCATGACCTTGTGGATACGGAGTAAAGCAAGGCAGACATTGTCACTGTCTTGCCTTACTCTGTGTCAAAGAGGTGTTCCATGGCTGTTGCTGTGGATGTTCCCATGCAACAACATGGACTTTGACGCTGCCCCAGATTTTCAATATCTTGTAAACCTGGGGCAATGCCCAAACCTTGCACCTCCCTAGAGTAGGTATATCAAGGAGAAATGTTTACATTCCGCCTTGTTCTTTCCTCCTTCCACATGTGCTGCATTCTGCAGCACATATAGAAGAAGGAACACACCTCTCATGATTGTTTTTGAGCAGAAAGGTGCCCCTTCCTGCACAAAAACAATTCTGCCAACAACACAGACACCCTGCACCATGGTGCAAGCATGCCTGCTCTGGCGCTCGGCTTCAAACTTTGCGTTGGCACAGGGAGAAAGGACAGGAATGCACCATATCTTGTAAATACACTGTATTCCTGCCCTTTTTGATTAGCGTAGGGCAGCGTGGCAACATGACTTGCAGAGCTGCCCTACACCAATTCCTTGTAAATAAGCCCCTAGATTTTTAGATTGGAAGTTGCTGGATATATAACAGGTTAATTCTGTTTTACATCCAATACAAATGACCTTGCTATTTCATACACCAAATATAAAATTGCTCAAGTTCTAGATTTGTTAAGAATAAACTAATCAAAACTTGGGTTGTAGGCCCATTTGAATATTTTTACGGTAAAAGAAACAACACTTGCCCAAAAACATGATTGAAATAGTGAAAACTTACATAGATTCTCTACCCTGTTTAGAGTTGGGTGAAGCAGTATCCAGACTGGGTACAAATAAATTGCTCTGAGCTGCCCTCAGACATCCTCCCTACCCCACCTCACTTCCTCCAACCCTTACCACCCACAGGCCCCCTGCTCCCATTTACCTGCACACTACATTGGAAGCATACTGTCTTTTCACTTTTTTTTTTAGTCCAGACCAGGGAGATAGGGCAGGAGAGCTTGGAATTCCATGGTTGCTCTGGTCAGGATGGGCCTTGCCAGTGTCATGGGTAGCAGGCAACATGCGGCTATAAAGCTGCTCCTACATAGTCACAGACTTCCACATACAGACATGACCACTCTTATGATCCATGGGCCACATGATGCCAGCCTGTTCATGCAACAATTTGTCAAAAGGAAACCTGTGACTACCTGCTTGCTGCTGTACAGCCGTATCATAGCACAGAGGGCCTATTTACAAGGTGGCTATCCTTTTCAGCCGTGAGTTGGAGACAAGCCGAGCCTACAACAGGTAGTGGAAAGACTGCTGTATCCATTGCAACTCTAAATTATGAACGTCATTTGGGGGTTGCTAGGAAACAAGCATCCTGGGACCAGTTTCTACTTCTGTTTGTGTTTGCTTTGTTCACCCTAAGTTGGCAGGGTATGCCGAGATGTGGGTTCCTTGCTCACTTTGCCAATGGATTCAAGCTAACCTGGCTGATGAGGGATGTTACCTGGAAACCGGTCCCAAGATGCTTGTTTCCAGTCCAGTGAAGACCTAGCTTGGCAGTTTAGGCTGGACTGTTCTCATCAGGAACAGGGTCAAGACTGATTTGCATATGGCTGGGTCTGAACTGAGGTGGCGAAGTGAGCTAAAGAACGATGATGGATTAAACCCAGATCTGTGAATGGGGGTGAAAAGTTTCAGCGCTCCGTCTATCATCTCCTTGTATTTGCTTTGCTTAAAGTGTTGCCTAGCAACACACCTTTCAAGGCCTCTCTCGCCCAAAAGTCCACTTAGAGTCTCTGGAAGTATTGGGAAGCATTGAGAAGGAGCTACCAGGGATGCTGTCAGTTGTTCTTGTACTGCTGGAACTCAGGCCCTGGGGAATGTGTGATGTGCTCATGGGCATCATTTAGGTAGTGCCAGGGGTCCCCGCTGTGACTCCTAGCTTGCCCCTTGCAATCCCTGGCACTGCATTTGCGACCTCTGGTCTCAGAAGGAATACAATCAGTGCAGAGAACATAGGGGAGACTCTGCAGCCTTTATTTTCTGTCTATTTGTTGTTATACTAATAGGGCCCGATTCACAGAAGTAATCTGAGACAAAATCCTAAACTTACTACTTTTGGTATTCACAGAAGGCATTTAGTTGTAGTAAAGTTAGGATTTTGTCTTACGTCTGTCTTAAATCTGTCTTAAATCTGTCTTAAGTCTGTCTTAAGTCTGTCCTAAGTTTATCTTAAGTCTGTCTTAAATCTGTCTTCAGTCAAACTTAAGACAAAATCCTAACTTTACTACTACTAAATGCCTTCTGTGAATACCAAAAGTAGTAAGTTTAGGATTTTGTCTCAGATTGGTTCTGTGAATCGGCCCCATAGTGAATAATATTGTGTTGTTAACTATTAGTGTAATAAAATATGAACCACAGTTAGCTGTAATGGGACATTTGGTGGCAACTAAGATAAATAGAAAATGATTTTAAATGTATGTTATGTGCATGCTTGTGGGTGAGAGTGTGTTTATATGAGAGTAAGTTTGTGTATGTGTGACCAAGTGTGAATGTCTGTGTGTATGAGTGAGAGTCTGTGACAGGTAGTGAGTGAGAAATTGTGTCAGAAAGTATGGGTTAGTCTCAATGAGTGAAAATTAGTGATTGTAAGTGATTGAGAATAAATAGGATCAAGTGTAAGGAAACTAGCCTTGACATATTGAGGTACTTTCTGACATAGTTGTCACTTGTGGTATATGGATGGTCTAAATTGAAACATTTTGGCACTGGCATATTGGGGGCTTCTATAGTAAAATGCTAGCCCTGGCACAGTGGAGCTAATTTTTGACATGTGGTGACATCCATACTGCATTTTGGAAAAATGCGGTTAACTGCTGCAAAGTATTAGGTTTCATTGGCTTGGTACATGAGGAGAGTATTTTAAAATGTAAAAAGTGCCCTTTCAGAGACTATTGCTTTGTAGAAAACGTATGCAAAGGTTGTGGTTTAAAATGCACTATTTGACCATATACATTTAAAATCTTTCCCAGGGGAAGATACCCCATAGTAGAGGCCTGCTTTCATGCTTTGCTCACTCACTACAATTGAGGCTAGTATTACATTTCAGAACTTTTAAAGTCTGCACCATAATTTAGGTGGTATCTCAAATACACCTTTGTCTATGTTGTGTTGTTATAATAATCATGCAATTATAGTGGAACTACATCAATGTCAATTATTATAATGTCATCATGGTGAAGCACCTGTCACATGACTTCCTGGATAAAAACTCTCTCTTTTGCTGGCTTTTCATAGCCTGATGCACGGACATCTGCTTCAGATGTCTCGAATTCCATGAGTGATGAATGGTGTTGCCGAGAGACAAGGAGCTATTTGCTAGACATTGAATTTCAATGTGGTGACGTGGGGAAGAGGCACTAAACTTGTTAGTCCAACCAGAGATGCATGTCACTTGATGGGGCTGCCAGTGCTGTACATCCCTGCGCCCATGTTTCATTGTCTTTCCAATTCATTTCCAGAGATCAGTGCATTATGTTTGAATGTGTTCCACAAGTTGCATTCAGTTCTTCAGGCAGGTGGATCCCATGACCTTTTAGCTGCAACGAATTAAACATTATCAGAGCCATTTACACACTGGAACTAATTCAAGCACAAATGTCAGCTCAAACCAAACATGTTAAAATGCATTTCGAAATGGTCATTTTAGGAACCTCATTATAAGTTGCCCTTTAATGGTGATGTAGCTAGAAATTCCTGTTACTGGTGCCAGAAATGTGAAGGTCCATGGATTTAATGCAAACCCAGTTGTTTCTTTATGGAAATGGTTCACTGATTGAATATCGATGGTAAAAACATTGATGGTAAAAATATATGAAAAAAAATATAGATAGTAAAAATATCGACTCCCTATACTTAAACAGGTAAGTACAAAAATATTAAATCAAAAATATCGAAGTTAAAAATAAAATATTATATAATAAAAATATTAAATATTAATATTATCTTTAACAAAATACATGAAATGTAATATACATTTTAACTAAATATAAAAATTAAACTTAATTAAAAAAAATATAGACACACAAACAATAATTTATACATATACATATATTTATTTTAAAATAATTTATTAACTATTATCTTTATTTAATTTTTAAACTTTTAAATTATATAAAAAAATCTATACATATATCAATAATTTAAAATTTTAAAAAAGCATTCTATAATTAATTAAAACATTAAACTATTAAAACAAAATTAAAACGTACATTTCGCAACACAATGAATATAACATTAGAGAAAATGTTGGATAGCAAAACAATAAATTTACTATTCCAACTGCAATAAGTGCAACAGTAGGGAAAGTGTTGGATAGCGGAGGGGTAAAAATTACTATTATCACTTCAAAGAGTGCAACAGTAGGGAAAGTGTTGGATAGCGGAGGGGTAAACTTTACTACTACCACTTAATTGAGTGCAAAAGTAGGGTAAATGTTGGATAGTAGAAGAATTAAATTTACTATTCCAACTCCAGTGATTGCAACAGTAGGGAAAATGTTGGATAGCGGAGGGGTAAACATTACTATTCCCATTCCAGTGAGTGCAACAGTAGGGAAAGTATTGGATAGCGGAGGGGTAAAAATTACTATTCCCACTCCAGTGAGTGCAACAGTAAGGAAAGTGCTGGATAGCCAAGGGGTAAAAATTACAATTCCCACTCCAGTGAGTGCAACAGTAGGGAAAGAATTGGATAGCGGAGGGGTAAAAATAACTATTCCAACTCCAGTGAGTGCAACAGTAGGCAAAAGTGCTGAATAGCGAAGGGGTAAAAGTGACTATTCCCACTCCAGTGAGTGCAACAGTAGGGAAAGTATTGGATAGCGGAGGGGTAAAAATTACTATTCCCACTCCAGTTAGTGCAACAGTAGGGAAAGTGCTGGATAACGGAAGGGTAAAAATTACTATTCCCACTCCAGTGAGTGCAACAGTAGGGAAAGTGCTGGATAGCGGAAGGTTAAAAATTACTATTTCCACTCCAGTGAGTGCAACAGCAGGGAAAGTATTGGCAAGCGGAGGGGTAAACATTACTATTCCCACTCCAATGAGTACAACAGTAGGGAAAATTTTCAATAGCGGTGGGGTAAAAATCACTATTCCCACTCCAGTGAGTGCAACAGTAGGGAAAGTATTGGATAGCAGAAAAACAAAGATTACTAATAACATTTAAACAATAAAAAAAAAAAAAATCTTAAAAATAAATAAACATTATTTTAAAAATATACAATTAAATATATTAAACATATAAAAAGAACACCTATAATATTAAATACATATAACAAAAACCTACAAATATGATAAAAAATAATAAATACATTTATAAACAATATTTATTTAAAAGGAACAAACATTCACAAACAAACACATTATTTAAAACATGTCTTTATTTCATTTCCTACCCTATAACACCACACCAATAAAAAAAGACATCAACATTCTTATTGAAATATATTTCCATAATTAACATAATTAATAACGAATTTAAAATATATTATTAATAAAAAAAGATAATAAACATTCGAGTACACATACTTTAACCCTATAATATCCACAACCAACACCTAAAATTAATTATACAATTACGAATATTGATTACTAATTAATTAATTTAAAGTAATTAACAAATAATTAATAATTCATCATTAAAAAAAATTACTTCCCACCCTCCCCACCATTTACACATATAAACACCACAACACACCCCTACAATTAATTACACAATTACCATAATTAATTTCTAATTAACTCATTTAAATTAATTAACAACTAATTAATAATTCATCAATAAAAAAAATACTTCCCACCCTTCCCACCATTTACACCTATAAACACCACAACACACACCTAAAATTATTTGCACAATTACCATCATTAATCACTAATTAATTAACTTAAATTAATTAACAACTAAGGGGCCCATTAGGATGGCGGGCGGACCATCCTCGCGGTGCTGGGACCGGCCGCCAGACGTGCGGCGGCCCCGCACCACTGATTAGGATGCGACCGCCACCCTGGCAGTCGCATTCCGCATATTTGACATTGCGGCGGGTGCTGCGTAAAGCAGCACCCGCCGCAATGCCAAACTGACATGTTGTGCATTCCCATGCACAACGTGGCAGGCACCGCGCGGTGCCTGCCACCTTGTGCATGGGAATGCAGAGGGGTACCATGGGTACCCCCTAAGTGCAGCCCCCACCCCGCACCCCTCCCTGGGGGCCCGCAACGGGCCCCCAAAGCACATCCCCGCCAGCCTTTCCATGGCGGCATCGCCGCCATGGAAAGGCCTTTTAAACCAGGCATCATAATATGGATGGCGGTGCCTTCTAGGCACCGCCACCATATTATGCCCCAGCTCCGCCCGGCCGTCAATCGTAACGATTGCCGACCGGCGGAAAACCAGCAGACGCATTTGCGTCAGCCGCGATACCCCCCGCGGTGGCGATCTGCCCGCCATCCTAATGACCCCCTAATTAATAATTCATCAATAAAAAATAAATTACTTACCGCCCTTCACACCATTTACAACTATAAACACCACAAAAAACACCTAAAATTAATTACACAATTACCATAATTAATTACTAATTAATTAATTTAAATTAATTAACAACTAATTATTAAAGAATTATTAATAAATAAATGTACACGTTTAACACTATAACATCACAATTAAACAAATATTAATAAATCAAAATTATTCAATACATTTTATATAATTAAATTACTTCCCACCCTATTCCCCTATAAACCCACAACCCACTACGGAACTAAAAACACAAAATTCAATTAGAAAAAACTTAATAACTACTATAAATAATCAATAAAATGTATATAATTAAATTACTTCCCACCTTATTCCCCTATAAACCCACAACCCACTACGGAACTAAAAACGCAAAATTCAATTAATTTTTTTTTATTAACTACTAAAATTTTAACACATATAATAAAAATACAAACAATTCTTATGCAAAAATACAAACATCACACACACATAAAATATATACTAAAATACATAACATTAATAAAAAAATCGATATTTTTAACAACTAAAAGGCCCATTACGATACCGGGCGTAAAAAAATCCGCCATCCATGAAAGCGGCAAAAATCCGCCCGCCTACACCGTCTGAATACCGACCCAGCAATCATGATGTCCCGAACCGAAAACCGCCAGCGGCGGAAAAAAAACACAAACACCGCCCGCCCTTGCCCGAGTCGGAGTCAAACCGCCCGCCACGGACGGAAAGACGCACAACAACAGAAAACCGCCCGCCCTCACGGTCGAGACACCGCACGTGAAATTACGATCGCACCGACATGAGCGCGGAAAAACAACAAATACACCGCCCGCCAGGGTAAACAACACCGAAGAAAATGGACACGGCAGAAGCCATGGCGGCCACGTCCCTGCACAGAAACAGCCGCGGACTCAAACAAACACACACAACATGGCAAACAAGTCCACACAGCAACCCACGCACAAATACACAGACAAAGTACACATCCCGAATACACACCACCCCTGGACAAACAAATAAACTACAAAGCCCAGAACACCAGCCACAACACACCTGAAAACAACAGACCATCAGGACACACCCAAACAGGTAAGTACAAAAGCAACCCCTCCACAGACCACAACCCCTTGCAACATTGCAAAGCAGAGAGGAGAGGAGAGGACACAGTGACACAGCAAGGACAGCAGCACACCACAGATACGCACACATCACACCCACCACCACCACCACCACCAAACACCGGCACCACAAACCCCCTGCACATCACACATCACACACCGTACCAGCACCACAAACACCATGGCATCACACAGAATGCCCAAGTTCACTTCCACTGAGCTGACGGTCATGGTCGACGAGATCGTCAAGGTGCACACACAAATCTATGGCAACCAGGTCCAGCACACACCACTAGCCACCAGAAACAGAATGTGGAACAGAATTGTAGACCAGGTCAATGCAGTCGGGACCGTACCCAGAAACAGAGGAGAGATAAACAAACGGTGGAACGACATCAAAAGCCTGGTCAAGAAGAAGGAGAGCAAAAATCGAGAGCTGGCTGCCACGACTGGCGGAGGGAATCCCGCGCATTACAAGACCTTCAAAGCGTGGGAGGAGAAGGTGCGAGTCATCATCCATCCGGAGATCCTCACCGGATTACCAGGGGGAGTGGAGGCTGGTAAGTACAAACAAATGTATGCCAGCACACCGCTATGTACTCACATGCACTACCACCATGCCATAGCTCCGAGGGACAAACACCCCCATGTCCAGTACACAATACACAACACATCACTCACACATGCAACAGGCACCACCACACACACAGCCCAAACATATCAACTAACAAAACCATGGGGGCATGTGTACACCCAGCCAGCCACGTAACCACCAACAGGTCCCCTAGTACTCCAGAAGCGCCACAACGAGCACCCCCCACACCCATGTGGCAGCCGTAGCTGCACCAACCGACAAGTAACAGGTAAGTAGCCGCAACACAAAGGCAGTGGGTGGGAGGGGGACAGCTGAAGTACAACACCCACCAGGCCCCTAGTCCTACAGCACAGCAAGGCGGAGCACCCCCACACCCATGTGGCAGCCGTAGCTGCACTAACCGACAAGTAACAGGTAAGTAGCCGCAACACAAAGGCAGTGGGTGGGAGGGGGACAGCTGAAGTACAACACCCACCAGGCCCCTAGTCCTACAGCACAGCAAGGCGGAGCACCCCCCACACCCATGTGGCAGCCGTAGCTGCACTAACCGACAAGTAACAGGTAAGTAGCCGCAACACAAAGGCAGTGGGTGGGAGGGGGGACAGCTGAAGTACAACACCCACCAGGCCCATAGTCCCACAGCACAGCAAGGAGGAGCACGGCCCACACCCCACACCCACGTAGCAGTCACTGCAGTGCACACCGGCAGCCGACAGGTAGACATCCCGCCCCAGGACAAACGGTGTCAGTGGGCATCCAGCCATCACCACGACCCATAACACCGCCCCCACCCCCACAGACCTGCAACATGGCGCACCCCCCGCCCATAACCATGTTGCATCCAGTCCAGTGCACGCTCAAAAACAACCTGCAGGTGGGAAACTGGACAGGGCGGGGTGACTGGAGGCATGAGGACTGAATTACGACTAACACATGGGACATGTCAAGTAGCAGAGGAACACGCAGCACTGCTCCCTGTCACAACCATGTGAACAATGTGCACACGGACATGAACCACAGAGTCACACCCCACATGACCCATCACAGACACAGCAACACCCAAGGAGCCACGTCTGCATGCACAAGTCACACTGATTACAGAACCACACGGCAGGCACAGTGCAACCCATCACACACAACTGCAACACCATCGAAGTCCTGTCCATGTAGCCCCTACTGCCTGTCAACCACACATCCCACAACTACGCCCATGTAAAACATACCACACTAGACGCAACAGCGTGGAACAACATAAATGCACACGAACACCACTGGACCCATCAAACACACAGACACACAATGCACATACAACATACCATCCATCTCATCCGTCAGCCCCAGTCACATGAAAGGTATGTCATCCGAACAGCTGGTCCACATACAGTAGTCACGCAAAGAAACATGCCCATGACAAATCATGTGCCAGAAGTGAATGAAGCGCACGTCACACTGTGAGCAACAACACACATAACATGGGCCACACCCCCCGAGCACTGCATTGATGCACATGGCACAGGGCAGCACGCACACCAAGGAATTGGACCATCTGCAATACGTCGTGTGGCACACAACCATCACTCACCCATATCAATGCGTCCAATTACATGGCCAGAAATCACAACAGACAGCAAATATGCAGGGTATGTCAGACATACACACACCTCAGACCATGCACTGTCATGTTGCCACAACACATGTCACGTTCTGCACCCATGGCTCACAGTATGTACCCCCAAAGCATAGTTCATCTCAAATGCGTTTCAGGGGGCTGACCCCCATTATGCCATCTGCGTTTCTAAGCGTTCCATATGAACCCCCAAAGCATAGTTCATCTCAAATGCATTTCAGGGGGCTGACCCCCATTATGCCATCTGCGTTTCTAAGCGTTCCATATGAACCCCCAAAGCATAGTTCATCTCAAATGCGTTTCAGGGGGCTGACCCCCATTATGCCATCTGCGTTTCTAAGCGTTAAATTTGAACCCCAAGAGCATAGTACAAACCAACCTCCACGATGGAAATAGTGGAGCGGTGCACTACCAAAGAGTTTTCTTCAATAAATCCAAATGTTCATTTTGTATAGTGGTTTATCAATCCTTTATTTTCAATATCAAAATGTGCAAATTCCAGCCAACGCGTTTCGTTCATACATAAAATGAACTTCTTCAGGGCAAATGGTGATGTGAAGAAGACGCAGGAACACAGAGGCAATGAAGAGCCCTTGATCTGAGATATTTCAAATTCCTGCTGTCGATGCACAAGTATTTAAATTTTAAAGGCTACCATGATAAGTGCCTGATGGTTGTATCTCTGGGGACACAGTCCTGTTATTATCGTCCGGTCGGCAGTCAGTGTTGCTTGGCAGCTGGCATCCAACAACGGTAGGTGCAGGAGCTGTATGTGCACACCCAATCATACTATCCATTACAATTTCTTAAACAAGAAAAGGAATAAAGCAGGGAGGTGCGGTTACTCAGATCCGCCGTTGCTCATTCATTCTCCCAACCTCCATGATGGGTCTGGAGTCCGCATACAGCAGAGCCACAAAAAGCAGGAGCACAGCAACACACCCATCGGCATTGCCAATCCGTCCCATGCCACATGTCCACAGCACACAGTCCCATTGGCATGCCCACACAACAACAAATAGCACAGCCACACACACGGCTCCGGGAAACCTGTGCACGACTGTGCACGAACTGTGGATGTCAGACAACCTATATATACTTTGTCATGTGCAACACAATAACATATCTCATTCCCCCCACAGGTGACGAACTGCTGGATGCTGGAAATGGAGACAGCAGCCAGCACAGCCAGCCTGCAAGCCCCCAACAAGGACTCACGGATGTGGAGGATCTGTCCTCCGATTCGGACACGGACCACCCAGCAGGCCCATCTGGTGTGGCAGGGCCCAACCGCACCCCAGGCACCCTCCTACCCATCATCCAGGGCTGATGACCACTCACAGCCCCCTGCTGCCACTGTCGTTGCGGCCACTCCCACTGTTGTGGCGGCCACTCCCACGGTCGTTGCGGCCACTCCCACTGCCGCAACCCCCACCACCGCCGTGACCACCACCACGTCATCACTGGCCCCAGCCCCAGCGCAAGTGGTGGTCCGGCTGACTGGGTCCACCCTGGGAGCCACAGCGAGGACCGTGGTGAGCAATGTGGCAAGTGGGAAGGTCGGTGGCAGCAGTACTGGTAGGAGGAGCAGGGTCAGGCCAACGCCAGCCTCCCCTGGGAGCCATGCCCTGCCTCAAATGGCCAGAGTACTTGGGGCCTATGAAGAGGCCCAAGGACAATGGGCCAGGTCTGCTTCCGACACGCGGGAGGTCCTGGGGGTGTTGAGGTCCATGGACGCCCATATGGGCCAATTCGTGTCCCGTATGGACCAACTCGTGGACCTCATGGGCCAGCTGGTGGTGGCGGTGGGGTCACAGGCAAGGCCAGCAACACCACCTCCGCCACCACGTGCTAGGGCGCAGGGTCGGGCAGCAGTGTCCACTTCCCCTGCGTCCACAGCCAGTGAGCACACCTCACCCACCACCAGCAGGTCGCCACCACACACCCCCCCTCCCAAACGTGGAAGGGGCCGTCTGAAGTTGAAACAGATGTCCCGGGAGGACTTTGCACGCTCCAGACGCAAGTGAGGCAGCCAGCCATCCTTGACCACCCACTGCATTGACTTGGACTACGATCCCACCCCACACAACCATCAGAATGGCATGTGTCTGTTGGACTAGGGACATAGAACTAGTGGGTACACCCTGAGCATCACGCAGCCATGGCCAACAGCTCATTGTCACTGCACGCAACACTCATGTCATCACCTTGCACACAATGACATGTCACAGTTGAAAATAAATGCACCTTTTACACAAACTGCTGTCTGTGCACTGTGTTTATTGAACGATGATCAACCGCCACCTTGAGCAGGGAAGCATCGGATGTGTGGCATGGCGATGGGACAGGAGGGGCTGTAGGGACCTAGGGGGGGGAAGACAGAACAGGAGCACATTCAATGAGTGTGTCACACACCCATCACACAGTACATGTCAACAACTACAAGCAATGTACACACATCGCACAGAGCAATAGGGCACAATGCCACAGCCACCGTCAGTGGCATACAAACCTGGACATGGACCATTGACACACAGCACACAGTGAACATAAGGCCTCCGTGACACAGCACACAGACACCTGCACAACTACAGCCACATCATCCGTCGTACATGGACACTCACCGTCAAGTGAAGTAGCGGGCGATGAGCTGCTGACGGACATTCACAGCTTCCTCCTCTCCACTGTCTTCCTCACTTGAGCTGTCCTGGTCTGCAGGCTGGGGCCCTGGTTGATCTCCATCATCCACAATTAGGGGATCTGCTTCCGAATAGCCAGATTGTGCAGCATGCAGCAAGCCACCACTATCTGGCACACCTTCTGTGGGGAGTACGCCAGCGCACCCTCGGTGCGGTCCAGGCATCTGAACCTGGACTTGAGGAGGCCAAAGGTACGCTCGACCACACGTCTGGTCCTCCCATGTGCCTCATTGTAGCGGTCATCTGCTGGGGTCCGAGGATTTCGTAATGGACTGAGCAGCCAGGGCCCATTCGGGTAAGCCGAGTCACCTGGGCGTGAGGGACACAGAGAACCGTTGCAATTCAAACAGGACAGTAGACAGCATCCTTAAGCTAGCACGCTACACAACTCCACATACTCACCGACAATCCAGCCACGGTCCTGTTGCAGATTGGTCATCGGTCGTGGTAATATGCTGTTGCGCATTATGTGCGCGTCATGGGCCGAGCCTGGGAACTTTGCACACTCGTGGGAAATGACCATGTCCGCAAGGCACACCACTTGCACATTCAGGGAGTGCGTGTGCTTCCGGTTGCGGAAGAGCTGCTCAGTGGCCTGTGGTGGGACAAGGCCAACATGGGTGCAATCTATGGCACCAATGACGTGTGGGATCCGTCCAAGGGCATAGAATGCACCCTTCACTGCCGCCAACTCACGTGCCCTGGGGAATCTGATGTACCTGTTCCTGTACAGCATCATGGCTGCCAGTACATCCCTCAGCACCATGCTGAACATGGGCTGGGACATCCCACCTCCACTGCCCACTGTGTGCTGGAATGACCCAGTGGCGAAAAAATGCAGTGCAGCCATCACCTTAGCCGTGGGGGTGAATGCTGTCGGATACACCCTGCGAGGACGGAGGTGGGGTTCCAACATGGCACATAGTCGATGCAGGGTTGGTCGGTCCAGACAAAATTTCCGGATGACCTCAGAATCCTCCATGTCCGCCAACAATTGGTAAGGGCGGTAAATGTTTGGTCTCCGCCTAGGAAAGATGGAAGTGGACACATGTCAAAGCAACACGCCACATGGCATTTTCACATACACATAACTGATATGACAGAGCAAGAACATGAGTCACAGAACAGCTGTCATGCAGGGACAGCACAGCCACAATACACTTACACAGGTCTCCCAGCAATAGCAATGGGCAGTGACACAAACCATTGCTATGTGCATGCACATGGGGATCCAGGCCTCAATGACCTGTGAGGCGTGCTGATGGGGACTGACTGCATATTCGGCAAGCGGCAACACCACGGCAACATGACTGGCTGCTGTGCATCACACTGCTTCCGAGGCTGGATGAGTATGGCACACACCAACGACGATGTGGGCACAGGCTGAGCGGCCAAGAAAAGTGGGACCTGTGGCACGAGGGGATATGTGACAGTCATTGGTGTCACCACTGCACCCTATGTGCAGCACTGTACGGATCACACCTCCAGAAGCATTGACAGGTGTACACATTGACAGCCCCATGCCAACACGGCTGTGTGCTTGCAAATACACATCACATGTGACACGTAACCTTGCACGTGCCAAGTGGCAGATGTACATAGTGAGAGATGGCATGCGTGTGCATATGCGTATACCATGCACCCATGCCAATGTGCAGATGGTGACATGCTAACAGACATGTGGGGGCCGGCCACTGGCCGTCCCTGCCTATGCACACGGCATGTTGTGGCCCCGTCCATTGTGCACCTGCACCCACACGCACATCATGGCCACACCTGCAGATGCAGTGCGCACATCATACTGTGTGGTGCACATTGCTTCAGCGGACTGTCACCAACATGGGCCAGGCCATTACGGCCAACTCCGATGACCCGCGCGGTTGCACCCTGCGTGTTCCACTATGGAGGTAGGCGTCCCGGGCCAGCTGGGAGCAGGCCGACGTCTGCAATTGCCAATGCAGGTCTCAGTGCACTTGTTGCTCGTGTGAATGTCAGGCTGGGCCATGCTGCCCCTCTCAGTCCCAGCAGGCCTGGCCTGCACATTGACTGCACAATGCCAGTAGATGACAGCACCGACTGCCTAGTGGGTTGCATGTGTCTCCTGTTCAGGACACTCCAGATGGGCGCTAACTCAGTGCTGACTATTGGACACACCATGTCTCGTGATAGGGTTGTGTGTGTGGGATGGTGGCACTGAATGTGACCTCCGTTGCATGGTGGGCCATGCACAGGGCGAGTTCGTCGATGATTGCGCAGTGTTGGTCACATTGGGTGCACCCACACAGATGTGTTGCCCTATGTCCATTTTCTATGTCCGCATGGTAATGGACTGTAGATGTGGGCAGACTACACATTGGTCGATGTGCTGTCAATTTGAATGTGCCTTCACACCAGGCACAGCTGCCCCTGCACATGTGACCACTGCTGCACTCGCTGCTGGGTCTGTGGAGCTGATGCACCATCTGTGCGTGGGGCGGACAGCTCTCCTCACTTCCGACTTTGCCGCAGGTGATATGGATCATGGAGGGCCCACATGTACGCGTGGGTGGCCTCAACAAGTGTGTCCAATGGTTGTCACCCCCAGTCAGTGCTTCGAATGTGAATGATGTTGTGCTGGTGCTAATTTCAGTGTGGCGGGTGGGCGGGGCTAGGTGCGGGCTTACATGCAGGACATGGGAGGGAGATCGGATTGGCGACTAGTTGCAATACACACGGGCACGTCTTTTCCTGTCCACATCAGGGTCATTCCTTGAACTCACTGACAGTACTACAGTCGTCTTTGTCCCTGTCCTCATGGCCTCCCCTCGCTCCCCCCAATATGCATTTACACATGTGGGGCTAGCGCATGCAGATGCAGCCCCAAGCTCACCCCGGAGAGGCCAAGGAGTGTATGTGTGGGTCCAGTTGAACGAGTGGTCTGTCTCACGGCATGATGTGTGGCGGGACGCCGTCCACCTGCGTGGTGCCCCGACTTGAGACCCGGGCAACATAGACAATGCATAGCAGTCTCCACAGTCCGGATACACCACCTGCGACACACAGAGGCTGTAGCTGCCCTAGCGGCCCATGCCGCGTCCATCTGGGGCTGATGGACCCACACATTCACTCTTTTGCCTCACTGGGGCGGGCTCGGAGGTGCTTGCGCACGCGCTGGCTTCTCTGTTGCAACGGCATGTGACGTGTGTGGAGATGTAGGCAATGAGTGGGATGGTGCGAGCCACCTTCCGTGACGTCACTCCTGCTCGTGATGTGTGCGTCCCCCCAATACTTCCATATGACTTGAGCCATGCTACACATTGAGGATGTTTTGCATGCGTGATGTGTCCCGGAGGAGCGCGCCGAGTCCTCTCCCCCACCATGCTCCACTGCCATCCCGTGCCCTGGATTGCCTGTGCAGGTTGACAATGTTTGGGATACACCTGGTCGGGCAGGGGCTGTGTGTGCCTTGTCAAGGACCTGGCGGCCGCACAACAGGTTCCAGCTTGTCCACAGAGGGTGGGCTGACGTGTACGCCTGATACCGCATTGTTCGTGTGCCCGGCTGCTGTGCACACACGTGTTCACATCCCCCCCGACAGGTGGCCTTTGACATTGCCCAGGGAAGCGTTAATGTGCAGTTCCGGACCCCTCCCGACACAGCGTGTTTCGACTTTGCATGTGCGCATCTACCCGTCACACCCACCCACCTGAGCCGAAGCGTCACTCTCGCTTCACACGACACATGTGTGTCTTCCACAGTTGTGCTACTCATTTGCGTTGACATCCAATGACAGTGGACTACATAGTCATGTCACGACTGCCGTGTACATCACACACTCTCATCATCTCCCATTCGTACTTGTGAAAGGAATCAGCAGAGACAGTTTCTTTCTTCAAACCATGTATTGTGACTTATGTCCTCTGTGATGCAGTATAGTGGACACTACTGGCAGCGGAATGCATGTGGAGGATATACTGAGCATGATTACACATAGCTAAGGGTGTAGGGGTACATGTGATTAGCTGTTGCATGTGGGATGTGGGCTTCAGAGTTACATCTGCTTGGCCGTTGCAGTGCTAATGTTCATTTGCAAATAGCTGCGGTGCTGCGGACTTTGACACAGACGGTATACATTTAGCCTACCAGACCGCTTGGCATCATGGGCACAGTCCATCTCAGTTCCATGTGACAGGTGTGCTGCTGTTGTTACTCATGCACGCGTGCGTGTGAGTTGACATCAGGGCATGGGCTTACGTGCATGCAACGGCGTCCCACTTGTTGTTGCCATATGGTGGCTCCTGGACATGTCACAGTCACTGGGGTCGTGTTGTTGTATGCACTTGTCGTCCATGCAAAGGTCCTGTTACGGGATTTCCGGGGAGGGGGAGAAGGGGTGCAGCTCTCACATACTCCAGCCGGGCGATTCCTGTCCACTGTGCGGTGCATATGTCCATGGGCGCAGGATCCATGTCATGGGATAGTTGTACGTGCAGTTCTGTCCATGTGGGTGCGATACACATATCCCATGCCACTGCCTCCCCCGATACATGCAGAGTTCCTGGATGTGATGGGGAACAGTGTGCATGTCCCCGGACACATCCGATGTCATGGCAGTGTCGTTGATGGTGTGGTATCAGTTGCAGGTCGTTTGGTATGGCTGTTGTAGTGGTTACTGGCCAGTCAGTGCGGAAGCTAAGCATGGGTACAGTGTCGGACATCATGGCTCACTTGGGGGATTGCGTCGGGGTCCTACGAATTGACAGGTTGACAGGTATGCGATGGCTTCCTGCAGGGCTTCCATTTCATTGGTGGTATACATGTTTGCCAGCCAATGTAGCGGATGGTGGCTGTCACGGTGTTGTTCGTAAGTTGTCCCTTGTAGGAGCATGATGGGGCATGCTGGGTGACATTCGATGTAGCTGTGATCCATGATCCGTCGTGTGGAGGCATAGTGGTCCCATTGCAGTCTGAGCCCGATGATCGCCACATACGTCATGCCCCCATAGGCTGAACAGACCCTGTTGTGTGCGTCCAGAGGGTGGAATAGTGGTAGCAGGTCCGCCCTTGGACATGCCGGGTTGGAGAGGCACAACTCCACAGGATGGTGGAAGGGACACCTCCGACAGTAGAAGACGGGTATGACGCAGCTGAACAATGCGATGCGGTAAGTCAGTCGGTAACTTACGTTCAGCAGGGATAGGGGTTCGCATCCCAACATCTGTATCAGGTTGTGTTTGTACAGCTTGACCTGTCTGGCGTAGTTGGGTAGGTGTGTTGTAGGTGCCATTTTGCTGCGGGGCGATGTGGTGGCGTGCTCCGGCTGTGTGTGCAGTCTGCAGTGTGCAAGCTCCGAGGTTGCTGTGAGGTCTGTGATGGTCGTAGGGGGCAGGACTTGTGTTCTGTTAGCTTGTGCGGAGGACACAGGCCCTCATCCCACGTGCTTCTCTGAATGTTCAAGGTCAGTGGTGTGTGACTCCTTCCAGATAACTTGCATGGGAACGGCATGGGGGAGTTTTATAATTTTTTCTTCCCCGTTCGGGTATGTTCTTAGGTGATATGCGCTATCTGCCCTGTGGTCGGTTTCCTCTGCATGCCTGTGTTGCTCTTTTTTGGGACAATGGCTGGATTCTCCGGCTTGTTTCGTCGGGTTGTGGTTTCGGAGTTGGAATGGAAGGTCATTCAGTGCTGTCTGCTCTCCCGTGTGTGGGCGGCAGGCTGTGTTTCCGCTATGCGTTGGGCCTTGTGTGTGGGTGTCATTCTTGGGTCCACCTGTTGTCGGTCCCCGGGCTCTTTGGTGTTCCATTTTGTATGTCTGGTTCATGGGTGCAGGGTGGTATGGGTGTTTCTGTGTGGTACTGGCGTACCTCTTCCCGACGGGGCCCATGTTCTGCTGGGTGGTGTTGCCGCCGCTGTGTGCTTCGCCATGTTTGTCACACAGGGGTGTGTCCTGATGTTGCGTGACTTCACTGACATGTGGGCGTCGGTTGTGTGACGTTGGGTGTTGTCCGTGAATTGGGCGTTGGGGACATGACTGTGGCAGGCCTGTCACGTGTCATGTGCGTTCTGGGTGTGGCTGGTGTGTGTGGTGCTTGGTTGTGTCCCTGTGTTGTTTGTGTGCGACGCAGACATGGCGTTATGGTTGGGCGCTGAGTTGTGCGCATGTGTGGCTGCGTCATCGCCGCTGTGCTGCGGTGCCGTGACGGAGTCGTTGGTTCCTGGTCCCAGGTGGTGTGCCCATGATAGTTGCGAGATGTTGCAATTTGCCCTGTGTTGCATTTGTGGGTGCAGTGGTGGATGTGTCTTGTCCACGCAGGGGTGTTGGGGGTGCCATGTCCTCCTTTTCCGCACTTGCACTGTGTGCGCTGTTTGCGTACCCTTGTTGTGTGTGTGCCTACCTGCGTCTCCGCGGTGCGTTGCCTCCTTGGTGGTGCATCAGGTATAGCATGGGGAGGGCCTGCAGTGCTGGATTCATGCTCGGGGGGGTCGCCTCTTCGGTGTCTGTGCTCGGCGTTCGGGTTTCCGCCTCACTTTCACGTGCGGTGTCTCTTAGCCGTGTGAGCTGTTTGTTTGCGGCATCGTAATTTGTACGCCGGGAGGTACGTGATTTTGTCTGGCGGTGTGTCTCCATTGGGCTGCGCCGCTACGTGAGCGGGCTCACTTTGATGGCGGACGGCGTCGCTGGCTTGCCGGCGGTGTTTGGCTGCCTTTTCACATCGTAATTTGGCGGGCGTGTGGGCTGCGGCATGCGGGCGGTAACTGGTGGTTTTTGCATCCGCCAGCACGGCGGTAGTGCTTCCGCCCGCCATCGTAATGGGCCCCTTTATTTTTACAAACAATATTAAACACTTTGATATTTTTTAAATCGATATAACTTACCTAAAATCGATATTCTAGACCACAAGGATTTTACTGTTGATATTCCTGACCCACGATATTTTTACCACAAAATTTGTGAAATTCGATATTTTTACCTCGATATTCTTTCTCTGCACCATGGAAATTTTATTTGCTCAAAGCAGACAAAATCTTGAATAGTGAAAACACATGGAAATATGTAATGACTCATTTCTAAGAGGACCCTTGGTGTCCCAATAGTCATCATCCTATAACTCCATGGTAGATGACGTTACCAGATGATTTTCCATGGCACAGGCAAACTGGTAATGGGCTGATAATGTCAACCACCAATGCTATAATGTAAAGTAAAGAGATTAAGTGAAAAAAATCTGTTCTTACCACTTGGAGTTCCTTAATTTAAGAGAAGAAAGTGAGGTATAAGGTTAGTTAATAACATTTAGTAATACATTGCTAGCATGTAAACCCATCACAGTTTTGTCTTATGCATCGTATGAAATATGAGCATTAAAGCCTGGTTAAACCAGATCCTCCCAGTTGATCCCCATTTCCTGCGGGATAAATTTTAATTGCATGGCAATGAAGGGGTAATATTGCATGGCACTGTGCTTGCACTCTCTCAGTACTGTGCAACTCATAACCTAGGTTCATTACTTTAGGCATAGTCATGTTTATAACTGTCTGGTGGCTAGCTTTGATTTGTTTATCTGTTCCCTCGATCCTTCCCTGCTCTTAATGGACCCAGATTTAATAAAGAAGGTGTGAGAAACTGGGTTGCTGGTTGATTGGAGTGTGAGCTCTGGTCAATCAACCCCCACAATCCCTTGCAGGATGAATCACAAAGAGTCACTGAATTAACCAGTGCCTAACCCTGGGTAACATGGCACAAACAACAGTCAGGCTTATCTTAGAGACAATGTGTAAGGTATTTATACAGCACATAAACGTTTATAAAGTAAAAACACAACACAAGAAAAATCCCAAGCCAATGTCGAAAAACTGAGCAAATTGTAATAAATTATTTGACACCAAAACAAAAAAATCCAATATTTCTAATCACAGTTATGAAATTGTAAAGCTGATAGTAAAAACTAGCGCCTAAAAGTTCAAAGCACCATCAATGGACATCTAGTAGCAAAATCAATTGGTCAAAGTCAAAAAATATGACCGACCGCGATGGAGCGCGGTTCAGAAACACAAAGTGAATTGGGCATGTTCATCATCGCTTACCTTCGGACTTAGAAGAAATTCTGAGAAAAAGTGTCTGAGAAGTTAAACTTCAGTGGGGCAAGGCTGCAGGAAATTTCCGAGAAGGAAGCATGGTCGTCGGATAGCCTTTGATCGAAGCCACGGTGTAGATTTCTACTTTTAAACTTGGTCTCTGAAATGGAAGTCACAAATCTCTAGTGGGAAGAGGCAGGGAGCTGTAGAGAAAGACAGTTCCATGAGGCCGGATACCCCTTTGTCGAAGGACCACTGAAAAGGATTTGTTGCTGCGGAGAATGTAGCAGGAGAAGCCAGTCTTCTTCTGGTTCTCAGAGCAGTTTTGGGATTTCACTATATGGGCACCTTTTGCACACAACCAAGGGTACTGGGCTGGTCGGACACCTATTGGAGGTTCAGGACTCACTCAGACTGGGTCCAGGTGATGTTTCAAGATGGTAGGTGCCTTTTGTGGCTCTGAACAGGAGGCCAGCAAACTAGCCCTTGGAGTCATTCTGGTAGTTTTGGGTTCAGGTGAAGATGAAGGCCTCAACCGTAGGCATGACCTCTGAGGGTTCAAGGAAGGCTCCAGGTAGCTAAGCAGTACTTTCAGGTACAGCAAAGCTTCTTTCAGAGTGCACAGCAGGTCAAAGCCACAGGCGTTTCACCACAATTCCAAAGACACCAAACATGATATAGCTTCCTACTTCCAATTGGAAATTATAGCCTGTGAAATACAATAAGAAATCTGCAATGTTATCCTAAGGGCAAGGTAGGCCTCACAGTACTGAAAGACGAATTTGGGAGTTTTTCACTACCAGGACATGTAAAACTTAAAAGTACATGTCCAACCTTTTAATTACACAGCATCCTGCCCTATGGGCTACCTAGGGCTTACCTTAGGGGTGACATACGTAATAAAAGGGGAGTTTAAGGCTTTGCAAGGGTCTTTAATGCCAATTGGGTATTAGCCAATGCAACTATGGTTTGGAGAGCGAACTCAATCTCGTTAGCACTGGGTGGCAGTGGTAAAGTGCACATAGTCCTAAGGCCAACAAAAGTAAGAGCAGAAGAAATGGCAAAGGTGATGCAAAACAGTTGGGGGAAGACCACCCTAAGGCTGACAGGTCTAACAGAAAGCAAGTTATTTTTTCCTGAAACACATCCTAAAGTTACCTTTTAATTATTTTGTTCTGAAAGTCCTTTAATTCACAAAACTTAAACATGGAAGTATATTGAGTTTAAAAGAAATGGATTGACTTCCACAAATGTATGGTACAAATCTTATGCTGTCTTCTTTTAATATGTTACTTGAAGTTATAGATAGAATATTGATTGACAAGTAGTAGCGTGATTCGTTGCTGTAGAATGTGTGGTCTGTAGAAACTACGGCCAGGTAGGGAAAGAGCTGACTTTAAAAATCTTGATCTAATTGTTGAATTGTACTGCTGAAATATCTATATATTTTGTGATTTTCTAACCTTAATTGTATATTACAAAAGCTTGAAGTCACAACAAATGACAGACAACAAGTTGTGCAAACACAGCAATGTCCCTGGGTGTACAAGATAGAGAAATGGCCCGTATCCTGCACTCAAAGTTGAAAAACTGGCTGACAGAAACACTGCTTATTTCAAAATGACATTATGTCTCAAAGTTTAAAAAGTGATTAAATATATAATGTACCCCTTCAGGCAGCCCACACCTAAGGCAAATATTAGGTCTCCTTAACAAGGGTCGTTGCAGAAGTGTTCTTTTGCTAGAAGTTTATTCAAATTCCAAATAACAATGCATGCTCACTCTAGCTCAGCATCAGTTAAGGCCACTGGAGAGGACTGTTGCTTCTGACAAATCAATAATTATATAATGATGACCTGATGCCATGTATTCAGTGGCACTACCGGGGTTTCACATGCAAGGCACTCAGAGCATTTTGAGCAACTTGTATAAAACAACTAAACCTTGCAATGGGAGTATAAAACTCTAGCAAAGGTACATATTAGTATTTGGGAAGGCATTGAGGAAGTGCTGCACACCTTAGCACAATGGCTAAACAATTAAAATGTACAACCCATAAATCTTGCATCTATGGGGCCGATTCTGATGCGGGTTGGAAAAGCTTCCCGACCGAATCGGTTGGGAAATGGTGTCCGACCCACTCGGATCGGGAAAGTCCGACCGGCGGAGTAGGATGCATCCGGATGCTTCCAGATACGATTTGGTTGAACTCCCATTGACTTCAATGGGAACATTTGTTCCCTAACCGCATCAGAATTGGGCCCTCGGTCGGGAAGACACGTTCCCGATCCGATTTGGAAGGAGCAAATGCCGTTAGGAGGCCTTCCTAACCGCATCAGAATCAGGCCCTCGGTCGGGAAGCTTTTCCAACCCGCATCAGAATCGGGCCCTTAGTCTTCTATTCTCTAATACGGTCTAACTACATTACTGCTATGTTGACCCTTGGCAGAGGCTGATAATAGCAATTGACTGCTGCTTACAATGTCTTGATCCAAGCCTTGAAAAGTCACCAAGAGAAAATATCTGCATCTTTCCTTTTCAGTGACTGCGCTACCACTCTAGACCTGTTTTTAGGGTCAAGACTGTGAGAGCAAGTGCTAGCACATGCGTCTTGCTTGCAAAAAATTGTTGTTATTAAAAAGGACTTGGGGCCCTCCCGTTGCTTATCATTTGTTGGCTTGCATGGCACTCTTCTTTACAGCCTCGTAATTCATCAAGGCAGGCCTAACATAATTTCTGTTCCTCTCTGCTAAGCAGGGACCAAGCACTGATTGATTCAACTTAATCAGTGCCCGCCCGCTGCTCCTGACATGATTGAGGTACTATTTGTTCTTTTTAACTTCTAGTGCCCTGCAAACAGAAGGCATGTAACTGGCAAAAACGTGTCCAGCAGGACACACAAAAATGCAAAGATATATTTTCTATAATTAACTTTCTTATATTTTGCCAAGTCTTCTTTTCTCACTATTCACTCATTTTCTTTTGTTTTTGCTCTTGGGCTCTGTTCTCAAAAGATGAGGATTATGTTCTTGCAAAGAGACATTATTTCTTTCTTATGTGTAATTTCTGAAATGATGCTTTAACACATAATTGTGCAGTACACCCCAATCTGCCCCACGGCAAACCACACCAATTTACCCGAACTCACCCCACACCAATCCACCCCACTCAATCCAATTCATCGTACACCTATCCAAACCACTCATTCCAATCCAATCCACTCCAGTCCCTCACACTCAAATCCTCCCAACCCAACCCACTCCAATCTGCCCCACTCCAATTCAAAACAATCTGCCGTTCTCCAGTCCAAAACAATATGCCTCACTCCAATATTCCACACTCCACTCTGCCCCACTCCAATTCAAAACAATCTACGCTACTCCAAAACAATCCAATCCACTCCAATCTGCCCTATTCCAATCCAAAACAATCAGCCCCACTCCAGTCAAAAATGATCTGCCCCACACCAATTTGTTTGACTCCAATCCAAAACAGTCTGCCCCACTCCAATCGGTCCTACTCCAATCCAAAACGATCTGTACCACTCCAGATTACCCCACTCCATTCTACCCCACTCCAATCTAGAGCAATCTACCCCACTCCAATCGAAAACAATCTGTCACACTCAATCCAAACAGGACAATCAAACAAGGAAGGCCCCTACCAATTTATTTTACAATATGCATCACGTCATATGATATAATGGTCTGAACAGTGCTGAAGAATAGAAGGAACAGAAGTATCACAAAATAAATTTATTATTTCAATGAAAATGAGAAGATACACAAATGTAATGCAAAAATTATTTATATATATAATATATTTAATGTATGCAAAATGCAAAACAATATGTCCCCTCTTATCCCCCCACTTCAATTTGCCCTACTCCATTTTAAAACAATCCGCCCAACTCCAAACCATCCTACTCCAATCCAAAACAATCTACCCCAATCCAATCTGCCCACTGCAGTCTGCCCCACTCCAATATTCCTCACTATATTCTGCCTCACTTTAATCCAATAGGCTTCACCCCAATCTACCCACTCCAGTCCAATGCTCCCCTCACCAACACAATCCACCCCAATCCAGATAACTCCAATCTACCCACTCCAATCCACTTCACCCCAATCCATTCCACCCCACTCCCTCCCTAATCCATCCCATTTCAATCCACCATAACCCACCACACTCCAATCCAAAATAATCTGCCTACTCCAATCTAAAAAAATCCACCCCACTCAATCCACTCCACTCCAATCTACCCCACTACAATCCACCCACTCCATTTCAGCCCACCTAACCCCAATCCTATCCACCCCACTCAATCCGCTCCACTTCAATTTGCCCCATTCCAATCAACCCACTCCATTTCAGCCTACCTAACCCCAATCCAATCTACCACACTCCAATCCAAGCTACCCCAAACCAAACAAATCCACACCAATCCAGCCAAATGCAATCTACCCCACTCCATTCCACCCCACCCCAACCCAATCCACCTCAATCCAATTCACCCTACCCCAATACAGCTTTCCCCACCCCAATTCAATCCACCCCACTTAAATCCACATCAATTCAATTGATCCCAATCAAATCCATCCCACTCAATCAATCTCACTCCAATCCCTTACACCCCACTGCAATCCAATTGACTCCAGTCCAATCTACCCCACCATCCCCAATGCCAGTCCAATTCACCCCACTCCATTCTACCACACTCCAATCCATGCCACTCGATTACACCTCACTCCATTCATCCCACTCCATTCCACCCCTCTCCAGTCCATGCCATCCAACTCCATTCCAATCTACCCCACTCCACCCCACTCTAATCCACCCAACTCTAGACCACCTCACCCCAATCCAATCTACAAGCCCAACAAGTCAAGAGTTTTTTTATTGTTATTGATTCAAGAGTTCTTCATAGGCCAACACGTGTTTCACAACAACATGTTGCTTCATCAGGGCCCGAAGATATATAGTTTCCAAATGAGGTAAGGATATCTTTAACAGTTTGCACATTGATGAAAAGAAAAAACTACTTTCTTGTTCTTGATCCTGAATCGGTTTGAAGGCCAATATCCAGATTTCACTGGGGGGTCTGTAAACCCTATGATATGCGTACAGGAATGGAGGGTTTTGTCCTGTAATCTATTTCTGAGGTCCGTGTCAAACCCTTTAGAGAGCCTCTGTTTTCCACCCCTTCCTTTTGTAGTCTACCACACTCTACTCCCCCACTCCACTCTACAACACTTAAAGCCACTAACTTTTAGACATGCTGAACAGCAGCTACAATGGTGTACAACGTGGCAAAAACACATTGCCAATAGCTCTTGTATAGTCGAGACCTATTGGCTTTGCCAATGCTTGTTTAATCATATTCATTTGTTTCCAGGTGCCTGCATACCGTCTTGTGAGCAGATCATTTATTTACATTATTTTTTTGATACCTCAAAAGTTTTTTTTTAGACTGATTTTTTTCCTGATGTACTGGATATTAAGTGAATATCTTTTCTCAATAATTTCTTTAAATAATCCTTTTCTAACTTAATTTCATGGGGGTGCTTCCTTTAGCCCCTCAATTACTCTTTCAAATTTCGGTTTGGGCCTAGGTTTTCCTCAACTGCTTCAGCAACCCGACACTAGTATGTAGCACGTTTGGTGGCTGTTAACTACTGTCACAATATTAATATAATAAAACAACACACTCCTTAGTTCATGCTGCAGAAGCAAAAAATACAAATTAATTTATTTTCTTTTATATAAAATAATCTTCTGAATGTCTAAACGTAGAAATATTCACCGCAATTTCGACCCAGGCCATCCGATGACGACGCACCCTCCTGGGACACCTTCTGCAGCCTTGCCTCACTGGACTTTACCTTCTCAGACATTTTTCTTCAAGCTTTATTTTAAGTCCAATGGTAAGATGCACTTTTTGCATCCGAAGTGTGCTCCATTATGGTCAGACTTAACGTTCAACTTTGTCCTAGTCTGGTGCGACTCAAAGTCTGCTGTTGATGCTTTGATCTTTTAGGCACTATTTTGAAACTTAAACTTTAAAAATTCATAATTTTGGTTTCAATAATTGGATTTTTGTTGTTTTGGTGTCAAATAATTCAATAAAATTTACATTTCATTCCAGGACTTTCAAAGGTAGCACCATAATTTAGGTGGTATCACACCTTTGTCTATGTTGTGTTGTTATAGTAATCATGCAGTTATAATGGAAGTTCATTAGGGGTCAATTATTGCAGTGTCCTCATGGTAAGGGACCTGTCATATGACTTCTGGAAAAAAAAGCTTCTCTCCGATCCTGGCATTTCTTTGCCTGAGGCACGGACACCTGCTTCAGATGTCTTGAACTCCATGAGCGATGAATGGTGTTGCAGACAGACAAGGAACTATTTGCTTGACATTGAATTTCAATATGGTGATGTGGGGAACAGTCACTAAATGTATTATTCCAACCTGAGATGCATGGCGCTTGGCGGGGCTACCAGTGCTCGAAATCCCTGAACCCATGTTTCATGGTCTTTCCAATTAATTTCCAGAGAGCAGTGCATTAAGTTTGATTTTGTTTCACAAGTTGCATTCAGTTCTTATGGCAGTTACCACTCCAAGCTGCAGGTGGATCCCACATCATTTCAGCCACAACAAATCAAACATTATCAGAACCATTTGTACACTGGCACTAATTCAAACACAAATGTCTATTCAAACCAAACATGTTAAAATGCATTTTGAAATGGTCTAAGAGCCTCATTACGAGTTGCCCTTTTTTGCTGATGTAGCTTGAAATTCCTGTTACTTGTGCCATAGAAATGACAAGGTCCATGGATTTATTACAAACTCAGTTGTTTCTTTCTGGAGTATTCATTTGCTCCAAGGAGGCAAAATCTCAAGTGGTGAAAACACATGGAAATATGGAATTTCTCATTTCTAAGAGGACCCTTTATGTCCCAATAGTAATCATCATATAACCCTATTGCAGACGGTATTACCAGATGATTTTCTGTGGCACCGGCAAATGGGCAATGGAAAGTCAACCACCAATGCTAGCTAACATGTAAAGTAAAGAGAGTAAGTAAAAAAAGACTGTTCTTACCAGCAAGGATTCCTTAATTAAAAAGAAGAAAGTGAGGCCTAAGGTTAGTTGATAACATTTAATAATACTTTGTCAGCATATAAACCCACCACAGTTTTGTCTTATGCAACATGTTTAATATGAGCATTAAAGTCTATGCAATTGGGAATTTCATTCAGATGTCCACCTGGTCATACCGGATCCATAAAGTTGATCACCATTCTATGAGGTTTAACTCTTAATTGCATGGTAATGAAGGGTTGATACTGCAAGGCACTGCACTTGCACTCCCTCAGTACTTTGTAACTCATAACCCGGATGCTGTACTTTAGACATAACTTCTAAAGACAGTGGTCCCTAGACAAACAAAATATTGTAAAATAAATATAGACTAAATCAGTACTATATTCTTTGTCCAGCCGGACAGATTTTTAATATACAATGAATGTATGACATGAAGTAAGAAAAAAAATCCAAGTGGGACACAACTTGTGTCCTAAAGACAATAACAAACAAACAACATTTAAGGAAGGGTTCAGGCAAGGGGGACGTGTCTGCATAAAAGTTTAAGAATATATCAGACCTAGTAACGTGAAAACACCATTACATATTTAGCATCACAATTTAGTATATGCATATGGTGTACATTACGTCGACGGCGTTTCGATCCCTTAGACCAATAGTGGGATCATCATCAGGACATTTCAAGTTAGCATGCTTGTGTACATATTGCAGTTATTACTGTAATTGCGCAAACCATGAAATTAGGAAGAAAGAAGGGGAAAAAGGAACATGAGGTTACAAAGGGCATTAACTGATCCATACAGTATTGTAAAAGAAAATACTGTAAGTGTAGTGAAACCATGCGAACGGCTGAGTGAGTAATTTGGCCGTGCCCTTCCATTTTCTCTTTCCGGATTCTATTTCTTGGCCCGGCCAAATTACTCACTCAGCCGTTCGCATGGTTTCACTACACTTACAGTATTTTCTTTTACAATACTGTATGGATCAGTTAATGCCCTTTGTAACCTCATGTTCCTTTTTCTCCTTCTTTCTTCCTAATTTCATGGTTTGCACAATTACAGTAATAACTGCAATATGTTCACAGGCATGCTAACTTGAAATGTCCTGATGATGATCCCACTATTGGTCTAAGGGATCGAAACGCCGTCGACGTAATGTACACCATATGCATATACTAAATTGTGATGCTAAATATGTAATGGTGTTTTCACATTACTACGTCTGATATATTCTTAAACTTTTATGCAGACACGTCCCCTTGCCTGAACCCTTCCTTAAATGTTGTTTGTTTGTTATTGTCTTTAGGACGCAGGTTGTGTCCACTTGGATTTTTCTTACTTCATGTCATACATTCATTGTATATTAAAAATCTGTCCGGCTGGACAAAGAATATAGTACTGATTTAGTCTATATTTATTTTACAAAATTTTGTTTGTCTGGGGACCACTGTCTTTAGAAGTTACAAACGTACCCAAGGTCCCTGACCAATTGCATATTGGGTTCCCTTGTGTTTTTTCAGCAGTACTTTAGACATAGGCAGTTGTTGGTGGACTGGGGAGTGAGCCCTTGTCAAGCAAAAGACACAATCCCTGGCAGAGTAAACCACAACGACTCACAAAATTAACCTCTGCTTAACCCTGGGTAGCTTGGCACAAAAATCAGTCAGGCTTAATTTAGAGGCAATGTGTAAATTATTTATGCAGCACATATGCAGTTAATAAGCAGAAACACAACACAAGAAAAATCACAAACCAATTTAGAAAAACAGGGTAACTTTAAATAAATTATGTGACACCAAAACAGCAAAAATCCAATAAGTCTAATTGGAGTTATGAATTTCTAAAGTTTTTAGTAAAAACAAGCATCTAATAGTTCAAAGCACCAAAGACAAACATCTAGCCACACGAGACTGGGACAAAGTATAAAAATATGGCCAACTGCAATGAAGGGAGGTTCAGTGGATTGGGCCCAGTCAGCACTTACTTTAAGACTTAGAAGAAATTCTGAGAAAAAGTGTCTGAGAAGGTAAGGTTCAGCGGGGAAGGCTGCATGAGGTTTCAGAAGAGGGAGCATCATCAGTGGCTAGCCTTAGATCGAAGCAATGGTGAAGATGTCTACATTCAGACATAGGGCCTGATTACAATGCTGGTTGGACCGCCCATCCGTCCACCATGTAAGCGGACCCTTTCTGACCACCAAGGCTGTTAAGTGTGGAAGTTTCCCCCTGATGTATTACGTATGTATTGCAATACCCATGCACTCCTCTAATCACAGAAGCACTACCCATGCACTCATGTAATCACTTAGGGACTACCCCTGTACTCTTGTATTCTCTCAGGCAGTACACATGCACTTCTCCAATCACCCATGCAGTACCCATGCACTCATGCAATCACCCAGAACCGACCCATGCACTCATCCATTCTGCAAAATACTACCCATGCACTCATCCATGCCCTCAGGTACTACCCCTGCACTCATGCAATCACATAGGCACTACCCATGCACTCCTTCAATCACACAGGCACTATCCATGCATTCCTCCAATTACTCAAGCACTACACCTGCATTTATGCAATCATTTAGGCACTACCCACGCACTCATCCTTGCACTCACGCAGTACCTCTCCAGTCATGCAATCACCCAAACAGTACAGATGCACTCCTCCAATCACCCAGGCACTATGCATGCACTTATGCAATCACCCAAACAGTACCCATGCACTCAGGCACTACGTATGCACTCATGCAATCTCACAGGCACTACCCACACACTCCTCCAATCACTCAGGCAGTACACATGCACTCCTCCAATCACTGAGGCACTACCCATGCACTCATAAAATCACTCAGGCACTTCTCATGCACTCATCCATGTACTCAGGCACTATCCCTGCACTCATGCAATCACCCAAGCAGTGCACATGCACTCCTCTGATCACCTAGACCCTACCCATGCACTCATGCAATCACCCAGGCACTACCCATGCATTCATGCATTCTCTCAAATACTACCCATGCACTCATCCATGTCCTCAGGCGCTACCCCTGCACTCATGCAATCACACAGGCACTACCCCTGCACTCATGCAATCACCAAGGTACTACCCATGCACTAATCCATGCACTCAGGCACTACCCTTGCACTCTTGCATTCACTCAGGCAGTACACATGCAGTCATCCAATCACCCAGGCAGTAGCTATGCACTCATACAATCACCCAGGCACTACCCATGCACTCAGCCATTCTCTTAAATACTACCCATGCACTCATCCATGCCCTCAGGCGCTACCCCTGCACTCATGCAATAACACAGGCACTACCTATGCACTCCTCCAATTGCCCAGGCACTACCCATGCACTTATGCAATCACCCAGGCACTACCTATGCACTCATCCATGCACTAAGGCACTACCCCTGCACTCTTGCATTCACTCACGCAGTACACATGCACTCCTCCAATCACCCAGGCAGTAGCCATACACTCATGCAATCACCCAGGCACTACCCATGCACTCATCCATTCTGTCAAATACTACTCATGCACTCATCATGCCCTCAGGTACTACCCCTGCACTCATGGAATCACACAGGCACTACCCATGCACTCCTTCAATCACCCAGACACTACCCATGGACTCTTCCAATCACCCAAGCACTACCCATGCATTCATGAAATTACTTAGGCACTAACCACGCACTCATCGATGCACTCAGGTACTATCCCCACACTCATGCAATCACCCAAGCAGTACACATGCACTCTTCCAATAACCCAGACATTACACATGAACTCATGCAATCACCCAGGCAGTACCCATGCACTGATCCATGCACTCAGGCAGTACACATGCACTCCTCCAATCACCAAGGCACTACCGATGCACTCATAAAATCACTCAGGCACTTCTCATGTACATATTCATGCACTCAGGCACTACCCCTGCACTCTTGCAATCACTCAGGCAGTACACATGCACTCATCCATTCTCTCAAATACTGCCCATGCACTCATCCATGCCCTCAGGCGCTTCCCCTGCACTCATGCAATCACACAGGCACTACCCATGCACTCCTTCAATCACCTAGACAGTACCCATACACTCCTCCAATCACTGAAGCACTACCCATGCATTCATGGAATCAATTAGGCCCTACCCATGAACTCATCCCTGCACTCAGGCACTATCCCCCCACTCATGCAATCACCCAAGCAGTACATATGCACTCCTCCAATCACCCAGACACTACCCATGCACTCATGCTATCACCCAGGAACTACCCATGCACTCATTGATGTGGTCAATAACTACCCCTGAACACTTGCAATCACCAAGGCACTACCCATGCACTCATCCAATTAACCACGCACTACCCATGCACTCATGCAATCACTCACACACTATCCATGTACTTACCCATGCACTCAGGCACTACCTTTGCACCCAAGCACTACCCATGCACTCATGCCTGTACTCAAGCACTACCCCTGCACTCTTGCAATCACTGAGGCACTACCCATGCATTCATCCATGTACTCAAAGACTACCTCTGCACTCATACAATCACTCTGACAGTATACCCAGGCACTACCCATGCCCTCATCCATGCACTCAGGCACTACCCTTGCACTCATGCAATTACTGAGGCACTACCCATGCACTCATCCAATCACCCAGGCACTAACCATGCACTCCTCCAATCACCTAGGCACTACCCATGCACTCATGCAATCACTCAGGCACTAACCATGCACTCAGGCACTACCCATGCACTCATCCATGCATTCAGGCACTACCCATGCACTCATCCATGCACTCAGGCACTACCCCTACACTCATGTAATCACTTGGGCAGTACACAAGTACTCCTCCAATCACCCAGGCACTACCCATACCCTCATCCATGCACTCAGGCACTACCCTTGCACTCATGCAATTACTCAGGCACTACCCATGCACTCATCCATGCACTCAGGCACTACCCCTGCACTCAGGCAATCACTCAGGCAGTACACATGCACTCCTCCAATCAACCAGGCACTACCCATGCACTCATGCAGTCACTCATGCACTACCCATGCACTCCTCCATATATTACACTTGCCGCAATTCATACAACACATAGAAGTTTGTCTATTTGTAACCAAATGGGCGGTTCTAACAAAAAACGTTTTTTTTCTTTTATTTTTTTTGTGTTTTTTTAACTTTTTTAAAAACTTTAAAACTTCTTGGAATTGTGTTTGATCTTAAAATGGCGCGCCACAGGATAAGTATTATCTTGGTTATTAATCGCCCGTATGTGTTGTAAAATCATTTTGTGCACCTGTAATTTGGTGCTGCCTAGGTACCGTAGGCTGCACGGGCAGATTAAAACATATACTGCATAATCAGTTTTGCAGGTCAGGAGTTTAGTTATTTTATTGCTCCTGACACTAAATGGGGTTGTGTTCAATGTCTTGTTTTCACCCTGTTGACACGCCTTACAGGTTTTACATTTAAAAAAACCTTTGTGCGTTTGCAACCAATTGGTTGCCTCAATGACCTCAGGACTTGTCTTGACCAATTCGTCACGCATAGATAGACCCCTACTGTATGTAATTGAGGGTCTATTCGGTAGACTCGGCCCAATTACAGGATCATTTAGTACCATGGGCCAGTTGCGAGCAATGATCGATTGGAGCTGTTTGTGTTGTTGACTGTATGGTATGATTATTCTAAACTCATTTTTAGCCTCAGGACCCTTCGCCCCCTCTCGTAATTCAGGCTCATCAAGACTACCCTGTTTGTCAACCAGTAACTCATATTTCTCCTTTTGCATTGATTTTAGAATGGCCTTTCTGGAATATCCTCTATCCAAAAATCGCAACCTGCTGGCAGACTGTGCTTCCACTAAGTCATATTCATTACTGTGGATACGCCGTAAACGCAGCATTTCCCCGTAGGGGATACTGTTTACTAGATGTTTTGCATGAGAGCTATTCGCATGTAGCGTCGAATTTCCAGCAGTCTCCTTGCGATATAGCTCGGTTTCAATCTTGTTGTTTGCTATGTAAACCTTAGTATCCAGGAAGCTAACTTGAGTTGTACTAATGCTAGCTGTAAAATGTAGATTTAAATCATTCACATTTAAAGCATTTACAAATTCATTAGCTTCACTAATGTTACCATCCCATATCACAAAAAGGTCATCGATAAAACGTAACCATACTTTAACATTGGTCACCATGATTTCCCTGTGTTTGGTCATGAGGACCAGCTCCTCCCACCAGCCCATGTGTAAACATGCATAGCTGGGAGAGAAGCTGGCCCCCATCGCCACTCCTCTGGTCTGCTTATAGAATTGATTGTTGTACATGAATATGTTGTTCATTAGACAATATTCCACCATCTCAATTAACATCTTGTTCTGATTTACGGTGTGGTCTGCTCTTTTGTCCAAATAATGACCCAAAGCTAGCAGGCCGTCTGTATGTCGAATACTGGTATACAGCGAACTCACGTCCAATGCTATAAACAGATATTCTTGTTTCCATTCAAAGTCTTTTAGTTTCCTTAGAAAGTCACTGGTGTCACGCACATACGATGGTAATGCTTTAACTAAATCCTGGAGAAAGAAATCCACATATTGGGATGAATGTTCTAGTAAACTATTCCTGGCTGATATTATTGGTCTGCCAGGCGGCTTTAATGAATCTTTGTGAAATGAAATGAAATGAAATGAAAATCGATACTTGTAAAGCGCTAACTGTCACTCCGAAGGGAGCATCCTGGCGCTGATACTGAGGTGATATAGCACTCTAAGGGTCTTAGATGAGAGAGAGGCAGAGTTAGTCTGTTGCTCCGAAGATCCATGTTTTTAGAGCCTTTCTATATTGGGTTTCAGTTTTTTGCATTCTCAGTTGCAGAGGCAGTAGGTTCCAAGCTCTGGTACCTAACACTGCTATAGTTTTACCTCCTTTAGTTTTGCATCGAAAATTGGGAGGTATGAGCAGGTTAGCTGATGAGGACCTGAGAGTTCTGTTTGTAATATAAGGAGTGAAACGAGATGAAAGATATTTTGGTCCTATCTTGAGTGACGCTTTAAAAGTGATTAGAATAATTTTAAACAGAATTCTATTATGTAATGGGAGCCAGTGAAGGGTTTTGAGAGCTGCAGAAGCGGAAGACCTTCAAGGAAGTCTTAAGACAAGCCGTGCTGCTGCGTGTTGGACCACCTGGAGTCTTTTTACTGTTTTTTTGCTGGCTCCTGCCAAGAGGCTGTTGCAGTAGTCAAGACGCGAAAGAATTAACGCGACTGCTACTGATTTCCTTGCTGCAAGAGGGAGTAAGTCAAAGAATTTTCTCAGGGATCTTATAATACTGAAGCAGGTCCCTGCTACCTTCACTGCATGTGGTTGGAAGGTGAGTGCAGAGTCAAACTGCACTCCCAGATTTCTTGCCACTTTCACAGTCTCAGGCGGAAGTGGAGTTCCCTCTGGCCACCAATCACTTGGTGTAAATGAGACTTCTTTCCCTATCGGTAGGATCTCGGTCTTGCTAGTGTTGCACCTAAGGTGGTTGTCCTTCATCCACTGAAGGACCTCGGTCAAACATCTTTTAAAGTTAAGTTCTGGGTCCTTAGAGTTCTGATCGAGAGATAGTATCATTTGGGTATCGTCTGCGTAGGAGGTAGCTTCGATCCCGTATGATGAGATCAGTGAAATAAGTGGAGTCATATAAACGTTGAACAACAATGGTCTTAATGAGGACCCCTGAGGCACCCCCGCTGTGATGGTCCGTTCGACAGATAAGAAAGTTCCCAGCGACACAACTTGCTTGCGATTAGAGAGGAAGGATTTTATCCATTCTAAAGCGGTATTTAAGATGCCGCTAGAACTGAGTCTTGATAGAAGGATGCTGTGTGATATAGTGTCAAACGCGGCCGATAGGTCGAGTAGGATCAACACAGCCTTCCTTCCTCTGTCTGCTATAGTTTTTAAAGTTTCTGTAATTTCCAAAAGTGCAGTCTCAGTAGAGTGTTTGGGGCGAAAACCGGATTGTTGTGGGTGAAGGATGTTTGCTGTCTCAATAAAGTTGGATAATTCTTTATGGACAAACTTTTCTGTGATTTTGCCTAAGGCGGGAAGCAGAGAAATAGGACGAAGATTGGAGAGTACTGCTGAATCAATATTTGGTTTGTTTTTTAGGGGTTTCACTATTGCTAATTTCCAGTCCTCAGGCACAATCCCTGTTCTTAAAGATGAGTTAACAATCTGATTTATAACTGGATTAATTGTGTCTACGATTCGGTGGAGGATTATGGGAGGACAGGCATCCAGGGGAGAGCCAGATTTGCATGCTAGAATTGCCTCTCGAGTTTGATCCAGTGACACTGGTTTAAATGAACATATGGAGTCTTTAGTGGCTTCTGGTTCGTGCTCGGGTACGGCATATTTGGTCAGGTCTGGGTCCATAGTGAAGACCTTTTTAATATTCATAATCTTTTCTTCAAAATAGAGTGATATTTGATCGCATGATCTCTGGGATGGGGGTATTTCTTTTGCAGTGCTTTAGGATTGGTATAGGACTGTACGACTGAAAAAATGATTTTTTTGGTCTAGATTAGCTTCTAATATTTTATTTGAATAGTATTCTTTTTGGCTAGTTTAATCTGCATGTGGTAAAGTTTTCTGCTTACTTTATACGCTTGTTTTTCTGCTACGTTATAACTTCTTCTCCATTTCCGCTCTTGTTGTTTGCAATGGAGGTGTGTTTGTTTGAGAGTAGGCGTAAACCAAGGGGTTTGCTGGGGTGTTTTATTTCCATCATTTTTTTCTGACTTTTTTGTGGACTTTAGGAATGAAATATATCGTAGGTACAACAGGATAGTCATTCTTCAAGAATTTGTACTCCTGAGCCATTATCAAGTTGTTGCTTTTCCATTTCAATAGTTTATTGTAAAAGGCTGTATACATTATTTTCAAATCGGAGACACTACTCTTGGTATAACATGTTCTGTCTTTTAGTTGCGTGTAGGCCTCCTTGGTGTAATCGTCTTTGGACATCAGAACAATATTACCACCTTTATCCGAATTACGGATGACTATGTTGTTGTTCTCATTAAGTTTTTTCATGAGATTGCCGTATTCGTGATTTTGTTTGTTGTATTTAAATTTGGTGTTGTTAGTTTTCATGTTCTATTGCTTCATCTGCTCTACCACTTTTTCATGAAATATGTCAATACAATCACGAATCATGATGGGATTGAACATTGATTTTGGTATGAAGGGTGTTCGTTGACCAGGATTTACTACTATTCCTCTGTGATGACCAGATTGGGTAAACGATATTGATTGTGCGTCAGAGTTCTCTTGTTCTGCAATGGGAGTTGTCTCTTTAGTATCCCATAGTACCTGCATTTCATTGACAAATGAGGCATCTGACTGTGCAGTATTGGCGAAACTCTCAGTCAATATTGCTCCACCTTCATTGCTATTTGCCCGACTCATCTTGTTTATTCAATAAATGAAATTTTTTTAGTTTTAATTTTCTTATACTCTTAAAGATGTCCAATCTGGTTTTCGGGTAGTTAAAATTCCTCGCGGGGCAATATGTGAGGCCCAGGCTCAAGATTCGTTTGTTGTGTCACTCAGTACTACATTTGATAAATTCATGATTGTTTTATTGTCATCCACAATGTCCGTTATTTGCCTTTCCTCCATCCGCCCCGTTTTCTTTGATTTGGTCCGGTTTCTATTTGCCTTCCTTCGTTGTCCACGTTTATAATTTTTGTCTGTCCGTAATTGGTTCTCTGTATGCGTGGACAGAGGGCTTGCCTCTTGTCGTCGCATAAAAAACCCAATTCCTCGTCCAAAGTGTGTTTTTGTCTTCGCTGGTTTTTGTTAGCGTTCCTTGTTTCTCGCTCTGATTCACTGTCTGGGCCGAACTCAGATCAGATTGTGAGGTACTTGATGCTGGTTCCCCAGTTCTTGATGTACCTGCCCTTACTTCTGTTGTTGTCTTGTTCTTCATTGACCTCAACACTTCATATTTTTTAGCGAAGGTAAAGATTTGGCCCAACTCATAATCCGTTTTATCTCGATGAAATGTATAGGTTTTATAGGTTTTTCTCTCCTTTATTTTGTCTTCTTCTTCCTTTAATCTGAGTGTCATTTCCTGACAAAATTTTGTTTTTCCTCGGTCTGTCCCACATTCTCCAATTCTTCATTGATTTTTGCAATTTCTTCAAGTAACGCTGCCCGATCTATATCAGCATATTTTATTAATATCTTAACCAGCCATTTTGAAGATTCTAGATTACATTCGGCCCATTCACGCATCATTAATGGGTTTGGAGCTTCATAACTAGGGGCCAGGAGTATCCTTAACCCCCACGGTAGTTGAGCTAACTATAACTCGTGCCCCCGCAATGCACTGCTGATGACGTCACATATTACATCACTCATGACATGGTCAGTGACATCACTGATGACATCTCAAATGACATCACTGATGACATCACTGAGGACATCATCCAGAGACTGGGTGATTTTTAAGAGTTTAAGAATGTTATATATAGATACGCAAAGGTCTATTGAAGAATGAGTGGGTGTATGAGTGTCTGAATGGACGATTTAGTGGGTGGGTGACGGACTGTATAAGTGAGTGATTAAACGTGTCTTAGTGAATGCATGGGTGAATGACTAATCTGTGTGAATGTCTGTATCAGTCTGTCAGTTGCTGTGTAAGTCGCTGCATGAGTTGGTGAGTGGCTTCATGAGTGTCTATATGGGTTAATGATTGGTTGTCTGAGTACCTGTATGGGTGCCTGAGTGTCTGTGTGGGTGGGTGCGGGGGTGTAACTCCCCGCATGGATGTGTGAGTGGGTAATTCAGTGGGTGTATGGGTTCATGAGTGCATATGCGAGGGGCTGGATGGGTGAGTGAGTGTGCGTATGGCTGTGTTGGTAAGTGAATGGATGTCTCAGTGGTATATGTGTGAGTAACTACATATGTGAAAGGCAGTATATGTGAGTGTTGGAGTATATAACTGGCTATATGTGAGAGTGAGTGTTTGTGAGAGTGGATGTATGGATGAGTGTGTGCTTGTGTCAGTGATTGTATAAGAGAATAAGTATGTGTCAGTTTCTGTATGAATAAGTGAGGTGGTGTGTGTATAACTGTATAGGTGAGTAAATGGGAGTGTGATTGGTTCTTTGCATGACTGACTAGGTGTGTCAGTAACTCTATGGGTGAGTGGTGGTGTGTGAGTGTCTGTATGGGTGTTTGAGTGCATATATCAGAGACTGTATTGATGAGTGACTGTGTGTATGAGTGACAGTATGGGTGAGTGAGTAGATGTGTGTAGACCTATGAATCAGTGAGTGGGTATGTATTAACTGGTATTGGTGTGTCTATGGTTTCGAGAATGGTAGTCTGTATTTTAGAGTGGGTATATCAAAGGTTATATTAGGGTGTGAGGAGGTGCATCAGGTGATCGTGTGGATGATGTCATCAGTGATGTCATCATGGATGTCATCAGTAATGTCATTTGAGATGTCATCAATGATGTCATCAGTTATGTCACTGACCATGTCATGAGTGATGTAATATGTGACGTCATCAGCAGTGCATTACGGGCGCGAGTTATAGTTAGCTCAGCTAACTATAACAGCCAAATTTCTCTGGTTTTGTACGAGTGAAATGCCCAACTAACTATAACGTCCCTGAAAACTGGGATTGTTTCAGTGAATTTCTAAGGTTTTTTAAATGCTCATTTCTAACTATAACGTCCCTGAAACCTATGGTTTTTTGCAGTGGATTTCAAAGGTTTTTTAAATGAAAATTTCTAACTGAAACGTACGTTTTTTTCAGTGAATTTCAAAGGTTTTTAAATGCTACTTTCTAACTATAATGTCCCTGAAACCTATGGTTTTTTCAGTGAATTTCTAAGGTTTTTTAAATGCTAATTTCTAACTATGCCTACATAGGTAGGACATGTGCAGAAAGAGGAAGAAAGGCGCAGAAAGAAGCAAGAGAAGTGCAGAAAGAGGCAACAGAAGTCCAGAAAGAGGAAGAAAGGTGCAGAAAAAAGCAAGAGATGTGCAGAAAGAACCAACAGAGGTACAGAAAGAGGCCTACTTTGACTGTACCTTACAGCAGACTCATACTAAGTAGCCTAATCACTAATCCGTCTACCAAGATGTCTTAAACCTCACTTTTCTCTTGAAGGTTCAATATTCATCGACTGTTCAGAATGTTAGGCCCACAAAATATAAAACAGCAATCCTAACCATATCACTGTTGTAAGTCTGACTAAGTTTGTGAAGGTATGCATGCGTGTGTCTCTGCTTTACCTAGTGGCACGTTACATAAAAATAAACATACAAATACTTGAATACCTGTGTTTCAAACAGCATACTCTGTAAATTTGTGTACGAAAAGGTAGAAGCAAGAGAAGTACAGAAAGAAGCAACAGATGTGCAGAAAGAGGCAAGAGGGGTGCAGAAAAAAGCAAGAGAGATGCAGAATAAAGCAAGAGAAGTACAGAAAGAGGCAAGAGAGGTGTAGAAACAGGCAGGAAAGGTGCAGAAAGAAGGAATAGGGGTGCAGAAAGAGGCAAGAGAGGTGCAAAAAGAAGGAAGAGGGGTGCAGAAAGAGGCTAGAAGAGTGCAGAAAGAAGTAAGTGAGATGCAGAAAGAGGCAACAGAGGTGCAGAAAGACGCAAGAGATGTGCAGAAACAAGCAAGAGAAGTGTAGAAAGAGGCAATAGAATTGCTGAAAAAAGCAACAGAGGTGTAGAAAGAAGCAAGAGAAGTGCAGAAAGAGGCAAGTGAGATGCAGAAAGAGGCAAGAGAGGTGCAGAAAATGGCAAGAGAACTGCAGAAAGAGGCAAGAGGGATGCAAAAAGGGAGGAAGGGTGCAGAAAGAAGCAAGAGAGGTGCAGAAAGAAGCAAGAGAAGTGCAGAAAGAAGCAAGAGAGGTGCAGAAAGAGGGAAGACGAGTGCAGTAAGAGACAACTGGGGTGCAGAAAGAAGCAAGAGAGGTGCAGAAAGAGTTAAAAGAAGTGCAGAAAGAAGCAACAGAGGTGCACAAAGAGGCAAGAGGGGTGCAGAAAGAGGAGCGAGAAGTGCAGAAAGAAGCAAAAGAGGTGCAGAAAAAAGCAAGAGGGGTGCGGCTAGAGGCAGAGCAGTGCAGAAAGAATAAACAGATGTACAAAAAGAGGCAAGAGGGGTACAGAAAGAGGCAAGAAAAGTGCAGAAAGAAGCAAGAGCAGTGCAGAAAGAAGCAAGATAAGTGCAGAAAGAAGCAAGAGAGGTAGAGAAATAGGGAAGAGGGGTACAGAAAGAGGCAAGCGGGATGTAGAAATTTGCAAAAGGTGCAGAAAGAAGCAAGAGCAGTAGAGAAAGAACTACCAGAGGTGCAGAAAGAGGCAAGAGGGGTACAGAAAGAGGCAAGAAGAGTGCAGAAAGAAGCAAAAGAGGTGCAGAAAGAGGCAAGAGGAGTACATAAAGAGGCAAGAAAATTGCAGAAAGAAGCAAGAGCCGTGCAGAAAGAAGCAAGAGAAGTGCAGAAAGAAGCAAGAGAGGTGGAGAAATAGGGAAGAGGAGTGCAGAAAGAGGCAAGAGGGATGCAGACATTTTCAAAAAAGGTATAGAAACTATCAAGAGCAGTGCAGAATAACCAACGGAGGTGCAACAAGAGGGGTGCAGAAAGAGGTAGGAGAGATGCAGAAGAGGCAACAGAGATGCAGAAGGAGGCAAGAGAACTGCACAAAGAGGCAAGAGAGTTGCAGAAACGGACAAACGAGGTGCAGAAAGAAGGAACAGGAATGCAGGCAGAGGCAAGAGAATTACAGAAAGAAGGAAGAGGGATGCAGAAAGAGGCAAGAGAGGTGCAGAAAGAAGCAAGAGCAGTGCATAAAGAAGCAACAGAGGTGCACAAAGAGGCAAGAGGGGTGCAGAAAGAGGAGAGAGAAGTGCAGAAATAAGCAAAGAGGTACAGAAAGAGGCAAGAGGAATGCAGAAAGACGCAAGAGCAGTGCAGAAAGAACAAAGAGATGTGCAGAAAGAGGCACGAGAGGTGCAGAAAGAGGCAACAGATATGCAGAAAAAGGGAAGAAGGGTGCAGAATAAGCAAGAGAAGTGCAGAAAGAGGCAAGTGAGGTCTAGAAGGAGGCAAGAGAACTGCAGAAAGAGACAAGAGAGGTGCAGAAACAGGCAGAAGGGGTGCAGAAAGAAGGAACAGGTGTGCAGACAGAGGCAAGAGAGGTGCAGAAAGAGGGAAGAGGGATACAAAAAGAGGCAAGAGGGATGCAGAAATTTGCAATAGAGGTGCAGAAAGATGCAAGAGCAGTGCAGAAAGAACCAACAGAGGTGCAGAAAGAGGCAAGAGGGGTACAGAAAGAGGCAAGAAAAGTGCAGAAAGAAGCAAAAGAGGTACAGAACGAGGCAAGAGAACTGCAGAAAAAGGCAAGAGAGGTGCAGAAAGAGGCAGGAGAGGTGCACAAAGAGGCACAAGGGGTACAGAAAGGCAGGAGGGGTGCAGAAAGAAGCAAGAGAAGTGGAGAAAGAAGCAACAGAGGTACTGAAAGAGGCAAGAGAGGTGCAGAAACAGGCAAGATAGGTGCAGAAAGAGGGAACAGGGGTGCAGAAAGAGTTAAGAGGGATACAGAAATGTGCAAGAGAGGTGCAGAAAGAAGCAAGAGGAGTGCAGAAAGAAGCAGGAGAAGTGCAGAAAGAAGCAAGATAGGTGGAGAAAAAGGGAGGAGGGGTGCATAAAGAGGCAAGAGGGATGCAGAAATTTGCAAAAGAGGTGCAGAAAAAAGCAAGAGCAGTGCAGAAAGATCCAAAAGAGGTGCAAAAAGAGGCAAGAGGGGCGCAGAAAGAGGTTAAAGAGGTGCACAAAGAGGCAAGAGGTGTACAGAAAAAGGCAGGAGGGGTGCAGAAATAAGGAAGAGAAGTGCAGAAAGAGGCCAGAGAGGTGCAGAAACAGGCAGGAAAGGTGCAGAAAGAGGGAACAAGAGTGCAGAAAGAGGCAGGAGAGTTGCAGAAAGAGGGAAGAGGGGTGCAGAAAGAGGCAAGAGGGGTACAGAAATGAGCAAGTGAGATATAGAAAGAGGCAACATAGGTGCAGAAAGATGCAAGAGAGATGCAGAAACAAGCAAGAGCAGTGCAGAAAGAGGCAAGAGAATTGCTGAAAGAAGCAACATAGGTGTAGAAAGATGCAAGAGAAGTGCAGAAAGAGGCAAGAGGGATGCAAAAAAGGGAAGAAGGGTGCAGAAAGAAGCAACAGAGGTACAGAAAGAAGCAAGAGAAGTGCAGAAAGAAGCAAGAGACTTGCAGAAAGGGGGAAGACGAGTACAGAAAGAGACAACAGGGGTGCAGGAAGATGCAAGAGAGGTGCAGAAAGAGGCAAAAGAAATGCAGAAAGAAGCAACAGAGGTGCACAAAGAGGCAAGAGGGGTGCAGAAAGAGGAGAGAGAAGTGCAGAAAGAAGCAAACGAGGTGCAAAAAGAGGCAAGAGGAATGCAGAAAGACGCAAGAGCAGTGCAGAAAGAAAAAAGAGATGTGCAGAAAGAGGCAAGAGAGGTGCAGAAAGAGGCAAGATATGTGTAGAAAAAGGGAAGAAGGATGCAGAAAGAAGCAAGAGAAGTGCACAAAAAGGCAAGTGAGCTGCAGAAGGATGCAAGTGAACTGCAGAATGAGAGAGAGAAGAGAAGTGCTGAAAGAAGTAACAGATGTGCAGAAAGAGGCAAGAGGGGTACAGAAAGAGGCAAAAGAAGTGCAGAAAGATCCAACAGAGGTGCAGATAGAGGCAACAGAGGTACAGAAAGAGGCAAGAGAGGTACAGACACAGGAAAGAGAGGTCCAGAAAGAAGGAACGGGGTGCAGAAAGACGCAAGAGAATTGCAGAAAAAAATAACAGTGGTGCAGAAAGAGGCAAGAGAAGTGCAGAAAGAGACAAGAGATTTGCAGAAAGAAACAAGAAAGGAGCAGAAAAAGGGAAGAGAAGTGCAGAAAGAGGCAAGACAGGTGCAGAAAGAGTCAGGAGAGGTGCAGAAAGAGCGAAGAGGGATGTAGAAAGAGGTAAGAGGGGTGCAGAATGAAGCAACAGAGGTGCAGAAAGAAGCAAGAGAAGTGATGAAACAGACAAGAGAGTTGCAGAAAGAAATAAGAAAGGTGCAGAAAAAGGGAAGAGAAGTGCAGAAAGAGGCAAGTGAGGTGCAGACAGAGGCAAGAGGGTTGCAGAAAGAGGGAAGAGAAGTGCATAATTTCAATTTCAATAATAGGACGTGTAGCACTTTTACGAATGTCAATTTTACCATTATTTAATTTTCTATTTGCAGCAATTCCCTGTGCACTACAAAAGTCTTTTTTAAAGAAATAGAGGGTCTATTCTCATCTTTCATATGGGCCAACAAGGTACTGAGATTAGCACTAGCCACTTTAACCCCTTCGATATGCGTGACGAGCTCAGCTCGTCATGCTGCGCGGTAGCGCTGTGCGCATGACGAGCTGAGCTCGTCACGACCACACCCGCGATCGGAATGTCCAGCACACGAGCGGAATTCCGATCGCGGTCAAGGGGTTAAGTAACCCAAACGAGGAGGGAGGGCTTGCTCTTTCAAATCTGAGGGAATACTACCACGTAAACTTTACACATAACACACATAGATTTTCTAACCATCTTAATTCCCTAGGTATGGATAATTTTTTTATGTTCAGAATACTGAATGAATATAAAATTATAGATCCTATGAGGATAGTCAAGAATCCCAAGAAAGTACGTTATAAGGTTTCCAGTGGTTTCTGAAACAAAAAGATCAATTGTCCAAGTATTAAGAAATACCTCAGATAAATGGCTCCACATGCCTGGCCGACCTATATACCGGGGAAGACAGGCTGATACAACATGGTATATTAAAGAAATGGGAAGAAAACGGATATTGGCAGGTGGGAGATTTTCTTAATTCAGACACTTGGAAAAGATGGACAGAGATAGAGACAGGTCTGTGTCACTCAATAGATATGCCAAATTGTTATTTTATTCAAATAAGACACTTTTTAGAAAATATTGGTCCATCTCTACTAAGAGCAAGACCAGAACTCAGCGATTCTCTGCTAGAAACAACAAGGTGGAGGTCAATAAGTAGCTCAGTACAATTTTGAAATACATTTAAGACCAATAATGTGTACGAAAAAGCCCGAGATAAATGGCAAGAGAAAGAAGGCCTTCAGATCCCAAGGGTGGTCTGGAATAGAATTAACACATTTAATATTACATTAATGAGAGGCGCCAATTTCAGGAGAATGCAATTCTACACAAAGTGGTTACTATACAGGACTCCGTCTTTTCTGCACAACATATACCCCCAGATTGAGGATAGATGTTTTTGCTGCTCTGCAGAAGGGGGAGGTACCTGGACTCATATTATTTGGGATTGTCCAAAGATTAAGCAATTTTGGGAAGAAACTGAGAAATATTGTAGATTGAAGATTGGGCACTCTTTAACCATCAATAGTTATATTGCTACCCTAGGGTGTTCCCCAAACATAACGATGAACAAAATACAAGAGGAATGTTTATATATGTTGGCCTCAGTGGCGAGATCACGAATTCTCCAGAATTGGCAAAGTGATAATATCCCCACTTTCCATGCCTGGCAGGCAAAACTCCATAGAGTAAGAGAGCTGGAGAGACGCTATGCCCTAAGTTCAGGCATGTGCACAAAATTTGAGAAACGCTGGAAATCCATAGGAAGTTAGCGAGCGAATTAGATAAGTTGGAACCCTAAAGGGAAATATTGCAATATGTGGGTTTTCTATGTGCTTTTATGTATTTCCTACTAGCATTTTTCATAGTGATATGTTTTACTGATTGATTATGCTCAGATGAACTGTGTCAACCAAAACTGAACACTGTAAGCACTTTATTTTTGTATGCGAACAATTGTGTAATGAACTCTCAATAATAATAAAAAAAACAACCAAAAAAAACAGTTTCCCTACTGTTGCATTGACTGGCGTGGGAATAGTAAATTTTACCCTCCCCACAATCCAACACTTTTCCTACTCTTGCACTGATTGGAGTTGGAATTAGTATATTTTACCTCATCGCAACAAAACATTTTCTGTACTGTTGCGCTGACTGTAGTGGAAATAGTAAAATGTACCCTTTCACAATTTAGGATTTACCCTACTTATACACTGAATGGATTGGGAGTAGTAAATCTTACCCCTGTGTAATGTAACAGTTTTTCTATGGTTGCATTGTGTGAAGTGGGTTCCAAGCTCTGGTACCTAACACTGCTATAGTTTTACCTCATTTAGTTTTGCATCGAAAATTGGGAGGTATGAGCACGTTAGCTGATGAGGACCTGAGAGTTCTGTTTGTAATATAAGGAGTGAAACGAGATGAAAGATATTTTGGTCCTATCTTGAGTGATGCTTTAAAAGTGATTAGAAGAATTTTAAACAGAATTCTCTTATGTAATGGGAGCCAGTGAAGGGTTTTGAGAGCTGCAGAAGCGGAAGACCTTCGAGGAAGTCTTAAGACAAGCCGTGCTGCTGCGTGTTGGACCACCTGGAGTCTTTTTACTGTTTTTTTGCTGGCTCCTGCCAAGAGGCTGTTGCAGTAGTCAAGACGCGAAAGAATTAACGCGACTGCTACTGATTTCCTTGCTGCAAGAGGGAGTAAGTCAAAGAATTTTCTCAGGGATATTATAATACTGAAGCAGGTCCCTGCTACCTTCACTGCATGTGGTTGGAAGGTGAGTGCAGAGTCAAACTGCACTCCCAGATTTCTTGCCACTTTCACAGTCTCAGGCGGGAGTGGAGTTCCCTCTGGCCACCAATCACTTGGTGAAAATGGACTTCTTTCCCTATCGGTAGGATCTCGGTCTTGCTAGTGTTGCACCTAAGGTGGTTGTCCTTCATCCACTGAAGGACCTCGGTCAAACATCTTTTAAAGTTAAGTTCTGGGTCCTTAGAGTTCTGATCGAGAGATAGTATCATTTGGGTATCGTTTGCGTAGGAGGTAGCTTCGATCCCGTATGATGAGATCAGTGAAATAAGTGGAGTCATATAAACGTTGAACAACAATGGGCTCAATGAGAACCCCTGAGGCACCCCCGCTGTGATGGTCCGTTCGACAAATAAGAAAGTTCCCAGCGACACAACTTGCTTGCGATTAGAGAGGAAGGATTTTATCCATTCTAAAGCGGTATTTAAGATGCCGCTAGAACTGAGTCTTGATAGAAGGATGCTGTGTGATATAGTGTCAAACGCGGCCGATAGGTCGAGTAGGATCAACACAGCCTTCCTTCCTCTGTCTGCTATAGTTTTTAAAGTTTCTGTAATTTCCAAAAGTGCAGTCTCAGTAGAGTGTTTGGGGCGAAAACCGGATTGTTGTGGGTGAAGGATGTTTGCTGTCTCAATAAAGTTGGATAATTCTTTATGGACAAACTTTTCTGTGATTTTGCCTAAGGCGAGAAGCAGAGAAATAGGATGAAGATTGGAGAGTACTGCTGAATCAATATTTGGTTTCTTTTTTAGGGGTTTCACTATTGCTAATTTCCAGTCCTCAGGCACAATCCCTGTTCTTAAAGATGAGTTAACAATCTGATTTATAACTGGATTAATTGTGTCTACGATTCGGTGGAGGATTATGGGAGGACAGGCATCCAGGGAGAGCCTGATTTGCATGCTAGAATTGCCTCTCGAGTTTGATCCAGTGACACTGGTTTAAATGAACATATGGAGTCTTTAGTGGCTTCTGGTTCGTGCTCGGGTACGGCATATTTGGTCAGGTCTGGGTCCATAGTGAAGTCCTTTTTAATATTCATAATCTTTTCTTCAAAATAGAGTGATATTTGATCGCATGATCTCTGGGATGGGGGTATTTCTTTTTGCAGTGCTTTAGGATTGGTATAGGACTGTACGACTGAAAAAATGATTTTTTGGTCTAGATTAGCTTCTAATAATTTATTTGAATAGTATTCTTTTTTGGCTAGTTTAATCTGCATGTGGTAAAGTTTTCTGCTTACTTTATTCGCTTGTTTTTCTGCTACGTTATAACTTCTTCTCCATTTCCGCTCTTGTTGTTTGCAATGGAGGTGTGTTTGTTTGAGAGTAGGCGTAAACCAAGGGGTTTGCTGGGGTGTTTTATTTCCATCATTTTTTTTTCTGACTTTTTTTTGTGGACTTTAGGAATGAAATATATCGTAGGTACAACAGGATAGTCATTCTTCAAGAATTTGTACTCCTGAGTCATTATCAAGTTGTTGCTTTTCCATTTCAATAGTTTATTGTAAAAGGCTGTATACATTATTTTCAAATCGGAGACACTACTCTTGGTATAACATGTTCTGTCTTTTAGTTGCGTGTAGGCCTCCTTGGTGTAATCGTCTTTGGACATCAGAACAATATTACAACCTTTATCCGAATTACGGATGACTATGTTGTTGTTCTCATTAAGTTTTTTCCTGAGATTGCCGTATTCGTGATTTTGTTTGTTGTATTTAAATTTGGTGTTGTTAGTTTTCATGTTCTATTGCTTCATCTGCTCTACCACTTGTTCATGAAATATGTCAATACAATCACGAATCATGATGGGATTGAACATTGATTTTGGTATGAAGGGTGTTCGTTGACCAGGATTTACTACTATTCCTCTGTGATGACCAGATTGGGTAAACGATATTGATTGTGCGTCGGAGTTCTCTTGTTCTGCAATGGGAGTTGTCTCTTTAGTATCCCATAGTACCTGCATTTCATTGACAAATGAGGCATCTGACTGTGCAGTATTGGCGAAACTCTCAGTCAATATTGCTCCACCTTCATTGCTATTTGCCCGACTCATCTTGTTTATTCAATAAATGAATTTTTTTTAGTTTTAATTTTCTTATACTCTTAAAGATGTCCAATCTGGTTTTCGGGTAGTTAACATTCCTCGCGGGGCAATATGTGAGGCCCAGGCTCAAGATTCGTTTGTCGTGTCACTCAGTACTACATTTGATAAATTAATGATTGTTTTATTGTCATCCACAATGTCCGTTATTTGCCTTTCCTCCATCCGCCCCGTTTTCTTTGATTTGGTCCGGTTTCTATTTGCCTTCCTTCGTTGTCCACGTTTATAATTTTTGTCTGTCCGTAATTGGTTCTCTGTATGCGTGGACAGAGGGCTTGCCTCTTGTCGTCGCATAAAAAACCCAATTCCTCGTCCAAAGTGTGTTTTTGTCTTCGCTGGTTTTTGTTAGCGTTCCTTGTTTCTCGCTCTGATTCACTGTCTGGGCCGAACTCAGATCAGATTGTGAGGTACTTGATGCAGGTTCGCCAGTTCTTGATGTACCTGCCCTTACTTCTGTTGTTGTCTTGTTCTTCATTGACCTCAACACTTCATATTTTTTAGCGAAGGTAAAGATTTGGCCCAACTCATAATCCGTTTTATCTCGATGAAATGTATAGGTTTTATAGTTTTTCTCTCCTTTATTTTGTCTTCTTCTTCCTTTAATCTGAGTGTCATTTCCTGACGAAATTTTGTTTTTCCTTAGTCTGTCCCACATTCTCCAATTCTTCATTGATTTTTGCAATTTCTTCAAGTAACGCTGCCCGATCTATATCAGCATATTTTATTAATATCTTAACCAGCCATTTTGAAGATTCTAGTTTACATTCGGCCCATTCACGCATCATTAATGGGTTTGGAGCTTCATAACTAGGGGCCAGGAGTATCCTTAACCCCCGTGGTAGTTGAGCTAACTATAACTCGTGCCCCCGCAATGCACTGCTGATGACGTCACATATTACATCACTCATGACATGGTCAGTGACATCACTGATGACATCTCAAATGACATCACTGAGGACATCATCCAGAGACTGGGTGATTTTTAAGAGTTTAAGAATGTTATATATAGATACGCAAAGGTCTATTGACGAATGAGTGGGTGTATGAGTGTCTGAATGGACGATTTAGTGGGTGGGTGACGGACTGTATAAGTGAGTGATTAAACGTGTCTTAGTGAATGCATGGGTGAATGACTAATCTGTGTGAATGTCTGTATCAGTCTGTCAGTTGCTGTGTAAGTCGCTGCATGAGTTGGTGAGTGGCTTCATGAGTGTCTATATGGGTTAATGATTGGTTGTCTGAGTACCTGTATGGGTGCCTGAGTGTCTGTGTGGGTGGGTAGGTGGGTGGGTGGGTGTAACTCCCCGCATGGATGTGTGAGTGGGTAATTCAGTGGGTGTATGGGTTCATGAGTGCATATGCGAAGGGCTGCATGGGTGAGTGAGTGTGCGTATGGCTGTGTTGGTAAGTGAATGGATGTCTCAGTGGTATACGTGTGAGTAACTACATATGTGAAAGGCAGTATATGTGAGTGTTGGAGTATATAACTGACTATATGTGAGAGTGAGTGTTTGTGAGAGTGGCTGTATGGATGAGTGTGTGCTTGTGTCAGTGATTGTATAAGAGAATAAGTATGTGTCAGTTTCTGTATGAATAAGTGAGGTGGTGTGTGTATAACTGTATAGGTGAGTAAATGGGAGTGTGATTGGTTCTTTTCATGACTGACTAGGTGTGTCAGTAACTCTATGGGTGAGTGGTGGTGTGTGAGTGTCTGTATGGGTGTTTGAGTGCATATATCAGAGACTGTATTGATGAGTGACTGTGTGTATGAGTGACTGTATGGGTGAGTGAGTGGATGTGTGTAGCCCTATGAATCAGTGAGTGGGTATGTATTAACTGGTATTGGTGTGTCTATGGTTTCGAGAATGGTAGTCTGTATTTTAGAGTGGGTATATCAAAGGTTATATTAGGGTGTGAGGAGGTGCATCAGGTGATCGTGTGGATGATGTCATCAGTGATGTCATCAGTGATGTCATCAGTAATGTCATTTGAGATGTCATCAGTGATGTCATCAGTGATGTCACTGACCATGTCATGAGTGATGTAATATGTGACGTCATCAGCAGTGCATTACGGGGGCGCGAGTTATAGTTAGCTCAACTAACTATAACAGCCAAATTTCTCTGGTTTTGTACGAGTGAAATGCCCAACTAACTATAACGTTCCTGAAACCTGGGATTGTTTCAGTGAATTTCTAAGGTTTTTTAAATGCTAATTTCTAACTATTTCGTCCCTGAAACCTATGGTTTTTTGCAGTGGATTTCAAAGGTTTTTTAAATGAACATTTCTAACTGAAACGTATGTTTTTTTCAGTGAATTTCAAAGGTTTTTAAATGCTACTTTCTAACTATAATGTCCCTGAAACCTATGGTTTTTTCAGTGAATTTCTAAGGTTTTTTAAATGCTAATTTCTAACTATGCCTACATAGGTAGGACATGTGCAGAAAGAGGAAGAAAGGCGCAGAAAGAAGCAAGAGAAGTGCAGAAAGAGGCAACAGAAGTCCAGAAAGAGGAAGAAAGGTGCAGAAAAAAGCAAGAGATGTGCAGAAAGAACCAACAGAGGTACAGAAAGAGGCCTACTTTGACTGTACCTTACAGCAGACTCATACTAAGTAGCCTAATCACTAATCCGTCTACCAAGATGTCTTAAACCTCACTTTTCTCTTGAAGGTTCAATATTCATCGACTGTTCAGAATGTTAGGCCCACAAAATATAAAACAGCAATCCTAAGCATATCACTGTTGTAAGTCTGACTAAGTTTGTGAAGGTATGCATGCGTGTGTCTCTGCTTTACCTAGTGGCACGTTACATAAAAATAAACATACAAATACTTGAATACCTGTGTTTCACACAGCTTACTCTGTAAATTTGTGTACGAAAAGGTAGAAGCAAGAGAAGTACAGAAAGAAGCAACAGATGTGCAGAAAGAGGCAAGAGGGGTGCAGAAAAAAGCAAGAGAGATGCAGAATAAAGCAAGAGAAGTACATAAAGAGGCAAGAGAGGTGTAGAAACAGGCAGGAATGGTGCAGAAAGAAGGAATAGGGGTGCAGAAAGAGGCAAGAGAGGTGCAGAAAGAAGGAAGAGGGGTGCAGAAAGAGGCTAGAAGAGTGCAGAAAGAAGAAAGTGAGATGCAGAAAGAGGCAACAGAGGTGCAGAAAGACGCAAGAGATGTGCAAAAACAAGCAAGAGAAGTGTAGAAAGAGGCAAGAGAATTGCTGAAAAAAGCAACAGAGGTGTAGAAAGAAGCAATAGAAGTGCAGAAAGAGGCAAGTGAGATGCAGAAAGAGGCAAGAGAGGTGCAGAAAATGGCAAGAGAACTGCAGAAAGAGGCAAGAGGGATGCAAAAAAGGGAGGAAGGGTGCAGAAAGAAGCAAGAGAGGTGCAGAAAGAAGCAAGAGAAGTGCAGAAAGAAGCAATAGAGGTGCAGAAAGAGGGAAGACGAGTGCAGTAAGAGACAACTGGGGTGCAGAAAGAAGCAAGAGAGGTGCAGAAAGAGTTAAAAGAAGTGCAGAAAGAAGCAACAGAGGTGCACAAAGAGGCAAGAGGGGTGCAGAAAGAGGAGCGAGAAGTGCAGAAAGAAGCAAAAGAGGTGCAGAAAAAAGCAAGAGGGGTGCGGCTAGAGGCAGAGCAGTGCAGAAAGAATAAAGAGATGTACAAAAAGAGGCAAGAGGGGTACAGAAAGAGGCAAGAAAAGTACAGAAAGAAGCAAGAGCAGTGCAGAAAGAAGCAAGATAAGTGCAGAAAGAAGCAAGAGAGGTAGAGAAATAGGGAAGAGGGGTACAGAAAGAGGCAAGAGGGATGTAGAAATTTGCAAGAGGTGCAGAAAGAAGCAAGAGCAGTAGAGAAAGAACCACCAGAGGTGCAGAAAGAGGCAAGAGGGGTACAGAAAGAGGCAAGAAGAGTGCAGAAAGAAGCAAAAGAGGTGCAGAAAGAGGCAAGAGGAGTACATAAAGAGGCAAGAAAATTGCAGAAAGAAGCAAGAGCCGTGCAGAAAGAAGCGAGAGAAGTGCAGAAAGAAGCAAGAGAGGTGGAGAAATAGGGAAGAGGAGTGCAGAAAGAGGCAAGAGGGATGCAGAAATTTTCAAAAAAGGTATAGAAACTAGCAAGAGCAGTGCAGAATAACCAACGGAGGTGCAACAAGAGGGGTGCAGAAAGAGGTAGGAGAGATGCAGAAGAGGCAACAGAGATGCAGAAGGAGGCAAGAGAACTGCACAAAGAGGCAAGAGAGTTGCAGAAACGGACAAACGAGGTACAGAAAGAAGGAACAGGGGTGCAGACAGAGGCAACAGAATTACAGAAAGAAGGAAGAGGGATGCAGAAAGAGGCAAGAGAGGTGCAGAAAGAAGCAAGAGCAGTGCCTAAAGAAGCAACAGAGGTGCACAAAGAGGCAAGAGGGGTGCAGAAAGAGGATAGAGAAGTGCAGAAATAAGCAAAAGAGGTACAGAAAGAGGCAAGAGGAATGCAGAAAGACGCAAGAGCAGTGCAGAAAGAACAAAGAGATGTGCAGAAAGAGGCACGAGAGGTGCAGAAAGAGGCAACAGATATGCAGAAAAAGGGAAGAAGGGTGCAGAATAAGCAAGAGAAGTGCAGAAAGAGGCAAGTGAGGTCTAGAAGGAGGCAAGAGAACTGCAGAAAGAGACAAGAGAGGTGCACAAACAGGCAGAAGGGGTGCAGAAAGAAGGAACAGGTGTGCAGACAGAGGCAAGAGAGGTGCAGAAAGAGGGAAGAGGGATACAAAAAGAGGCAAGAGGGATGCAGAAATTTGCAATAGAGGTGCAGAAAGATGCAAGAGCAGTGCAGAAAGAACCAACAGAGGTGCAGAAAGAGGCAAGACGGGTACAGAAAGAGGCAAGAAAAGTGCAGAAAGAAGCAAAAGAGGTACAGAACGAGGCAAGAGAACTGCAGAAAAAGGCAAGAGAGGTGCAGAAAGAGGCAGGAGAGGTGCACAAAGAGGCACAAGGGGTACAGAAAGGCAGGAGGGGTGCAGAAAGAAGCAAGAGAAGTGGAGAAAGAAGCAACAGAGGTACTGAAAGAGGCAAGAGAGGTGCAGAAACAGGCAAGATAGGTGCAGAAAGAGGGAACAGGGGTGCAGAAAGAGTTAAGAGGGATACAGAAATTTGCAAGAGAGGTGCAGAAAGAAGCAAGAGGAGTGCAGAAAGAAGCAGGAGAAGTGCAGAAAGAAGCAAGATAGGTGGAGAAAAAGGGAGGAGGGGTGCATAAAGAGGCAAGAGGGATGCAGAAATTTGCAAAAGAGGTGCAGAAAATAGCAAGAGCAGTGCAGAAAGATCCAAAAGAGGTGCAAAAAGAGGCAAGAGGGGCGCAGAAAGAGGTTAAAGAGGTGCACAAAGAGGCAAGAGGTGTACAGAAAAAGGCAGGAGGGGTGCAGAAATAAGGAAGAGAAGTGCAGAAAGAGGCCAGAGAGGTGCAGAAACAGGCAGGAAAGGTGCAGAAAGAGGGAACAAGAGTGCAGAAAGAGGCAGGAGAGTTGCAGAAAGAGGGAAGAGGGGTGCAGAAAGAGGCAAGAGGGGTGCAGAAATGAGCAAGTGAGATACAGAAAGAGGCAACAGAGGTGCAGAAAGATGCAAGAGAGATGCAGAAACAAGCAAGAGCAGTGCAGAAAGAGGCAAGAGAATTGCTGAAAGTAGCAACATAGGTGTAGAAAGATGCAAGAGAAGTGCAGAAAGAGGCAAGAGGGATGCAAAAAGGGGAAGAAGGGTGCAGAAAGAAGCAACAGAGGTACAGAAAGAAGCAAGAGAAGTGCAGAAAGAAGCAAGAGACTTGCAGAAAGGGGGAAGACGAGTACAGAAAGAGACAACAGGGGTGCAGAAAGATGCAAGAGAGGTGCAGAACGAGGCAAAAGAAATGCAGAAAGAAGCAACAGAGGTGCACAAAGAGGCAAGAGGGGTGCAGAAAGAGTCAGGAGAGGTGCAGAAAGAGCGAAGAGGGATGTAGAAAGAGGTAAGAGGGGTGCAGAATGAAGCAACAGAGGTGCAGAAAGAAGCAAGAGAAGTGATGAAACAGACAAGAGAGTTGCAGAAAGAAACAAGAAAGGTGCAGAAAAAGGGAAGATAAGTGCAGAAAGAGGCAAGACAGGTGCAGAAAGAGTCAGGAGAGGTGCAGAAAGAGGCAAGTGACGTGCAGACAGAGGCAAGAGGGTTGCAGAAAGAGGGAAGAGAAGTGCATAATTTCAATTTCAATAATAGGACGTGTAGCACTTTTACGAATGTCAATTTTACCATTATTTAATTTTCTATTTGCTGCAATCCCCTGTGCACTACAAAAGTCTTTTTTTAAAGAAATAGAGAGTCTATTCTCATCTTTCATATGGGCCAACAAGGTACCGAGATTAGCACTAGCCACTTTAACCCCTTCGATGTGCGTGACGAGCTCAGCTCGTCATGCTGCGCGGTAGCGCTGGGCGCATGACGAGCTGAGCTCGTCACGACCACACCCGCGATCGGAATGTCCAGCACACGAGCGGAATTCCGATTGCGGTCAAGGGGTTAAGTAACCCAAACGAGGAGGGAGGGCTTGCTCTTTCAAATCTGAGGGAATACTACCACGTAAACTTTACACATAACACACATAGATTTTCTAACCATCTTAATTCCCTAGGTATGGATAATTTTTTTATGTTCAGAATACTGAATGAATATAAAATTATAGATCCTATGAGGATAGTCAAGAATCCCAAGAAAGTACGTTATAAGGTTTCCAGTGGTTTCTGAAACAAAAAGCTCAATTGTCCAAGTATTAAGAAATACCTCAGATAAATGGCTCCACATGCCTGGCCGACCTATATACCGGGGAAGACAGGCTGATACAACATGGTATATTAAAGAAATGGGAAGAAAACGGATATTGGCAGGTGGGAGATTTTCTTAATTCAGACACTTGGAAAAGATGGACAGAGATAGAGACAGGTCTGTGTCACTCAATAGATATGCCAAATTGTTCTTTTATTCAAATAAGACACTTTTTAGAAAATATTCGTCCATCTCTACTAAGAGCAAGACCAGAACTCAGCGATTCTCTGCTAGAAACAACAAGGTGGAGGTCAATAAGTAGCTCAGTACAATTTTGAAATACATTTAAGACCAATAATGTGTACGAAAAAGCCCGAGACAAATGGCAAGAGAAAGAAGGCCTTCAGATCCCAAGGGTGGTCTGGAATAGAATTAACACATTTAATATTACATTAATGAGAGGCGCCAATTTCAGGAGAATGCAATTCTACACAAAGTGGTTACTATACAGGACTCCGTCTTTTCTGCACAACATATACCCCCAGATTGAGGATAGATGTTTTTGCTGCTCTGCAGAAGGGGAGGTACCTGGACTCATATTATTTGGGATTGTCCAAAGATTAAGCAATTTTGGGAAGAAACTGAGAAATATTGTAGAATGAAGATTGGGCACTCTTTAACCATCAATAGTTATATTGCTACCCTAGGGTGTTCCCCAAACATAACGATGAACAAAATACAAGAGGAATGTTTATATATGTTGGCCTCAGTGGCGAGATCACGAATTCTCCAGAATTGGCAAAGTGATAATATCCCCACTTTCCATGCCTGGCAGGCAAAACTCCATAGAGTAAGAGAGCTGGAGAGACGCTATGCCCTAAGTTCAGGCACGTACACAAAATTTGAGAAACGCTGGAAATCCATAGGAAGTTAGCGAGCGAATTAGATAAGTTGGAACCCTAAAGGGAAATATTGCAATATGTGGGTTTTCTATGTGCTTTTAAGTATTTCCTACTAGCATTTTTCATAGTGATATGTTTTACTGATTGATTATGCTCAGATGAACTGTGTCAACCAAAACTGAACACTGTAAGCACTTTATTTTTGTATGCGAACAATTGTGTAATGAACTCTCAATAATAATAAAAAAACAACCAAAAAAACAGTTTCCCTACTGTTGCATTGACTGGCGTGGGAATAGTAAATTTTACCCTCCCCACAATCCAACACTTTTCCTACTCTTGCACTGATTGGAGTTGGAATAGTATATTTTACCTCATTGCAACAAAACATTTTCTGTACTGTTGCGCTGACTGTAGTGGAAATAGTAAAATGTACCCTTTCACAATTTAGGATTTACCCTACTTATACACTGAATGGATTGGGAGTAGTAAATCTTACCCCTGTGTAATGTAACAGTTTTTCTATGGTTGCATTGTGTGAAGTGGGATCAAAAAAATGTATCCCTACTCAGTCAAACACTTTGCCTACTTTAGTATAATTGTACTGGGAATAGTATAGGTATTAAATGTAACACGTTATAGTTTATTTTATATTGATACAATTTATATTATGTTTTTGTTTATTTAAAATTGTAATGTTTATAATTATTGTTTTTAATGAGTTAAATATTTCTAGTAAATTGCGCTTAGCTAGTGGAATGAAACAATTTAAACTGACCTGGATGGCAGGCAGGACAACTGCCGGGGTCTAAATGACTTATTTTCTGCTTGCAGGAGGAATGATAAAATGTGAAGGATCGGTTTCCTACTCAGCAGGAGATCATAAACCCAAATCATAAAAAAACATAACTTCTACATAGTTCCATGTAGTACGCACATTCTCTCTTGCTGATAAGTAGTGGTTAGATTATGATTTTTTTTCAGTTTGGCATTACAATTTGCTTTAATACATGACTCCATCTTTGTGCAAAACCATGCTCCATTCTCTCTCCAACCCTATTTAATCTATACATGGAGCCCATGTGCTCCCTGCTGAATCCTTTGCAGCTCCACACTGAAAACACAGGGGCAGATTTACAAAGAACAGATGCATCTGCACAGATGTGTAGGTTACCTTGAACCAGCGCCAAATGTCCTTGCGTCACCATAGATGCACTGTAATTACAATATAGTGCTCCATGGCACAAGGATTAACAGATGCGTCAAAAATTCTGACGCATCTATTGGCCTAAAAGTGACGCATTGCTGGAGTTGCTCATGAAAGTGACGCAACCCCAGCAATGCACCACAACAGATAGGTGAGCCCAATTCAAAAAGCCCTGCATTATTCCTTACGCCTGGTCTGAGCAGGCATAGGGATTTTGATGCAGTGAAGGCGTAGAGTGACGCAGTTCTACATGGCTTTTTGCGTGGGAACGCCCACCCTGCATACATTATACCTGATGCAGGTATAATGTGATGCAAGGCTTTACAACGTGACACATCTCCCTAGATGGGTCACTTTGTTAATTGGCTGCATTGTTTGCACCGCTGTTGCGTAAGGAGGCGCAAGGGGCTTGTAAATCTGTCCCATACAGCTCTACCTGAAAGATGATTCTCCAAAGGACATTAGCGACCTGCCAAGCACTTTTAAGCTATTTCTATTAGCCATTATTCTATAAAGTACCTTACGCTCAACCCTTTAAGATGGAGTTCATTCTAATTTACTCCAAACTATTCGTCTTCAGTTCAGGTGTGGCTTGATATAACAAACTGATTAGACTGTGAAAGATAACTGCAGTAAACACCCAAGGGCCAATTCACAAATATAAACTCACACTTTTATGTGAGATTACTTTTTTCGGTATTTATAAAACTGCGATTTAGAGAACTTCTCACATAAATAGGCCTGCCCTGGCCAGTGTGCCATGGATTATTGTTTGCAATATATATTTACCCTGTGCATGGGAGTATGATAAAGTGCTTTGGTGCATTCTCGCAATGGCTAGTGTTCAGTGTGGGAATAGACGGTGCTTTAACACTCTGGGAACTGAATCCACAAATGTGCAGATTTACAATTCTCTCTCCCTCTCTCTCTTTCTCTCTGTCTCTCTCTCTCTTTCTCTCTCTCTAGTTTCTCCAATCCATGTTTAGGAGGAGCTGTCACAGGTTGTGCCCAAAGCACTTAATGGATCCTTAGGAGTGTCTGTAGGTGCTCAATCTATTTTATTTTGGGATTAGAGTAGGATTATTTAGGTTCCAGTAAGTGAGGCAGAGGGGACAGGTCCTGGAATATACAACATTTTTCATGGAAGTAAGAGACAGCATAGTGAGTTTCAGTGAAACTGTAGGTGTATTCCTCCTTTGCCTATCAAGGGCCTGATTACACAAAGTGACCCGGGAGCGCAACGGGCTATTGCGCCCGCTTTATGTGCCCCCCGGGGACTTTGGTATTACAGAAGGGGCCGCAGATGCTTCTGCGGTCCCTTCTGTAATACCGATAGAGCTGGCACACATAAAGCACCAGCACTATCTTCAGGGAGCATTCCCTCATTTGCATGGGGGCATGCCCCCTGCAAATGAGGGAATGTTATGTTCAAGACATTTCTATCGCGCGTGGCTACTCGAGTGTCCCGGCGCGGAAACCAACAATGAAGCATAACTGAAAGAACTGTGAATTAGATGACAGAACTGTGAATTAGATGAAAAGAACTGTGAATTAGATGAAAAATCCCTTTGCCTCTGCACCCTCATTGTATTACAGACACGCACAGAGGCAAAGAAGCTGTCAGGAGGCACTCTGACAGTGCGCCCCCTGAGAGCAGTCCTCTGGAGGGGGGAAAGGAGTCCCATGGACCCCCCCAGACAACCCCTTGCAGGGGGGTGCAGTCACTCATTGCACACACCTGCAAGGGGATCTCCAATCTCCTTTAGAAGTGCAGGCAGGTTGCCACCAAGATTGTAAAAACATGGAGCGGCTTTAAAGCAGCCGCTCCATTTTTCACCTGAATGCGCTGCCCTGGGGCAGCGCAAGTTCGCGGCTGCCCTGGGGGGAGCGCATTCCATGTAATAGGGCACACTTTTGCTGATTGTTCCCAGTGCACCTGTTTTAAGGTGTGCCAGGCCCAAACAGGGAAAGTGCGCCCTTTACGTAATAGGGCACCAAGTGTATATTGTAGGTATATTTTGAGAAGACTGATTTTTATTGAGTTGTACTGCTTATTTTGTTTGTGCTAATACACTGGAATTACTGTCCTGATGTCTTGTGAACACATGCTAAAAATATTTGTCTCATTCCAATTTTTCGGGATTTAAAAATGCATACCTGTCTAGACATTTTGTGAATTTTTGAGATAAAAATATTGTATTTTTTTTTTGTTCTGTGTGCTTTTAAAAGAGTATGACTAGGCTGATCTCTTGTGACCATTTGGGCTGAACAAACAATGGCAAGCCAATAGGTCTGGCCTTGTCAAGCTGCTGTGAATTTAATTATTTTTGCAAGCACGTACTACAGAAATGAAGAGAACAGTTGCTTAAATGTAGCAACCATACACTTGGAAAAACAAATTTTTATTAGAAATAATAATAACCATTGAGTATACTTTTAGAAGAATAGCATGGTTGCTTCCCACCATAGAGAAGGAATTAGAACAGATACTGAAACACTTTTTTTACATTTTGATGCACATCACATGAAAAGGTGTCTTTTGAGATGTAATCAATCATGCCATTCTACATCATGAGGGATGCAGTATATGAGGTCATAAGCAGTTCATGGTGGGAACCAAGCTTTAGTTGGCACAATAAACTATGACTGGTATATTTCAAAGATTTTTACTTTTTATTTTTAAGCAATAGTTTTTGTCTTAGTTATGTGAAAGACTGTCATTGTCCATAGTTTATTCCATTTGTGTTGCTGGTACTTGGCCCAGCCACACAAGTAGGTCAGCGTTTTTATCTGGACAATTGTGGAAATGCTGGGTGGTAGATTTCCCTAGGTGACAGTTAAGCCCAGTCCTAAAACCACAGCTATTTATATTGCAAAAAGCCCCAATTTTGAGTGGAAATGTGATCTCTCCATGATGACTTTTGGGGCATTACTGTTGCAGGACCCGCCCGCACAAGCAGGGTAGTGTTTTTATTAGGAGATATGTGAAAATACTGAGTAGTAGGAAATGTGTGGGTCCCCAAAGATTCTGGAACTATCCCTAACACAAGTAGAGGAAGAATGTGTATTTTTAGCCAAAGTTTGAGATTTGCAAGGTCTTCTGGGTAAGAAAAACCCATGACAGCCACACAAGTCGCACCATCCTGGACTCCTCCAAGTGTCTAGTTTTCAGAAATGTCTGAGTGTGAAAGGTTTCATTTGGTGGCAGCTGACCTCAGACCCAAAATCAACAGCTACTCACATTACAAACAAACATCAGTTTTGAGTGAAAAAACTTGATCCATCCATTTTGCATTTGGCGGCTTTTTCTGTCTCAGGAGCTGGGCCCACCAACACAAGTGTGGTACTGTTTTTACTGGGTGATGTGCAGGAATGCTAGGTGGTAGGAAATGTGTGGATCCCCTCAGAATCTGTAACTTTCCCTCAAAGATATGAGTAAAATATATATTTTTCCAATGTTTGAGGTTTTCAAGAGCTTATGGGTAAGAAATTGTGAGATCTATGGAACTCACACCACCCCAGCCTCCACTGAGGCTCTAGATTTCTGAAATGCCAGGTTTGGTAGATTTGGCTGTCAATCCCAGGCCTAAAATCAACAGGTATCCACATTGCCAGAAATGTATTGAAGTGGTTGGAAAAATGTATTATGTCCATGTTGCATTTTCTGGAGCTTTCCTGTTGCCGGAGTTGGGCCCATGCATACAAGTGTGATAACGTGTTTATTGGGAGATGTGTGAGAACACTGGATGAATCCCAGCAGGTTTTAGAACTTTCCCTCATAGAAATGCCCAGAAAATGTGTGTATTCTTATCACGTTTGCAAATGATATGCTTTCATTGACAAAGCCAGAGCACTCACTACCCACTGATACTTCAGGAACTGTAAACATTCCAGAGGGTCTCTTGTATTCCAAATTAAAATAGGTAAGTCAGAGGCCCTATTGCTAAACCAACCCCACAACAGCTATAGCACTGCCAGTCCTGCCCAACGCTGTCAAGAAACTCCAACGAGATAGTAACTCCTATATCTGGCAGGGGAAACCCCCTCACATTGAGGCTAAAAAAACAATATAGGGTCCCGGAGCGTGGAGGTCTGATAGTCCTGCATAAAACCTCCTACATTCAAGTAGCCTAATTGCATTTTCCAAAAGAATGAGGACAAATGAAAATTCAAAACAATGGTGTTTTAATTATCAATCAAAAAGCTGGTGCCTCACTCTGGCTCACCCCATGATAGAAGAGGATGCAAAGAAGTTTGGGTCTTTACTCATCCAACATCACCAGGGTTACTCTTGCATTCTCTAGCAGTCTAGGATAAAGTGGATCTTTGGGCATGTTTTACTAAATTTCCCTCCACATTCACAACTATGCCCTTCAATATGGATTTTACTCCTGGAGTGGACCATGGGATCTTTCAATTGTGGAGGTAAATAAAGTGTCTGATGTAGTCACACTGTTCAAAAACACACAGATGCTCCTGTTTGAATCAATTTGACAATCGTTTGGTGTTCCACAACAGGAGAGGTTTGCCTACACACAGATATACATTGGCTCATGCACCTGACAATGAAAGAGGGAAACTCCATTGCAATCAGCCCTTTTGAACACTGGTTCAAGGACAGGTCTCAAACCAAAGCCCTCATATTTACACTATATAAAGTTCTTATCAACACTCCCCAACAGATCAAACACCGGGACAGCAGAGGAGGAAGAATGAACTGGGGGAATATGTCTCACACAAAGAATGGGGACAGTTGTTTGAGATTTCACACATGTTTGCCCTTAACGTCTGAACTCAAGAAACCCCGTACAAGAACCTTACATATTAGTATCTTACTCAGGACCAGATAGGGAAGTGTAACATTACTAAAAGTACACTCTGCTGGAGAGGATGTGGAAAACAACTGACTCTGGTAATGGTGGCAGCAGCACAGGTAATTTTGGGGCTATGGGACATAGACATGACACACATGCTCTCAGAGTGCAGTCAAAGTATGTGGGTTTCCTTCACTATGGAAAAAATTACTCTCTCTATAGACAATGATCTCAACTTCTACAATACAATTTGGCATCAATGCACACAGCTAATATCACATGACTTTAGAGAACTGACGTGCCCCAAGAACCTTAGGGTCCTGCAGCTTATTCCCAAAGATGTGCCCTGACTTGCTACCGAACACCACCTCTAATCTTCCAGATGTCCTCACACACCGCTTCAACACCACAATTGCACATAGATCTGCACAGTGTATTTTCACCTCTTAACTCATAATACTGACACATCTGACCATGGGGAGGGGGTTAGTGAAAGGGAAGAGGACCGCTACAGTTAAAATTCTCTATCTGTTATGCTATGCCTATGGCAATCCTCAGAAGCATGATGGTTGTAGGTAGGGGTGGAGAAAGTCGTGGAGTTTCACTCCACAGAATTCTGTGGAGTTACATAAGTAGTCAGTGAGACTCAGTGGATTTATGCTAGCTTGCTTAATTTGGCACGTTGCACTGATTTCTAGCATTCAGAGCTTTCCAGTGCTGTAGAATCAGTGTGAACCACACCATGAGGCATACCAGAGGGCGCTGCTTCAGTCGATTTTTTACTTGAATCACAGCTTTTTCAACGTGAACTGATGCGACTGCCCACGTTGAGAAAATCTCTCTGGGTGGCGTTCTCATGCCTGAAAATCACGCTAGGGTGATTCTTGCTCATGCTCACCAACTTTATGTTTGTAAGTGCACCAGAGAATATTCTCCACTACGCAGTTGTTGGCAGAGTTTTTCAGGAACTCTGCATTACAAGCATAATGCGGAGTGGGCACAACTCCGCAAACTTTGCCAACAGAGAAGAGCTTATTACCAACCCCTAGATGTAGGTGATGGTATGTCTCAGAAGAATAAAATATAATTGAGCATAAAATATTTATATAATTCTCTTTTTTGGGGATTTAAAGTGGCATATTTGTCTTGATGTTTTGCAAATACTTGAGATAAAAATATTGCATTGCAGTTTTGTTCGGTGAGCTTTTAAATTGGTATGTCTGAGCTGACCTCTTGGGACCATTTGGGTTGAACAATCAATGGTATAGTAAATAGGTCTGATCTAGGAAATCTGTTGTGATCTTTTTTATTATTATTATAGAATACATGTGCTACAGAAATAAAAAGAATATGTGTACATTTTGCAACAATTTTAAAAGAAAAACACAATTGATTCCCACCAGGTAGGTGAAATTAGAGATGAGACTGATACACTTAAATTTTGATGCACATCACATAAAAGGTGACATTTAAGATCTCATCAGTGATGTAATCAATGATAACATAACATTTCACATGTTATGAGTGATGTGATATGTGAGGACATATGCAGTGCATGGTGAGAGATAAAGTTATAGTTAGCACAGTAAGCTATAACTGATGAATATGACATTTTGTTTTGTTGTTAAACACTAGTTTTTGCCTTATTTCTGTGAATGACGACCATTGTCCCTGGTTTGATCCATTCCTATCATATGTACTAGAATTAGCCATACTAGTGGGGCTGCAATTGTGGGAATTCTGGGTGGTAGAATGATGACATTTGATCCAAGGCCCAAAACCACAGCTAATCAAAAAAGCACTGATCTTGAGTAGAAAATGTGTTCTCTCCATGTTGCATATTGGAGTCTTTACTGTTGCTGGGTCCACCACACAAGTGGGATACTGTTTTTATTAGGAGATATGTGGAAACTCTGGGTGGTAGGAAATGTGTGAATTCCCACAGATTCTAGAACTTTCCCTCCCAGAAATGTGAAGACAATGTGTGTTTTTAGCAAAGGTTTGAGTTTTGCAAGGGCTTGAGGGTAAGAAAACCTAGTGAGAGCCAGGCAAGTCAACCTCCCTGGATGAGTGTATAGTTTTCAGAAATGTCTGAGTTTGGTAGGTTTCATTTGATGGCAACTGATTCCATGCCCAAAATGAACAGCAAAAAAAAATTGCAACATTAAGCTGCAGTTTTGAGTGGAAACATTTGATTGGTCCATGCTGTATTATGGGGTCTTTCCTGTCATGGGAGCTGGGCCCACCTACACAGTTGTGGTACTGTTTTTCCTGTTTGATATGTAGGGATTCTGGGTGGTAGGGAATTTGTGGATCCACACTGATTCTGTAGCTTTCCTTGCAAGAGGTTCTGGATAAGAAATATTTGTGATATCTCTTCAAATCATACCACTCTGGACTTTCCCAAGGGTGTAGTCTTTCTGAAATGTCTGGGTGAAAAGTGGGGCCCATGTAATCACTACGACAGGCAAGAAAAATTAAGAGCTTTATTAAGTTCACTGTGACTGGTAGGGAGCTAAACTCTAACTGCTGCTAAACTGGTTCCAGAAGCAGAACCTACTCCACATTTCAGACAATGCTAAACACAACACTGGGTTTGGTAGATTTCCTTACCTGGCAATGAATCCCAGTTCCAAAATCAACAGCTACCGACATTGTAAAAAAGCATTGGTTTTGAGTGGAAATTTTTCATATGTCCATATTGCATTATAGGGCATTTCCTGTCATGGGAGGTGGGCCCATCTACACAAGTGGGGTACCATTTTTATTGACTTATGTGTGGGAATGCTAGGTGGTAGGTAATGTGTGTCCCACAGATTCCATAATTCTCACTCAGAAATGTGAGGGAAATGTGCATTTTAGTCAATGTTTGAGGCTTGTAAGTGTTTCTGAGTGATGGAATGTCATGGGATTCCCGAAAGTGACACTATTCTGAACTCCCCTGTATTTTAAGAGACCAAACATTAAAAGACAAATGGATGAGAAGAGAACGCAAATCAAAATCACATTCTACCATTTTTTTAAACTGTAACATTTTCACTTTTATTGCTGAATAACATGATCAAAACTGATAATTGACTTTCTACCAGAAGGTTATTCAAACATTGGGACATGTGGCCAGAATATATTTGTTCAAAGTGTTAGATTTTCTTTTAAGTAAAGGTTTCTGAGAGGTAAATAATTGTGTTTCTCAAACTCCAGCTCACATGAGACATCTATATTTTTCAGGCCAAGGATGTCGTTCTGTCTGGGCCAATATTTTGAAAGGTAACACCATGCTTGGTAAATAATGATATGGCAGGTTGTGACACTTACTGGGAGCAGTATTACCTCCCCAATATATATTTTGAATGTCACAATGGGGGAATAATATTTCACGTTTCCCCAATCTGAGCTGAAAAAGATGAGATATTTTGTTTTTCTCTTACATACAAATTTGTGAGAATAACACAATTTGTAATAACAATTTAGGCCCAAGCTCCTTCTTGCACATGATCAGAATTACCAGCCTGGTCAGAATGATGGCCCAAGTATCTTAGATCATAGAAATGTACTGCTTCTCTGCAAGACAAGTAAACCAGATGCTAGCCTCAAAATGGAATCAGCACATTAGAAACAAATGAGAAACACAAGTGTTTGGCCTGGTGGAAGTACAACCAGAATCTGGTGGTATTATTGCCCCAACAAACTCTTTTTAAAGTCTATACCAGGTTTATAGAAGTGGAGCTTTACTAGCTCTGTCAACATAATGATTTAACTTGACAGCCCTCTGTCGCAGGACAGACTGGTCACAGTGAAAATCGCTCTCACTTTTTAAGATGCGGTAACCTTTACTTATTTTCACCTACCCTGGACCATCATGCAAGGTGTGGCGGTCACATGTAGGAAAACCATGCAATGTTCTTTGAGTTGTCATTTTCAAGAAACAAACTACCACGTTAAAAAAGTGTTTCTTGAAAACAAAAATAAAATCTTTGCCATGGTGGTAAGCTCGGGAAAGTTTCGGTGCAAAGGCTCAATTGAAGGCGCTGCAGTTCCCCTCTTGCTTGACTGGGAACTTTACATTATTTAGGTGATACTTAACTAGCGGAATGGAGACAATAATCTCCACTGACCTGGATGGCAGGCAAAGCAACTGCAGGTGTCTAAATGTCTCTTATGTTCTGCTTCCAGGAGGAGTGATAAAATGTGAATGATCGGTCGCCTACATTAGCACACCCAGTCTGCCACATCTAGCTCATTTAGTGGTTTTATACTATGATAACGTGAATTTCGGAGGCACTTACTTTTTTAGAATAATTCAGCTTAACATAGCTATGTCTCCTGTGGACCCTGTAGTTAATGATTGCTATGTCGTGCAGCAGTGGTGGAGTAGAGTGGATGTCCACAGAAGATCAACAGAGGGTCTGGGTGCAGCCAAACTCTGAGTTCATCTGCATGCCATACTATGGACACAGAAGGAGTACAGTGATGTTATAAAGTTTGAGCTCCCACATTATCAACAATTTCCATGCCTTCATCATGTTCTGTCCTCCTTTAATGTTTCCTGCACATGCAGTTCTTCAGAAATGTGATCAACCAGCACTTTCCTAATGAAACAGTGGAGCTAGACCAGATATGTCTCCTTTGCTACAATGCTGCAAATCGAACAAAAGTTCAATGCCTTACAAGGAAAACAGAAACATATAAACGAACATGAATACAGGCCCTGGAACTAATGAGAAGTTCTAATTGTCTTAAGGATCTGCAGACCCTTCAAGAATCCAGCCCATATTTGAGGATGGTACCTCCTGGTTGTGGGTAGTAGTTCCCATGGACAAATCCATAAATCTAAGTCATAAAAAAACATGTTGTTTCATGTAGTATGCACATTTTCGCTTGTCAGAAAAGTAGTGGTTAGATTATGATTTTGTTTCAGTTTGGCATTACAATGTGCTTTAATACAGTACTCAAGTTTAGTGCAGAACAATGATCCATTCTTTCTCCAACGCTGTTTATTATATACATGGAGCCCATGTGCTCCCTCTTGAATCCTTTGCATCTCCACACAGAAAACGTGGAACTCTACCTGAAAGTTGCTTTTCCAAAGGACACTAGTGACTTGCCAAACACTTTACATTATTTCTATTAGACATTATTCTATTGAGCACCTGAAGCTGAACCCTCTGTTGATGGAGCTCCTCCTAATTTCTTTCAGAATGTTACACTCCAGTTCAGGTCTAGGTTGATACAACAAATTGATTGGACTGAAGAATTATTATTTTAGTAAACACAGAGGGGCCAACTCACAAAGGTAAACTTTTGTGTAAGTTTGATTTTTTTACGGTATTCATAATAATTGGCTGAGGAGTCTCCACAGTCATAAAGTTACTAGTAAATTCAGTTTATGAATACCAAAAAACAAGTGTCAATTTACCTTTGTGAATAAGCCTCTTTAAGTTTTATTGAATGTAGGGGGAGGATTAGAAACCCCTTTTCCACATTTTTGGTTGAAATGATCCTACAGAGAGACATTCCTAGCATTTTGGCCTCCAGAGCAGAATCACCAGGACATCATTTTAAAAGTCGTTGAGCTGGATTTTTATCAGCAGATCAGAGAAGCATATAACAATGTCTTATATTGAATGCAAAATACAGATCAAAACTCTTTGGGAGAAAATTAATGCACATGTGTAATTGCCATTTAAATCATCAAGGTAAGATATTAACAGCTTCTCTTACCTCAGTTGGACCCTAAAGGACAGATAAGAATGAATTGTTATAGATTAACTAAACACAATCAAAAAATGTGCAATGGTGGGAAACAATCTAAATATATGTGTACAACCAGTGTGATCCTTCAACAAAAATTCTATTTCACTGACAGAATGTAATGAAGAGACATAGACAATAATGATCGAATATATGTTCAAATTATGGTACATTTCTAAAAACCACAATTGGAATACTGGCCTAAATTCTGCTCATATCAAAAACAAAAACAAATATTTTGAAGTACAAAAAAGCATCACAATGGTATTTAAAGGGTGAATAAATATAACATTTGTCAAACAAAAGCAAATAATTAACTATATATTTTATACGGAAATGTATTAGAGGTACATTTGCTATTATAGACCTCGTTGGAAATATTATTTCAACAAAAAAAGTCCATAGTATTTGTGGACATCCGAGATGCAGAAAAATACTAGTCAACTCTCACTAGGCTGTTGGAAAGCATCATACATAGTCAGGGCCATTGGAATTATGCATCAGGGGAGGTTCAAATTATGCAACAGGGTTGAGTAAATTATGATAGTATTACTTCATTATTTAGTCATTTTTAAACTTGTTAACATTGGGGATTAGTTGTACCTCATTAGTACCTCTTTTACAGCCAAATATAGCAATAAGCCACGGAACGGTGACCCGTCAACCTTTGCAAAGGTCCCTCCACTGTGCGGAAAAACCTGTAATTGCGTTTTAACTAACTTTTGAACCGTTTGAAGCTACAAATACATTTTTGGGGTTAAAATCTGCAGTTTATGCAGCAGATGATGGATTATGTGGCAAATGCAGCAAATTTACAATAATGTAAAAATTGTTGTAGCTGCACAATCGCATAATTCCAGTGGCCCTGCACATAGGGTGGGAAACTTGCTTTACTATTTATTCTGTGGTGTACTTTGAATAAACCAAATGCAGAAAGTGCTGAAGACAAAACGGAGGTCCTCATCCTCGGCTCCAACCCCTCAGCCTGGGACGACTCCTGGTGGCCAACGACGCTGGGAGCAGCCCCGGCACCCACCGACCACGCACGCAACCTGGGAGTCATCCTCGACTCAACGCTCTCCATGGCCAAGCAAGTCAACACAGTCTCCTCCTCCTGCTTCAACACCCTCCGCATGCTTCGCAAGATCTACAGGTGGATCCCGACAGACACAAGAAGAACAGTCACCCAGGCCCTCGTCAGTAGCAGACTGGACTATGGGAACGCCCTCTACGCGGGAGCCCCGGCCAAGCTCATCAAGCGACTGCAACGCATAAAAACGCCTCCGCACGACTGATCCTCGACGTACCACGCCACAGCCACATCACCCCCCACTTGAGGAACCTGCACTGGCTCCCCGTCGACAGGAGGATCACTTTCAAACTCCTCATCCACGCACACAAGGCACTCCACAAAACTGGCCCAGCCTACCTCAACAGACGACTCTTCTTCTACGTCCCCAACCGCCAGCTCCGCTCCGCCGACCTCTCCCTCGCCACCGTCCCTCGCATTCGAAGAACAACCACCGGCGGCAGATCCTTCTCACACCTCGCCGCCAAGACCTGGAACACCCTTCCACTAAGCCTACGACAGACCCAAGACCTGCTGACCTTCAGGAGGCTACTCAAGACTGGCTGTTCGACCAGTAGCAGCATCCCCCCCCCCTCCCTCTCCCCAGCGCCTTGAGACCCTCGCGGGTAAGTAGTGCGCTCTACAAATTCTGTGATTGATTGATTGAAGACAATATTAAATCAACGAACGAGCAGCAGGTTCATCACATCTAACATCTTTACTCAGGAATTGCTTGAAGATATTCTGATGCAATTGTACAACGCTATGATCTGTTTTTGTTATTAAATAAGCTTTAGCAAAACCAAAAGGTCTTACTTTAACTGCTTCAACGCGCCCGGAAATTTCCCGCTGTGCGGGCGAATTAAACAGTGGGCGGGATTCAGACGGCCCCCGGCCGTCCTCCGCACATGCCCACCGTGACGTCGGACGGCCGGGGGCCGTCCGCAGCATGGAAGGGGTTACAGTACTAGTGAATGAAAACAATGACATACAGAAATGCCCACAGAATAAGTGTTTTTTTTGGCTAGGATAGTGATCCAGCGGTTTACTAACAACAGATACTCTACTACCATATACTCACTTGGGCCCATACAATTTGCTTCCACTGCGCTCTAAGTAAACCACTGGAGTCTATTTGTTTTATAATGTTACTCATACCTCAGGATCTAGTTATTACTTCTTTAACTAAACCTTCTGCTAATCAAACAGTTCTTTCCTCTGGTCAATGGACCAGTTAGGTAAAACTAGTTTGATGGCGATAATTGATATAACTTATTATGCATTTCTTAATAAGTATAAAATAATGACAGACTCAATACATTTTTAAATCTTTATCTAAAAACTAAGGGTTTTGAACCCTCTCAAAATGTTTCAGTACAAACACCCTCATTCACGGGAGTGCCAATTCAAAAATATCTCAGATAACACTTATCAATTCAGATCCACACAATATCTTTGCTCAGAAAGAAGAGGATAGAGACAGAAGAGCATTTATCAAACAATGAATTTCATAATTACCAAAGTATGGTGTGAAGATCAACCCCCTGGCCAAAGGGATGGTAAGGGCCTCCCAGGACAGATCATGAGACAAAGGCTTCAGGACAGGAATCAGGACAGGATACTTCACCTCTCTAATTACCGACGACTACGTCGCACCCCTCTCTGACACTCTCTTCCTCCTCGTGGTTCTTCCGCGATCTTTTTCTAAAGCCACCCAAATTAAGTAGATGGTTCTGCATTCGGTTTCTTCATCAGCATTTCAGAGCACCACCCCAATACACCCCGATGTCAGGCTTCTTCAACGCGCAAAGTTCGCTCAACCCGACTTGACTCTCGAACTCTCGGCTCTCGACCCCCGAACTTCTTCTTTTTCTAACTAAACTACCTCAATTATATTTTTCCATAGGCTTGTACCACCCATTAATGTTTCTTTTGCACAGAATACTAACTTCTGATTGGACAGGCGAGGGGGGGATGATCATCACACCACACTTATACTTCATTTATTCTCTTTTAACCATTGTTTCCAAACTCCTCCCTTCAAACTTTATTCCGCCCTTCCTTTCCAATACATCTTTAAACTTTATTAATACATTTGTAACTGATTTCTTGAATAAGTTCCTTCATATGAACTCTTCACCCTCATGTTCCCAGGACACATCTCCGCCGACCTTGGACTTGTGTCAAATCCTTAGTCATCTTCCAAGCTTCCGTATCAGGGCGCATGCTTCGCGCCATATTGGTTTGCTCGACTGGGACAACTTTAACAGGCCCAATACGCACTAATAATAAAGTCGAAAAGGAAAAATGTTATTCTCAAAAATAAATGGTTTCACTGTATACCACCAACCTCTACTCTAACCCATACCATTTGTTATTTCTCTCTCTGCATTTGCGTTAGTTATAAACCCATTTCTAATTTCAGCAAAGCAGGTGCCATGCATGTGAGCTTTCAAGCGGCCATTTTATAGCTCTTTGCGCAAGCGCCAGAATTTTCCTCCAAGCGAAAGTACGTCATACTACGTAGATGCAGTAGACGCATGCGCAGTAAAGATCCCATGTTAAATGCGTTCTAGTCCTACGTCTGTGTTATTTGCAGTTAGTAAACACATAGGAAAGCTTCATTCTTTTCCCGCGTATTGTAAAAAAATGCATATTATTAATTACGAGACATGTCGTTAGTAATTCGCTAGTAAGTTAAATCGAGAGTATTGTGACCGAGTCCTTGCTCCATCAATCCCCTCTCTGATGGCATATTAAGCCATCACAAAATTCCCATCCATCCCAGATATCAACTTTAGCACTTCTCAGTTTTCTCTATTTGGCCTCCCATCTTTTCATCAACTGTCTCATTTCCTTCTAAATCTCGCATCTTCTTATATAACCTGCCTTTCATTTCTTCCAAGCGTATTTCTTCATACTTTCTTTTACGTGTCTGTCCCTTTCCTTTTCTGTTCAAGTGTACTTTTCCTTTCGTACCTTTTCTACAACATCTATATGTAATCATTATTAACATCACTATTGTTATTATCATCACTAATGGTATCATTATTTGACCTAGAAAACTTTTCCAAAACCCAACAAACCATTTCCCTATAGATGTTATACTTTTTGTTAGTCTTCCCCACACACTGTCAACCTCCAGTTGGGTCAAATCTTTATGCATTCTCGTAATATTTTCAATATATCCTTTAATTTCTCTGCTCTTGTCTGGAATATAAGTGCAGCAATGTTGAACTTTCAACATGCCACAAACTCCACCTTCTTTTGCCAACAATATGTCAAGAGGAAGACGGTTCTGTAAAACCATTGATCTAATTGCAACCATTTCTGTGTTAATCATTAAAAATCCTGCTGCAGTATCTGCAGAAAGACAATCAACTATGGTTGATAACTTACAAATTTTCTGTGAATGTAAAATGACTCCAACGAGGGTATCAGTGCACTAAAAATATCTCCTACAATTTCAGAAAAACTAGCCCTTCTTCTTCGTGTTAGTCCATTAGAATTTCCATTGGTTTCACTGATTTTATCTACATGGTAAATTTTTGGAAAAACTATTCCAAAGTAACAGCTTCCATACCATCTTGCAGGTAACCTGTAGTAGGCATTACTCCCACAAACATAATATACTCCTGGAAACACAGGATCAGTTCCCCCTTTTAGTCCCCATCCTCCTGATATTAGGAAGTTATGTTCACATTCACTGGAACCAATGTAATTATTGTTATAATCTGTCTTTAATCTATGGAGGCAGAATTTTCCCCTTTTCACAAAGTCCAGGGACATCGCACCACTTGCATAGATTCCCTCCTTCCCAACCCATGGAGGTACATGGGTTTTCTGTGTAGTTGCCTTCTTCATTAAATCCTGTCTCCTTTCTTCTACTAAATCTAAAAATTATTTTTCTTCTTTTCTTAATGTACATGTTAGATTATCTTCATGTGCCTGAACTAAATCTATTGAACTCATGGTTATGAACAATTCACCCATAAATCGTGCATTTCACTACTAACTACTGGATTCATATTCTTTCTAATAGGAAGTTCAGGAAATATTACATCTAAGTTAGAATAAAAATACTGCAATCTCCCTGTAGTGTAAAATAAACTTGACAAAATACTACATGACACACCATACGTTAAAGGTATATGGTGATACGTCATCCCTTCTGATACTGATAAGGGTAATTTCATACATAAATAGCAGTTGTTAATTTGCATAGTGCTAACATACTGAAATAATAATTTAATAAACACATTAGAGGACGTATTATAGTCTGATTCATTATGATAATTTGCCTCATCTCCAGTCCTATTTCTATTTTAGTTTCTCTTAATCTATCTACTTTAACATTAGTATCTGTATTATTTTTGTCACTTGTTTCCATTATTAAAGGTACCCCAACTGTTAGGAATAACCATCCTAATATCGTTAATAAAATACTACAAAAACAAAATCTAAGACACTTTCTTTTAACTCCGCATTTTGGTTTTCCGCTAACTTCATTGTTGGCCATTTTGTCTCTGAGAAAATTTATTTTCTCTTATCTTTTCTCTTTACAGTTTTTTTGTCTTTTTATTCTTAAGGAGGTTTCAATTGGCTTTCGTCAATTTGTGCAATATGGACTTCTTCAGTCTCATCAGTCAGATCCAGGGATTCAAATTCTTCAAGAATGGCGTTCGTCCACTCTGGAGCCTTGTATTTTCTGTTTAACTTTCTCAATCTTGGACTTCTTCAAGTTATTTTTGCTAATGTTTGCTTAGATCTTGTTTGACTTGTGATTTCATTCACTTGTTCTGGTTTCTTTTCACATTTTCTCAGGTGATATTTTAGTTTCTTTACTCCAGTTGGCCAATTGTCTCCCTTTCTGACTCTTTTAATTTGTACTGCTTTTTCACCTTCTTTATCTCCTTGTAAAGTTTGTTTTATTTCATTTATTCTGGGCACAATCTGTTCTTTTTCTCTGTTTTCTGTGCTTGTACCTTCTGTCGCTTCTTCCTGCTCAGGTTCTACTGTGTTTTGTTCTACTTCTTCCTGAGCTTGTTCTTCTAATTTTGTCTGATCCTGCTCAGGTCTTACTTCAAATCTTTCTTCTTCTGCCTGAGTTTGATCTTCTAACTCTATCTGGTCCTGTTCAGGTCTTAATTCAAACCTTTCTTCTTCTGCCTGAACGTGTTCTTCTCTTTTTCCCTCCTCAGGTTTGTTTATGTCTCTTTCTATTTTCACCTGAGTGTGTTCTTCTTCCCCTATTGCTTCCTGACTACTTTCTTGTCTTTTCAGCTCTGTTCTTCTTCTGGTTTCTTTTTTTTTTTTTTTTTTTTTTTGTCCTCATACTGCCAAATCTCTTAATGGGATTCCTCCAATCACACCATGCCAACCTTTACTAGCCCTTGGGAGAGGCAAAGAGAGAGAAAGGGAACTTTCCCTCCAAGATGATACCGTTACCTTCTCCCACTCCTGTTCACATTTCTAGGGGCCCCGGGATGTTACTTAGGAGGCCAGGACCGACGGTACATTGGCTTAATCATTGGACCCACTTTCCTTCTTTCTCCAGTTTAACAAGGCAGCCCAGATCTTAACTTTGTTTCTTTGGTCACAAGCCATATCTGATTCACTAGTGTAAATAATGCTCTTCAAACATTCAGCAAAAGTCGGGGGAGTTTCTGATTTCCACCCCCTACAAATTTCTCTCCTTGCCAGGATTACCACATAAAATATAAAGTTGGATGCAGGTGCATTCACATGATAGTCATTCGATAGACCGAAGAAAATTAAACTGGTACTTACTTCCGTCGGTCTCTCCAGCACAACTTCCAGAAATCCACATACCTCCATCCAGTAAGATTTGATTCTTGGACATTCCATAAACATATGAATATCATCTGCTGCTGGATAGTTGCACCTGGGGCAACTATATACATTCCCTGTCACCTTAGATAACTTTTTTGGAGACCAATAAACTCTGTAAGCAGTATACAGATGATTCCTCCTAAGTGCGGCTGGTATTACTATAGCCTGCAACATAGAAAAAGAGTCAGACCATATTTTATAAACTTCAGTTTCACTTTCTCCATATTCATCACCCCACAGTCTTATAACTTCAGACTCCCCATCATCCTCAGCATCCAATAGAGCCCAATACCAGAACAAGACTTCCTCTTTCCATGTGCCCGTCCTAGTAACTAAATCCGCTTTCGAATTTACCTCCTCCTTATGCCAATTCTGCGTCGCCCACCATGAGGATATCTGATAAAACTTAAACCTCGTCAATGTTCCTCCGGTTAACCTGCTAAGTGCCTCCCAACTTATGAGCTTAGAATCCTCTTGCAGGTCACCCCAGCACCTTATACCTCCCATTTTTAGAGGCTGACTAAGTTGATCTTGTAGGCATTCCGGGGTGCCGGGGGGATCCCAAACTGGGGCCTGTGCTGCATAGTATGGAATTTTCATTCTTCTTCTTACATACATCCAAATTTTTAAAGCAGCTCCCAGAATCTTTAGCCTGACTTTTTTATAGAACTTCGGATCTCCATACTTGTATAGGAAATATTCCTGCCCTTGCTCCACATCTTTTAACATAGCTTCAAACAGTAGACCTAATGATGAGGAATCCGTTTTATTAGCCAACATCCTGAAATTTTTAAAATGAAAAGCATAACAATATGTGAGTAGGTCTGGTAGTGCTAACCCACCCGCTGTAAGACCTCTTCTTAACTTTTTCCAGGCTATTCTAGGGCCTTTCGTAGCCCAAATAAAGGTACCTATTTTGCCTTGTAGCTTCGCTATATCTTCTATCCTAAATAAAAGTGGGACTGAATTATATAGAAAGGTGATTTTGGGTAAGATTATCATTTTTACAAGGTTAACCCTCCCATAGATGTTCAAAGGGAGGTTTGCCCATCGTGTAAGTAAACTAGCAACCTCTTTAGAAACCCTCTTCCAATTAACTTTGGGAATATCCTCTAGTTTCTGCACTAACTGAACCCCTAAATACCTCATTTGACTCTTTACCCCCTGACTTCCCCTTACTTGATTCCATTCCATTATTTCAGTTTTGTCTTTATTCATTTTATACCCCGAGACTTCACCGAACCTCTCTGCCTTCTCAATAAGTCTGGGGATTGCCTCTGCAGGATTTGTTGTGTATAAAAGCAAATCATCTGCATAGAGAGCAAGTTTAAGTTCTAACTTTCCCATTATAAAGGGGTGAATAATAGGATCTACCCTGAGCCAGCTGACAAATGGCTCAATATACAGATTGAATAAAAGCGGTGACAAAGGGCACCCCTGCCTAGTGCCTCGTGTAATATTAAACCAATCTGTCAGGGCCCCATTTACCAACACCTTCGCTTTAGGGCTAAAATATAAACTCTTCATCGCCTGAACAAAATTGTTAGGAAAACCAAAACTTTTTAGTGTCTCCCACAGATATGCCCAGTTAACCTGGTCAAAGGCTTTTGCAGCATCTATTGCTACTATCGTCAGAGGAGCCTTCTTTACCTCGGCCATATCTATGGCCCCCATTACCTGAAAAGTAAGCTCATTCAACTGCCTCCCTTGTATAAAACCTCTCTGATCTGAGTGAACTACCGCCTTTATAACCTTTGCCACCCTTGCTGCCAGTATACCTGTGAAGAGCTTATAATCTGAATTTAATAAGGATATTGGTATATAAGACTCTATCTTCTGTGGGTCTTTATTAGGTTTTAATATCAGGGTCACCGTAGCTTCTGCCCATGAACCTGGTGTGTTTTCACCCCCAATATAGATTTTATTAAACAGATTCTTTAAAATTGGCACTACCTTATCTAAAATTCCTACATATAACTCGATTGGGAGCCCATCTGGGCCTGCAGCTTTTCCCCTGACCCTTTTTTTGCATTGTGCTCTAACTTCTTCTTCAGTAATACTTGCTTGCAACAATACCCTATATTCTTCTGTCAACTGAGGGAGCGTTGTTAACTTTACCACTCCTGAACTACCTCTTGTCCTGGTCCGATATCCTCCTTATATAGGTCACTCATAAAACTTCTAGCCTCCTCACGAATTTTATCATCCTCATATATTATTCCTCCTGACCCTGTTTTGATTAAAATCTTTATCAGGTTCCTTGCCCTGTCCGTTTTCGCCTTCCACGCTAATAGAGAACCACATTTCTCTCCGTATGCAAAGTGCTGAAGCTTACTAGCTTTCCACCTAACCAAAAGCTTCTTATCTAAATCAGCTTGAAATTCAGCCCGTAGAATCTCCAACTCTTTCTCCAAACATGGTACTGTACTCAAGGTCTCCATTGATGCTTTCTGTAGTTCTATTTCTTTTTCCTTAATCTTGCTTATCCTATCCGCTTCTTCATTTTTCAGAGCTTTCCTTCTTCCTATCATTATGGAACTAAGTATCCCCCTTATGTAGGCTTTAAAAGCCTCCCACAGAATCTGATCTTTGGCTGTGCCGTTATTAAGATTGAAGTACTCATCCGTTTTATCTCCTATCTCCATAATCACTTCTTCATCCAGTAACATGGTCCTATCTAGAGTCCACCTTTTTTGTATCTCTCTTTGCTTAAGCCCCAGGGTCATAGCTACTGCTGAATGGTCTGATAATATAGCAGGAATGTGGTTTATTACCTCGATATCTGAAAACAGCACCTGATCTATAAGAAAATAATCAATTCTCGAGTGATGCTTATACTTTTTACTGTAGAACGTAAAATCTCTAGTTTCCCCATTCTTGCTCCTCCAAATATCTAGCAAGTTAAAGTCTTTAATTATGTTTTTTAATGCAGCAAACATTTTTGGAGGACTATTGTATTTTGCTTTCAAAGTACGGTCTATCTCTTTGTTTAAAACCAAATTGAAGTCCCCCCCCAATTATAATCGGTGCAGTAGTGTTCAACAGACTAACCTCAAGTTTTAAAAGTGCCCCTGGATTATCTTCATTTGGCCCATAATACACTACGCAAACTAGAGGTGCACCCCAAACTGTCAAAGTAGCCACCAACCATCTCCCTGACTGATCTGTATCTTGCTTTACCACATTTATACCTGCATTGCTTCTTATGATCAGTGCTACTCCTCTAGTACTTCCTCCTTGGTCTGAACAAAGCACCTCCTGAATCCATCTTACCTTGCTAAACCTTTGTTTACACTCATGGGCCTCTAGATGGGTTTCTTCTAAGAGGCAGATATGTGCCTCACTGTTTTTCAAAAATTCTGTGACCCGAGACATCTTTCTCCTACTCCTCAATCCATTCACATTCCATGTTATTAATTTAACTTTATTTAGCCTATTCATCCTTACAACCCCCTAGGCTCTTCTCTCGCAACTCTGAAACTTTAGGATTTGTATGAGGACTAAATTTTTTATTTTTCCCCCTTGCTTCCAACACCCTGTGCTCCCCCATCCCACCCTCCCATAAGGAACCCTCCTACTATTCCTTCGGCGATTAAAAACCGCCTTTTGGGACCCTCCCTTTGCAGCTCGAAGCATCTACTCCTATAAATAAACCCACAAATACATATTAAACTATATTGAGTTCCACTAAACTTTTTATTGTTTATCTACTTTTATATACATTTTTATGTTTTTTGTTGTTTTTTTTCCTTCTTTTTTCCCGCTATTATCTACACCGCATCCCTACCGCCTCCTAACCCCTAACTGCCCCCTAATTTAATCTAATCAGTTTTATCTATCTAATTATACATTCCTGGTCTAAGTCTGATCTACTTCTTCATTTGGGCTAAGAAAATATCTACTTCCTCATGAGAGCTAAAGTTATACATATTGTTTAGCTACATTATTTTTAACATGGCCGGAAATTTCATTTGGACCTGCGCCCCCCGACTTCTCAACTCAGGCCTTCTAGTTCCAAGGTCCCACTGCCTTTGCGCCGTTCTCTTTCCAAGATCCGACCTAATTTGATAGTTAACTGAGTCAAGTTGTAATGCAGTTTCTTTTAAAGCTCTCCCCAACACCAATTCTTTAACTGCATAGGTAAGGAAATTGATCAAAATTTTCCTTGGAGCTTTTCTGGCCGGATGTCATTTGAAAGGGTCTCTATGAACTCTCTGAATCTCTTTGTCCAAATCTATGTCCGGCCTATCCTTCAGAATTCCCTCCCTGAGGATTTTACAAATAAATGCCTTTATATCTCCTCCTTCCGCACCTTCTGGAATTATGAGAACTCTTAGGTTATTACGCCTTGCCTGCATCTCCAACCTCTCTAGGTCTTCTTGTAAGGTTTTATTCTGGATTTTTAATTTCTCAAGATCTTTGCTGTTCCCTGATACCGCTTCCGAGAGGACCTTGACTTGAGATTCCAGAACACCAGTTCGCAAGGCTATATCATCCAGTTTTCCTTCTAAGACCTCACATTTATCCTGTATCCCTCTCTGATTAGCCTCAGAAATCTCAAATTTTGAAAATAAATCTCCTCTTAGACTTAATAACATTGACTCCAAATGGGTCCTGCCGCCTTCTGCCCCTAAAGAAGTATCAGTATTTCCACCGTCCAAGGCTCTGCCACTACCTTGCGTTAGTATTGATTCAGTATAGGGGAGTGACCCTGTAATGGGAGGGGGCCTCGTTCATTAAGTGTCTCTTCTGCCCCGACCCGACATGCCTCTTTCTCTCCACCATCGTCCACAATTAGTGGTGTATACCGATTTTCCAACTGAAGCGGGGGAGGGGGCTGCTGTGGTCCTTGCTGCCCCCCTTTGGAGGTCGCCACCTGCTCCATTATTTTGAAGTAAGATTTTAATGAAGGGGTTGTCTTAACTGGTAAGCGCGCTGCTTTTGCTTCCCTTCGCTTTTTACTCCCCCCAGATTTTATCGCCTTTTTCTTAGGGGTAACTGGGAGTACTTCTCCAACTATTTTCCCCTCCACAACTGATTTCCCCCTATTTTTTGCCTCAAACTGAGAGCGCAGCTGATACCTATTTCTTGGGAGGGGGGCCGACACTCCTTTAGCAGGTACAATACTAATGGCTTTATGCAGCTCAGCCGGGACCTCCGACCTCAGCTGCTCCTCTACCAACGCAGACTCAATATCCCCCTCCTGTTTCTTTCCCTTATTTTCTGAAACTGACTCAGGGAAACAATGAGGCAACCCAGGACAAGAAGGAGGCAACTCTTTTTCCATCTGCCAAACCTCTCTCCTGCTAAAAGCTTGTCTTACCCTATTCACCGGGGGGCCGGAAAAAGATTCTTGTGCTGTGGAGTTTTCTCGGGCTTTACAGCTCGCCAGCGTACTGTTCTGTCTCTGCCCCCCCCGACCCGGAAGCCGATCAAGGTTACAGCAGCCCGTATCCTCCTCCACAACTCAGTCCGGCGCCCCCCGAATCCAGTGTAGTCAGCTGCCTCCTGCCCCATGCGGTGACGTGACAATGCGAAGGGCGTACACAGCGGCACAGCAACAGGCGTGGAAAAAAGCAAACGGAAAAACAAAGGTATTTAAAATTGAGAAATGATTTACAGGAATGCTTACAGCGTCATATATACCTCACATTTCTCTTCAGTGAGCGTCACTGTGGGCTATATCATGCTGACATTGATTTCTGCCTCGCTGCGCCGGGAGCTCCCGCGACCGGCTTCAGCCTGCCGCCATGTTCCTCCTCCTCGAAGTACTCGTTCTTCTTCTGGTTTCAATGACATCATCAATTTCTTCAATCACTGGGATCCATTCTTCCTGACTTAGCTCGGGCTGCTCATCATATGGTTGTCTTTCGGAATTGATGGAGCAGAGAAAATAATTTTTTTTAACCCCTAACAAATTTTATAAATAATTAATAAAATGTTCATTTAAATGTATTAATCAACAATGTTCGTGAGGGAAGGGTAACACGCAATTACATGGGTTAAATAATCTATTAACGAATGTCTGTGTGTCTAATTATAACATAAAATAAATTGCGTACTAAATAAATAATAAATGCATGATTGTGCTTCATAGAATATAAACGTGTCGTTGCAAAAACAATAGTGATGGTAAGTAAGGAACAGCTTAAATGTTGCTTTCTGCTAGGAGTATAAAATTTCGTAAAGGTGTAAAGGAAATCCAGGTGTGTGTGTGTGTGTGTGATAGGCGATGTTTATGGGCCCCATCGTCATGTGGATGTGAGAAAATATAGGTCGCCCCTGGATGACCGATAAGTGACCTAGGAGAAAAATAGTTTTTATTGTACGCGCTGCATCAGATTTCTTGGTAGCAGAGTTATGGTTTCTATAGATTAGTTTAGTGATTATTGATTATTGATTATTTTTGATGACTAACACTATATGTTGAGTCTCGTTATGTTATATGTGAGTTTTCACGCTTCTGGGGTGTAGGAAGTGGAACACGTGTGGCAAGAGAAGTCACATGGAATTTGGTACATGGTCTGAATTCATTTTGGTAATAACACAGGTTGTGTTATGTTAGGGATTTTTCTGTACGAAAGGTGTGTAACTGAGATAGCAAATCACATTTTCTTGTGAAACTTTGGCCTTAATTCTCAGGAGCCTAGTCTCCACATGTGTCTTATCCCCAGAGAAACGAGTTAATTGTTTGCTTGAAAGAAGGGTAAGGTAGAGGGAAGTGCTACTTTATCGGCGAGAGTTAATAAATTCTGTGGTAGGGTAGAGGTAAGCGCTGCCTACTGGAAATACAGGATTCTTGTGTAGAAGGACAAAGCTGTCACTTTTGTTTAGCGAATCAGACTATGGAATTGTTTTAATTGTTGTAACTAACGAAGAAAACAGTGAAAAGAAAAATTGCCGATAATTTTTGTAAAGGAGGGGTAAAAGAGCAGGAGTGACATCAACAGTGCCGCGCTGGGATTGGATAGTGCGCTAGTCACGTGAACAAAAAGTCAGGAGTGACGTAGAAAAGTGCTGCGCTAGGATTGGTTGGTCCGCGGACGAAGGGAATTGTTCTGATTGGTGCGTTAGTGTGAGTCGCGCTGTAATTGGTTGAAGTTCCGTACACGGAACAGTGCTGGTTTGAAGAGAAAAACCAATCGAAAACATGCCGTATTACGAGTATGAAAGGGAGAGAACGTCATGGACGACAACAATAAAGAATTTCTTTAAGAAAGACAAAAAGGTTGTGACTAGAGAGGGACAAGTAATTCCTCCGCCGAAATCAGCAGCTTCACATATGATGCTGAAATATGGATATCATACATGTATATGGTTGGAAAATTGGGCAAAGTATACGAAGAATGATGGTGCATTAGCTTTTCCTGAGAATGGTTCATTTAGTGTAGCGGTTTTGCGAAATTTGCGAGAAAAGATGACAAATCTAGAACCTAGACCGACACAGTTTGAAGCATTGACGGAATGGGAGGATGAGATGTATGAGCGAGAGAGATTCAGAGGTTTAAGAGATCATGAGTTTATGCCTGGAAGAATGTGGGGAATAAATCATGAGGATAGAATAAAACGATGGAGATGTGCTAACATGACAGGAGGTTTGTTTCCGGCTTTTACAGTTGAGGAAGAGACTAAGAGAAAACGTACTGAGAAAAAGAAACATATGGAGAGGGAGAAATATATGCATGAGAGTGAAACGGATGATGAATTGCTGGAAGATACTTTAAATAGAAATCCACCTCCGTATCAGCAGAGTTCTACAGTGGTGACACCAAATGCGCCGCTAATAGAGACTGTGCGAAATAAAAGTCCGGTAAAAAGAATTGAAATAAATAGGTCACAAGATCAAATAAGAACTTCACAAAATGAAGGAATAGAAAGTGACAATGCAAGCTAATTAGCAAGGACAACAAAAGAACTAACTGAGAAAATTAGGGAATTAACAAAAAACATGGAAGCTGTGACTGTACCTGTAACAATAGGTCCAGTAATACCAGTTTTTGAGAATCAGAAAATTGATGAACGGTCATTAGTGATTCCTATGAGTTCACAATTTCAGAGAGAAAAAGAAAGGATGGAACCAAGTGCAAGTACAAGTAATTTGGCTAGTACTTACAGACCAAGTCCACCTACAAATTTGACTGTGAGTGAGTGTAATGGTAGGAAAATGCATATGGTAACAGAATCTGCAACAGAGACTCCTGAAAAGAGTGGTAATTGGATAGAACTAAATAATACACCCATAGGTCCGACTCCTGATGAGTTAAATGAGTGGATGAAGGCATTTAAAATGAAAGAACCAGAAGAAAAACCATTAGATGTAATTAGGTTAAAAATTGACATGGAGGAATTAATTCTAGGAACGATTGGTACAGAAAAGATAAAAAAGTACCAGGATGATGAAATAATGTTTCTGTGCAAAAGTATTACATGGAGAGCAAAGAATTTACATGACAAATTAGAAGAGGTAGCCAGTGAAATTGGAATAGATTTTGCGAAAGTGAAAACGTTGCAAAAACCCTACAGAGTAGACTTTTGTGAGAAAGATATTGAAAACTTGAACACAGCAGGAAGGCTGACACAGATAAAAGAGTTAATTGTGTTACTGAGAAAATGGGGTGATGTGGACAGATGGAAAGTTAGATGGACGAAAAAGAATGAGAAAACTACAGACAAAGCTTCTTTGGCTTTTATGATAACTGAAAAAGAACCTGTTGCCAGAGAATACCCTATGAGAGAAACTCCAGGTGGTAGTTATGTGCACGTTCCCTGGACTAGGCAGGATATACTGTCATTTACAAATGAATTTCCGAAGCTGAGAGAGAAACCAGTTGAATGGTACCGACAAGTAGAGAGGTTTGTAAAGGTTTCAAAAGTGTTGTGGATAGATTTAGATGGATTGTTTGACATAGTGGTGCCAACTGATTTGTGGTCTGAGTGTAAAATTACAGTTGACTGGCCAACTACAGAATATCCAAGAGATCCTAAGACAGGAGCTCCAGGTCCTGAGGTGATGAGGAAGTACGATAAGGTGATTACCTTTTTGAAAAATAAGATTCCTCCTAAAGAAACAGATTGGGTTAAAATCGATAGAACTACACAGGAAAGTAAGGAGTCTGTACATGCCTATTATGAAAGGTTGTTGTTGGTTTTCAAGCAGTATAGTGGATATGAGGAGTTGAGTGAAAAGGATATGAGTCATTTCGTATACAGATTTGTGTTTGGGCTGAAACCAGAGATTAGTGAAATGATTAAACAGCATATGATTAATTGGCAGAATGGCACGGTAGATGAGGTACTGAGGTATGCTAAGTATTGTAGTGATGATATTGAGAGTAGACAGCGTAAATTGAAAGAGAAGGCAATGTGGGCACAGGTGAAAGTGGCAGAAAAGCAAGAAGCTCAATTGGACAATAATAGTGGGAATGAAACAGGACAGAATAAATCGCGACCTAACATAGGTAAAGGGAAAGGTTAAGTGAGTCTAGAGGAGGCAAAGAAGAAATGGCCCTGTCATAATTGCGGAAAATTAGGGCATTGGAGAAACGAGTGTAAGTTCCCACCTAAACCTAATCCGGAAAATCAATCATTAACTCCACAGGTGCAGAATGAGGTAGTTGTTCAACAAGGTCAGGTGCCACAACCACCACTTCCCAACACTGTTAACCAGCAAAGATACAGTACAGAAACAGGATTCTACGGAGGAGAGCAGGTAACACAGTTGCCGCGAGCAGCTAACATTTCTCAGTATTGGTTGCGACAGAGTGAGGATGAGGCGGATGAAAGTTCATGACGGTGCCTAGGAGAGGGAAAAGAGTGCGTACTTGGCGCAACTCTAGAGGTAGATCAGTCTGGTCCCTTTGTGGATGGAGAAGTGAATGGTGCAAATGTAACATTCCTTGTCGATACTGGAGCTACCCGTTCTACTGTTAGATTAGTGGAAATTCCAAACCTTCCTCTCTCAGGTGAATACATCCAAGTAGTAGGAGTAGCAAATCAGCAGATTAAAACACCACTTACTGAATTAGTGGAAGTAAAAATTGGTTCTTTTAGCAAAATGCATAGATTTGTAGTGTGCGATTGTAGTCCTGTAAATCTTTTAGGTCGTGACCTTTTGTGCAAAATGAATTGCACAATTTATTGTACACCAGATGGAATTGGATTTCAGACCCCAGATGAAGATGTATTGTATAAAGTAACTTTGATGAATCAGGAACCTGAAATGAATGGTTTGTTTCCTGCATTTGATGCAGAAAAACTTCCAGAAGAACTGAAAATTGCAGTGAAAGAAAATGTGTGGGATTTTACAGGGGAAGATATTGGATTATTGAAAGAAGTTGATCCCGTAAAAGTAACAGTAAAAGAAGGAACAACTTACCCAAATACGCCACAGTATAAATTGACTCCAGAAATAATTGAAGGAATAACTCCTGTAATAAATAAAATGATCGAACAGGGAATTCTAAAAGAAATAATGAGCAGTCCATTTAATTCACCTATTATGGGACTGAAAAAGCCAAACGGAACATATAGAATAGTACAGGATTTGAGAAAGATCAACAAAATAGTTGTGCCTTGTTGTCCAATAGTGCCAAACCCTGCAGTAATTCTATACCAAATTCCACACGAAGCTGAGTGGTATACAGTGATAGATTTGTGTCACGCATTTTTCTCTATTCCTTTGCATCAGATAGCCAGCCATTATTTGCGTTCCGGTTCGGAGAGCGTATTTTGGCATGGTGCCGAATTCCTCAGGGGTATACAGAAAGCCCTTCGATTTTTAATCAGATTTTAAAGAAGTCCTTGGAAGATTTGAAAATGCCAGAAAAGTCAGTGATGGTGCAGTATATCGATGACCTGTTGGTGGCATCGAAAACAAAAGAAGCATGTGTAAGTGATACAATTGCTTTACTGAACCATCTAGAGAAAAGAGGACATAAAGTGTCCCCTTCAAAATTGCAATTTTGCCAAAAAGAAGTTCAATATTTAGGGCATAAAATTGAGAAAGGAGTGCGAAAGATAGCGACAGAAAGAGTAATAATGATTCAAGGAATGATAGAACCCATGACGCAAAGAGAGGTAAGAATGTTTCTGGGAATGGTTGGATATTGCCGACAATGGATAAGTGGTTTCTCCTTTATTGCTAAACCATTACAAAAACTGACCAAGAAGGATGTAAGAGACCCTTTTGAGTTAAATAACGAAAAAATGAAATCTTTCAAAGAGTTGAAAAAGAAATTGTGTGAGGCCCCTGCTTTAGGAATGCCTGATTATGAAAAGGATTTTGAATTGTACTGCAGTGAAAGAGATGGATGTGCATTTTCAGTACTGGTACAAAAACATGGAACAATGAAGAGACCAATTGCTTATTTTTCAGCTGTTTTAGATCCTATAGCAAAAGCATTGCCTGGATGTTTGAAAGCTGTTGCTGCTACTTGTGTAAGTCTGGAACAAAGTAAAGGTATAGTGATGGGGTATCCACTGAGAGTATATGTTCCCCACTCAGTAGAGATTTTGTTGACAAGAACAAAAACACAGTACATGACACATAGTCGGCTGACTAAGTACGAAAAAGTAATCTTGAGTGCAGAAAATGTGACCATAGATAGATGTATGAATGTGAATCCTTCAACATCATTGCCAGATGAAGAGAGTATAATTGAACAAGATGAAGTAGATCATGATTGCCTGAATGTGCTGGAATATTGCACAAAACCAAGAGCTGACATAAAAGATGAACCTTTAAAGGAATCGGATTATGTCATGTTTGTGGATGGCTCATGCTTGAGAACGAAAGAAGGAGTTTTAAGCGCAGCTTACGCAGTGTGCACAGTGGCAACTGTGATGGAAGCGTCTTGTCTGAAAGGAATAAGGTCTGCCCAAGTTGCGGAACTGATTGCTTTGATTCAAGCATGTAAGTTGGGAAGAAATGTGCGAGTTACGATTGTGACCGATAGCCAGTATGGTTTCGGTATCGTGCATGACTTCGGTCAGATTTGGTCACAAAGAGGTTTCTTGACGTCTGCAGGAACACCTATCAGAAATGGAGATAGTGTTAAGAAACTGCTTGAGGCGATACAGCTGCCTAAGCAGATAGCTGTAGTGAAATGCAAGGCACATAAGAAAAACGAAGATTACATAGCTGTTGGTAATAACTATGCGGATGAGATAGCCAGATATTGTGCGGAGAACATGGTATCCCTAAACAAGAATAGAGAAAGGGAGCATATCTCTTCTCCTTTGCTTTTTACTAACACTGTTGAGACATGGGATGAGGTGAGACAGTTACAGGAAGCTGCAAATGATGAGGAAAAAGATTACTGGATAAAAGCAGGATGTAGAAGACAAGAAAACAATGGTGTGTGGGTATACAGAGATGAAAGACCAGTTATGCCTGATAGCATGATTGCAGACATGGCATGGATGTACCATGGACAAGCTCATATTGGGAGAGATGCAATGATCAGACTTTTTAGACAAACCTGGTATAACCCAAAATTCAGAGCCATAGCTGAAAGTCTTTGTCAAAGATGTCTTATTTGTCAACAGTTTAATCCAGGAAGAAAGACAATAGTGAGTCTAGGAACAATAGGACGAGAAGGAGGTCCGTTCACTAGAATGCAATTAGACTTCATCGAAATGCCCCCTTGTAACAGACTAAAATATGTTCTAGTGGTCGTCTGTTTGTTTTCTCGTTGGGTGGAGGCATACCCCACTAGAAGGAATGATGGAACAACGGTAGCAAAACTTATGCTGCGAGAGTTCATTCCAAGGTATGGTTTTCCAGTCACGGTTGAGACAGATAGAGGAACACATTTTCAAAATGAGTTGATCCAATTGATTTGTGAAGCATTGAGTATTAAACAAAAACTACATTGTGCATACAGACCAGAGGCTTCTGGGGTAGTAGAGCAAATTAATGGAACAATTAAGAACAGATTAGGAAAAATGTGTCAAGCTACAGGACTCAAATGGCCAGATGCACTGCCCCTTGTTCTGATGACCATCAGAAGCATTCCTGAAAAGAAAACTGGACTTAGTCCTCATGAGGTGATCATGGGACGAGCAATGAGACAAGCACAAGTACCTGTCAACAAGTTATTGACTATAACTGATGATCTAGTACTGGATTATTGCAAAGGACTGGCTGATGTGGTGCGTTCTGTGTTTCATCAGGTTGGACCGGATGCGACCACTCTTGAAAGAAAACCAGCCCACGACTTGAATCCAGGAGACTGGGTCCGCATAAAAATCCACAGGAGAAGAAACTGTCTAGTTCCTCGCTGGGACGAGCCACGACAGGTAATCCTAGTGACAACAACTGCAGTCAAGTGTGCAGGAATGAAGAACTGGGTCCATGCCAGCCACACAATCAGAGTTCAAGAACCTACAGATCGACATGTGAGTCGACGTCTAGAAGTGTGGGATAAGAGTTTAGCGACTGGGACAACAGGAATAAGAGAAAGGGTGCCAGAACTTGAAGATCGACCTGAAAGTCGACATCTGGAAACCCCAACTGCAAGCACCTCTAGAGAGGAAGAAGAAGAAGAAGAAGAAGAAGGAAGAATTTGAGAAATTCCAGAACCTGAAGATCGACCTGTAAGTCGACATCTGGAAATATCTGACACGAGTTCAGGATCTGATGATTCAGTTGCAAACTGTGAAGAATTTCGAAGGAGAACTTGGGGATATAAACCAATTGGAGAAGAGAATGAACAAGAAAATGATCTAGATGAGCAACCAAGTACAAGTTATGTTGGAAATCCTTCAAAAGTAATATTAATAGACAAAGTAGGGAAAGAGATAAATAAAAAGTTAGAAAATCGAGAAGAACCCCGAGGAGCAATAGGGACAGATAGTGAAACAAAAGAACAGGGAAATTTAGAAGTAGAGAGTGAGGAAAATACCAATTCGGAAGAACACCGAGGAGGGACAGTAATAAGGGAACACAAGAAGGGGAAAACAGATCCACCAGTAAGAGAAGATGAGATCATAAGCTTCAAAATAAGAGACAATTGTGAAAAGGTTGAAACAGAATCTGAAGAAAGTGGAGAAGAAGAGAAAACAAAAACTGAATCAAGAAAAAGAAACTGGAAATCAGAAAGAGGAGAAAAAGAAGGTGAAGCCAAAAGGCCAAGAAAAGGAGATAATTGGCCCAGCAACTATATAAGAAAATTGAGATACAGAATAATCAGAACAGGAGAAAAAAGTGCTGAACAGGTGAATGAAATAACAAGTCAAAAGGAACAAGAAAAGCCAAGTGGAAAATGACTGCAAAAGTCTAAAAGAACAAAGAAAGTGAATTCGAAGTACAAGTCACCTGAGTGGCTGTACATCGCACTAACGGATTACAAAGAAGAAGGAAACACTCATGAGAACCCGAGACTAAGAAACCGAATGGGTAAAGGTGAGATGCAACAAACCTGAAGTGAAGACTTAAAGTGCTTCTGCCGGATGTGACAATTTTACTGGATATGACAAATCACCGGATGTGACAACGAAAGAATTCTGGAGAGAATTAAAAGAAAGTACCAAGCAAAGACTTTTGAAAGCAGAGTGGCATCTAAGTCATTTCTGAGGTGTAGTGACACAATTTTCTGAAACTTAACAAAAAGATAAAAGCAAAATGGAAAATACTAGGGATAGAAGAGATAAATGTGAGTTTGTAAAAAGATGGTGTAAAATGTGCTGCTTTTGTACAGGATTATTAATGACAGTATGGATAGTTTTAGCAATCACAATTCCTATTAGTTTAGCTGTAATAGAAGCAAAGAATGATACTAAACCAGAAAAAGAAACTAATATTAAAGAACCAGTTATCCTAAGAAGTAGTGCAGAGTTACATAAGGATAAGTCAGTAACAGACTTTTCTAAAAATGTTTTTACAAAATTGTTGTACGAATATGTAGAGACAATGGATGTGAGAGATTGTTATGTTTGTATGCAGTTGCCTGCATCAGTGTCAGAAGGTGTGACTTATCATCACCTACCTCTAACTTATAGAATAACATGTAGTGTCATAGCAAGTTTGTTTTATAAAACAGGTAGATTAGAGTTTTATTACACGGATATAGATAAAATCTTTGCAAATGTTCCTGTAGTTCCAGAACTTAACAAAGTAAAACAAGCAAGGGTTTTAGGGGAATTCTTTTTAGAGCATAGAAAATTAACATTAGAAGAAATAGCAAAAAACAACCTTACCTGTGAGTTAAAGAAAGAAGAAAAGGTATTTTTAGAAATGGTTGAAGAAAGAAGAATGAAATTTCAAAGAGAAGCAATAAAAGAGGAAGGAACACATCTGTGGACATTTGAGGAAGGAAATCATGAAGGGAAAAAGATAAATGCAGCAATGACATTAGATTGGCCGCAGACAGGAAAGTTGTGTATTAGAAGAAATAAGACAGTCTATGACAATTACTTTGTAGGTTCCAGTATCTGCCATGACAATTATCAAATTTTGGGAGGTTGGGGATTCAAAGGTGGAAAAGATCCAATATTTCCAGGTATCTATTATATTTGTGGGAATAGAGCTTATTACAGGTTACCGGACCATTGGTATGGAACTTGCTATGTAGGCCTGGTCTTTCCAAAAATCTTTCATATGGACAGAGAAGAAAAAGGAACATACAAAATGATTAATAGCTTTACACGTAGAAAGAGGGAAAGTTTTTCAGAAATTGTAGGTGATATTTTTGGAGCATTAATACCAGCAGTGGGAATATCTTTGAATGCATTTAAAATTCGGAAGTTATCCACAGTAGTAGATCGTTTGTCTACAGATACTGCGGGAGGGTTCTTGATGGTAAATACCGAAATGGTTGCCATGAGAGCTATGGTGATGCAAAATCGGCTTGCCCTTGATATTCTTTTGGCAAAAGAGGGTGGAGT